>JAODKE010000040.1:16766230-16783197 GCA_026779605.1 Mormyrus hasselquistii | reverse complement strand
CACACACACACACACACACACACACACACACACACACACACACACACACACACACACACACATATAGACACAGACGTTTCCCCTCCACATATACAGCCATTATCCTGATACAGAGCTGCCTTTACAGCCAATTATCATTTGTGCCCCAACTGACAGTGTCGGCAGGCCAGCGGTGACAGGCCGGGGGGAAGCGTCTCCGCTCAGTAGGAGATGGAGAGTGAGTCCTCGCTGATAACACCCCATGGGCTCAGCCCTGAAGGAATTTACGGGGAGGGCTTCTGGTAAGGGGGGGCATCAGCTGTCACGTCCCGGACTCAGCCGGTCTCCTCTGATCCTGACGACGGCGGAATTGAACGGCCAGTGTGAGAGAGCACGCAGAGTCAGTACCTTCCGCTGGCTCAGCCAAGCAGAGACGACGACACTGCGGCCCGGCCACGTATTCGGCAATTACCGGGAGTGGGCACTGGCTCTGACGACGTTCCATCTTTAGGGATAATCCACCTGCGAGAGCCTGGCTTAACGGCACAAATTAGCCGGCCCGTCAGAGCCCTCCTTCCTCATGCCCGAGGACGCGGTCGGATGAAACCTGCCGGGATGGGGGTCGTCCTCTGGACCCTCGTGCACCGGCAGCCGCCGATTACAGCGGAGCGGGGGGCCCGGCGTCTGTCACCGGAGCCTGCGGCACGATGCCGACAGCAGGAGGGGCAGGTATCTGCCCACTCGTTTTTGGCTCGTTCCATTACGTCTCGCTGAGGTGTGATCGATACCGCCGAATTCGTGGACTGATGGGAGATTAGAATCCATTAGCCGTGCGAGTGAGCAGGCAGGCAGGCGTGGGAGCGCCCGCGTGTTCCAAAACACACATCTGCCCGCCCGTGTCTCGCCGTGACGAGATTAATCATGGAACTGATGGGTCTCTATACAGCCCCCCCCCCCCAACCGAAAACAATCCCGGAGGCCTGTCATGAGTGGATAGGAGTGTCCTTCTACTCCACACAAAAATGCCATTTTACTACCCGCCTGGTGAGATTTATGATGGGTCCGCATCTGCTCGATGACTTTAGTGCGAGTCGGCGCTGCCCGCGAGCCAGCGAAGCAGGGCTTTAAAACTCCTTAAGCACCCGGGCCGTGGATCTGCGCCGTGTTTTCCTGGCTCGTCTCGGTTGCGTGATGTGGATTACGATGATCCGTCGGCCGCGCGGGACACCGCCGTTCATGAATATGTATAACGGGGGCCACCGCGCTCGGCGGGGCCCGTAATGCAGTCGATATTCCGCTCACGTCATCGTCATACGCGGAAACGCTTGTAACCTTTCCGGTAAGTGCCGTAATCGCTTTAATTGACTTTTATTTTACAACTGGGTGCCTGAGTGTTTCAGTTGCCTCCCCTAGGCTGATGCTGCGATTAATAAAAATACGTTGACCACCAAGTGCTTTAGTGATAATGGTGATGAATCCTCCCCCTCCCTCCCGTTTTCTGATTGGCTGCACGCATCACCCTTGTCCTCACATGAGGAATCTCTGGATCGCCGAGTTGGTGGGGTGGGGGGGGGTTATTTGTTAGCAACAGTCTGCTCTCACCAGATAGTAGCATTAGTAGCATCCCTGGGTCCTAATGGCATTTATCATTAGCGCCGGAGTCCAGTGGGGCCTTCGTCTGCACCGGACCACCCCCTGCCACTAGACCCTGACGGATGAGCTCTGTAATCTGGATTCCTACGCAGGCGGCCTCCTCGCCGTCCTCACCATTGTAATTTGTGGATTACTGTATGCAGGGGCCCCTTCGCCGTCGTTCCATTTTAAAGGCTCCCAGTTTAAAGGATTTGCTGGAACGTTCCTGCATTCAATGCAGGTACTGGAGATCTTATCCCGTCCACAAGTCCTCCTGGGCCACCAAAGCTGATTGGTTTAAATTGGTCCCCGGAGTGCCCCCTGATTGGCCCTCCCCGGTCAGTCACTGATTCAAAACATATCATTAACTAATGATACGATTATGCTCCCCAACTATTTTTTTTTTTTTTTAATCTGTAATTTTCCTTTCTTTAGTTCCACTTCAAGGGGAATACATTCTTCAGTGACCCTCTCCCCAGTTTACTTCGGTCTTTCTGTAATCTTTAATGCGTGCCCGTCCCTATACATCAAGTACATGTTGGGTACTTTTGGGGGCAGGCTGGGAATTAACTTTCCCTCATGATTCCCTAAGCTCGGAAAACGTGCTGAACATCTCCGGAACTACGGTCTAATTAATCCTCCGTTCTATTGTAACAACGGTTGATGGGAGGAAAAAAGCACTAAAACTAATTAGGTACAAAGGATTATGGATTCACAGGACAGTAAGTGATTCCCATGTTTTGTAGGTCTTGCCTTTGACTGGGTGCATATAATGGGGGAAAAAAAGGAAGAACATGAAAAGCGTAAACATATTATGGATTTAAACACTTCTGAGCGGCTCGGTAAACAAAACCGAACCTGTAGTGGCTCTTTGTTGATCACGTACGGGAAGAAAAACCCGGAAGTTTTGCTGGTCCGTCAGGCCCGTCTGCAGAATCCCGATAAGGTGGGCGCGCAGACACATCTGAGCGACAGGGAGCGTGCTCGTCCTGCCAAGATGGAAGATATTTCACGTATTTCCTGCAGGAGAATGAGACGCCTACATCACTCTACAGGAGGGAGCCGCATGCCGGAGGGGTGGCTTGGTGGACGGTGATGTGGTGTCAGCGCCGATGTGGCGTTACACATTTCATTTATATCCTTATTTATTTAGAAGATGCTTTTATTCAAAGCATAGGTCAAAGGCCTAGAGAAATTGGGGATTAAGGGCCTCGCTCAGGGGTCTAACTTTGAAATAAATCCAGGGCCCAGGGATTCGAAGCATCGGATCATAGCCATGGCATCTAACTCGCCGAGCCACACGCTGTTTCCTTTATATCCATGTGGGCTTCTTCCTGCTGTCTAAAAACATGGTTGCTTGATGCTGTGTTTTGCTTTTTTGGATAAGCTTTTTGGGAAAGGTGCTGTATAAAAATAAATTGTAATTAAACTGGCGTGATTATCCCGGCATCCTGTGCCTCCCATGATAGGACCCGGACCCACCGTGGCCCAAAACAGTGGAGGCCGTCCTCAGAAACCACACAGGTGGAATTTGCGGTTGTGTATATCATTGTAAGAGACCGTATCATCATCAACACGCCGTTAAGGATCAGTCCAATTCTCACCTGGCTCTGATGAATTTCACTACGCTTCCTTCATATCTACAGCAACCCAGAGCTGAGGGAATTATTAATATAAAAAGTACCAACAAAGAATCGTTTAATTAGCATGCAGGAACACCCAGCACGACCATAATTACTATGCACATAAATTTGGAAATAAAATTGATGTTTACATTTCTTTTTTCAAACACTAGGATTAATCATTATTATTGTTGTTATTTTTGGTGGAGTTGTTCATTGAATATTTATGGTGGCAGCAATGAATTGCATGAGGGTTATGATAATTAGGAGGCTTCATTTCTAATGTATTCCGATTCCCCTTGTTTTTCTGTATAGTGAAAGCTCAGAAAGACGAGTTTCTCCGTCCACACAACATCGATTAAAACAAAACAGGAGTCCCTCCTCCCTCAAACCCGACGCCGGCCTGCTCCTGTCACCCAAACACCTCTATTCGTCGACCTGCTTTCCATCTGCCAGCAGTCTCGGGTTTTGTGCTTGTAGTGCGTTTGTCTGTCTGAGCCCCGCTTTGATGGCTGGACCTTGGCGTGCGTCAGGGTATCCCAAGCACCTGCAAGGTCAAGGCCTTACACTGTGGATGTGGAGATTTTACTTGCGGCTCTTACTGGGAAGCTGGGCTGTCCCCGAACCTCTGGGGTAGCTCAACACACATCTTTTTCTCCCCTTGACCGAAACCACGGTGCCTTGAGTACCGTAGGTCTGGGAAGAAATGACAGGCATGCCGTCACTTGCGGGAGAGCCGAGGTCTCGCTCCCGTCAGCTCTTCTCCATTCTGCCTCGTCAGGTGCATCATGGGAAGGACTCTGCCACATGAGTGCATTGGTGATGGGGGCTGTCCACCGCTATGGTTCCACTCTCCCCTTTGTTTTGGTGAGGTGTCAGCTGTCACACAGATGGGAAAGCAGAGCTCTTCCGCACTGAACCAGTGGATAAATTTTGATGCCACAAGGGTGCTAAGTCTCCATGGCAGCAGTGATCCAGTTTTAGAGAGATCCAGATTGCGGTGACCTTCTGTTGTAGCCTGTTCTGGTTCTCAGAGGACTTGTTTAGGCCTGCTGTCCCTTTGAGATAACATTGGGAGCAGATCTCCAAAACATTGAAGTCACCACCTCCTTCTGACAAAAGCAAATGGCATTGCAATCTGGCCCAGAGTCCTCTGGCTGTGGGTATGAAGGATCAAAAACTATGGTCCTCTAGTGGGCTTCAGCCATTGGTGGCCATGGTTGTGTTGGTGGTGACATGCAGGTCTTCTTTCCAAACTAAAGGTCACCATTTCTTTAAGTGACTCCTCAATGAGATTCACTACTGTCCTTGACTTTTGTGGGCAAGCAAACTTCCTTCATGGTACTGAATTACTCAGCGTGCCACCCTCAGTACTGAAGGCGTAGCTGGGATTTGAAGTAGATTTCTTCTTATTTAGCTATCTGGAGACAAATAAAGTTACGGTCAGTCAGAAAGAGAGAAAATAACCTCCTTTAAGTGTCTTACACAGCCAAAATACTGATCCAGGAACTATGAAAGACATTGAAGATATACTGTTACTAAAAACAGAGGTTAGCAGCCTTATCCACAAAGGGCCAGTTTTTGGGGTAACCTTTAGGTCAGCTTTTCAAACACAGGTGTGAGGACTTTTCCACCAATCAGTCCTCTAATTAGTAATCTAAAAATTTGCATACACAGTGACCATTTCTGGGTAGAATTGGTCACCCTTGATCTAACGACAAAAGTCCATGGGATATGTGTTCAAGAAAATTTGCAGACTTAATGAGTTTTGGAAATTTGACTAACCTTCATTGTTTGATTACATGAGGACTTGGTGAGTTTTGGGAATTTGCTCTTTGGTTCTCTTCAGAGAAACCACCTCAGGATCTTATCCTGGGATTTCGAAATGTTATAGGATGACCACTAGTTACACGTCAACTGCCAGTAGACCAGCGTTGCTCAAACATTTCGCACGGTTGCCAAACCTGCTCAATATTCATATTGACAATTAAGCTTTATTCGCCAGCAAGACGCAAGAGCAGTTGCAGTAATTATACCAGTTGTCTTTTGGCTTTTAAAAACAGTGGGTTGACTGCACTTTGAGTTGCAGGGAGATTTCACCGCTCATGCTGCTGTTATGAATTGTTTCCAGCAGCGGCTGCGGTGCACAAGCTTAGCAAAACGGCTAAGCTTGTTTTCGTCTCTGCATAATTAGCAAACCGTGCTCATGCAAGTCCCTCTTTAAAGCTGAGAAGAGCAAATAACCGTTATTTTTTAATAGATATTTTTTCATCTGGTTTGGGAACTTCGGTGATTTAACGGCCACGTGTTGAACGATAAGAATGTGCGGTACTGACCTTTTTCGGCTATTGGCCCAGAAAGACCCTAATGATTAATGAGGTTCCTTTGTCATTACGCTAATCAATTATTCATTTGTTGCCCGTTCGTTTGCCAGGAGTGCGACTGATATGGTGTACCACCAGCATCGTGAGTGGAGGGTTTTGTTCCCGGCAAGTCACCCCGATTAATCTTCCGTCACAATGGAAAGGCATTGTGGGGAGGCGATAAGGGCTCTATATTTCATAGCGGAAGTGCACTTGATTTTTGAATTGCATTGTGCAGCACTGTGAATGTCTGCGCTGAATCAGAATCGCTAGATGTGGAGGGAGCCGATCACTTAATTACCTACAGGTACGCCAGTCGGTACCAACACACCCGTCCAGCTCTGGAGGAAGCCATATGTATATCAGGCCTATTGTGGTAGCTCCTCAAGGATGGTGGGCACTGGGGACCCATAGCCTGGCCTCACATTCCCGGTTGTGCCACCAGGGTGACGCTAAAGCCCTAATACCCCTGTCTCACTCCTAGCAACCAAATGTAGCGGTCCTAGTGGACCAGCTGGATTTGTAGCTTCTATAATTGGTGCTTTGGACACCTAATGGTCCCAGTCACTTGATGCTGAACTCTATGCAGACCCCTCACATCACTTGTAAGTTGTACGTTTTGTATAATTCCTTGCTGTAGGCTTGGAAGTTATATATATATGCACATATCCCTGCCTTAAAATATTTTTCACATTTTACTTGCCACGAACGGTAAAACGGTAAACACCGCCATTCCTGTTCACTTTCTATTTAGCATCGTCATCGACTCCGAGCCGCCGAGACGAGATGGTGGCAACGCAACCTGGCAGGAGAGATTGGCTCCTCCAAGCCGAGCTCCGTACCTGATGAGATGAAATATGTCAATGTTGTCAGCACCTATTGAAACAATTTAATGTCGCATCTCCTTCGCTACATCTTGAATTAAATCGATACTTTTGTCCCCCCCTCGTGGGTTAATCACAGATGAAAAACCACAGCCGGTGAAACTGGATCTGGGTTGGTTGTTCGAGGCAAAAATACAGTTTGTAGCTGCCGTTTCGTGCCATGCCAGTGTGAGCCTGGGACGTCCTAGTCGGGCGCCGGTTTGTGTTTGTGGCGGATGTGTGGTGCTTCATTTGTTGAAAGACAGCGCCAACGTCTCGCCCTGAATTAATTATTAGTCGGGAAAGATGTCTGCAGATGTGCTAAAGCGGCTCGCAGTCTGTCGTGTGTCTGTTTTCATTAGTGAGCTCTGCCTTGCTTGTTGCTGTTCCTCGCTCTTTATTTACACTCAGGTGCAGCCTTTCATGGAGACGTGGCCTTGGTCAACAAGATATTTAGCTGCTTCGCTAGATTTATCCAAAGTCACTTAAGTAGCAGCAGGAGC
Source organism: Mormyrus hasselquistii (assembly GCA_026779605.1). Taxonomy (NCBI): domain Eukaryota; kingdom Metazoa; phylum Chordata; class Actinopteri; order Osteoglossiformes; family Mormyridae; genus Mormyrus; species Mormyrus hasselquistii. Next base: position 16,776,235 of record JAODKE010000040.1, on the reverse strand, counting down.
GTGCACAGGGGCCAGGCCACAGGGGCATTGTCCCCAGCTGAAAACTGATTGGCTCTCAGAATACCATCCCCAACTGAAAGCTGATTGGCCCGCAGAATACCATCCCCAACTGAATGCTGATTGGCTCGCAGAATACCATCCCCAACTAAAAGCTGATTGGCCCGCAGAATGCCGCTTCGGCTGTCACTCACCTGTTCAAAACATATCATTGTCTAATAATAAGGTTGCCCCCTCTGTATGAATTGTGGTGCCTTTTATGCCTCCCACCTTAATAACAAAATACTGGAATTGGCCCAGAATAGCAGGCAGTTTCCAATCCAGTTTATTTTATATACTTCAGGTTGTCATCCTGAGCAATTAAGGTTAAAGATCGGGTTAAATGTCAGGTTAAAGGGACGGGAAACATAACGCCTTCTTCATCGCACACTGCAGTACTTTAACTTCCTGCCAGGATGTGGGACCTGCGAGACTCCTGGCTGCCTATGTTAACGTGCCTTTAACCTGAGTAGACGGTAGGATTTTTTATATATCTAAATTACAAGCCCAGCTCCTTATCTGGCTGTCCGCTGGGGATAATTCCCTCTGGTACGCTCAGCGGAGTGACCAAGCTCACCTGCAGTGCTGGCTCAACCGCTGACTTTAAACCGGGTCTAATTGCCATACTTACGCCGGGAACGCGGTCACACCTGCTCAGTGTGCGGCCAGTCTCCAGGGAGACGACAGAGGAGGCCGTGTGACGGCCGGTCCTGTCTGTGAATTTCTGCTTGCTTAGCATGGGCTTAGAAATACAAAGGTTTTTTTTTTCTGTCTCTGACACATCAAATTAGAATAGATAAAGCAACAATTAAAAAGGAACAACAAACTAGGCGACTGATTCACAGCATTTATCGTCAAAGGATTAGCTGGAGTATTTAAATTCTGTATGTCAGTATTCTGTTTTATTATGTTTTTCATTATCAAATTTGTTTGGTTTGAACAAGGATGAAGGATAGTCTTATCCTTGCTAAGGTATATTTTTTCCTTCTTTTAAGTTGTATTTTCAGCTGCAACGATAAAAAGGTAAACACATCTGAAGATCTCTGATGCTGGCTGCAGAGCCATGGCCATTAATATCAATTTATCCATGAATACTCATCTTTCCACCGGGTCGTATCTAATCAAGCTGTCATCGCAGAAATCAAAGTCCTGCGGGGAAATCAATTAAGGGCCAATTTGTTACGGAGCTCGGAGTACCCTGTGATTTTTGACACGTCTGAGTTTGTCACAAGTTGGAGGACCTCGCAGCCTCGCTGCTCAGGAGCCCGGCAAGATTAATTTAGACTGTCAAGGGCAGCTGGAGACGTACTACGTGCTCCAGGCCTGAGACAAAGAGAGGGAGAGACGGATGTGGGATGGTGTTAGAAACGTGGAACAAAGTAGGGGGACAAAGAGAAAGAGAGGATAAGAGGAAAGAGGAGAGATTGTGTGATTTCAGGTGAAAACTGAAAGGGACAGTGAGAGAGAGAATGGTACACAGCCAGTCAGCACGGTCTCGCATCTTCGATTAATGACAGCGGCTCGCTGTTTTTTTTCATCAGGGCTGCCACTGAAATACATCCCATCCAGGAAGCGAATGGACCCAAGGACAGGCGCTGAGTAATCAGTCTCTGATTATACACTGGCTGTGCTGATGTATTTCGGAGGTACTCCTTTCACTGTGCGAGCCCCAGCCCTCGGAGCCACAACAAAACACAGTCTACTGTTAGATGTCAGACTCCCTTTGTATTTTCACACACAAAAAAAACATTTCAGGGCTGACTGATTGGCCTTCTTAATAGTTCACAGAAATTACCGCAAACCAATTTAACGGACCAATTATCCTGGCTGACTTACACGGATTAGGACACTAGAATCCCAAGCATATGCGCAGCTGCATAGGCAGCCTGCCATGGCTGAGCAGCAGGTGGCGCCGCAGTTAAAGTCAAGGGCTCGTCACCCACAAGGCTTTTTGGGTAAAATCCCAGGAGGAGATGCTGTGTGGTAGTTAACCTGAAACTCTCCAGAAAAACATCCCACTCCCTCAGATGATTAAAAAGCATACATTGCTTTAGATTAACGTAAGCAAATTCTTTTTTGTCTCCTGCTCAGAACTTGTGTGGGTCAGCGGGTTAGAAGGTGATTCCCAGTTTCGATTTTCCGACGTTGGGAGAGTGATGTCACCATTGGGCCCTTGAAGGCCCTTAACCCCTCCGGGGATTGGCCGACCCTGCTTTCTCAAATGTACGTCCTCCAAATGGACCTTTAGCTGTGTAATAAAGAATCAAGTTTCTTTCCCCTACTACCATCATATGATGATAGTTTTCCTCCACGATCTATTATCTGAAGCCACTGTACTGAGCTAGAAACCACCAAGGCCGGCACCAGCTTCAGACGTGTCCCTCCATCCTGAGTTTATGCCTCTCGCTCATGCTCCAGCAATCCCTGCGAGACAGTCTCCCTGCCACTATCGCTCACGGCCCGTTTGACCTCACTGTAGCGCCAAATCAATCACAGATAGACGTGCCTCATTAGCTCCTCCTGTCTCCAGTTAGTGTGCCCCATCCCTGGTGTAGTGGGGGGGAAAACCAGCCATCTCCCTGGTTTAGTGAGACCCCCCCCCCCCTACCCAACCATCAGATCAGAGCTCCTCCCAGTCCTCCCAGTACCTCCGACCATAAGAAACCAGCACTGATTCTAAGATCTTATCCAGCGCACCCGTTTTCTGCAGACAGTAGGTGTTCAGGTCCTTTGGGAAGTGGTCAACAAAAAAATATTAAAGAAATATTTATGCTTTAACAATAAGTTTCTGATTACCTCGTATTAAGGAGTTCGGTCTAACTGAACTGCTGAGATGCATCTGTGGCTTCATAGTGCAAAACACAGTGGTGGTGGCGACAGTAGCGTAGCGGTCAATAACCTTTTGCACTTCCGGGGATCAGAAACCTAACCCTAACATCCCCATTAACTGCCTATATACCTGCATGACCCAATTATTAACATGCGCCACCTGGTGCACATTAAAGTCTGGGCACATCTTCAGGATGGTGCAGTATGAGTCATCAGGACAAAAATAAGATCTTGTCCCTTCTGGTTTAAAATAACCAGGAAGTAAATAAACAAGCGGATTGAACATTTAAGACTTTTAGGACTATTTTCAGTGTGAATTCTGATGACAAACGACATGGTCAATGTTGATGGGTTTGGCTTGGCACTCTAACACAAAGTGCTAACGAGAGACTCGATGACTCACCAGCAGTCCAAAAGAAGAAAAAAAACAAAAAGCCAAACCGGTACTCCTGATAGGTCCTCCAACAAGATAACATCTCCATCGAGGAGGGTTGAACCGAAGGTGGAGGTGAAACATGAGATGCTTATCAGAAGAACTGACAGGGGAAACGCCGAAGGGTTTACATCATGCGAATGAGAGTGATTCCTCCTGCCTGTTCCTATTCCAGCATGGCGGCGGGTTTATTTTCTAATTAGCGTCGTAGCTACTTCACGGCTAATTAATTTCGATGAAAAAGGTGCCGTGTGATATCCATCGACTCACAGGTGCCGCGCGGCCAATGATTGCCAAGGAGCATGTTGGCTGTGCCGACCTGTGATTTAGGTCGTTTTTCATCCGTGTTTCGCCAGCATGCGGCCAGTGTGTCTGCGTTCCCCCAAAGACGTCTGTCTCGGCAGTGCGTCTACTATATCTCTGGGTATTACCCATTGACTGCATTCAGAGTTGATTTCCCAGGCTTGTTTTGTGTGATGATTTTTTCATCCTGGTCATGGCAGTGGGGGGTCCGTAGGTTATTTCCCGGCAGCGCAGTGCTGGGAATCACCCTAGATGACTGTCAGTCCACAGGCCACATACATAGCTACACACTATGGGACAATTGAAGACACCGACTACCCTAATTGCGGTCTTCGTATCGTGGAAGGAAACCGGAATCCCTGGAGGAAGCTCACTGGCGTGAGACGGGGTAAACGCGCAAACCCGCCACACACAAAGTGGAGGTGGGTTTCCAACCTCAGTGGAGGAAACTGGGTTTCCCACTGAGCTATGAGTCCTAGGTTAATTTAATGTGGATTTTAAATTATCCCTCATTTGCCTCGAGGGATCATGGCCTTCTCAAGGGAGCACAAGTTAGAAGACTTTATTTGTAAAGTCCCCTAAACTCCCCTAAAATCGGGCATGTTGTAGCCAGTACTCATAAGCCAAAGATTATTTTCAGAACATTGCCATGGAGACTGCATGTAGCGTTTATATGTTTTGCATTACTTTTTTTTCTTTCAAATCCATTTCAGCATGCCCATAATTTCACTTTGCTTCTAAAACGGCCGCGTGACAAACACTCAATGATGTCATTCCGTTCAGGTCAATGCGAGTGCATTTTTAATGCGCATTAAAACATTCTTGCTCTTTATGTAGCGATGGAGTTTTTCAGCTGGGTGTATTGGAAGGGGACAAAGAAGGACAACATTTCAATTCACGAGTGCCTCATAATGACCGGGGAGATGTCTCCTTCGCATCGCTCCCATGCCGAAGCATGCTTTTCATCAGTCGCCATTTACCTAAAAGCTCTCCTCGCATGTATTAAAGATGGTGCCGTTGTAGTTACATACCTGTGTCTAAAATGCGTGATTTCAATGTACTCTTCATGCAGCCCTTCAGCTCCGAAATCCTGACTGTGCCGTGATTACACTGAAGAGGACTCTTATGCCATCACAAGCAGATCCCGGCTCCTTCTGTGTACTTGTTTGCACGCGAACCTTTAATCCACTCTTTTCCCCTAATGCTTCTCTGCCATCCCAGCATTAATTATTTGTCTCGAGTCACAGTCTGTGAGGTTTCTCTGAAATGGGTCCCGTGTTTTTTTTTTCTCAGCCTACATCCGATGCTGCTTAATGTTCTTATTTGAAAGTGGATTTCGAGCTTTAAATAAATATTCATGTAAATAATGACCTGACAAGGTCTTCCATTGTGATTAAATTTTATTTTTCCCAAGTACCAATTAAGATTTATTTATTTATTTATTTATCAGCATTTTTCCTGATAACAAAATCTGTCCTTTACGATCATACGTTTGTAAATGCCGCCGATTTTGTTCAGGAAGCAATAAAGGTTTATTGTTTTCAGTACATTACACCATGATGATTACTACATTTATTTACATTATGCTATATTAGCTTTACAGACGGCAGTATCTAGTCAAAGCCAGAAGCCAGTCAAGGCGGCACACAGTCAACAGTCTGGGGGAAGTAGCTCAACTGTGGACCAGTACCGGACCCCGCCGTCGGGCACAGATGCATGACTAAACATATAGTGCAAGGCCAGGCAACCCCAGCAGGAAAATACAGACAATTACAACACAGCATAACTACCAAGAAGGACCATCTGACATCTCACAGCTGAGCACTAACGTCATGCTAATCGGCACTACAGAATGAACAAGAAAAACCATTTTTTAGCGACATTAAACTTTGTAGCATTACTAGTTAATTTACTTAGCTAAATTATCAGTGTATGTGAGTCGCCTATATAAGTAAATAAATGATTTTGATAAGTGAAAGTATTCTTTGCCAAAACTTAGATGCAAACATGTAAATATAATGGAAACCACAGTAGAGGAATGAAACGTCAGTGAACTTTCTTCTGAAAGAGCAGGAGAGTCACAAATGGAGAGGTCTGCAAGCTTTTATTTTGGAAGGGACCCGCTACGTCCTCGGGGCTCCGTGAAGTGATTCAAACAACATGAAGCAATTAGAATGAGCGCAGTAGTGATAGATTTCAGTCAATTCACCGCACAGCTGAAGACAGGCTCTGAGCTCCTATCAGCCAATTAATTCTGCGGGTTCGTTGTGTCATCGTTCTTTGGATGATGGTCTATGATGGTGGAAGGGAACTGCTTAGCTTGATGTAAAATACCGTTTATAAGACTAGATGGTTTATGTTTTTTTTTTTGGTAAAATGCATTTGTAAACAAAAAATACTAATTTCTATCTACGTGTAAAAATATGTCCCAAAAGATAAACTGCAAATGATGGAGAAAAAAGGCTGTACACCATTGTATCACGTTAGCCGAGATTTATCGTGCAATTAAGCGACGGCGCAGTCACGCTTTAGTAAACCTTAAGCATTGGGGAGATACTCATCCAGTGCCACAAAACATTGTCTACAGAAAGAGATTCTGCAAAAAAAAAAAAAATGCCCGATGATTGTCTGCCCGCTTTATCGAGTGAGTGACTGAGTGAGTGAGTTTGTGCGTTTTTGGTTCGTATATTTTAACCGCAGGAAAAGGGACTCTCAGCAAAGCCTTTTCTTGTTTAATGAATGAAGACGACTGAGTTCATCAGCGTGATAAAGGATGCCTCTCAGCAAAGACAAGCTGTAGTTAGAGAACCTCATTTAAGTTCATATCAGCTCAATAGAACATTTTCGTGGTGTCAAACTCCTAAGTTAATTTGTCTGAAAGCTTTGCTTCGCTTTCCTCCTTTTATGTGGCCCTGTTTTCACAGAGCAGTCGAGTGATAGATACACTGGGCTACTAAGGCAATCTTATGCAACTCTGTAGAGCATTTATGTTGCATAACTGCACTGTGGTCAATTGTCATACATTTTGGCTTAGAGCCCAGAGACTGAATGAGAGGATACTGAGAAGTTGCTGTGCTACCCGAAATGCTAACTATTGTGGAATATTTGTGGAAATGTTATAGAATCATATGATAGTTTAAGCTCTGGATCCTAAAATATGAAAAAGACACTATTTGCAAATGGATGATCAGCAGAAAGATTACATTGCACGATTGTGTGTCTTTAATCATAAATGATGTTGAGTAAGTCGTAGATACTTCTGTCATCCTTTTCCATTATTCCATATTGGCTGTATAAAGTTCTCTTTTGAAGAGTACTGAAGTGATTTTTGGAAACTAGCGTGATTGAGAGATTGTATGCATCTCCATGGGTTTCACCTATAGCAGTAACCCAGAAGAAGAATTGAAAATCTGGATGTGTGTTGACTTGATGGAGCTAAATAAGGCCTTGCAGTTGACAGTCATGCGCTACCGTACATAGAGGATTTGCTCTCTGACCTACACAGCGCTATGGTTTTCTCAACTGTGGTCCTTTCCAGTGTGTATTGCGAAATGCATCTGTCCGAAGAATGCTGATATATGACTGCATTTATGAAACATGGGGGTTATTTTATTATTACCAGGTCCCACATGTTATTGCGTCTGTACCTACTGAAATTCAGAAACTGCGGATGATGGTACTCATCTGCCTGGTGTCCAGTATTCTATTATGCAACTTCTTCAAATATGGAAATGATGCCTGCAATCATGACCGACACCTGCACAATGTGCTCTCTGCACTAAAGAGAGATGGACTGCAGCTGAACACTGTGCAAATTCAGTTTCTGGGTCAAAAAGAGAAGGGTGGTAGTCTGGTGATGAACACTTGAGTGCTGTCTTTAAAGTATCTGATGTTTCTATACTTTGTTCTTTCTTGGACTCACATCTCAAATTTGTGCCACGCTGCGCATCAAATTGTAAATTGTCAAGAAGAAGGGACCTTCCAATGGACCGAAGACATCCAAGCAAGCTTTGAGAATGTCAAAAGGTATTTGGTATGAAGTCCTGTACTCGCCATATTTGATCCAGGTCTACCAACACCAGTTTTTACTGATGCATCTAACTATTGCTTCGGTGCTGTCCTTACAAAAATGCACCCTGACAACACAGAGCATACCATTGCCTTTGCTGCACAGTCCCTGACACTAGCTGAATGACGATGTCCCATTGTTGAAAAAGAGTTCTTAGCATGTGTGTGGGCTGTGGAGAAAATGGGACTTTCTGTGGGAAAGACATTTTACATTGAAATCTGATGACCAACCTCTCACGACACAATTGGCTACAAAGGGACATGGATGTGCAAAGATGGACCTTGCTAGATAGTCAGTCAGATTACTAAGCTATAATGATGATGTAGAGTATAGGCTATGTGTCTTTCCCCATTACGTCTGCCATACGTTGAAACTGCTGAAGCTGTTACAGAACTGGAATTGGTTGCCTTGCTTGAAGCTGACAGCATGAAGCTGTTACAGAACTGGAACAGCAAACGATCTTCCTGAAGGACTCCACTGCTACCTGAGCTGCATGTCAGGAATGTGCTGCATGACTTGATACAGAAGGGTTGGTCAAAGAAAGGATATACATTGCACCCAAACATAGTTCCACATTTCCTACTCAGGTGCAAACTGTCAGTGCAAGTTGATCTCGTCTACAGGGCCGTACAGTAAATGCATACAGACCCTCTACTTGGGGTAACAGATGAAAGTCATCAAGGGAATGTTTGCGTGAAGTAGAGACTCCTGGAGCTGTACTTGAGACCAGAAATGGACGGATATGTTCAAAGTATTATTGTAGTTTGTATTACATGTCAAATGAATTGATATGTCCAAACCATAATCCTCTACAGAATTTTCCATTCTCAGAAGTGCCTTGAAGAAAGTTAGTTTGACTCTTTGAGGCCACTACTTGGTATTGACTTTTCAGCCATCATGGTAAGAGTCCACTCATTGCAACTAAACTCCAAAAACCTTGTAGACCTTGTGTACATAACTTCCTGATGCAATGCACAGTGGCACCAAATACATGAACTGAAATGTTTCCATATGAGCTACTGTATAACGGGAAGATATCCTGAAAGATGAAAATCATCTTTATGTGTGCATCGTTTCCACAGATTTATAGGAGCTCACTGAGGAGTTGCTGTGAAATAACGTAAAGTAAAGAGTTGCATTGATCCCAGAATCCATTGCATGTGAAGTAGGGATCTTGATGTTTCATGGGAGCAAGGGTTTTTAAGAAACTGGGACAAAGCACTTACCAGCTGGAGGATGACAGGAAATGAAACGCACTCCATATCTCATCTCCTCTGAACTTGCTGTTTCACAGGCTGATGCAACAGTGATTGCTTAAACAAAGTTCTGCACTAGGCTCTAATCAAAAGAACTTTGCTCCGACAGGGCTAGGCTCTGAGGGACTTAGACCGGTCAGATAAAGATAGAAGCCCAAATGGTATAAAAACACAATAAAATAAAATCAAACTTTTGAGTCTTGAACTGATTTGAATTTACTGTGGTATTAGTATATAGGCATTGGGATACATGTTGGAAATGTTAACATTTGTATACAATATTGCATTAGTGAATCTATCAATGTTATTATTTGTGATATAATTAGGTATTTGATAGTTGATGGTGAATAAAAAGGTCAGAGTGACTGAAGGTTTGCCTTAAAAGGGCAATATATAGATATCTTGTAAAAACAGTCGTTTATAATGGTGGGCTGGAGGGGGAATGGGAAAAAAAGATAGGATTGGGGTACGCTTATAGTTGACTTTGAAATGATCTAATTTAATTACAAATACACCACATATATACTGAGTTATGTCTGTGCTTTTTTCATTTCACAGGAAATTACTTTTGTACTCTGGCTTACCATTTTACAAAGCACAGACCTGTCTCTTTAGGTCTCACTTGGTTTAGTGGCTTTTGTTAGAATCAATGAAAGGGGCAACTGGGTATATTTACGTATCGGTGTAAATAAATTTTGCACGCCGCAATTACAGCTGATGGTGTTATGTGAATGTAGGGAAACTGTAAGTTCCCCTTATGTTCCTACTCAAGTGACACCCCCCCCTCACCCCCCCACTCCCGAGTTGGCCGGAGCTGTTGTTTCTCAACACATTGAACGGAGATGCAGTTGAGCATCGTAATTTTAGTGTGGAATGAGGGATATAAATAAATAAATGATGGATGGATGGATCTTCAAGCAGTAGTCAGTGCTACACTGCCTGATCAACGGTGGGTGTCAGTGCTTGCATTTTTATTTATTTATTTATTTTTTTTTGGGGGGGGGGGGGGGGGGGGGGTTGCCCCCCCAGCGAGGGGCACTGTAGTTAGAAAATTGGTTAAAGGAGGCCAGGGTTATGGG
>JAODKE010000040.1:16750680-16766130 GCA_026779605.1 Mormyrus hasselquistii | reverse complement strand
GGGTGGGGGGGGGGGGGGGGGGGGGAGTGTTGCCCACCCTAGCAGGTGAACTGTAGTTAGAACATTGGTTACAGCAGGCCAGGGTTATGATAGGCTGATACTCCTGCAGAGGAGAAGAGGTGTAGGATCAGAACCTGCATTATAGTTCATGAAGGCCATACCTCCAGGTGTAAGCCCCCAGAGGTGCTTTTGAGATTCTTGACAGTGACTTTGGAGCAACAGGCACTGGGGATGACTTTCACTTTTCTTTCTCCTTATGCCATAGCAGCCAGACAAGAAGCTGTTTGACTTCCTCAGGAGATCGATGTAGGCATTGGCAAAGTTAGACAGATGAGGTGGCATCTTGGCAACTGAAAGGAATTGAGTTTGAGTAGAACAGCTAATTAGCGGAGCTGTGGTTCATGCAGCTCAGGTTGAGGGGATAAGCTCAATTACTTTTTATATCTGCTAAATGAAGGTCACAGTCAGGAAGAATATGAGGCATACTAGACCAAACTGAATTTGGTCTAACCAAGAAGTTCACAGGATGGTGACAGACATTTAGAATCTAATGGTGAAGCTCAAGGAACTGAAGTTTGTGGTTGCTGCAATGACAGCAGAATTGCCTGAGGCTACGATAGAGACTACAGAATCTGAGAGTAGACTACTGACACCTGAGCGTGTTAGTGGTGCAGCCTCACTGAAGAAGCAATTGAAGAGACCTAAGTACAAATTAGCCATGAGAGAGAACAATAGATCAGAGACTGGTGTTGCTGCTCTATCAGTGGAAACTCCCTGTAGTACTTCAACCGCGTTAAGGAGGGTTACTGGCAACAAAGAAATCAACCTTTTTACTGGTCTACATAAGAAAGGCATTTTGTCACATGCAAGCACCTTGGAGCTAAACAAGAAAATTGATACAACCGTGAAACTAGATAGTGACTATGTTGCAGTGCTATCTGCTCTGTGAAGAGTTTGGGTTGATTGGCCCCCTCATCCATTATTTGCAGGACAATCCCCAATCATACACAACCCCACATAATAACCAAGTGGTTAGCTGCCTTTCACGAAGCAAGTGATTTTTAGTTCTTGACTTGATAAGTAGCTTCTACCAAATAGCTATAGCGGAAAAAGATAAACACTTTATCTGGCTGTTTCGGTTTTATCAATTTGAATAGATGTTACAGGGGCTCTAGTGACATTATGTTGGCTTCAAGTCCTTGTTGACCTTGACTGTTTGACTGATCGTCTTTGGGAAGATTCTGGAGGAATTCAGTAAATGGCTCTGGATTCCACAAGTTTCATTGGACAAAGCTGACTGTAGGATATACAGGCACTCGTAAGTCTGAAAAGGTGAAGTCAAAGCAGTACTACGGGGTGTCTGATACTTTTGGAGAGTGAGGAGACCTATACTGCACTGGGACATTACTCAAGATCATTAAGTAGTTCACAAGTGGTCCCCTCTTGGGCTTTTCTGAGCAGAATAAGTCTTGCATACGAGCAGCAAAGGGTTAGGTACTGTCCTTTACTGGGAGGGTCCCTGGCTTTTGCTGGCAGGAAACTGAGCACCTATGAGCAAAACTATTGAAATCACCAGGTAGAGTTTTTAAAGTTCACCATCAGTACAGTCAAGAATCCACTAATTTATGTGTCAACATTAACAAAGCTGAATGCCACAGATGGGCTTGCATCATTAGCCACTTATGATCTCAGCATCCTGCACCGTTCATCCAGAATAACATAGATGCTGATGTGCGATCCAGGAACCTGCCTGTAGTAGAAAAGGCAAGAAAATGGGAAGCTATTCCACCCCCTACAGTGAAGGCAGTCTGTCAACGAGTCGAACTAATTGGATCAGCTTATAAGTCGCCAAGAAATGTTGAGCAACAGGAAGCATCTCCTCTCTAAATGTCTTTCTGATGCCTGTGCCTTTCCCATGAATTTGCATGCTGGATCAGAGTCCAACTGGTAAAAACAGGAAGACCCCCACATAAGACCTGGTACAAAAGTCCTGAAACTGGGAAAGTGGCCAAAGGAGAACACTTGTACCATAAATGGAGTTAGTGGGATCAGAGAAAGGAAGACTGATGTTGAACGGAATGCTCATGCACAGGTCTTATTTAGCTTGTGGTACCTTCTAAGTTTGGTTAAGTGTTGCTCACTCTATGCATGATGATAAGGGCTACATAGATTCTATTAGTCTAAGATGTATAGTGATCAGTACATCATGATTAGTGGAGAATGACTGATTCACAAGTGACCTTTTCAGAGAGCTCCTTTGCACCAGATTGTGATCAACCACAAATGAATCTTGCGTGCATTGATTGCCAGACTCAAACAGTGGTAGTCATTGATCAACTTGCTTGTTATAGTCAGGCTTTTCTATCTAAGAATTAGAAGGCCCTCATTGTGGCAATGACCTTAGCAGATTAGGACTTCACACAATGATTTTCCACCAAGGATCTGTTCCTTGTGACCTTGCATTGGTAAATGCTGGCCATGAGGAATTCTAGAATGATGTCTTATCACCTGCAAAGTGACATGCAATCACAGCAGCTAAATAAGACGCTCCTGCTGGTGCTGAGTACATTGAAAGATCCACCAAGAGAATAAGTCTTACGTCATGAGAATTGGTTTCCTTAGAATAGCTCCTGGCAATACTGTACTTAAAAAAAAAAAAGTGAACTTAAAAATGAAGGGAAATTAGATTTATAAAATACAGCATCCTATGTTATAGTAACAGAGATGCCAAATTCGCCAGTATATTGTGGAAAGCCTGAAGGGATAAGCTGGTGTCTTAAAACTATGAATCCAAATCTTCTCCTACCAGCAATCTGTGAGGCTGCTTAAACTGCTGGCAGATGAGTCTCATCAGAAGGAAGGGGCACTTAGGACCAAGCAACAATGACAGGAACCATTTGACAAGAGTGAGCTTAGAGGTGATTCATCATGTAGAGAAGAACATGTACATTTTTTGAAGAAATACCTTTACAGTAAGAATAACAGTAAGTGCACTGTCTGAACGTAGGTGAATGATGAGTCAGTAACGAAGGGAATAACTAAACTGGAGAAGGGAATGCAGTTCATGTACGTACCTATGAGAAGGTCCAGTCTTTCAGATTCATAATTAGAGTATGCACTCATTAGGGCTCAGAAGAAAATGGATTGTCAACTAGGTTAAAGGTTTTTTTCTAATAGATTGGTTAATAACATTGGTTAATTTAACATTCAAATAACATTGGTTAATTTAACTAGACTTTTGACAGCTTAGGGAGGGCTAGAAATCAGTTATTGACTATAGTATGCCCGCAAGCTATGAAAAAGTTTAGAGTGGGTGGTTTACCAGGAGTTCTAGCAGTTCAATACACGTGTATTTGGAATATATTAAGGATGGTTGGATAGTTAGTTACTGTAAACTTGCCTATTGCAAGAGTGCCCTGTATAAATTGCCCTTAGATACACTGAGAGAGATTCAGTTCATTTTACCTTACTTACATTTATAAATGTTGTATTTAGAAATCTGCATGTTTGGATAGTAACATAATCGATGGAATGGTTTCTGTTTTATTAGTATGTTTCTGCGGTAATATCAAGCAATCAAAGCAGAAGGTGTGGTCGGGATGAGGTGGGAAAAAAGGCAGAGAGAATAAGCAGTTAATCGTCTAGTAAATTCCAAATTACTGTTTGATGTGATGCCCTGTCAGTTCGATAAGGGTATTAAACTTGAAAAACCTGGAATTGCATGTGGCAGGAGGAATGACTATGATGAAATTTGAAAATTAAGTTTTAATTGTAGCGTGCCCTTACATCACTGTTGTGGCCGCCCAGCTCAGCTAGCCGTTAGTATGGCGTTTGCGCTTGCTAGGTTGTAGTAGAGAGTGGCGATTAGTCAGTAATGTTTACCGTTAGACACATGGAGAAACTCATAGCATATTTCAGTACTGGTAATGCCCAAAGTGTTTTGTATCGAGTGATTATCGACGTATGTTGATTCCCGGCGTCCTGGATATCCATGACCGAAGACCACCGGGAACTTTCACTACTTATTGGCTCTGAGGACTTCGTTTCACATTCCTCATGGTTGAAGAAGCTGTTGTATTTTCATGACAAAATGTACATAAGCAACAATTAGACATGCAAATAGTAATGGACTTTCTCCCAAATAAGGTTTTCTGGTTAATGTTTATTATTATTATTTATAGCTAAGACTCACCTGTGTGTATATATCTATGTCGGATGCTTAGATTTTTTTTTTTGACTTGGAAAGCATACCTGGGAAATTTTCTGATGGTATTTTTAAAAGCAGCGCTATTCCAGTGTCATGAAATAATGGCCATAAAATATAACGGGGTACAATAAATTTTGCCATGCAGTATGCCCAAAATACCGCAGCACACCATATGTACCATCAAAGTGAAACTGAACCCAGAGCAGTGTTCTTAGGAATAGATACTGGAGGGTAACAAGCGCCAAAAGAAAAAGGATGTTTGGTGTGTTTCACTATTGTGGTCCTGGTAGCAGGATGCTTTTGCTCCATTCTCTCCCGCAGTGATTGATTGCAAATCACATTAGGGTTAAAAAGTCATGAAATTAAGTGTCTGCGAAGACTAATGGAAAAGCAATCTTACTCACCCAAAGTAGGAGTCATTCTGTTTGAGACCTGCACTTTGGACTCTGCTGATATGCAAGGTGGCCTGGGAGGGTCGATTCCATTAAGCATGTACACTAAACTGCCTTATGTCTGAAGAGGTTGAGGGTGGAGGGCTGGGTTAGTGTGAGGAAAGCAGATGGTTGAGATGTCCTATCGATGATGAGGAAGGGACGGCTGGAATTCAGGGTCCTGGCGGAACTCGGATCACTGTGTGGGCTCCGTATCAGAGCGGCGTTATGACATTTGACCTGAGGGAAAAGATTATATCCAGAGGAGCTAATTTATATTTCACACCTGTACTGAAGTAGAATCCTAAATAATTTTTAATATCTCATCTGCCACCTGCTGTCTGCTGCTTTTCGCTCATAAACTGTCTTATGAAATGTCACAGAACACTTGTAGTTATGACTTGAAATGAATATCAATTTAGCCGTCCTTTGACTGTCATGAACATGTCAGGACCTCGTGGATGAATACCTGCTCATTTCTGCTATATATCTGCCTGTGGCATCACACTCCACTGCTTCTCGAAGCCATTATTAAGGTCTGCTTCTGACTAAGACCTTGCACCCTTTTCTCCCCACCTTTCTGCAACCCAGTCGATCCCAAAGTAGAGGCTTAAATTCCCTGCTGCTGCTGTGACGCTTTCCAAAAATATTCACCGCGCACTGAAATTTTTGCACGTTTTTGTAGCCGCACCCATTTTTCTGCAGTCAGCCGTGAACTTAAGTGTGCAGTAGAGGACGATTCCGTTTTAGAAACTGAAGCGTTGCGATTTGCTTAGTTTGAGGTAAACATTTTAGCTCAGCACCCTGTACTCATCAGTCGTGTGCCTAATTTCGAGGATTTATTTAGAATTTAGTTTTACTTCTGAAGTCGCTCCCCCAGGGAGCTACTTCCAGCAATCAAATATTCACCTCGGGTGCCTTGCGGGGGACTAATGGTATTCCCGATGCATCATCCCTGTGCGCCAAGCTGATTGGTGGGGCTCGCGGCTGAGCACAAATATCGGTCTTAATCAGTAAACAGCCGCGTTAAGTCCTCAAAGCTCACTGCACCCTGGTTTGGCGCTCAGGCATGAAAAAATGACTGTGAAATTTAAATGTGACCTTTACTCCTTGAAAGCGCCATGGAGCTTGCTATTGAGAAGCATTCTCTTTTTAATAGACTCTTATTCCTTGAGCTCGGGAAAAAAAAAGATTATTAAAATTAATTTCCTTTTAATTTATTATTTAATGTGGCCTCTTGCTTTGAATTAAGGGGGTAAGGGAAGGGGTGATGAGCTTTTAATTGGACTAGGGGGGCTTGGTGGGTGGGTCATACAATCATGCCAGGATATGTCAATTAAATAAGTCAGTGTTAATCGATTCACCAATGGTTACTTTCTACTGTCAATCCGATTAATGTTGTTGCTTTGATCATATGTTGACATATGGACATGTTGGGTTTATACAGATGGTGACTCTTTTATTGTGTTTTGTGCTTCCAGGTAAGGCCACCCGACTCTCCCACCTCAAGCAGCGATGGCGTCCCCTGCGATCCCCTGAGCTGTACGTCACCTCTGCGGTTACCCGTCTAGTTTGCCCTGCTCCCCATACTTGACCCCATTAGGTAAATCCCATAATCCTCATTGGAATGGTTGCTCCCACGTTCAGGTCTCAGGCCGCGCTCTGTGGAGTCCAGGCCTCGGAGTGGAGATGATCGATGCTCCCCTGGTACTTTTTTTACCGATGCTGAGCACAGAGTGCTAACACTTGATTAGGTTAAATGAGATGTATGAAAATGGAGCCTGAGTATTGTCACAGCATCCGTACAAATTGACAGATGATTTAGCCATACAAGCAGCTGAAACTGGGTTTCAGCTCCACTGAAACTGAGGTTGATTTTTAATCAATAAACCCTCTATAGTGGGACTTTATAGGATTTCCATCTTGACATTTTAGGTATGAAATTATACTGCTCCGGTGCAGGCTGTGGAGGAAACCGAGCTTTCTTCTCAGCTTATATGTCAAGGCACTTTCTGGAAATTCCTGTAGACTTTTAGTTTCCCCATCACTATGAAAAGGCTACTAACCACATAAGTGGAAATGGCATGTTTTGTGGATATTGCAGAAGTTAAAAATAATCCAAGTCCTCTTTATATTAGCTGTGAGAGGCTTTTGCAACAGTTGTGTCTTCATATCAAAGGTGAGAGTTCCTTTCCATGTGTATAATAGTGCTGTTGTTTGCATAAATGAATACTGTCCCTCCCCATAATCTACCTCTTGTCATTTTCCCCTCCCGCAAGGGAAGATTCACCTGAGTGATGTAATCGCCTTGATGGTTTCATCAATAGTCAGTTCGATGACAAAAGCCAGCCGCTTACCCCGATATCAAAGGTACGGCAAGGAGCAAGTGTCGAGGTAGGAGCACCTGTGAGATCGTTAACAGGCGTTTCATTTCGGTCTGGCGAGACACGTGCGGCTAGCTGAACGACAGCGAATGGGAGGCCGTTTGTCTGAACAGCTTTCTGGTGTATGCAGGTGTCCCTGCTGCTGCTCTGTCAGCAGTTCTACTGTATTCAGCACCTACAGAAGGAAAATACATAACTCTTTAAGTTAAGAAAAGAAAAATGGCAGCAGAGTATAACTTCAATATCAGTTCCTTAAGTAAAACATTAAAGCAGTTGTGCTCTAGGTGAATTGAACACCTTTGTTGCGGTGGAGGGTGGGTGTTTTAGACCCAACAGGACTTCCTCTTTGCTTGCTTGTCCGCTTATAATAATGGACAAATAATCTCCCGCTGCCTTACCAGGGCGACACATGCTGCTCTCTTTTATCTGCTGACAGACAAGGAATGAAAATTGCTAATAGATCTTGGTGGGTAATTAAAGAGTTTGTGGAGGAGCGCCGGAGCTCAGATGGTGCCAGGATGCCTGTTTGCCTGTTTGGTTTTGGTTTTACATGCTGCGGATCCCTCATGGCACCGGGTCAGTATAATTATCTCACGGACTGCGGCTCATTTCCTTGTGAAGGTTGTTTTCTGGACCTGCTTTGAACCAAATGTCAAAGCAAACTGGACAGAATCACTAAGGTGACCTCCTGACTGAGCAGGGCCATTGAAAAACATGTTTTTGATTATAGAAATTATATAAAAATCAGGAAACCATACTTCTTTGACAAAATTAATGAGATGTTTTCCAAGTTAGGACATATGTTGGGCATCAGAATGCTTTTTGACTTCACAGTTTTTGTCAAACTGCCTTGAAATGTAAAATGAATGTCTCCCCCATCTCTAAACAACTTCCAGTTGAGAAGAATATTGTTGTGGCATGTTTCTGTGGTAGTTCTGTGCCAGAGAAGATGCCAGGATGAAATTAAATCAGAGCGATAGCAGTAACCCCCGGTTCCTTAGAGTTTTGCGTTTATTGATATCACTGCCCTACTATTTTTCCTACGTCAGTGCCGCCCAGTTGCTGTTGGTGCCACCGATGCAAATTACCTTTCTCTCCATCGCTCTATTTATTTGCTCGTTCATCGATTCATTTATTTATTGCAAACACACGAGCATTTGTTTGGACAGATGCTTGGGCCGGGATCGCTGCCAAGCTGCCGAGATCTTCTCGCGATCCGCTTGGCGCTGCAGCTTTTAACTTTGCCTGCTTCCAAAGACGGCACCCCTGATCGAAGCCCGGGTCAACGGTCGCAGTGGAGTGACTTCGGCGGAACTCTGGGAAGGTGCTGTTCGGGAATTTGAACTCCGTGGCACTCCTTGAACTGCTGGACATTTGGCATCTTTGACACAAAAAAAGGTCTAAATGAAAAGCATTGCTGCTTAATTAAACAGATGTTTGGTGGAAAATTTTCTGGGCAAGTTGGAAGTGACCATGCAAAATGGTGATTTATGTTAAATATCTGCCATAAGACTGAGATCAGTTGGCAAAATCGGGACAATTCAGGATGGTCTTCCAAACAGGCATATCTGTCACCAACCGTCATGCACTATCAAACCCAAATTGGTCATTTAGGTAACATTAGGCATAACTTAGGGCTCTTCCGTGCATGTTAAATGTGTTGTAAATCTATGTCGTCAACATCCAGACTGAGTGCATTTTGCAGCAGAGCATTTGCACTAATTTGCATCTTGTTTAGTGCATTCAGTTAATCATCCTTTGACTAAATATGTACATCATTTATTTTATGCTTATTTATAGTATTTGCTCCAATAGCGCACTGCCTATTAGCGCATCCATCCAGCCATTAATTATCTTTTACGCTAATACCATTGTGTTAATTGCAGCCATAAAGGCCATCCGCACTGGTTTGCATTGTAATGGCTGCTGGAATGTGGGAGCCCTCATTAAGCAAGCGGCATACAGGTTGTTTTTGACCTGATCGTTTGCGTCATTTTAATGAGGCTATGGAAGAATGCTGAAAAACAAACGTAATACGGAATAAATTAGCATATGGCCAGAAAAAAAAAAAAACTTCTTAAAAGCAGTTGGCAGGGCAACTCGGTGGGTAGTATATGGATTGATTGATGGTTTCTCTCAGAGGATAGCTGGAGAGGTATTCTGTATTTGGCAGACACCTTGTCTGCTAAAGGTTTATGACCCTGGGTTAATTTGTTTGGTAGGCGGTCAACGCACTTAGAATTGTAATTTTTACAATGAAAGCTACAATATAGGCATCAGTCCACTAATCCATCAGTGATGGTTTATTTGGTGTTCTTTGTTAATTAATGAAACCAGTTGGCTGCCAATATGCAGTTTTCATCTCTTAAAAGATTGCAGGTTAAAGTCCCAGCAGGGTCCTGTTGTAATGATTTTTTTTTGGACAGCCAGCTATACAGATTTGTTAACCCGGAAAGCTATGCAGCCGGCTGTACAACTGTATAATAGTGTGGAATAATAAGCTATGTAATTTGTGAAATGCTAAGTCTAAAGTTAATGTGTGGAGTAGCTGCGAAATGGGCTTCTGTGCCGAGTTCTGTGTCACAATGAGCGTCAGTGACCTTTGACCTGTGAGCCGCAGTCCCCTCTGTGCCAGTGGTCTGTGGTTCCTCGCCGTGCCGTTCTCGGAAGAGCGATGGGGACAGTCCCAAACGTAACCCCGGCTGTTTGTTTTCGGTGATTAATCTTGGCCTGTGGGGAACTGCACACATATCTTTAATTAATCTCCATTAATGAACAACTGTCCTTTGCATTGAGTAGATGTGACACTTTGAAAATAATTATGTCGCATTGGCGAGGAAAAAAAATAAACCCTGGTGGTTTGTCTTTGCTTGGAGTGCGGGCGGAGTCTTCTTATGTCCTTGTGCCGCTTGAGTTTTGTGACTCACGGGCATCCGGCTCGCCAGTCTGGTGTGGTAATTCCTGCGAGAGTCGAGCAGGTCCACTAGGACGTGATGCCTCATGGTCCAACGCTCATCACGTGACCACTGTCCTTCCACCTACTGCCACAATAGCCATCAAACACCATTATGCTGGTTGTGGCCATCACCAAGACTCTATACTGGACAAGCGGTATGGAAGATAGATAGATAGATGGATGGATTATGGATGAATGGATGGATCGTTGGAGATGATGTTCTGTAAATGTCTGTGTAACTGTCAATGACGAAATGATAAGGTTACCCGGGGCTCTCCAGGTTCATGCATTGACCATGAGAAACATACATTTCATCCAGTTCACACGTACGCACGCCACACCTTGTGCCTCTCACGCTGAGAGAGGGATACTGCCCACCAAGGTTACATAAAATTAATCAGCGACATGCAGGCATATGGGGGTGAAGCTTTCCATCGAGTTCATGCAGTAGCTGTCCAGAGTTATACAGTTATTAGCCACATATCAGCCAATCAGAAAATAGCATTTGTGGTTTGCAGCTGAATTCCAAAATAAATTACATGTGATCCCACTTCAAGCACATTATTAGCCAACTACCAGCCAATCAGAAAATAGCATTTGTTGTTTCCAAGCAAATTCCAAAATAAGCTACATGTGATCCCGCTGCAAATATGTTATTAGCCACCTACCAACCAATCAGAAAATAGCATTTGTTGTTTCTGGGTAAATTTCAAAATAAGTTATGATCCCGCTGCAAGCATGTCATTACATGGATGCACACACACGGTATGCAGACAAGATGGAAGTGGAAGAGCAAGATCCGATGAATGAGACCTGTGCTCCGCCCCTAACAGATGTAAACTCACTCAAACTTGAGAGCCTTTGAGTTACTTTCAATGTTATTTGCATACCAAAATGTAAGCTTGCTGTACCATCGCTTTTACACTGCAGGGAAGCTGTTTGAGCACGAGTGCATGTGGTCTCCTCAGTTCGTTTGAGGTGAGCTGCCTTTATCCCCCGTGACACGGAGGGAACGTCAACGACGGCAGGTCCGCTCCCCCAAGGGGGAATCCCAGCTGCTTTTACATGTCCGTCGTGTCCAGCTTTGTCCGAAGACTCGGTGGGCAGCGTGCGCCCGTGACAGGACTACCTCCAGTGTCATCTGTATCGCTATTTACTGTCAGCGGAAATGTGTGTTTGTTTTAGCGCGCATGTGTATAAATATCCAAAGCTGTGCTGGAAGCGTGGCTAATGTTTGACATGATAACAGTATGTGACCAACTCCGTATGGAACCTAGAGGAACATCCGGCTAAAGATCCGTACCAGTCCTTCCCACTGTGGCCGGATCAGATTGGCGCAGTGTGCAGCTGGGGACTTCTGGGCCTACTGATCTACAGCAGATGCGGTTCATTTTCTGTCAGAGGTGCCCGACAGCACCCCATCCTCTGACGGGCTACCCGGATGTAATCTGTCCTGTAAATATTGACGGGGTGCACGGCCGTCCTCATTATTTCACCTTTATTTACTCACCTTTGATTGGAACAAACAAGGAGAAGGTTCCAGGCCCCCGCGCTCATGTTTGCCGTAGCGGTAAGAGATAAGCAGTCGTGACATTCCCACTGTGTACTCAGTGTGGCTGGCAGGTTCCGCTGGGCGCTTTTCACGGCGGTGACCTCGGTGTGGAGTCCCGCAGAACTCCGGCGAGGCGGCTGGTGCTCTGTAGGGTTTCGTCTACTGCATGCTGTGTTTCGTCTGCTCTCTGGGTTTTGTCTGCTCTCTGGTTTCGTCTGCACAATGGATTTCGTCTTCATGCTGGGTTTCGTCTTCACGCTTTGTTTCGTCTGCTCTCTGGGTTTCATTTGGGCGCTTGATTTCATCTTCGCACTGGGTTTCATCCTCATGCTGGGTTTTGTCTGCTCTCTGGGTTCCATCTGTGACACGCTGAAACCCTCCCACCCTTTTATCTCCCTTTCCTCATCTCAGCGGACCATCTGAATAGGACACCTTCAGTGTATATATTAATATATTTTCTTCATGTGCTTCCCTCAGTTGAGGAGAGTTAAGTGGGTCAGTCTTTTTTTTTTCCTTCCCTCCGTAGTGGTTTCTACCAGGTTTGTTAAGCAGGCCGCTGCATGTATGATCACATATGCAGATAGTATGTGTTAAGGCTTGTGTGCAGCTTGTTTTAGGAGCTGCAGGAGAGGAAGTAAATTTACTCTCAAGGTTCACAGTTTTTTGGAAAGTGTTGGAAAAGCAGTTGTTCTCTTGCTTCTTCTCTCTCACCCTCTCTCTATCTCCCTCTCTTCCCCACCCTAACAGAGGAGTGCCACACCAGGCACTCTGCAGGACAAGTGCTTAATTACTGGCTAAAAATACCCCGCCGTAAGTAATAATTACATAGCGTTTTCCGATAATCGGGCCTCTCGGATCCTCAGCGAAGGAGCGAGGCAGGAGTCGTGGCGAGATTCGACGTGACATGCAGCCGCCGGGGCCGCCCTTGCCCTGACCTTGAGCTTGCACCCCCGCTGAAATGGCAGGGGAGGCACCCAGAGGGATTGGCAGCCCCCCAAGAAAGGGCGGGGGGAGGAGGAGGAGAGGAGGCAAGGGGAGGATAGGAACTCCATATTAATGCTAATGCTAATGAAAAGTAGACTGTGTGTTGGGGGGGGGGGGGGGGTGCTTTCCAGTTCAGCTGTACTGGGGATGCAGCCTTTCCCTGTTTCCCCATTTAGAATGTCTGTTTGAAAACCAGTTGCTTGCCCAAAGGTGACTATACACAAAAGAGTATGGAGATGTGTGTGTGTGTGTGTGTGTTTGCATAGATCACATTTGAGGACCAAATTGTCCTCAAAGTGTAGTAAAACCTGAAATTTCCCTACTTTTGGGGATGTCGTTTGAGGTCCCCATTTGGATAACCTCAGTTTTATAATCTGTTTTTTTTTATATATCTGTGAATGCAATCAAAGTAAAAATGATACAAGTCCTGTACTGTAGGGATGGGTAGAGGTTAAGGGTGTTGTGATTGGGGTTAGGGTTGTTCCCATAGAAATGAATGGACGGTCCCCATTTAGATAGGACCAACTTTTGTGTGTGTGTGTGGTTTAGGTTTATATTACATTGCGCGTCCACCAGAATGTAATGAAAACCTGTTTTATTACATTGTGGGGACCATTTTCCGGGTCCCTACAAAGATCTGTGGATGCAACCAAAAAATTAAAAATGTTAAAAGTCTCGTATTTCGTTTGGTTACTTATGTTTAAGGGTAGGGCTGGGTAGGTCGTTAAGGTTCTCATGTTGTGATTAGTGTTTCCCCCATGCAATTGATTGGAGAGTCCCCACAAAGCACAAGCCTGTATGGTGTCTGTGCGTGTGTGTGTGGGTCATGTTTATACAGTATTACATTGTGGGAAGCAAATGTCCCATTTGGTCCCCACGATGGGATAAAAACCTGTTATCCCAGAACCTTGTGGGGACCAGTTTTTCGGTACTCAAAAGGGGAAACAAAACGATTTAGTTATTTGTGCGCTCAAGTTAGTAATCCATGCTATCTGATTGACGATTCATTCGATTGCGCAAATTACTAACTCAAGAGCGCGAATTGCTAACTCTAGATCCCAAATTACTAACTCAAGAGCGCGAATTGCTAACTCTAGATCCCAAATTACTAACTCAAGAGCGCGAATTAGTAACTCTAGATCCCAAATTACTAACTCAAGAGCGCGAATTGCTAACTCTAGATCTCAAATTACTAACTCAAGAGCACAAATTGCTAACTCTAGAGCATGAATTACTAAATCTAGAGCATGACCAGGTCATAGTAACTTGTGTGCCCAAATTAGTAACTCAAGTTAGTCTGTCAGTCTAACATCAGTTAGTCAGTTAGTCTGTAGGAAACACATTTTTAGATAATAAAAAAGTGAATGCAATCAAAAAACTAAAAATGACGAAAGATTTTTATGGATAAAGTTAGGGCTGGTTAACGGTTAAGGTTGTCATTGCTGAGATTAGGGTTTTTCCCATAGAAATGAATGGAGAGTTAATAACTGGAGAAGATATGAATCACAAAGATATGAATAAAATCTTATGTCTGTTGTGTGTGTGTGTGTGGATTATGTTTATATTACTGTGTGGGGACCAAATGTCTCCTGGAATGTAAAAAAATCTGATTTTTTGGGTCACCACAAGGATCTATGAATGCAATCAAAAAAGTAAAAATGCCAAAAGTCTTGTATTTGGGTTGGTTACTCATTGATTAAGGTTAGGGCTGAGTAGGGGTTAAGGTCTTTATGTTTTTCCCATATAAATGAATTGAGAGTCCCCACAAGGATATAATTACAAACCTGTGTGTGTGTGTCTATATGCCTGTGTTTATCGTAAAGGCTGCTTTGAGAGGCCGCCAGCAAGCAGACAGAAACAGTAACGGAGTCTCTGCGGCTGCGGTAATTCCTGTAAAATGAATTGCTTTGAAATGGGGTTTTCAGATGGATGAGCAGCTCTGGATTACTCAGCAGGATGTATGTCGGCCCGGTTGCCGTTACAGTGCAGCTTTATCCCACACCAAACCGCTAGATCTGTCGGTCAGTGACACAAACTAGTTCAGCCATGTAACAGTCCAGTTCATAATGTCCGCCGGTTTCTGCCGGTATGTCGTTTCTTCAAAGGTCCACTATCGCCGAACCTCTGTGGTTTTGGTACACTGTTCACTGCATGGTACCTGCGTGGTACCTTTTACGGTGCCCTCCTCAGAACCTGAAAGCTGGGTCAAACAGGCAGGCCAAAGAATCGGAGCCAGCAGAAGAGCAGAGCAGACCGGCAGTGAGCTTAATAAACAGCGGTAACCCTCACTCTAGCAGTGTGACATCCTTCCACATCACCTATATAGGAAATGTGCAATTACTGAAAAAATCATTGACTCCAAACAAATCTAAAAATGGCTTTTTAAATCCGATAAGCTTTTAATAATGCTGCATTTTTCAGGCGGAATAATGGGTTTTGCCTGTTTTATTTTTTTTTGTTTTACTGCGCACTATGCTACTTAATCCCCAAATCGGTATGTGCTTTGTCAGGCACAAGCACACGTGGGGCATCGTGTAACAAAGTTTCGATTGGCTTTTCGTAAGTAGTCTACACAGAGATTCCCGACGTTTTAAAAACCGAGGATTGGGTGTTAATGTGATGCTGGACTGGGCTGATACGTGCAGCACATGCAGTCTTGCTGATTGGTGACATCTTGTAACACTAAGACCTGGTGTGCTCAAGCATCAGTGGAGGGCATTTAGGAAAGGGGGCAGGGTCACACGTGAATGTGCATGTGATTGGTTAATGTGAACAGTAAAAACGGGCCCTATTTTAATAACCCAAGACCACAAAAAATACCAATTTACCATAATTGTAAAAAAATTAAAACAAGTAAATTATTATAAGAACATAAGAAATATACAAACGAGAGGAGGCCATTCGGCCCATCAAGCTCGCTTGGGGAGAACTTTAAT
>JAODKE010000040.1:16721291-16734630 GCA_026779605.1 Mormyrus hasselquistii | reverse complement strand
GGAGGCGGCGGGGTGTGTCCGGTGGTGTGTGGGTGGGGGGGTGTGGGGGGGGGGGGGGGGGGGTGGGGGGGTGGAGGTGAGAATGAATATGAGTGAATTCATCTTGAGGACCTCTTTCTTACCAGCCATGCCACGTTAGTTTGGCACATCCCGCCTTTTTTCGAGCCTCGAACCCCCCAAGCGTGCCTCGGCCGTCAGGTCCGCCCGGCAAATATTATGACACGTAAGTGGCTTAGCGGCCGTGAACTGTGTTAATTGCCCAGTAGGAAAATTAATAATGTGTCGTTACGGTAGCAGTACACTTGAGGTAATAAGTGGTTTCATTTTGGCCTCCTACACCAGTGGCCGCAGCGCTCACGAGAGGCTGCCAGAGTACTAGGGCAGGTGATCGTGTCCTTGCAATGGTCACGTGACCGACAGTGGCTGTGCTGCCAAGTGAAGGGGTGGCTCGACGGAAGCAGGACTATCAGTGACCGACGTGCAGGGTGGCTGACAGCACCGGGCCTGTCCTACGGATATAACGACACCCCCAAATCACGCATCGAGCTTCATGAAAGCCCACGCAGTTTTCTTTGCCTCTCAAAGGCCGGCGCTTAAGGGTCCAAAGCTTACCGCCGATCGGGGCAAATCACGGGCCTGCCCGGGGCACAAGAGCGTTTTGATTACAGTCATTTGGCCAACCAAATGCATGGTTGTGCCACCACGCTGCACAGAGGAAGTTTGTTACCGGCGACCGTGTGTGATAATGATGGGTTGTTTTTTCAGATAGCCTCTTTACCGGCCTGGTTCACGCCATGAGATGGGGGTTTGGGGGTGTGTTTCCGTAACAGCAGGCACGCATGCCTGCCGTTGACATGTAAATGGTACCCGGGATGCCCTCATTCGCCATGGGCAGGTCACACAGCACCCAGCTTTTCACCAAGTCAGCGTCTCCCCCGGCAACGGCGGCGGTGGCGACGCGACTGCACAGAATGCGGATACGTCTCGCTGACAGGGCTTGTCAGCGTCTGTGGAAAGCAGGCTGACGGTGGCGGGGGGGTGTGTGAAAAAACACCCCAGGGATTATAAAGCACTATACATGACCTTAACTGAGAGGAAAACTGATTTTAGTCTGTGTGTCTCTCCGTTGATTTTGTTTTAGTTTTCCCACACAGCCAGCAGGGGGCCCCGGATATTTTAAATGAGCCGTTTGATTCGATGCTTTGATAAAATCCAACTCTTATTACACATATAGTTATGATGTGTGACACGTTAGGCCACGTCTTGCCGCGGGGCAGACCGGGCCAGAACATCTGGATACTCTGGACGTTTTCCATCACAGTCAGTGCCCTGGGGTAATGGTGGTGAGGGGGGATCAGATTCTGTAAAACAGTCCTGCAGGACATCTGCCTGGTCAGGGCTTGAACTTCGTAAAGCTCACCAGTGCCTCGCCTTGCACTTTCATTGCACGGCATGAATTTTACTTAGATATAAGGCTTTGTTTAGAGGCAGGGTTGTGTTCAGATGCAGGATTTCTTTTAGACGAATGCTTTTGTTCAGAAGGGGGGTTTTGTTCAGACACAGGGTTTTATTAAATAGGGGCTTTGTTTAGACACAAAGGTTAGGTGCAGGGTTTTGTTCAGACATGGGGTTTTGTTTAGATGTGGGGTTTTGTTTAGATGTAGGGTTTCATTTAGATGTGGAGTTTCATTTAGAGGTGGGGTTTTGTTTAGATGTAGGGTTTCATGTAGAGGTGGGGTTTTGTTTAGATGTAGGGTTTCATTTAGAGGTGGGGTTTTGTTTATACGTGTGGTTTCGTTTAGTGCACAGTGAGAGTGGTTGGGATCCTCTGAGATGCCCCCATCGTCTCGTTCCACGTTCCCATGATGCCCCTATTCAACATGGTCACCATGTTCATTTAGAGGCACAGCGAGGGTCAGTAGTTGCAGAGAGGGAAACAGGGCAGTGGGAGGAGGAGGGGGCTTCTCTGCTCGACTGGATGAAAGCGTGACCGTTGATATCTCCGGAAGTGAGGGAAACGGGGACACGTCAACTCTGATTCCCCACGGGGACCTTAGACCCAGAACAGTCGATCAGTCTGGGAGGAAAGAGCGCATGCGGGTTAAACCCTTAGAATTTTTTTTGTTTGTTTGGGGGAGGGCGGAGGTTGTAATCTGCATCGATGCTTCGTTGATGATGAGATGAGCTTTAGGGAGTAGCAGACAGTACCTGGGTTGTGGGGGTCTATGTTTGTTTGTGTGTGTGTGTGTGTGGGGGGGGGGTGTTACTGTGGACTGTTTTTGTTCACTGGACTGTAGCCCAGACCAGTGTTTTTCAACCTAGTCCTCGGGGAACCCCAGACAGTCCAAGTTTTTGCTTCCTCTCAGCTCTCAGGCCACCTGTACCAGGTATTCGGTGTTCCTGATTGGCTGGGAGCTGGGAGGGAGCAAAAACGTGGACTGCTGGGGGTTCCCCGAAGACTGGGTTGGGAAACACTGGCCCAGACAACTGGAGAGTTGTTTATTCTGCCAGTGTCAGTCCTCTTTCCCCGGCCACGGAATGCGCAGATGACTGCTCTGCGTGTGAGCATGCGTCTGCATGTGCGAGCACGTCTGCCTTCGCCATCCAGGGTCTGGATTTTAATTTGCTTTAATTGCTTCCGCAGGCACATCCAGTTGGGTATTCCCGGCCTGCTTTCGTCTGCGATCTCGCCACCTCTGCCATGTTCCGTGCAGTTGTTTACCGCATTGTCTTCCTTCTTTTGATTTTTTTTTCCCCTGCATGAGCTAATGAGGTGACACAGACACTCGATGGGTATTTTTAGGGCAGACTTTGTGAGTTGTCACCGTGTTCCAGCCGGATCAGAAAGCTTTGGCCACGGGGGGGGGGGGCATGGAAGAGTTTTTCCCAGCTCTCTGGTTCTCTGTTCCCTCATGCACACGACAATGGAAAGAGCATAACTCTCGGTTTTGCGAGTATCTGCTGCTCCCCTCGGTTTCCCTCCAGGTTACAAATTAGGCCCCACTCAACACTCTCGTTTACGGAAAATGGGGGACAATTATTGAATCAAATCTAGCATCTGTTTACTGATTGATTTGTCTACTTTTAGTACGACATGTTTCATAAGCATCAGATTTGTTGCCTTCAGTCTAACGCTAACAGGAGTAGAGGGAAGTTTCCGGGGGTTGGTTGGTAAAGTGTGTTGAAAGTCCGTTCCACAATTGTCCCCAGTCTCCCCTGTCACTTTAAGAGAGGGCAGGGACAGTGTGACAGGGCCATGATAGCATAGTGAAGCTCCTTGTCATGCCCTCGGGGGCCCTCCGGCCACGGACACACGCCGGGCCCATCACGACACCGGCCGTCGGCACGGTGCCAGAACTTGTTATGGCTCAATTGTGCCAGATGTCACCGATGACCCAGTGACCCTGTTACAATATTAAACAGAAAAGGAAAAAAAAAAACAGAAAAAACAAAGGCAAACAGATGGAAAACTTTGCGACCAGAACTTTGTGCCACGCAAGGTCGGGGCAGGCATTGAGAAGGGTATCTGAAAGCCGAAAGGACGCCCCAACAGATTACCTGCTGATTACTGAAACTAAAGAGGGAGCTAAAGAGGTTAAAGTGTCCAGGTCTCCCATGAGGCCATACGGTTTCAGGTTAGCTGTGTTGGGGAAGTTACTCACAAAAGTAATTTGTTACAGGCAGAGGTGGGAAGTTCAGGTCCATAAAGGACAAATCCAGACCAAGGTTTTGCTTCAACCAACCAGTTGAGTACTCTGACTGTAACTCTTCACACTCAATTGGTTGGTTGAAACCAAGCCATGGTCTAGATTTGTACTTTCTGCACCTGAACTTTCCACCTTTCTTTGTACTTTTGTGAGTAACACTGCAGGTTATGTCGTGTTATTTTACTGATTGAATGTGTTTGGTTTAAGTCATTCTGAAGAAGGGCATTTATTACTATATAAATTTTTTATTGTATTTCATTTGCCACTTACCCAGTATAAGATCAGAGTGTGCCTGGAGCATATCCCAGAATGCTCTGGGCACAAGGGAGGTAACACTGGCCGAGACAGCAGTACATTATGGAGGATTTGTTATGTCTGTGTTTTAGGATATTATTATGTCTGTATATATGTATTTTACATATTTATCAGATGTTTGTATCAAAATCAGCGCACACAGTCCCTGGAGCCATTGGGGATTGAGGGCCTTGGTCAGGGGCCCAATGGTGACATCACTCTGATGACCCTGGGATTTGAACCGGCAACCATCAGATCACAATCTCTTAACCCACACTGCTCCCCCCTATACAGTATATAAGTTGCCAGACATATAACAGATACCCAGGCATATAGAATGACTATACTGTACTTTATTAACCCCCGTAGGGACGCTCCTTCCACCTACCCCATCTTTCCTCTCCATAATGCACATATGCAGGGGGGCAAGCTTGGCAGTGAGGGGCTGGGGGTTAACACAGATGTGTTGAGGCTGGGCATGAACCGGCAACCTTCTCATCACGGGTACTGAGGCTTAACCCACTGAGCCACACGCTCCCCTTGCTTCATAAAGTTGCGACAGTGTACAGGAATGACACTGATTTTCCGTTTGCCTGTCCTACTTCCGCATCGTCTGTCCTGTAACCTGTCCTTAATCCTCACTCACGCTTTTACAGAAGTATGGCCATCGGTGTCAAAGCCCAGCCCCGGGGCCACTGTTTAGAGGTAAAAGTCCCCGTGAAGTGTCAGGGTAAGGTGCCGCCCAAAATAAGGGGTGTCTGCTCCGGTTTACCCCGCCCGACCTGGGCATGCCACAGCAAGACTGCAACACCCGCCAAGATGTTGCAGCGAGATGCGAAAAATGTCCCCAGGACCTCTTTCACAGATGGCCCTTCGTTTTATTTATTTATCTTTAAATTATTCTTCTTAAGTGGCATTCTGGCCGCGGTGCAGCCCGGCCTCGTGCCCCACGCTGCTCGCAAATGTTCCAGCTCCAGGAGGCCCTGTGACCCCAACCTGGATAAATGGTTATAAGATGGATGGATGGATGGATTGTTTTTTTTTCGCTGTACTTCCCTCTTTTGGGGACATTCGTTTTGGTGTCTCCACCTAGTAGATAGATCTGGTAGATGGGTTTTTGTTTCTTTGAGGGGCTGTCAGGACCTAAACCATCCGCAGGAGATGACAGGCCATATATGGGTTTTTGTCAGATCCTGCTGCAGAGAAGTGGGGGGCGGTTCCTCTACGGGGAGGAGGTCAGAGAGCAGGTGCTTCCAGCGGAGCAAACGGGCCGCTGGACGGTGCCCGGTTTGGATACTGTACTGAAATGGAGGAGAGAAGGGGGAGATGATGGGAGCAAAAGGCAACAATAGAGGCACGTCCATGGAGAAAAAGAAAGAAATTCGGAATTTCGTCGGAATTTTACCATGAACTTCCGTATTTCTGTTTGCAGCAAATGCAGCAGTGTGCTATCCTTTATGTAATCCAAGATGGGTGATTCAAAGATTGTTTTACCGTGAGGGACAAGAGGAAGCTTATTTCTTACGGAAGGGCCAAGCATATCGTTAGCTAACGGAATGTTTTTAATCAGTGATTG
The DNA here is from genome assembly GCA_026779605.1 of Mormyrus hasselquistii. Lineage (NCBI taxonomy): Eukaryota > Metazoa > Chordata > Actinopteri > Osteoglossiformes > Mormyridae > Mormyrus > Mormyrus hasselquistii. Next base: position 16,729,053 of record JAODKE010000040.1, on the reverse strand, counting down.
ACAGGGGAGGAGGTGCTCCGGCTGCCGGCCGACCTTCACCGGGGGCCAATGCACCTGTATACACCCTTAGTCAGAGAAAAGTGTGACGTGTGGGAGAAGAGTGACTCCGCTGCCTGTAGCTTCCCATTGTCTACCAAGCTAAATGTCACCACTCCCTGCTGGCTAACAGCGTGTCGTAGGGCCACCTACCCGAACAGCAGAGTCAGAGTGAGGACTTGGGGGCGGGGCTAACCTTCATGAGGCCATCTATGACGGGCTACATTTTCTCTGCCGAGGGGGCAGGAGACGCACCGTCTGAGAATAAAGGCCCGGCCTTTTGGTTACTCGAGCGATGTTGAGGAGGAGGGAGGCGTCCAGAGCTCGTTTGAAAAGGTCACAGCAGGCTTTAGTTAAATATGAACCTCGGCCGTGTCGCTGTCTCTGCGGGTGGCGGGGGCCGCGGGGGGCTGCGGGGCGCCCGCCAACTGATCGCTTAATTACCATGTCACTGGCGTCGTCCGAAACGTCCCTCTGACCTGTCAGGAACATCCGAGGGAGTTTCTGAGTGACCCGGGATGGCAGGAACATCACCATGGAATCTCCAACCTTTTATTTGTTTTGGTTTAATTATGAGGTTTGTGCTTCTCGTGCGATATAGAAATAAATTTATTCCAAAACGGAAAAGAAAATAAATTTTAATTGCGATTCAGTTTTGTCTCATCTGGTCTCTGTGCATTTTCAATATAAGTTCAGCAGCAGGGGCTCAAATGAATATAAGTGGGGGTGGATGCAGCTTCATGAGTGTCAGAATTTAGGGGTGGGGGTTGTAGACGGTCCATGTTGTCTATTTGGGGCCTGCCCCCCACCATTTCACATGCAGCACCTGATTGAGCAGACGTGCTGAAACACCAATCACATTGACCTTCTGCGCACCAGGGGAGGGCGACCAAGACTGATCTCTCATTATATATTTGCAGATTAACCTCACAGTTATTTAGAAGTTGCTTTTCTCCAAAGCATCATTCTTCTTTTCGAGAAATCAGGGTCAGCCAGTCTTCAGAGCAGCTGGGGATTAAGGACTTTCCTCGCTCAAGGACTCAACGGTAGAATCACTCTGCTGAGTCACGGATTGGAACCGACAACCTTCCCATCCTTGGCACCCAGGCCTAACCCACTGATCCGCCGACTAACATGCAGGCGCTCTGCTTCTAAAAGCAAGTAGCACCTCATGTTCTAATGTGGTTCTTTGCTTCTGAATGATTCATCCCGTCACGCAGCGCCGCCGACTATGGGTTCGCGGCTCCCCGTGTTTCTCGCCGCCGTCCCCCCGCCGTTTTCCAGGCTTGGCTCTTCAAAGCACCCCCCGCTTCATTAAACTTTCCGCGGTTAGGACTTAACAGCCGCCAGCTGTGCTAACACTCGTAGCCCCGCTCGGTCAGCTCGGCCTGCCGGAGCGGCTCGCCCACGGTGACGCGATGTTATACAAATAAGCTCTTTTGTGGTTTCGGGTTTGTTGATGCCTGTAGGATCTCGTCGGGAGTCTCTCAAATGCTGCTGTAGGAGCAGCTCTGTCTCTATGCTTTGTTTTTTATGTCAGTACGTTGGTTTCTTTTTTATGTTTTTTGGTGCTTGGCTAACGCCTCTGTCCAACACTGGCATCGTTAATCTTACAGCTAGTATATAATGCATTATATGCTAGACATAGTATTTCAGCATATATATACTACATCAATACTCTATATATATGTGTATGTGTGTGTGTGTGATGATAATCTCTACATGCATCTGATATACAGTATATAATCATATAATGAAAATTCAATTTTTTATCAGGCCATCATATCTTCCATCTATAACAGATCACCTCAATACACCCTCCCTTCCCAGCAGATTTGATAGGCCCATAATTTTCAGTTCTGGGTGCATATGTGTACCTCATTGGTGACAGGTGTCACATTCACGCATTCTGTATACACCTCACGCACTCGTAACCCCCCCGCCACTGCCACTAACCAGCCTACCCAGCTCCCACGTTCAGGCCACTGATCGTAGGTGTCACGTCTCACATTTTACGCGAGAGACTACCATGTTGATTTTAGCCCAGGCTGCTGTCCTACCACCATGAAATGTTCATCTCCGGGGCTGTCCTGTGCCCAGAGCCAAGAACCAAATTTACTGCAGTGATAGCAGGATTAATGCGGTCGGCAAGCTGGAATGTGGCTGGAACCCCCTACCCCAGGCACAATGTACCGTTATCAGAATCGGTCAAAATTTACACACGCATGCACCACTTTTAGGGTGACCACCTACTGTAATCCATGCTTGGGGGGGGGGGGGGGGGGATATATCAACTACATTCGTTTTTACAGACGTCTTTAAACCCGAAAGGTTCCTGTGTTTGGCTAATTAGTTCAGTTCTTCTTGTTCTTCTACTGGTTTGTTTCGTTGTTTGAGAGACTCATCCAGCTGATTCACAATAACATTAGTGACACATCCATGATTATAGAAGACTGACCAATCGGCACTCAGCAGGAACTCGATGCTTAAGGGAAATCCAGGCCTTTTTTTAATTGCAATGTTAGTTTACAAATCCGGTCTTAGTGTCCCCCCCGCCCCCCGACATGGATTAGGTGGTCACCCTACCTGCTTTTGACGGCTTGTGGTTTTTACTGCGGCTAGGTTGCCATGTATGTCTGAGTGATAAGTGCTGGGTTTGCAAGCTCCTTGAGAGCTAGGTTGAGATTCAGGCTTGGCGAGCAGTGTCGTCTACTCAGCCTTTCCCCCTGGGGGCAGGACACTCCCCAGGGCATGCAGGCGGCTGCCAGGGGATGCTGGGAACTTGGCACGGGCTGGCTGGGCTTTCCATCATTTTACAATAACGAGGTCACAATATCCGTTCTGCGTGTGGCTGCCAGCCTGCTTTCCTGCCTGCCGTCGCTGGGTACGTCTCTCTCTTTTGATGCTGATTTTTTTTCTTTTCCATCCCCACTAAACGTCCAGAAGGCAGTGAAATATGACAGGTAGTATAGAGACAGTCACAGACACACGAATTTAGTACAGCTGCTCATGTTGTTCTGCAGTCATTGCGGGGCTGTCTATCTTTCTGTCAAAACGGCGCAGTAATAGAACCTCAGTCTTAAGGTCGAACACGTTTATCCTAAGTGAAAGTTGTGTGTTTTTTTCCTTCTGCCTTCTCAGCTTGTCAGGTTAGCGGAGGGTTGGTGCTCTTCCATAATGACCACCTGCTTCCTCCTGAGTAGGAGGCGTCCTGAGATGCATCTGGAAGTCCCTCCGCAGCCAGCAAGCCTGTAGACGTACTTGAAAATCAGGAGGGGCGATTTTAGACCCGAATCACATATGCGGACTACCCTCACAAACGCTCAGGTCAAACACAGCAAACGTGCCACTCACACGTGGCACGTTTGCTGTGCCGGCCCTCAGACCCTGAGCCCCCCCCCCCCCCATCCTCTTTGGGACTCCAGTGATGTCCAGTTTAAGCTGACAATTCATCAAAGTCAGAAGGCTTTGGGATTAGTTTAGCTTTGGGATTAGTTTAGCGTCCTTCTTCATTTTGCCGTCTTTGATCTTTGGTTTTTATTGACCGCCTCCCATTCTGTCCTCCGCTTTCTGTATTTATTTATTTAAAATCCTGCCATCCGGACTGCTGCATAACTCCCCCCCCCCATACACACACAGTGACTCATTACCATTCTGTCCCGAGGACTGGCTCAGGCGAGGCTAAGATTTAGAGAGCGAGAGCTTTTCCCAGTTTGAAAGAAGGAACATCAATAGCCATTCCCTGAAGTGATGGCAGTGAATGCCAAGTGTGGGCATTCCCGTGCCCAGGCGCCTTGTACATACAGCCCTTGGTTTCCCCTCACTTCTGTTGTTGCGCTACAACTGGGCCGTATTTCTCCTGTCTTGCCTCTGGACTATGTCACATGGGACGCTGTTGCAAGTTCTGGTGCTGAACTGCCAACTTACACTCTATGGCACTGGGTCAGTGTCTGCGCCAGAACAAATCTGATGGCAGGGCCCGGTATTTTTGTGGGAGGGGGGCATGGGGTGTAAGGAGGCCACAGAAAGCAAAGACATGTCACCTCTGCTTGCATAATTAGTCTTAATTGTTCCAGTTGTCTGCATTTTTGTTCCCAGCTCCCAGCTAATCAAGAACACCGAATACCTGAGAGGGAGCAAAAACGTGGACTGGGTTGGGAGTCGCTGGTTGTGCTGCTAACAGAATTCCGGCTCCGTCAGCCTCTGTCACAGGCCGAGGCCCCATGAGGCCCCATGATCAGCCCGTGGCAGGGGTCCCGTCACTGCCTCGATGGTTCTGCTCATGGAGAACAGGGATCCACCATGATCACTGGCCCAGCTATAGATTGGGTCACATTGGGTAGAGACCCAGTAGTTGAAAGGTAGAGACGTTAGTTACGTATAAAGGAGTTTCATACAGTTCAGAAATATAATTTTGCTAATAGAATTCCACAGTGCAACTTATTTCAGAACATACTTAGTATCCAACTTCCCGGTGGGTACCAGCTGGTTCTGGTGGGTTCTAATGACCCAACCAGAGGATGACAGCAAACCTTCCATCCTGACTTTTTGATCACAGGGGACAGTCATGCTCCTGGTCCATAGCTGTGCTGCACTCAGCTGAGAAGTTTGGGGAATTGTGTGTGTGGTGAACCTACAGTATAAGCCCATCTGAAATAGCGGTGGGGGGGGCGGCCTATCAGTGTGAGTGTGTTGTGTGCGGAACGTTAGGGTGCCTGTGTGTGTCACCTCATTCACACAGTTATATGTATGTGTGTGTTTTTAATGTGCTAATGTGAGAGTCAGAAATATGTGTGTCATTAGGAAAACGACTTTGTGCGTATCATGTTGTTTTTGCAGATATGCCTGTGTGTGTGTCTGTGTGTGTGTGTGTGTGTGTGTGTGAGAGAGAGAGAGAGTGCCTGTGTTTATGTGTGTGTGCCTGTTTGTGTATGTCTCTGCGAGTGTATCTCTGTCTCTGTGTATCTCTGTGTTTCTGTGTGTCTCTGCCAGTGTATATATATATGACTCTGTATCTCTGTGCATGTATCTCTGTGTCTCTGTGTGAGTGTGCAGTGTACACACTGCCTGCTTGTGGTGTCCTGCGAGAGCTGAGCCAGGGTAGACAGTGTCTTGCCTGCAGCTCGGTGCTCTGCAGGAACCCAGCGGATAGTTACTGATATCCTGCTTGCGAATGCATTTGGGCTCCGGGAACAAAGCATTACATCTCAGAAAGACCGCACTGACCTTTTCTTGCGCGTGACCTTTTCACACGCCGCCCTGCAACAAGGCGCCTTGCCCGTGCATGCAAACAAGCCCCCGATCGATGAGCGCAAATCGCAGCGGCGCGTGCCACAGCCAGAGCTGAAACCTCACTACGACCTTCCCCACCCAGACAAAACGAGACACGGCTGATATCCCATCCGATCTCCCGGCCCCTTAAAAGCACGACAGGCCAAACTCTCCCCACCCTCGCGTCCGAACCCTGACCTCCATCCAATAAGTCAGCAAGCGCCAGAACATGCCAGGATCCCGACTTCATTCGCCGCGTGATTCTGTGGGTCACGCCGGGTAATTTAATTATTTTTTTTTGCATGAGAGGCGGTAATGCTGTGCCACAGGGTGACATTGCTGGCAGGTAACGGGTGCATAAAAATGTAAACACCCCCCACTCCCGCTCTGCATTATGGGATGCCGGATGGTCACTCTGCCGGCTGATTTGCCAGGGTCTGATAAGCAGAAACTTTTAATGCGACGTTACATATATGAAAAACATGCATCGAGCCCCGTCTGCGCAGGGGGCTGCAGTGCAGCAGCAGGACACTGTGCAGGTCTGCACCTCTCCTACGGCTATATATCCGCTGGTTCCCTAATTCATGGGAGTTTTACTTACACAGAAATGTTCTTAGGGCAGAAGGAAAAGTGATTGGTTCAGAGCGATAACCAATCAGATTGTAGAGGAGGCTTGCTAGTGTTACATTACCCAATGTTTCCAACCCGGACCTTGGGGGCCCTCAGACAGTCCATATTTTGCTCCTTCCCAGCTCCTTACCAATTCCCAGCACACCAAACCATCAAGCACTCGAGAACACCCAGTACCTGGAGCATGTCCATTGGGGGCTGGAGGGAGCAAAAATGTGCACTGTCTGCAAGTCTCTGAGGACTGGGTAGAGAAACACCAACAGTGTACAGTTCAGAGTTAGTATCCTGTTCATTAGTACATCAGCAGTTCCCCTCTGGATCTCCAAAAACCAGGTTATCTTCTTACACACCCCTGACTACACCATATCCCTAATGCATATGTGCATGGCAGTCCAGTTTGTGCTTAGGGCTAATAAAACAGTACGCAGGATATGTGGGCAGAGTTGGGTAATTCAGGTCCAGACTGAATCAACTTGAATAGTCTGTGACTCTCTGACTGTGACTCCTTATACTCGACTTGTTGGTTGAAACATAATCCCAGTCCGGACTTTCACTCTCTGGACCTGAATTACCCAAATCTGTGTGTGGGCACCTGACGAATGATGTATAAAATCGGTCATGTCGCTGTCGGGCTTAACATCGTTTCCAGATTGATATTCTGTGTGGAAATTAAGAGCCGTCGGGATATGCAGCAAACCGTCTGCGGACACGCCGAGGTGAAGAACTCCAGAGGCGATTCGTACTGAACGTCCTCCGCCTGCCTCTCCCTGGATGAATTCGCTGGGGGGAAAAAAATAGTAATTCAATTCGAAATTAATTTCCAAGGTTGTCCTCTCACCATGCGGAGATGCGATTTCTCTTGAACGATGCCAGCATCGTCATAGAAATGTGACCATTCTTATTACCAGTCTTATACAACATTGTCTTCAGGAAGTACAATATTTGGAGAAAAAGCACTTCAACTTGTGTGCAAATTGATTTTTTTTTCTGCCGAGAGAAAGGAGAAAAAGACAGCTTACAGTTTATGTGCGACTCTGGTTTGTGATCCGACAGATGAGAGGAGTCTCGAAGAAACAAAGGAGACGGCAAAACAAACTGGCCAGAAAAGAAAAAGAAATAGATACATAATGTCTGCCCCCGCCCCCCCCATCCCGCCCTTTAAACCATACACCCATTTATTTCTGCATTTACGGTACTGAGGTGATCTGCTTAGGAAGGTAACTGTTCACGTGCAATGAACAGTTACCAATGTGGGCGGGGAATAAGTGAACAGTAATGAACGTCTGGTCCTCACACTTGAGATGAGATGTCCTCATCTTCAGGCCGTCTCCAGACATGCTGCACCACCCCCGCACTCGTTAGCCTGTCTCGGGTGGGCCAATGATTGATTAACGGTCCCCCCCCCCGGCCGTGACCCCGGTCTCCAGCTTGGAGTGATTTGTTTGTCTTCCCTCTCCCCTTGTGTCTCTGCAGGTAAGGATGCTTCCAGCTGGTTCTGAAGGGTTATTTGGACCAATGGTGCATTTCTGGGGGGGGGGGGTCACCTGGAGCTTGGTAGGAGAGCTCCCATGCGACCAACCTGAGAGGTAACCACACACAAAAAAACCTCTAATTTCCTGACTTATTTTCAGGCTTGTTTCCTGATGTCTCTCGGGAGGTACAGTTCAACTGCCCCCCCCACATTGTCTCCTCTATCTCTCCCCTCATGATGCAGGTCCTTTTAATAGAAAAGCCCTTCCTCTACCACTGCCTCATCCTCCTTCCATAATGAGCTGATACCTGGATCTGGCAAATTAACAGCAGTGAGAGGAAGTGGAGGCTCATC
>JAODKE010000040.1:16693431-16721248 GCA_026779605.1 Mormyrus hasselquistii | reverse complement strand
CGGGGGCGAGAGGGACGTAGCGACTCTCATCTTCCTCTGAACTCCCACATATGTGTTTCTGCAACTTTCCACACACACAGAAATACACCTGCAACCATGCCCCCCCCCCCAAACCCACTGGGACCCTTAATACGACCCTCTGCCCCATGTCAGATTATGATTTATTAGCGTTGCGCCCATTGCTGTGGCTAATTGGGCATTAGGTATGTACGAAAAGAGAAGGTGACACAGCAGAGTGATGATGCGGAGGCTCATTTTCATTCAGTATTTACAGGGGGGGGGCGGGCTTTTTAAGCTTGCACTGCCAGGGCTAAATTTGGGATTGCGAAATGCCAATGAGAAGAGGGAGACACACGCACCCCCCAGAGGGCGCCGTCGCTGTGGTCTCTGTCGCACATACACTCTCGTACGCACCGCTACAACTCGCCAGTCACCAGCTCTCGCCTCGAGGTTCGCGACCCACTGCTGTCCGCACCACCGTTCCGTTAACTGCCTGCATTTGCAGGAGCGCCATGGCAACCAGTAATTTTATTTATTTATTTTCTTTTTTTCTTTCTTCACATGCTGGATCTGGATGGTTCCAATAGAGAGGCCGCTTTGTAAAATGAGGGCGGGGATTGGGGGAGTGCACTACACCAGCGTTCCCCAATCCGCTCCTCGGGGACCACCCAGACGGTCCACGATTTTGCCCCCTCCCAGCTCCCTGCCAAACATTCCGTGATTTTGCTCCCTCACAGTTCCTGTTAGGGAGCTCGGTGGGGGCAAAATCGTGGACTATCTGAGGGTCCCGGCGACTGGATTGGGAAACACTGCGCTAAGCAGATAAACGCCACGCAGCTACAGAAGGGAATGTAGTGTCTGAAGAGGGCAGCGATATATGAAAATGTCCCTCAGTCTTTAATGCTGCGCAGGCGACTGACTCCTCCATCGCTCAGACATGTCAAATAGAGTATAAACACCAGTGGCCAGTAATGTAACATGTAATCATATATATCTGCCTTGTTCTGCAGTAATCTGAAATTTAGTGAAATTCTGCCCTCTGCGGTCTCTTTAAATATGTCTGGTTTTTGTGTATGACAGCTAATCGTGTGACGAATGAAATGCCGGTTAGTCACAGGGATATGAGTGTGTTCGCAGAAAGGCGGGGATGAGCTGGCCTGTACTGTTTAATGACTGTTTTTTTCTCCTCTTTTGTGGTGACAAAACACACACACACGCAGACACACACCAGCCCTAACCTGAACCATAAGTAACCAAACAAAATATAATCACAGATCTTTGTGGGGACCTGAAAAATGTTCCCCACAATATCAAAATAACAGATTTGGACCCCACAATATAAAATAAACATAATCCACACACACACACACACAGATTAGGTATCTATATCTTTGTGGGGACTCTCCATTAATTTCTACAGGCATAACTCTAATCCTGACTATGACAGCCTTAACCACTTCTGAACGATGATCTTAACCATAACTAACCAATCAAAATAGTTTTTTGATTTGTGATTGAGATTATTATTATTATTATTATTATTATTATTATTATTATTATTATTATTATTATTATTACTGCTTGAGATTATTATTATTCTAAGACAGATGATGAGACCAGTTTGGACTGGGTTAATAATTAGCACTTGTAAAATGTGCATTAGAATAAGGATCTGTATTCTGATCACTCGTGGTGAAGCCAGAGCCCAGAGCGCAGATAAATGTTGTTTACTGGAACCTGAGATAAAGCACTCAGTTGGTGATGCTCTGTCAACTTTAAACACCATGAACTCTCCTGTTTCAGAGGAAAAGGCTCTGGGAGGGAAGCTGAAGGGGGAGTAGTTCAGGGTGGAAGATCTGAGGTGGAGAGCAGATCAGGGTGGAGGATCTGAGGGGGGAGTAGTTCAGGGTGGAGGATCTAATGGGGAAGTAGTTCAGGGTGGAGGATCTGAGGGGGGAGTAGTTCAAGGTGGAGGATCTGAGGGGCGAGGAGTTCAGGGTGGAGGATCTGAGGGGGAAGTAGTTCAGGGTTGAGGGTCTGAGGGGGGAGGAGTTCAGGAAGGAGGATCTGAGGGGGTTGTAGTTCAGGGTGGAGGATCTGAGGTGGAGAGGAGATCAGGGTGGAGGATCTGAGGGGGAGAGGAGATCAGGGTGGAGGATCTGAGGTGGAGAGGAGATCAGGGTGGAGGATCTGAGGGGAGATGAGTTCAGGGTGGAGGATCTGAGGGGGGAAGTAGTTCAAGGTGGAGGATCTGAGATGGAGAGGAGATCAAGGTGGAGGATCTGAGGGGGAGTAGTTCAGGGTGGAGGATCTGAGGGGGAGGAGTTCAGGGTGGAGTAGTTCAAGGTGGAGGATCTGAGATGGAGAGGAGATCAGGGTGGAGGATCTGAGGTGGAGAGGAGTTCAGGGTGAAGGATCTGAGGGAGGAGAAGCTAAGTGAGCTCTGTGGCTACAATAAAAATTACAGGAAAATTTAAAACTTCTAGAAGTTGCTTTCACACTCACAAACACAACAAAATGATCAGTATTGAGGAATAGCCTATCAGATTTCTTTGGTGTAGTGATAATATAGAGATATTTGTAGTGGTTTTTATTTATTACTTTATTAACTTGAGCTTTGTCCTGTGTTTTTTTCTTCATGTGTTATACATTACTAGCTTTGAAATCGTAACTCCTCCATTTTGACCTCTGGTCATAAGGAATGCCTGCAGCAAAGTGTTTGAGCAATAACAGTGAGTTCTCAGTTCAGCTGTGAAATTCAAAGGACATGTCTGCCTGCCGGTTATTAGGCAGTTCTCCATTTTAGAGATTTATCGTAGGGGAGGTTTCATAGCTTAGTCTGCAAAGGCAGTTTTCACACACAAGTTCTGGGCCTGAATTCAGCAGCATGATCAGAGAATCTTAGATGGACCTTGAGTCCTCTGGTGGGGAGCATAGAAGAGGCCATAATTTATACAGAGGGGCAAATCGTATTTTATTAGCTAATGATATGCATTGGTATCAGTGAGTGACAGGAAAGGGGGCACTCTGGGGGCCAATCAGCTTTCAACTAGAGCTAATGCATGATGTGGCCACACCCATATATTCACCCCTGAGCATCATTCCTCAGTGTCTCTGTGCTTCTGCTTTAGCTTGTTTCCTTCAGCAAGAAGTATATGGGTTTAAATTCATACCACGGCGTGGGGCTTTTTATTTTCCATGCAGTACCCCCATGTCCAGTTCCGAGGAGATTCCAGAAAATTCTGAGCCCTGAACGGTGAGCTGAAATTGGGGAGGGGGTGAACCAGGGTCAGGAATGTTGAGGAAAGTATGGTTTGTCTCTTGCACACAAAAACAGGGAACCTTTTGGCTATTACCCCATGCCGGGGTGAAACACTGCCATTACTGTCTTTGAGCAATTTTTTGTGGACAATTTAGGAATTCAAGGGCTGTTATTTAGTAAACTAAGCCTTGTGATTCCTGCTTTTTTGGTCCACGGTGAACACAGACAGCCATTTTGTGTGCCTGTCCCCTCAGGCTGAGAATATGACCCAATCAGCCAGCCCAGGAGGACATGTACGGTGGAAATGTCTAGTGTGACCTGACGTAACTGTACCCTTTTCTCTGGCACACTCCAGCAAACACCCTTCTGGTCTTGACAATCTCATGATATCACTCTCATGGTATCGATCCTGGATTACTTTATCCTTACCATCATTCACCGTCAGTGGTGCAGAGAATAAAATTCCATACCAAGATTTTGTTTCAACCAACCGGTTTAGTACTCTAACTGTGACTATATTCAACTGGTTGTAGGAAACAAACTCTTAGTCTGGATTTTTACATTGTGGAACTAGACTATCCATATTAGTTTATTTGCTTCTTTAAAACAACATTAGTCTCACATCTGGATTCAAAGTCTTGGTAGATGTGCCCCAGTTGTTGCCATTTATACAAACAAAAAAATGCAAGAGTGTGTTGCTGTCCAACATGAATTGTGAGTATTTAAGGAAGACCCTGTGACCCTCTGCTGGGTAAGCGATTGGAAGATGGATGAATGGATAGTGAAGGCAAAAGAGTTACTCCATCATATTGGTCTGGGAGAACTAAGGCAGGCAGCATCGTCCATCTCTGCAGTCTGGTGACCTGAGTTATCATGATGCTTTCCTTCTCCTTCCCTCGTTTCCGATGGTTACATCTTAGAGTTCATGTTTTGTACTCTAGTAACTGATTCCGTATCCTATCAAGATGTGTTTTTTGTCTCAAAAATGAAATGATGCTTTGTTTGCCATTTGCACAAGTGTGTTGCAATGCTTCTTTTCGCCTATTTCATCTTTTAGACATATACAGTTGAGAGCAAAGTTGCTGGTGCAGGGTCATGCCACTTTTGTGGTACTGCTGGGGCACCTGGACGGGTTAAGGGGCCTTGCTGAAGGGCCCGAGAGACACGTCACTATGGAAAGGCTTCATTTTCCCTAATTTGTTTACCAAACTAACTCAACTGGCTCTCGCAGTGTTACGATGAGAAAAACAGATTTTAAAAATAGCAACGTAAAACCGTCCTGTTATTAGACTTACAAACGATCAATGAAACCACACACAAGGCATATTGCACATGACTCTGGTGTACATAAGTCCAGGAGCTGAGACTTTCTGGTTAGTCATCAATAGGCTGTCTGTTGGCTTCACGTTTTTCTGTCATTTTCAGTAATGGGCACCAATAAATGGGCCGTTCCGGACAGTGCAAAAGCCCGGCCTCACCGGTGATAACATCAGAGTCTGAGTCTGTTTACGCCGACGTCCCAGCGATCGCAGACATCTCCACGCTCGTCCGTGACTCATACTGTCTCTTAATGGAGCGGGAACTATAGCAACAGATAGTGTTTCTATGGAAATAAAGTGGCCGCTGTGTAGCTGGTCTTCGGTTCTGCTAATTACCTTGAATCTCTATGTTTTCTGGTTTCTCGGTGCTCCTGGGTAAAGCTTGTGCTCAGACCAACTTATCCATCTCCTTCCCACTCGCAACCGCAAAGGCTGCGCTTAGGTACTCCAACATCAGTGCATCAATCTCCTCGCCTGTTCCGCTGGGGGAGTTTAATGAGACCGTGCGCAGATACGGGTTAAAGTATATGAGTCACGCCGCCCTTCACCTCATCTAAATCTCTGTGACCCTGAGCTGATGTGTCAGCAACAGTTTGTTGGGTTTCTCATCAATATTTCAGGTTATTTGAGTCAGATACACTGAAAAAAATGGGCACGGTGAATCACTGATTGGGGGTGAACTCCTGCGATTCAAAAAACTTGCTGTTGTGTGAATTGCTATGTTTGATTGTGTGTGTAACCTGTGATGAATTGGTATGACATTCAGGATGTAATAAAGACATATACGGGGGCGGGGTCACATAGGACACTGTCCTCAGCTAAAAGCTGATTGGCCATCGGAGTGCTCCCTCCCCTGTCACTCATCGATTTGAATCATATTGGCTAATGATATGGTCGGTGATCCTGGGTCAGCTGTGTGATTCCAGGATCAGGTTCTACCTTCACCATACCCCTGCCTTAGATAAACAATTATAGAAGATGGATGGATAAACAGAAATCCAATCTGTAGCTGCTTTTTTAAGATTAATTATTGCAATAAGAATCTGCATCGAAGTCAAGAAGCTGGGCTGTAACTATGGTTGCCATTTGTTGCTCTATTAATGTTTTGTTGGAAGAACGGGGAGATGGGGGTGGGGACATGCTCTCCAGTGCTGCCTGAGAGAGAAGGCTTCTCTTCAGCTCATGGCCCCCCCAGCGGCTCTTCGCTCCGTTCCATTCAGGTCTTTGGCCCTTGAGGGGAGACAATGAGATGGGAGGACCTCAAAAAGTCGGTGGCAGGATATGAGTCTGCACATGCAGCCATGTGAGATCAGAGGGCTCTGTAACTGCCCCACCCTGGGAAGACACCAGGTGAAATATGGGGGGGGGGGGGGGGGCAGTGGGGCAATTCTACCGTACATCCGAAGGGTACAGCCATGCCCAACCCCTGTTGGAGATGATGAGCACAAAACCGTGGTTGCGACACCCGGTTAATGAAGTAGACATTAACCGGAGCAGAAGTCTGGGAGTGTCCCTGGAGATTTATGAAATGGGGGTGGGCATGCCTGTACTAGGTGGGGTCAATGAAAATAAAGGAGAACACACTATTGAAACTAATTAGTGGACATTTATTGGGGGGGGGCAGGTGGCTGAAGAGGGGGGCAAAGTAGTCCAGTCCCTCATTCTCCAAATGCGCAATAATCCAAGACAGGCCTTCATTTCACCGGTCATCGCACCAGCGGTCAGCCGTCGCAGCACTTGGGGACTTAATGATGCGCAAGGCAGCCCCCTGTGACGACGCCACGGCAACGGGCCGCCACTTCCGCTTATTTATTTATTTATCGCCTCATCGCATTATGAGCTGCGGCGAATGGATTAATCAGACTAGCGGGGAGCAAATTGACTGAAATTGATTTGTTTACCTCTGAGTTCGTGCACGGAGCACCCTTCCCGCAGCACCTCGTCGTGACGGGAAATTCGGAATTCACGGGGGTCGCTTGATAATTGCTTTCATTAGATCGCTTCCTTGCACCTTTGGGTTTACTGATGAGGGGAAGCAGTTCCAGAAAGCGATCTGGTCTGGAGGAACCAGGGATGGAGCCTATTTGTGTGTCTTTCTAATTACCACACGCTGTGTTGTCCAGGCGACAGTTCGTCCCTGGTTTCTTCTTAAATTATTTTTATTTTTAGAATCACTCTGCACTGGGCTTTCCTGTCCCGGGTGTCCAGGGGGGAGCTCCCCAGTTTGATTTGTCACTTTCCTTACCCTTGTACTCGAGGAATGGAACCAATCAATGTTTTGGGTCAGTGGAGGGCCACGCTTTCGGCTTGACTCCCCCCACCTACCCTCTCTCCCAGTCAGCTGACCCCAAACTCCATTGGAATCTTCCTGATTGGTCAATGGAGGGTGAGTAGAAAAGCTGCGCATGTGCCGGGCACCACTGCAAAAACACCTGCCTGTAACTGAGTCACGTACTGTAATGCCATTCAGGGGAAACACTGTCCAGTCAAGTCAATCAGTTTTTAAACCCAAGGATGTTGGCTTTAAGTGAAGTGAGCCTATGTTCTGCCAGCTGAAAATATTAAAAATAAGTGGTGAAGTAGCATTAAATGAAATGCAGCATCTGGGATATTCTCCCTTATCAAAATCACAGAAAAAAAAACAAGAGGACTTTCATTCTCAGGCTAATAGCAGTTAAATCCATGGGGATATCACAGCAAAGCATTCTGGGTTTTCCACCTTTGACGCGTGTATCTTCACCAGTTCTATGCCACACAATGGCAAACTTGCCTTTATTAACCACTGCAACCTCCCTGCCAAGAATCTGGCATGATTTCCTGATTTTGACGCAGGTCAGAGACTTGCTAATTTGCTAATAGTTTGGGGAATTCAGACGGTCCACTCAGACTTCATTTTAAATGGCACAAGAAGTGTCCAGTTGTTTTTCTTTTCCACAGCTAATCACATTGTCTTTAAAGCTCACTGGTGGTCAAAAATTGCCCTCACTCATGCTGCCTTCACGTGCTCAATGTTGCCACTTGCTTTGCAACATTCTGGGAGTCATATGCCGTGTTCTGAAGGAGCTGGGAACAGCATCACACCCCAGATGACCGCATTCCAGTACAGCAAGTCAGAAAGCCATTTTGCAATGCCAGGGATCGTCTCAAAACGTAAAATTTCTTGCTTAGCCAGATAATTTGTCAGATTTAAGGCACCCCAATTTAAACAGCTTTTACCTTCATTCATTTACATTTAGCCCAAGCGACCTTAAATCTGACAAGTTATCCGGCTAAGTGAGAAATCCTGCTTTCTGAAACAGGCCCCGTTTCTAGCCTAGTTAACTGTTAGCCATTGTTAGCAATTTTAGTTGATAACACATGACCTGGTATTTTACAAAGAAAAACACAGTAGCAGCACGTCCACGGATAGTGTGCACGACCGATTTAATGAGCCACAAACAAGCCAAAGTGCTAATAAACGGTATAAAACTACTTTTACTTCTGTTGATAAAGGGTGCAGCCATCTTGAATTCTGAGGTTGAATTCTGATCTATATATTTTTAATTATTATTATTATTATTAGTAGTAGTAGTATAAAGTTTTGCGGCATAAATATGCTACACATACGTTATTTGTTAACTCATGGGGCCTTATCACGTGCAACCACACGTGCCTTCAGACGTATTTTTCCGGGCAAACAAAATGAAGCGAGCGAATAGACTTACCATTTCGACAGATAGGCCGACGAAGCGACTTGCAAAATATGCTGCGCGGTATTAAAATGCACCAGTAGTACAAGTAAAAATATTTAGTGCAGACCTATTTATTTTATCCTTTTTACTTATATTAATTTGTTTTTCTCTGTTGTCAGAAACGCTGCAGGTGCGTGAAAATTTGACGATGTGTGAATCCAGATTCTGTTCTTGATATGTTCCGTGTGCCGTTGTTCGCACATGTTAAAATAAAACTGAAATAAAATGTTCTCATATTTAATAAGACACTCCTCAGTTTTATTTTCATTCAATTCTAATTTAATTTTCTAATCTGATCAGTTAACAATTAATGTTTGGATAACGAACGGCGGTTGTCGGGTTAGGGAAAATTTATCGAAATGAGCATCCCTAGAAGGCAGCGGTAATGTGGAGCGATGAGGAAATACACTGATCACCAGCAAATGGTCTCCAGTTTAGCGTGTGTTTTACAAAAGACCGCGTTACGTGTGGTGCTGTTGGAACAGGGTGTGGCGTATGTACAGGTAATTGACATGAAGTACTGTATTATGTTAGACAGCAACAGCCAGGCAGCTGGTTTCTAAAGGCACGGGAGTGTTCGATAAAACTGGGACATATCCAGTACTGCGGGTCAGAAAACTCAGCAGGACGGTGGGGGAATTAAATCACATGCACTGTAGGTTTTGCCCACCTCTCTGCCCCTTTAGATACCATCTCATTGCATATTATAATGTGTTTTTTAATGCTTTATTACAGTTTATACACGTTAAAGTTAGTTGTTTTGCTGAAAATACCTTGAAGCTGAATGAGTAAAGGCACGTTATTTTTGTTGACCTTGACATTAACCGCTAGGGTAATCGACGTCTTAACCTGTTTGCCATCTGTGAGAATATAAACTCCCGTTCGGGAGGCACTTTGCAGGGGGCCGTAAAAGGCCTGGACGAGGGGCAGAACAGCCCTCATACAGCGAAGCAGGATCAAGGCATGATGGCATTTCTCAAAGACCACCCATGGAGATAAGGCTCCGTAGCAAGATTGATGGTCTAATCGTGCGATGATTCCACCCGGTCAGAGCCGACGGTGCTGTGGCAGCCGGATGCCATGTCCCCGGACACGCAGCGGAGGGGGGGGGGGGCTGGGTTACAGGTCTTTGTGGGTTACAGGGAACAGGTGGTTCGAGGAAATGGACGCGGTGGTGCAAAGTGAGAGGTGACGTGAGGAGTCTTTTCAGAATCCCTTTAATGGCAGACATCCTGTAATATGTCCCAGCTGTTTTGTGTGTGTGTTTAGCTTGTGAGAGTTTCACTTACACAAAGATGATCTCAGGGAAGAACAAAGTATCATGGGTTCAGATGGATAAACCAATCAGATTGTAGAGGAGGCGGATCGAAGCAACCAGAGGAGGCGGGACCAAGACAATTAAATGATTGGTCCTGTTTCCTCTAGTTCCTTAGACCCACCTTCTCTGCAATCTGGTACGTTATCTCTTTGAATCAATCATTTTTTTTCTGCCCTCAACATTAAACAGTAAAACTCCTGTGAGTGTGTTTTAAGCATCTATCAGTGAACGCTGAGTCTCTAATGTGCTACTGTACCTCAATGCAGCTGTCAGCAATACAAAGGCTTTGATTGGCTGTAGGCTGGATAGGAAGAAAACCCAGAATGCATTGCACACCGTAAAGCAAATGGTGTACTCATCTATGACACACGTAAACCTCAATGCCCCTATTATTTCCACACGATCTCCAACACAAAATCCCACATCAGGAAATGAGGGTGCAAGGTTCTTTCAGCATGTATTTAAATTCCCTGTGTTCACTGATAACAGGAATGTCCCTGCACTGTGGGTCACCTGAATGGAAAACATACTTGAGACTCTCCAGCAGCATCATTAAATAGAGATGGAAAATGTTTCCCCTGCAGCAGTGATGCCACAAGCCCCTTCAATTTACCCCGTACATTCTGTGTAATCTATTGCAAACTACTTGCAGGAGGACATCATTGTCCTGCCTGGTAAGCGGGATAGATGTGAACCAGGCAGGTACAGTACGTTTTCATTCAGAGAATAGCAAAACAATCCTACTTTCTGGGCACTGGGTTTCACTCTGTTTGTATGCACGTGTATATCTGTCCATGCACCAAAGCATAATCGCCCTCCACGGTGCCTGTTTGGGAGAATATCACAGGTAACACAGCATTTCACAGCACGAGCCCTCTCTGAGATGTGCGTCAGCACCTCGCTCGCGCCTCATCACGGCCCTCGCGGGCAGCAGCGGCCGGCAGAGACCCGACTGCGTCCAGGAGAGTTTCTGCACGGCTGCACCCGCGCTCTGCACCGGGGTCTCTTTGCGGAAGCCTCGGCGGTGACAGATCCGTGCCGAGAAAACGAACAAGTCCCAGCGCAGGGGCGCACCGCTGCCAGAAGCTGTGGCAAATTTTATTTACTAAATTAATATTTATTCAGCCTGATATCGTTTCAGAAGCTGGAAGTTTTTTTGCGCTGCCTACTGGGGAGAATTTGTGTGAAGGTTGATTCTTTGGCAGAGAGGATCACACCTGTTGCTGATGTCAGTGATTGTCCGTCTGGCAATGGACCTTCCGTCCAGAACATACCCTGTGACCTATATATACCTTATATATACCTTGCCACCTGTCCGGTCCTTATTGGATACAATCCAGCATGTACCCTGCCTTGTACTTATTAAATAAGCTTCAGAATGCATTATATCAAGCCACCTTATAGTTGTATCCCTCTTACTAGATAAGCTGCAAATGCCAATGGACATGTGTATTTATCTTCTTAATCACGGCATGTACCTCCCTTTTAGCAAGCATGTCCACTCTTTTCTGTTCTCAGTAATGTTAGTATGCCCGGGGGAGGGGAGTTTTTGGTTCCTCTCCTCCGTTTTTGGTTCCTCTCCTCTGTTTTTGGTTCCTCTCCTCCGTTTTTGGTTCCTCTCCTCGTATGGTTCCTCTCCTCCGTTTTTGGTTCCTCTCCTCTGTTTTTGGTTCCTCTCCTCCGTTTTTGGTTCCTCTCCTCTGTTTTTGGTTCCTCTCCTCCGTTTTTGGTTCCTCTCCTCCGTTGTCTTCTGGCTTTCTTCTTTCTTTATTCAGTTTCTTTCCTTCCTCCTTTCCTATCCTTTCCTAACCCCACCCTTATCATCCATACCCAAATCCACACCCGTGGAAGACAGTAGCGAACACTAAACGTGGCTTGTTTGTATCATTAACAAACCCGCTGACAGAGCAGTACTCAAATCAGATTAGCAGATTAGCTGTTTATATTTATTCACCATGCAGCTACGAATGTGGTGTTTTCATGGTCATGTGCAGGAATTCAGAGTGAGAAACAAAAGTGACTCAAAGTAAAAAAAAAAAAAATGGCTCAAGGTCAAGCCGAAATTGCCTAAGGCTGGGGGGGGTTCTGCTAACTCCCAGAGATATAACTGAATGTGGAGGCAGGGAGAGTATCCCTGTAGGAGCAGTCTGACAGCACGCAGTCCAGTTTATAAAGATGAAAATTGCAAACTTCAAATATGTGATCTCACCTCCCAAGCAACGGAGAATACACATAGTGGGAAGCAGGCTACCTCTCCCTTAACTTCAGGAAAATATCATCTGGGGAATAAAACAGATAGAAAACAGCCCAAACAACAGCTGATGTGCAAAACAACCCTCCCACACCTGCCTGTAAACAATAATAATCTGAGGAAACTCACCAGAGCCTCCAGCCGACAAAGAAACATAACAATGACAGGATGTAAAGCCTGGCTACTGATGGCTTTGCACAGTGGCTGTGGCTCTTCATCTCTGGCTTTGTGATTAAATAATAAAAAGACACTGACATTTTCCTGTTAACAAAGTTAACAAAACTCAATATACGAGACAAGTCGATGAATTTCAGCCACCCCAGGACAGCAGAGAAGACAATCTGGGAGATATGGCATTTGCTGCAGTATTATTTAAAATGTTAACATTGACAATTGTATGGAATATATCAATGTTTTACAAACACTTTTGTAATGTCATTTCAGGTTAAGGTCACAATTCTCCAGATTCATTCAAAGTGTTACATTTCCCGGTGATTTGATTTGTCGCCTCTGGCATCGTTAGCTCTCCTAGTTAGCAGCACGAAGGCTAAGGGGAGACATGACGGTTCAGGGAGGCTTTGCTAGAAAAGGGAACCCCCTTTTAATCATAATGATATGTGCGGCCTCACGACAGAGACTGTGGAAACACACGGAAATGTGAAAAAACGAAACAGGGCCACGCCTGGCGCGGTCACCAATACCCCACCTCCCTCACCCTGCCGTCTCCAGTACCTGCGCCCTGAGATCTAAAAACAAGACAGATTGGTTAAAAATTTGCCCAAGTAATAACTTAGCTTGTAACAGGTGGAGGTACCTTAGACAAACAGAGTCAATGGCTAATTATCTGTCTGACAGCCAGTTTAAAAGGACACTAAAGTTACTCATTAGTCTGATATTAACTGTGCTCATACAACGTGGTGGTTTCAGGGTGATTCATGACGTTGAAAAAAGATGCAATATCAGCAACCGGGGCCATTCAGCCCTTAAAAATGCAGTTGAAATGTAACATCATAGCATTAAATGTCATAATAGCGGGGGCGGTGTATAGCTCACTGCTGTGCCTCTCTGTCTGTCATCAGAACGTTGCTGGTTTGAGCTCAGCTCAGCAGAACAGCCCCTCACTGCCAACTTTGTTCATACTTACATATGTGTGTCTTGGAGAGCAAGATGGGGTAGGCAAAAAGAAAAAGAGACCTTCCGCACAGGGCTCAATCAACTATTATTATTATTATTATTGTTGTTGTTACCTATTTAGGAGGGGGTGCAAAAAGTAGCTCATGGCTTGGGCTGTTTCCAGGCATCACCTGCATAGCATTCCATGGGGTCTTCAAGTGCAGGGGGGCCCCCGTCAGGAGACAGCATCCAGTCTGTATGCTCGGCGATGTCATTTCAGGCCGCCGGCATCAGGAGTATTTTGGGTCTTGGATGCATTGCCCCCCCCCCACCCCCACCCCACAATCTCAGCTGAAGTGTCACACTGTTATCAGGGCCGACGGGGCTCCAGAGCACAAGTTTCCAGAGATGGAGAAAGGCTGCATCTCCACTTATCATGCGGCGGTTTTATCTCTAGCGGAGAGGCGTTATGTCACACGCGCAAACGTGCACATGGGGGAGCGAAAACAAAATCTGCAAAGCAAAGAGGGCATAAAAAAATAGGTGTAGAGTTTGTGCAGCACGTGGCGTCAGATGTCGGGGGGGGGGGGAAGGGCTGTCTACACCGTTTGTCTGTCACGCGCATCCAGATGGGAGCGCATACGCACAAACAAGCATGCTAGATTGCAAGAATTCATTAAACGATCTGTTAAACGGCAATCGATCACGCTCAGCTCCACGCACGCAGCACAGATTTATTGGCCTGATACGCTTGTTATGTTTCCCATGCTTTTCTTGACCCAATTTTTCCGTCATAGACATATTTTAATATTTTTAAATTAGTGTGTGTTAGGGTGCATTATTTTATTAAAGGCCGTGTTTACACGCCATTATCTGTAGCATGCCGATGAGCGTGACGTCTCTGTGGAAATTTAAACCTAAACACCTGTGTCTGTTCATTGCGGGAAGGTGTGTCTGCTTCACGTACTCGAGACGGGATGGACATTGTGCAGGATGATTCCAGAAAGGACTGTTTTTTTTTCCCCAGGAGTAGTTGTCGATTGGCCTCCGATTTCAGCGATCGAAGACATGGATCGCTCTTCTCACGTATTCATGATTGTGACCCATGCGAGGTCCACATCTGACAGAAAGCGGGAGACCGATGGAGAGAGTACCGGTCAATTCTGAGCAACGTTTCCAGACAGTATCGCTGAGCAGTGCTGCCCTGGCTCTCTCCCATTGAAATCGGGCAACACATTTCTATTTGAAAAACTTTGATTAGCAGTGGGCAATGTTTTGCAATCTACCAGATCCAGATGAGTAGCCCTTTGTCTCGCCCGGTTGGCGGTTACCCGGCAACACTGCACACAATGTTGCCCTGTGTGTCATCACCTTGAGATGCATTATATTGCTCTAATTAACACATTTAAGTGCCATTCTGTGTCGTTCCATTGTATAAAGTGACTCTTGAATGATTTTATCAACAAGCGGCAAATCCCGCCTCACCCACTTCAGTGTGTGGGAAGGCGAGTACTCGACCAAACACTTGGTGCCCTGTAGAGACCCGCTAATCCGTCCCGCAGCAGGCCGCCACTGTCACTGTTAGCACAATTGGCTCTGGGGATGGATTAGGGGCGGTGTGTGGCTCACTGGGTTAGGAACCTGTCCCTGTGATCGGAAGGGTGCTGGTTTGAGTCCTGGGCCGCCAGAGTGATGCCACTCTTGGGCCCCAGAGCAAAACTGTTAACTCCCCCCGCCCCCCACTTTCCAGTTATTCCAGGGTTCCTGCATGCTGCCTCACTGTGGATTGTACACCCCCCCCCGCAAAGAAAAGCCTGTTCACACCTGTCTGTCATATGGAGAACAAGAATAGACTAAAAGAGAAGTGGCCTCTGATGACATCCATGAACCGGTACCATCAAAGTATCCATGTAATTTGCGGCTCTTTAGAGGGGACGGTCCCTTTGCCCTCAGTACGGGAATTAACAGGGGTGTTTGTTGTAGCTGCCTGCAATGTCCTATTTAATGTGTCCGTCCTGCTTTCCAGTGTAATGACAACAGCCTCTGCATGTCGTGACAAGCAGGTGTTCTGGTGACAGCTGGACAGAGTGAGAAAAATTACCTGAACGTCAGTTATCCGTAAAACATACGTAGATCGCGCAAAGTGAACAGCTGACTGTCTTACATGCTGCGGCATATTGGTACATCCTATGTGCGATGAGGTCGCCAAATACTTTGCCCTTCCAAACGTAAAAGATCAAAACATCATATATCACGGACTATCTCTCAGGCTCGCTTTGAATCGGCGGTCACATCTGGCTTTATCAAGCACCTAAACATTCAGAAACACCTGTTTTTTTTTCCCCTTGCGAAGGCGCAGACAGAGAAGGGAAACAGGAGATAGAGGGAGAGGGGGAGAGATCAATTTGTCATGGATTGATTTATGAAGCTGGTTTCCTAGGGATGTTTACTCTGTCAAGACTAATGCATAATTCGCAGCTCTACCCACACATTCATTATTGTGGAGCCAAGAGTGTGCAGACTGAACCGAAGAAAGGAGGCGGCTGGTCAGGGCGTAGAGGTCACTCCCAAGACACACGGGGCCAAACTAATTAGCGGCTGCATCTGAATGCCACCGGAGACCCAAATCATTATTCTCCCACTTCATCAGCGTGTGCTTGAGCAATTATGTGGTTATTTACCATATATTAAGGCTCCAAACATATTTGATTAATGCCTGATGGACGTTTCATTATGACTTAATGCACCATGCATAAGCGATCAGAAATTTCCAAAATTAATCATGAATAATGACACCGTTGTGCTCCCAATCGTTGGCGAGGACGAGGACGCGAGGGGACTCTGTTGTCGTGGTGTCACACGCTGGTAGCTGTTTTGGAGGTGCCAAATGGTAGGTGTGCGGGGCAGAACTGGCATTCTGAATACCGTCCCTCGGTTCACTCTCTCTGTCAGTGTTGGGGCAAAAAGGCAGCGATGAAGACACAGCCATTTTCTTGTAGCACGCTCTCCCGGAAAAGGCGATGGCGTCTCGAGAATGTGCCGTGTTGTTAACTACGGCATAATGAGTCCCGTGGAGACCAGGCGGATGCCAAAAAGCACATATTTCAGTGACTCGGATTCGGAGACAACCTGCGGGGGAGGGGGGGGGGGGTGAGGTGGAATGGGGGGGTCTCAAAAGTGGCGGCGCCATGGCTGTCGCTCTCATTCAGTCCACGGCTGACTGCTCTGCCTCTATTCCATCCCTACATATGGTGGAAGGTGATGAGGTCAGCCATGTAAAAGCTGCTAAGTACATGTGGAATGTGCCTCGGAAGAACCCTGAGAAGCACTCCTTCCACCAGGGGCGGTCCTAGGATATTTTATGGTGGGGGCAGAGGTCAACGCCATGGCAAATTCTGGGGGACATTTTGATCAAAATGCAGTTTTTGCGAGTGACATGGCAGCTCATGTAATTTATACCATGGACCCTTTTGTCCTTGTATGAACAAGTTAACAATCCATGGGTGGGATGCGTTATTTCACACGTTGGAGCCACCTCTAACTTTGACCAATGATATGTTTTGAATCGGTGATTGACAGACGGGGGCACTCCGGGAGCCATTCAGCTTGCAGCTGGAGCCAGAGCCTCTGTGGCCCCACCCCTTGTATACACCGTTGCCCCAAACACACGCAGTCCAGGCATTTTCTCTTACTGAATGAACAAGCTCAAAGTTGAATTAAGTGGGTCTCCTTCATCAGTTTAAAGTCCTTTAAAGCCCTTGGATTATAGAGTTTTCTATCATCCCACTCCGATCGCTTTACAGAAAGTCCCCCTGGGCACTGGGCCCTAGCTGTTCCCAGCACAGTAGTTCAGCTTTATGTCAGGGGGGGTTTTCAATGTGTTTCCCTGCACAAAGATACAAGATATATTAAGGCATTGTGCACAGGAACCTCAAGGTTATTGTGAGCATGATTTCACCGTGTGGTTTTACCCACAGAATGTTTATGAGACTCATCTGGCTCCTTAGTGTCCCGTTTGAACATGATCCTTGATAGAGGCAAAAAATAAGAATGATTTTGGCTTGGGGCTTCCAATAAGAAAGAAAGAAAGAGAGAGAGAGAGAGAGAGAGAGAGAGAGAGAAAGAAAGATAGATAGATAGATAGATAGATAGATAGATAGATAGATAGATAGATAGATAGATAGATAGATAGATAGATAGAAACACCTCCCATTTGAGTATTTCTTCTGAATTTAAGTTTTATTTCCTGTGCAACCCATTAATTAACCATGTACAAATGCTTTAGTGCCCAAAATAGATTATGGCGAAGTAATGTTACACCCCAGGCTCGCTATAACCCCATGGGGAAAGAATCAGAATGTTTTTCCCATTCATACTGAAAGTTTCTGAGTAATAATTATTCCAAGCACGATCACTCTAAGTTCCTTTACATATACAGTCCATTCCCGGTCTCGTAGAACGTGGAACTGAGAACCTTGCCTTTATGGAACATTGCTACTGTATATTTCACATTATTCTCATCCAACGCCGGCAAATGAACGTGATTAAATAATTCAATTCCGGGTTTGTTTTATCTGACAACCCCACGCACACACCCCGACACACAATTACATCTTCGAGTGGCCCTGATGACAGTCACAGGCTAATTGGCATTTGTCTTCCCACCACAAGATTGTTAAATTACAGACCGGCAGGCTGAGCAGCAGCTGTGGGCATCCAGTTGAGTCGTCATTCTTTTTCCTTAGTGCTTCCTGCCAGAGTCACCTGTTGTAGACCATGTGATGGCATCCTGCTTGATGAAGGGGTAGTGGGTTTTCCCCCAGAGCACGACCAGTCTAGGTATCTTGCTATGAAACTCCTTGCTATGCAACCCCGACTACAGGTCCAGCCCCTAGTTTCTCCGTGGAGGAGCAGGAATCTCAAGGCCTCTGGTCATTCAAGGACATCCCCTAAGTCTTGGCTTGTTGATTAATTTAAACCATGTGGTCGCATCAGTTCTGGAATGGATGTCACCATTATCCGCTCCACTTCCCCAGCAAAGCAGTCCCAACAGGTAAAGAAGAGGCCAAATTTTTCCCGTGCCAAATTGCTCTAGCGGTCGGTGTGTATGTCCGAGGGTTTGAGCGCTGTGGCTGCGTCTGACATGCTGTGGGTATGAATCCCATAACTGACAGAGGAATTATATCACGGTTGGACCCTCGAGCAACACCGTTAACTCCAGCTGATACTACGCCGTGGCCCCAAAACTCGCTTTTATCTCTACATGTATATCTGAGTGTCACAAGAATAACTGAAAACAACCCAGTTTCCTGAGAGGGTAGAATGAAATGCTGCTGTTTCTTTATGCCTTTGCCCTTATTCTTCACCAGGTTCGCAAATCCACTGTATAGCCTGGGCTCTCTGTCTAGTTTGCGTTCAAACACCAGATAATGGTGACCCTGTTTCACTGAGCCAGTGCCTTGACATCAGAATATGTGGTTAATTCATTTACCACTCCTAGAACGTGTCCAAACCGTACTATCCAAAAAAGACAAAGTGCTCATTTTGGGCAGACTGATACTCATTCCTGACTCCATCAGCTCATGCGAG
The DNA here is from genome assembly GCA_026779605.1 of Mormyrus hasselquistii. Classification (NCBI taxonomy): domain Eukaryota; kingdom Metazoa; phylum Chordata; class Actinopteri; order Osteoglossiformes; family Mormyridae; genus Mormyrus; species Mormyrus hasselquistii. Next base: position 16,702,665 of record JAODKE010000040.1, on the reverse strand, counting down.
TTTTACTTACACAAAATAGTCTGAGGGCAGACAGATTGCCGATCAGATTGTAGAAAAGTTGGGTCCAATGAACTAGAGGAAGCGGGACCAACCAATCAGATGTCCTCTCATTGCTTGGACCCGCCGCTTCTACAAACTGATTGGTTATCTCTCTGAACTAATTATTTTTCGTTCTGCCCTCAGAACATTTTTGTGTAAACACAACTCCCCCAAACGCTCCATCATTGCCCCCAACTCCCTTAAAGATTTTTTTGTCAGTGCACTAAGGTAATACGATTTCACCATCACCCTAATGGCAATGATAAGTTACACATAAAGTGACAAAAGGTTCGTGAAGAAAAACTATGAGTCAAACAAACAAAAGGATAAATGGCAACAGGCAGGAAAGGGAAATAACAGTTATGTTATGTAAGCAAACCACATGAAATTAGCGAACAAATACCGTGACTCATAAGTAATACCCGAGATATCTGAGGCCACTTTTGAAAGCATAAAATATGTATTTCTGCAGTAAGGATTATAAATATATAGCTTAATGGCTAAACATTATTTTAATGTGTCTAAGTAAATCTATAAATTCTAAGGAGATTTAGTGATCTAACTGACAGAGGCCTACATCTATGTTTTGCTGCTTAAGAAAACCTGTGGCTTGCGGTGTAATGAGACCTACTAGGAGTTTGTCTCCAAGTAAACAGACAAGATCAGGGTGAAATGCCGAAAACATACATTTTAAGTAAATCATATACTTCTTTCTTAGCCGAATATTGAAGTTAAGCAGGCCTTCTACTGAAATGCAGCAAGACAGCTCTGACCGCTGATTCTTCTGCTTCAGAAGATGTAAAAGAAACAGACATAAATGGGAGAGGATTGCTGTGTTTTTAATCAGAGAACTGTACGGACTCTAAAAATCTTGACCCACGAGGCTGCCTCAGTGATTATAAAAGTACTGAGCGCTTGTAGTTCAAAGTCCGAAATGCGATCCGGAATGCAGTTCAAATCCCGGCAGGGGAGCAGGGCTACTGTTAGCATAGCATCTGTGATGTGCAGAACTGAAGTCAATTGAACGGAGGCTCCTAAGCACCATGCCATTGTAATACAACGAGCTGTTTGCCGTGTTCCAAATTGCGCTCCGTGTGACGTAATTATAGCGCCACCACATGGTCGTCTTTGTGATTCGCTTCATGGGGGGGGGGGCAGCGGAGTTGGCTATAAATTTAATTAAAGGGGGCGTGGGGGGGGAGTCAGATCCGGGCTGCCGTTAGAGGGTCTAGTTATCGTTCGACAATAACGCCTTTTCAGTCCCGCCTCTTCGAAGAAGGCCACGTCGGGATGGTTTTCTCGGGTCTGCTCGTTTGAACGTCGACAGGGCACCACGACGGAGGCTTAAGTGGCAGCGCTGATGAAAGCCAAGCTACCGCTCAAAGCAGCTCCCGCATTAGGCGGGAGCGAATCAGACGTCGGCAAAATCGGTGAAAGAACAATCAGGAGAGCTGACGGGGACGTCGGCCTCGCAGTCACTCCTTCTGCGGAACGGGGGACAGAGTGAGTCGTTGGCACATGGCAGGGTGGGAACTATTAATGATGTAATGATGTAATAATGGATTGTCACACACCCTTGGCTAGCACTTTGGGGAGACTCTTGCTTTATAAAAATAAATTGAATTGAACAGGTCTGTGCGCATGCGAGCTTGCCTGCCCATCACTGGGAATGCTGTCCGATTGCTTGTGTCGGACGTATACGTGGTTTTCTTTATTTTGCCACCAACACACACAATCCAGCCCTTTTTCACCGAATGAAGTAGCTCAGAATTGAAATAAATACTGTGCATAAATGGTTTTTTATCCCAGTCTGAGCCTAAAACAAACACTAAGATCACTATAGAATTCACCCCCCTCTGCATTTTCCATCCCTTTTCTCTTCATATGTATTTATGTAGTAATAATACGTATTATTGATGCCCATGGGGCAGTTTTATTTACACCCCCCCAGATCGGTTTCTGTAGGTGAGAGCCAGCTGGCCATGAAGGGCAGCCACCTGTTGCAGCTCCCAGGGAGCTGGGGGTTAAGGGTCTTGCTCAAGGGCCCGCAGATGAACAAGTGACCTTCCGGTACCAGGCGCAGAGGCTAGCCCGCTAAGCCACACGCTGCCCAAAGTAGTCGTTGTATTTGTTTCATATGAATTTGTTTTAAAACGTCTTTTTAAACTATTCTTACTTTTATGATTTTTACAAATATACAGTATAGGACTTTTTCTTCTTCTTTTTTTTTCTTCGATTTTCTGCGTAACGAAACACAAAGTGCAGCAGTGACAGTCGCCTAACTGAAACCGTGCGTCGGTCAAAAGCCCACAGGAGTCCCCACAATAATTTCAGAGTCATCGCGATTTTTATTAAGCGTATCTCGATACATAAAACCAATCGTATTAAAATATATGTGCAATTAAACGTGGGGGGATGGAAATATGAAAATTGGGCATTACGAGGGATGAAGGAAATGAAAAATAGTATGATCAACAGGGTGAGAAAAAGTTAATGAACAAAACTACGAGAGTGAAGGAATGGATTATGTTATAAACAATGTGTACCAGCCATATGCCCAGGCAGTTAAATTAAGTGCGAGATGAATCCATAGATAGAACAACAATAGAAGATGTCTGCAGAAATTAAATGGAATTTAGTGGTAAGTTGGTGGAATGAAAGAACTAGTCTGTGGAGCAAGTAAGTCTGTGGTGAGAATGTTGCCTGTCAGTTGCCTGTCAGTTGCCTGTCAGGGATGATGGTTCACTGATGCCGGACGGCTGATGGCTCCAGCTCTGGATGAACGTGCGAAGTGCCGGACCTGGAAGTTTGGCCAAAAAAGTCCCGGGGGGATGTTCTGCTGCATAACTATCAAGCCCGTCACCAAATTCACTGTCATACTCTTGTGCGAGTTTACTTTAATCCTCGATTATATAACTACGTTTTTGTTTGTGGCTATATAAAGTAAAACAAGCAGAGAGCCTTGCAGTCATATCAACCATTTAAACATTTAGCGAGCAGCCTTACGGAGAGGGATGCACAGGGCTTACATAACAGATTGCAGATCTACTGAGTCCTCTGTGAGCCACGGAGGCCTGGGTTCAAAGCTGTCTGTCTATTAATAGACAAAGAGAGCAGGCTGTCAACGCACTGGTAAAGAGGGTGGAGTGAGACCCCGATCTGTTTATAATGTGATTAAAGCACTTTATTGGTTTTTGGGGGAGCCACTTTAAATTCGCGGCAGTAGGGGGATTCAAACCCACTTCAGGATGGGAACCATAAGGCAGCACCTTAGACCACAGCACATGTACTGTAGGTCTATACATGCTTACCTACATGGGAAGTGCACATGTGCATTTGCTCAATGCAAAGAGGAAAGGGTGTTTATTTATCTGTTTGTATATTTATGTTCATTTATTTATCTATTTATTTATTCGTGTATTCTTTCATTTAATGAACTGCCTTAAATTAATGTGTGCAGCCCAGGAAAAGCCACATTGATGTGTGGACAAAGGGGAAAGGGTGTTCATTCATTCATTCATTCATTCATTCATCCATCCATCCATCCATTCATCCATCCATTCATCCATCCATTCATTCATCCATCCATCCATTCATCCATCCATCCATCCATCCATTCATTCATTCATTTTCCTCTCACAGATTAAATGTTCTAAAAATTGTTCTAAACAGGCAAAAGGTTACGTTTCTTTCTTCTTTAAGGTCAAAGCGGCGGAAAAAGCATTTAACTACATAGTATAGGTGCAGTATATGTTTGTGTACGTGACACATAAAACTTGAAACTTGATTGGAAAGGGCAGACTTTTTTCATTTGCTGTACTGATCCACCTATTTGGCTGCGCGCGAGCCTGGCTGTTTCCCCAGCAATTGGCCCCGACCCCCTACTCAGCACTCCATCTGTTCCCCTTGGCTTTTCCCATGAGTCTCTGTGTGCGACCACAGGCAGCCAAAGTGGTCAACATGCCTACCTGACCACAGGCCACACAGCAAACATGAGCCTGGCAGCGGAGGGGGTGCGGGGTGGGAGGGAGTTCTGGCTAGAGAACCTGAACCAGAACCAAAACGCATCGTCATAATGGACGGCCAAACTTAGCTGGAAAGGCCTCAGGATTATTGCCGGTGTCTGGCACTCGCTTCCATCGTGGAATTTTACAATGCATTAAGCTCTTATTCTTTAATGACGGCCGATTAAATGAGCACTGAGCCCCGGTCCAGTGCCTCCCATACAAACTAAAGGTCTGATCCATGAATCTATTTTGAGATTGAAAAAGAAACACAACCTGTATCCTGAGAAAGACTTGGTATCGCGGACCTTAACCAAAGCTACGCATGCTGTGTTTTTCGTATCCAGTCTCACTTATTTGCCACATGTGTCCGTCATTTTATCTCTTAAGTCCCGCCTCCCCTGCCTACACGGCCACTGCCTATTGGCCATTGACTAGTGTGCCTGCGTTGGATTAACACCAATGGTGGAGTCCTTCCAAGGTTAATTGTTATTTGAATGACTGTGGTACACAATACCTATTCAATTAGGTTTTCATAATAAGAGGCTAAGTTCCTCCCTCACTCATTGGCTGGGCATGAAAGAGCCGTACATGGCAAATGGCATCTCTTTGTCCTGCCCCCATCACATTCTCACATTAACCTCCTTCACCGTCAAGCAGACGTGCGTTCTTCCGGAAAAGAAAGGACCCAGCTCTTCGATTGCAAGCCAGTACAGCAGGTCACAATTAAAGTATGACGAGGGGACATCGCTACCTTCCTGTCTATTTCACTGTCCCTTTTGTAGGAGTGATTAAGGCTCTGCAACGGAACACAATGGAACTTAAATGTTAATTAGATGCTGGCCTGGATGAATGGTTTGGAAATTCAATCTAAAAAAATGCATTAATTATAATCTGTTTCGAGTACAATTATGGATTAAAAACCACCACAAAAGGCCCCTTTGTACGTTACGCGGGATCTCTCCTCTCATACTCCCCAGAAGTCCTCAGAGGATTCTGCCTCCACGGCCAAAACTTTTTGTCTGGGGGTGCTCAGGATGGGGCTGTAATGAGGCATCCATAGCAGTCACAGAGTAGCCATTGCAAGAACTTAAAATGAAAAGCTAAAAGCAGACAGAAGTAGATAGTACTCGGTCTGTAAAACATCATTCATGCCCATTCTTGATAATACAAGTCATCGTCGACCATAATTGGTTCCGACTGACTAGTCGTCAGTCGATTTGGTTGTAAGTTGGGCCTTTATTTTACATGCAAAAATTGTCATATATACAGTATATTGCATAATAGAATTATGTCATCTTTAAATCATATTGTTTTGTGTTTTTTAACCTTTAATCACCGTTTTCATAGCTGCCAGCAGCTTGGGCAGAAACTGTCATACACTGACGATGGGCAACACTAGTCCAGGCCACATATTTGCCGTCACAAAGTCAGTCAGTCATCATAAGTCACACGGGTCGTAAGTCGACGACAACCTGCATTAACATTTCTCTCTGTTGTCTGGGGGATGGATTGTGGACTTTTGATGATCTTGAGGAGTCTGGACTCTTAGACTACAATGACACGCGAAAGCGCAAAAAAATATATATATTTTTTTTTACTATTTTGTTTCAAAATCGTATGTGGCTCAGCTAGTTAGGGTGCTGTAGCTAAGATCAGAAGGTTACTGGCTAAAATCCCAGGGTTGGCAGAGGGTCGTCACCATCGGGCCCCTGAACGAGGCCCTTAACCGCCAACTGCTCCAGGGACTGGCTGTTCATACTTTCTCATGCTGCTGTGAATAAAATCTCATGTTGCTGTGAATAAAATCTCATGTTGCTGTGAATAAAATCCGTCCATTTTCTGTGACCGCTTGTCCTCTTCAGGGTCATGGGGGGTCCGGAGCCTGAGTATCTGCTAAAGAAATGTAAATATTTGTTGAGAGTGAGCCTAGAGCCCATTACAGGCAGGGCTGAAGGGCACCGTGGACTGAGTGCCAAACCACCACAGGCCACATACTCACATACTCCTGTCCGTGCAAACCAATTAGTCTACCTGTGTCTTTGGACTGCAACAGGAAACCGGAGAAGCCAGCTCAGAAGAGACCCTGCATGACTCTGGGGGAACATGCAAATGTATATTTAGTATGGAATAAGGTGTATATTTAAATAGACTTGTGCACTGTATATCCAAGGGCATAACTTGGGGTTGAGTATTGGGAGGGTTGAGGTCTGCACCCATTTAAGTGGGTTCAGTGGGTTGTATTGGCTGGTTTTGAGTATTGGGGGGGTGACGACCCCCCCATCCCCCCCATAATTTACGTCCATATGCGTATCACAATTGATCGATTATAACATACAAGGTTTTTATACATAAGGCTGTGTGGGGTGATAAAATAGCATCTAGCATCATGTTTATGAAGTGCTTGGCAACATGGCTGACTGGCAATGAGGGGAGATGCGCACATCTCCATGGACGCCATTTGGTTTGTGGGAGGGGGGACTCACGCACTCACCTTCCACTGTTTGTTTGCGGGGGGGGGGGCGCCATCCTCTTCATACTTTGCCTAATTTTCCCCTAATTCTTCCCTCCAGTGGCAGGAGCCGGATTTCGTCGCGGTTCATATGGCACGTCTTGGGTGACGCGTCGCTCGCAGTGCGATCCGCTGCGTCCCCCATTCCGGCGACTGCGTGTAAATACAAAGGGAAGATTAACGCGCTGTAATAGAAAAGTAGCCTTTTAGTCAATATAATTAAAACGAACGTGTTTGATCACGTAGAACCCACTTCGCCATGGGCTATTAGGGCTTCCGAAGTCAAAATATGCTTATATTTAACGTTGTTTAGATACAGGAGAGTCGCCATAAATCTCGGCTTGGTTTTGATTCACTCACTTTAATCTTTTAATTAGGCCTGAGTTCCTTCACCCCTCTGTACTGCTGCCATTTATTCTCTGCTTGTTTATTGTTCTGTAGCTCTTGGTTTAGATTTGTCCCGTCTGCATACAAAATTCTCAAGTTACCGTCGCAGATAAATTAACACATCCTCCTAGGACCCTATTACAGAACTTTTTTTTAGATATGATAATTATCCACGTCAGTTTTTTTAAAAAGCACTATAGCGAGTCTTATAATGTGTTTACGGGAACTTTTTGTGAAACGTCTAATGAAGACATTTCAAAAGTAAGTCGAAATTAGTAGTTCCCGAAGCATTTAAATGACTCTCTTTTCAAAGGGATACGTGTTTTAAACAAGCTGAGTACTCTCATCAAAAGCGGTTATATAATGCTGACTATTCCGTTTATCCGTTCTTTGAATTTGCCGCTAGTCATGAGAAGAAAGGCATCTTTAATGGCGTTTTAGTGCAAACCACTTTTAGCACAAAACAACACAAAGCTGCCTTCTCTGCAACAATGAATGTAGAAATTCACACAGTAAAAGCAAAATAGTTGCTAAATTAATATAAAGGAGACGCGGTCCATGACTCCACCAGACAATTTGGGATATTGTACTTCAAGTTTATTGCGTTGCGAACCAAAAAAATCAGCTCATGTTTGGTAATTAATTATATTAGGATTTTTATGGTGTGTTATCTGGTCTGTGGGCATTTCAGCAGCACACAGACCAGTCCCCTTTCTAACGGCCAGGATGAAGTGAGGGATTTAAAAAGAGAGCAGGATCAAGCTGCTCTTGTAATGGAAATACAGCACATGGGAGAGTTGAGTTTAGAAGCTGGAAGCCTTGACTGTGAGGAGACATGCATGTGTTTGGTGGCGTTATGTAGATGAGAAAAATTTACCTCCAGTGGTTTTCAAGAGGAGTCATATAAACCTTTCTCCGGGTGACATCAAAGGGTGACACTTTTGTAGAATAAAGCTGTGTATGTCACTTCCTGTGTTTGTCCTGCTAGTTTCTCGAGAAATTTCAGGTGAATCTCAATATGCGTGCTTGACCATTCTTGTGTTCTTTTGTCCCTGTTTACATCATCTTCCATTGCCGAAGATCACTTCCAATGCTATGAACACAAGTAGGACGATAGAAATCCCCAGATGTTGAGGTGAATCTCAATACCAAGAAGGCAAAGACCGTACTTGTGGTCTTGGTAAGACCGGTCTTGCTAACTTGCCTCAGTTGCCTCCTCACCGAACGACACCAATCCCATGATTCATGACGCCCTGAGTTCGTTCTTGGAAGGCAAGTTAACAAGACCGATTTTGCCAAGACCACAAGTACGGTCTTCATGTTCTTGTTATTGTGATCCCCCCATAGGATCTCTCCCCTGATTAGCTTCCACGTTTGGGGTAGTCTGCCTCTTTGGAAATAGGTAAAACCTTCAGTTTGAGTTGCAGAAAAAGTATTCATTTAAGGAGTTAAAACATGAGCTTTTCCAATAGTGCAATACATTTCCATTAAAAATGTGCTTGTTAATAGTTACATTAACTGGACTGGCAAGAAAGCCAGTACCAAAGGGGTAAAGTGGTCACTGTCACACATCACACTGCCCATTGGTGAAGATGGTGCATATGTAAATTACACTGAAGGAACTTGGTGGGTATGACTCATATTGTATCATCCTGATATATATATATACCTCATCTTATTTTCATGACATTATGCAGTGTATGGGATTAGTGGTATGGTGAGTTGTGCCTGTAGTGCACCACAGTGTATATAGTGCTGTGCAAATAAATCACTAGTGCAGAGAACCTTTTGTCAATTTTTTTTTTTTCACAGCATCTTGATAAACTATATATAAACTTAACTAACTGTAATTAAATTCTTGATATCAGTAAACACCACCAGCTAAAATGCCCCCCCACCCTTTCAGTTTCAGTTGGCTGTTATCAGTTAACCCAAGGTGTGATACCTCACCTTTCATCGAAAATGTGCAAGTATATATGTGTCGTGTGTGTGGGCATGTATGAATGTATAGAACTTTCCAGAAATAAAGGTATGTCTGTACCATACCTTATTTACACATTACACATATCCTATTTTTTCACACTGTATGCAACGATATCAGAAATGAACAACACGACTTTTAGTTCAGCAATAATTAAACACGGTCATTTGAAGTAATTAAATCTTCAAAAATTACTCATTTGGAATATATTCAGTTGCCCAAAGGCCCCAGATTTGACTGTTTTAATTTATTTTAATTTATAAAGCTGTCATTTTTCTACTGCAGATAACAATACTTTAATGTTTGTGTGT
>JAODKE010000040.1:16681506-16693331 GCA_026779605.1 Mormyrus hasselquistii | reverse complement strand
TATATATAAAACACATCCGTAAGTACTTACATATAATAAGTACATATAATTTTTTTTATTATTATTTTTTAAATGAAGGTTGGGTATATGAAGCCGTCTTAAAATGATCATTCCATTACAAAGGTATTAGTTCTCTTGAATTGTGTTGAAATAACTGCATGATGCTTGGATTTCAGATGTGTCTGGGATGAGCTTCCTCTTTAAAATGCAAAGCTGACGAAACACTGTGATTTTAAAGTCACTCGCTTTAATTGCATTTAATGGGAAGAGAGGGAAAGGATGCAGCTATTGATGTGGGCAGCTGCATATTTTACTTTTAATGGAGGGTGCATCTGATGTCTTGACCACGAAGGTACATCGTGTGTAGCGCCAAGGTTTTTTATATTAGCGCGCGCGCGTGTGTGTGTGTGTGTGTGTATGGGAGGCAGGGGGGGGAGATACACACTTAACCGCTTATTTGTTTTCATGGTGGTTTTTCGTATGGATTATTTCATATCGCCAATGCCAGTTAACTAATATTTATGTTTGTACATACTGTTTGTATTCATGGTTATTCGTATGGATTCATTTATATATAAATGAATATATTAAATGTGTGACTCTTGGGTTAGACATAAAAGAGAGCACGGTGGGATATGTGAAAATAATCATTCCAGTGTACTTGTGCAAATGGCAAATAAAACATGATTTTGTGGTCTTCCTTTTTTTGCAGTACAGCTGTCTCTCCCTCATAATCTGTAGCCTGAGCAAGCATGACGGACAGAAGCAAATGCTTATAATTAAATTAATATCCCCGACAAGTGTAAACAGTAGTAATATAAAGACGGAATCCCTGGGACGCGTCCCCGAGTCTGCCAACAGTCTGTATCTCTCTGTCACTCATTCGCAATATCATTTTATCTCCATTCCCTCTCCCGACCTTCCTTGGCGGCACTGAAGTTATTCGCTCTTGAAATTGTTGGGGCTTTTTCCCCGGTGGACGCGGTCTGTGTTGAGGCAGTTTAGGCCGGAGTGACTGCATGGCGTCTTCACTGCCGTTGCTGCCGCCTTTCTCTTTGCACCTTCCAGAGCGTGTAAAACACATCGACAATAGACGGCAAGCTAAGCTAAGGTAAGCTAAGGCAAGCTAATAAATCGCCGTCGTGGAAGTCATGGCAGCTATGCTAACGGCTCCGATCGGGTTTCTGTTCCATTCATCTCTCTTCTGATTATTGTCTTGGAGCAAGTGTGACATCTACAAAGTGTCCTTACGTTTGTGTTTAATTTACTAAAATTGTTTCTTGTGACTTCTAATCTGCTGTCGAATCCGTTTTTCGGTAACACTTTATAGAATGCATTCATAAAATATTACAAACATGGCTATTCATAAACCATAACTATTTAGAAAAAAGGCATAACACATTATAACCGTGTTTATTACATGTCATGACATTTATATTGTGCCTTTCTATAAATATTTATAGCTATGTTTATAATACGTTATGCATGCATTATAATGCATTATGAAGGTATCTATAATGCATTATGATGACTGCTTTAAGTGTTACCCATTTTTCTTTTTTAATCCTTCAGTATACCGTTGAAACTTTGTAAATGTATATAAATACTGTATGGATTTGCCAAAAGGACGCAGCTTAATTGTTCACCACAAGGCAGGGGTATGGCTTTGATGGAAATCAGTCTGTTTCAGGGCACACACATACCCTCAAGCGCACACTATAACACTACACTGACAATTTAGCGACACTAGTTAGCCTGACTGCATGTCTTTGGACGGCCGAAGGAAATCTGTTCTGCACGTGGAGAGGTTCTGTAAACTCCCCAGCCCCTGGAGGTGCGAGGAAGCAATGCTGTCCAACCACCACCTCTGCAGGTGTGAGCCACTATGCCACCTGCAGGCAGCTTTTGGAACTGCCAGTTCATAGCTACTAACCGCGATATCAAGAGCGGGAGCTTGATTCCTGTCTCCTCAAGTACAGCTGTTATCACACATTTATTGATAGCTGGTAGAGAATACATTTTACTTTTTACTTTAGACCACATTTTAATGATTTTTGGCATGCACAGAGGGCAGACTGGTTCATGTCCACTCACGTGAAACGTGAATAAATATCATATTAACGTGGTTGTCACCGAGCAGAATTTAATATTTTAAAAGTGTGCAATGCACTGTGGCAGCGGCAAAGCCGCCTTCGCAGGTTCAGCACTTTAGTTTCCCTCAGCGTTTGAGTGATTTATTTTAACCATAAATTACAAGGAAAAGGGGGGTTTTAGTGGTGGGGGGCACCAGAGAGAACTGATGGTCATTAGACACAGAGTTCAAAGCCACTGAACCTTGCTAAGTACTTACGGATGTGTTTTAAGCATTAAATTCACAGAACCTGGATTTTCTAATGAGGACGCTGTCATCGGTGAGCTCCTCGCTACGGCAAACCACGGCCCAGTGTCGCGAATCCACTGACTGGAGCGAGACTCGGGACGTCGTCCCATTTTGCAAGGGAAGCAGGTGGTCTTTCGGTTAGGGAGCTGGCCCAGAACAAGGAAATATTGGCCGGTTCTAGTCCCAGGAGCGGAATCACTGTGTCTCCCCTTGGAATTTCCTCAGCCATGAGAACGCTTGCTCCAATGTGACACGTACATGGATAACTCATTATGATACGCCTATGCATGTCCTTTTGTTTTTTTTTTTTTTCCATCATAGCATTTTTGATAAACAGCAGTGAAGAGCGAGGCTTTACATCAGGGAAGCTGTTCTTGTCTGTGGGCTCCGCAGCCTGCGTGCTGTGTCGCAGCTTGGCCGGACATCACGTCCAGCTAATTATATTTTCGTGGCAGAAGCAGCTGCGATCATGACAGGCCTGTCTCCTCCCGGCACCCCGGTCCCTCCCAAACACGGCAAAGCATAATTGAGTGCGGGGAGCCAGACTTCACAGCCCTGGCACCAGGTACTGCTAGGGAAGAAGCGATGCCGCCCCCACCTGGTCCGGCCCGGGTGGTACTTGGACATGATGTCCAGCTCCAGCTCATGGGAGTTTTACATACACAAAAATGTTCTGTGGGTAGAACAAACATGATTGGTTCTGAGAGATAACCAATCAGATTGAGGAGGACAAGGGTTCCAGCAACTAGAGGAGGTGGCACCAACCAATCAGATATCTTGGTCACATAGGGTCAGACTCTCCTGACCAGGGTCTCTCTTCCTCACCGGCAAGGCCTGTTTCGAAAGCACGGGGCAGATTTAGCTTGGAGGCCCCGGGCCCAACCCATCCGATTGGTATCTGGTCGGCGCAAAGTCTGTTCTTTGGCTCTGTTGACACTGCAAGCTTTTCAAATAAGGCTCCACAGGTGTCCCGCCGCAAGCAGAGCTAACACGCGGGTGCAAATCCGCTAAATATGCCACCGTACCGGCGCAGATCTGACAGGGAGTGTGAGCAAACGCTCTCAGTAAGATTAAGACGCACAGGCGATAGTGACAGATTGGAGAAGCTTATGCATATTGCTGGTTAAACACAGGGGTCGAAGTGAAAATCCACCGTAGACCCATAGGAATCTCAAGCATGTCGTGCTCTGACTTGAGTAGTAAGGCCTGACGTGGGGGGGGGGGGGGGTGGGTGAAAGATTAATTAAAGAAATCTGGTGGTACCCGAGTCTCTACGACTACGAGTCTCTACGACCACGAGTCTCTACGATGTGTCACAATGGGGGAAGGAAAAGATAACAGAAAGCTGAGTGTTGCAGTTTATCTGTGTCTTTATATTTATTTCAGTTTCCTTCACATTAGCAGCAGGTTTCGACTGAACCCCAGAATTTCTCCTGAAAAGGACATGCTGACTGTGATTGATTATATTTTCTGACTTCTGAAAGTTTTCCCTTCTTGGAACGCATATATTCTCTGTAGGAATGGTGCCTGCTACTGTTTTCTGATCTAAAAAAAAACCTTGGAATGAAAGGAGGAACTATGAGAAAAACTACACACCACTGTGTTACCTTTTACGCAGCTTCCTAGCTGGGATCGTAATTGAAAACAGATTGACTCAAACATCTGACTGCAGCTAAGCGTTCCATTCCTGATTCAGTGGTTTTGTAATGGGGATAGTATGTGACTCAGCAGGTTAGGGCATTATGCCTGTGCGCAGAAGGTCGGCGGTTCAAATCCCAAACTCAGCATGATGATTTCACTGCTGGACCTCTGAGTAAGGCCCTTATCTCTACAATAGCTCCAAAGTTTGGCTGCCCCTGTTTTCACAAAAACAAAATGGTCATCAATTGGATAAAAGTCCCTGCAGCTCAGGGTTATACTAAAGATGTGAAGGTTGTGGGTTTGAGCCCCAAAGAGCATCTATAATGAATAGTAACCTTTTCTCTACTGTAAGTTACTTTGCATAAAAACACTAGATTGATGAATACATGTGAAATAAATGGCTGTTCGGGTCTTTTTTCGCTTTTCTTACATGATTTATACCCTAAACTTATTATTTGAATAGCCGTAGCAGCCTTGGAACGGCACCCTGTCGACAGCTTCTCAGAGAAGAATGGTCTGTCTCCACTTTGAAGAGAAGGGGTTTTTTATAACTTACCGTAAGGTGTCTATTTTTGACAATACCAGTTTGGGGGTGGGAAGACAATCACTGGACCCCCATGAAAGGAAGCAGGGGACTGTCACTGTGATCTCGTTAGGCAGGAGATAAAGGCAGACTGGCCCTGTGATCTCGGTAGCTTATTCGGCGGGTCAAGGTTAGGTAGTGGACACCCCCCCCTTCCCCTCACAGCAGGGAGAAATGGAAACCTGTTTTTACCCTCAACCCCAGTCTTCAGTGGGGCATAATTGTGATTGTGCCAGATTCTCGGGCCCTGAGGGTTGAGGGGGGGTGGAGGTGTGAGACCCCCAGTGTGCCTTGCGCCTCACTACGATTCCACAGCCCCCAGGTACATGAGCGAGGGCCATCAACACATCGTATTCCACCCCCCACCCCACCAAACTGCTGTGCTTACAGTATCTCCCATCTCAACTCAACTCTTCTTCCTCCCTTTTTTGTTCCGTCTTTTCACTTTTTCCCCATTTTGATAGAAGTGATATAGCTGGGGGGGGGGGACAGGGAAGGGGGGGAGTTGCAAGCGGCCAGGGTTGAAGGATGAGCTTGGCTTCTTTGGCTGGAGAAATCTGCGCGGATCAGGTGGAGAGCGGTAGATTACCCGTGATGGATGGCTGACGTTTTGGGCTCCGGATCCGCCGGAGTGCAGGCTGGACCCGTGTAATGAGCACGCGGCGATTCCCCATCATTCCTCCGCCGCCGAGTCGACTTCGGGCCCGTTTTCAGAGAGGCTGGCACACCATTTAGAATAGGAGCGCTCCGTATTTTTCTCTAAATTGCATTTTTAAAAACCGTGCCACATGCTTGGCCAGCTGGTCCGCTGCATGTGCAGATAGCTGATGGGTAAGTTAGAGGCCAGGCGTCTCTTTTAGCGGGCGAGTCGAACAGTGGCGGCCCGGATGAGTATAAGGCCTAGGAAGAGCGGGCTTCGAAAGTTACGGGAAGCAGAACACGAGCAAACCGCTAATGCGCCATCGCTGGAACAGAACATCACTTAGAAGCCGTTCCTCCGGACCCAGAGGGAAAGTTTCCCACCCACTAACCTGGCAGCGTATCATTCTGCCGGAATGTGAGATGCTTTCATAAATATGGAATGAGGAACATGGAACGCCGGGAGAGAGAGGGAGAAAATGCCTGAGAAGTAAACTAACTTACCTCTAATCAGCCAGCTCAGGCTCACACATGCCAACTTTGTCCGGTCCCCCCGCCCAAAGACTCAAGGCTGAAGGCCAGACAGGGGCTTAACAGCAATGTGGAGCGAACATAGCGCCACCCGGTGTCCGGAGGACTGAATTGCTTTTAGCATATTGTGATGCTGGAATGAAAGCTTTGTTTTCAGAGGGCAGACCTGTAATTAATGAGTAGAGCTACTGTACTGACGTGGGTAAAAAGGCAGATAATCGCATATGAGCTGCTCAATAAAGGCAGACAGATTTGAATAATGGCAATCCTAATTTTCCCTCTCTCGAGAGGAATGCATTAATCACTCATTAATAGGCCTCAAAACATCGGCTGAAGTACTTCGGAGTGAGATAACGTGGTGGGCAAAACGCTTTGACCTTCGGAGATATTTTGGTTTTGGAGAACTTTATTAGCACTACCTAGGAAGTCTGTAATCCATCATGTGCTAAGTTTTCGTGGTATAAGCTCACACTCATTAGACTTCTGGCACTTCTTGTCTTTTTATATCAAAAGAAAGGTAGAGCATCAATAGTTAATCACGATATCAAAGCAGCTTGGAACATAATTCAAATTCTTTTCAATTCTTTATAAAACTTTACACATCCATTCTCAAACAAAATCAAAATATAGCCCAATGCACCCTGAACATGAAATAGTTAGATTTTAACCACTAACACTTTAGTAATATGTGATGAACTATGTGAGAGAAAATCGAAATTTTAAAGAAAAAGTCAGAAAAATATTACGGTTATATGTCTCAGTGTCATATGAGAGTTACTGTTCTTGTTGCTGAATAAATTTCAAGGGCACAGCAGTATTTTTTGGTTCAAAAAAAGAACAAAAAGGTCACTTTATGTCTGGCTTTAAGGAAGAGACAAGTAGCAGTAACATCACTTGGCACCAGACTGCTTCCTTGGCCATCCGTTCATAAGAAATTGATTTTTCCATGTGGGTGCCAATCTTGCAGAGGAGCCGAAGGGTTTTAGCAGCAAGTTGTACGTGCCTGTGTGTTTCATGGGACGATCTTTCAGATGGAAAATGGTGACAGTGATTTAGCGAGGCAGCCTCTCGAGGCCAGGTAGCCATCGTAATGTCACCAGCGAGCGGGTCAGCAAGGAAATCTCAGTGTCCCCGTGAACAAATCCCTCAATTATTGGAGTCAAGGTGGAGAAGAACCCCCCATGAAGGCCACCAGGGCCCACACCTCACCCTCAGTACCACATGGAAGGAAGATGGTGACACACAAATCCAACTTTGGGTAGAATGTAATTCAAGAGGAAATTTCCTGAACTTAATTCATTTCTTTTTGTTTTGAGATTCGACAGTCAATGACCTAAAGTCAGGCCTCCTCATCATTACGTTACAGTACTGGGAAGCCAACACTCGCTCAGTTCTCATTTAGTCTAATGATGAATTATCTTTGTTGTCTTTCCTAAATTCAACAAGTCCACAGAACGTATTTCGTAAACCGTATCCCGTGGACTGGGTGAGTTTTGGAAATTTGCTCTTCAGTCAGTGCCGAATTTGCCTGGTGAACAAGCTGTCTGTGTGCCGTCCCCACGTCCTTCATTTGGGGAGGGGTCTGGAGAAAGGCTTCAGCTAAAAGGATTCAAGGAATCATAGAAAGCTCTGGAAACCAAAGGGGCCCCCTGGATGTGGTCCTGGGAATGGGATGCACTGGGGCAGCACTGATAGAAAAAACTCAGCCTTATGTAAGTGAAGTGAATAGTCTTTGCTCCCCATTTTGCATCATTTCTTTGTCTTTTTTTGCAGCTCTGCATAAATTACTTGTATTTTTTTAATGGTACACGACACTACTACCCAGCTCTTAATGGGACTGTCCTTTTTCCCTGTTTTGCTGAATTTTAGCCTTCCTTAACCATGTGGCCAAACAGGAATAAACTTCTCTGGGTTTAATTTTAGTTGCCAGTTACCTTCTAAAAGGACTTCTTCATACGGTATTTGAACTGCAATTTACGCTAAGGGTCACAAATCCGGAATTGGCTCCAGCACAGGTCTGCCCTGTTAGCTAAGTTAATCTTTAATGAGATCTTCATTCTGGCCGGTCAGGGAGGGCTGCCCGTGGTGCCTTCGCTGTCGTCTTTGCTGATGTCTTCGCCGAGCAGAAGGAGCATGCAAACGGCAGATGGGGCTCTGATCACGACTCATCCGCTCTTGCGATGGGCGTTCAGCTTTGCGAGGACCTCGTAGCAGCGGCGCAGAAGAGCCCACCGGAAACCTGCGCACAGAATGCAGAAACAAAGTACAAACAAACAGTCGATTCTCTCAGTTCCCCCTGTTCCAACATCTGCTCTCGCTTCACCAACGCCTTTCTTCCCGGACCTCACCGTTTGATAGACGTGCCATCTCTCTTCGGCTTTTTTTAATCTAGAAATGACGTCTCCGTGCCTGGAGCTCTGGTACCCACCTCCACATCCTCCCTCTCAAACTTAACGAGCAGGAGCCTATGTGTTGTCTTGTGTGCGATGAATCCCCAGCTCCCAGTCACGTAGCTGCAGAACCGAAGAGATCAAGGCCTTCGGCCGTGCCGCCTTGACCCCGAGAAGCAACTGCAGACTTCGGGGTTTTATGCAGTTGAAGGCTTGATGCAGGGGGTTCAGTCCAGTGAAACAAATTTATTGTGGTACGTTTCGGGCATCAGGCCTTGGAGGGATAATCTGGGAAGCATCTGGGTCACACTCAAAGAGCTGATGGAAGCATCTTACCCGCTGTTTTTCGGCCTCAAAATGGTGACCAATATAAGGTGCGATTCTAATGGAAGCTGAAAGGGGGGAAGGAAGGAGGGAGGGGTTCATTCCCATATCTCATTCTAATCCTTCTAAACTCTCCACACAGTGGAGCTGAGGTCAGTCTCCGAGTCAGCAAACAGTTAGCAGGCCTAGTCCACTCAGGTCAGACCTGTCATGGGGGTGTTGTGTGGGCTGAAGAGAAAGCATGATAAATGTTTACATCTTCAAGATACATCACTTCCCGTATCGAAGTCCTGGTGTAATGTTTCTTAAGTCGGATCTCAGGCACCACCGACAGTCTGCGTTTTTTGACCCCTTCCTGCTCCCAGCGTACCAGATATTCAGTATTCTCGATTACTTGGTTCTAGTGTGGGTAGAGAAACACTGTCCCCGTGAAAGGATGGAGTGGGCTCTATCCTGCTAGCCGGGAGGGGGACGCCAGCGTGGCTGGGCTCTCAACATCGCTAGTTCAGCTTCTACCAATGCAACAATGGCCTTGCAGTAACAGGGACGCTCTGGGCACATTAAATGCCTTTGGTGCCAGGTCTCTAACACATTGTTCCATGCTGGGATCCACGCTGGGCAGGGACAGGCCGCCGGCTTGGCGCGAAGGGGCCTTTGCAGAGCTGGTGGGCCATTGAGTGCACACTAGCTTCACCACAGTCCTCCTTTGCTTCAAATCAGCCAGCAGTCCATCTGCTAGGCTCATTGCTGGAACACCCGCTGGATCAGGCGTTAAATCACCTAATAGACCCCCTGCTAGACCACCTGCTAAGTTACTCACTACGCGAGCTGCTACATCACTCGCTAGACCACCTGCTGAAGTCAGGTCAATAATAATGCTTAGGGCGGAGAGTCAATCGGGTAGGATTGAGGAAATATCTTGGCTACTTGGTACCTAAATAAGGGAGAAGGAAACAAGAGGGAAGTTGTAGTAATTCTGAAAGTCAATGAGACACACTTCCACCCTCGAATACATTTAGATCCGTACAGAACAATTAAAGATGAAAGATTTTCCTGATAATCGCAAATTTTGTTTTTTTTTTTTTTTTTTTTTTTATCACAATCGTAGATTATCACATATTACAAATGAATTTGTATCATAACAAGATCATAGTGAGTGTAATATGTATGTGGAAATTCCTTTTTGGGGGAGGAGGTGGGGGGGCAGGTGAAAACGAACAATAAGACGAATGTAAAAAAACACGCCCACATATGCACGTACTGTCAAGGCATAGTCTCTGCATTTCGTCGCAAGGTTTAGTTGCACCTTCTCTTGCACATTTTATTGGCCATGTGGGACCATGTTACGATACCACACGAATTAAATCAAGGAGCAGAAGTAGCACCCCATCCCACCCCTTACATTTTTATTTGGGGGGGGGGGGGGATTTCCCCAGGGCTTGTCTTTTTGGCTCATCGTTGAACAGAAATCAGCAAGTCAAACAGGTGAACATAGAAGCAAACAGGAAGGACTGGGCTTTCGACTGTCTTCACTGCGGCTGCTGCAACGCTGCATTTGAAGAGGGAAGGAGGAGAGCCGTATGTTTCTCAGCATGGCTTCTACCCTGTGAGGTCGTTTACACCATTCAGTATCGCAGACAAAGAAGTTTCGTTTGGGGAAAATAGCATTCCCGCCAGAACTGGGACAGCAAATGCATTTAGCTATTCATGTAAAACATAAAATGTTACACGCTGCTACACTGAAACACATTAGCATCCGAAACAGTGGGATTTTCCGTCAAGCTTAATTTAGCCTCAGATATTCACCTTAAGCTTGTAAGTAACAGATCGTGTTACGTTGGCTAAAGGAAATGTAATTCAGTGATATTTCTGTAGACCTCTGAACCAAGCGTGCATGTAACTTGTGTATACACTACCAGTTAAAATTTTTTGCACACCACTGGTTTTTACCACTTTTCCATTTATTTCATAAACTGTTGAGTTTTTGGACTTAAACACTGGAAAGTTGAGCGAACAACTATAAATGAAATAAAATAAGTTTTCATGACAACATGGAAAGATTATGGAACAGGCTGTCCTTTTTTAACTTTTAATGCACTAGTTAACTGTTTCATCCAATGAAACAAAGCAGCATTTAATGTCTCGTAGGAAAGAATGCCTCAAATTTTCTCTGCTGTTATAACTGCTAGGCGAGGTTTCTTTGATGAATGAAAGATATCTCATTTTCTTGCTAATAAAGGTATTCAGGTGGTGAACATACTGTAAATTTATTTGTTAGCAAAGAATATTGAGTGTATTTTTAGTAAATGGTAAGTGAGTAACATGCACCTGTAGAATTTTTCAGTGTGTGCAAAAGCTTTTCACTGGTAGTACAGTGATCCCCCGCTATATCGCGGTTCAGCTATCGCGCCCCCGCTATATCGCGGTTCAGCTATCGCGCACCCGCTATATCGTGGATTTTCACCTATCGCTGATGGGTCTGGAATGTAACTTCCGCAATTGGCGGGGGATCACTGCTTATGTTCACGTAAAACCAAGATCATCCACGCCGTGGAATTTGCACACAAAGCATGAGTTTAACCTAATGATAAATATCTAGGTGTTTCCATACTCCTAACATTTACGAGAAACGGTAATCGTTTAGACTTTTAAACATTGTCAAATTTGATGTGATATAACGGCCAGACGTCTGAAGATGAAGTAAGCCAGTGAAGCTGACAGCTCACAGTGATCACAGAATCATCACCATGTCAATAATATCTCCCATGCTTGCGCTTCCATCTTTTGCTTTTACCTCTGTGTTGTGTCTTTCTGACCAGTCTTTGAGGTGCTTTCTTCTGAAATTAGCTAATAATACTTAACCAGTATACATGTAGATCTGTCATTCTTTACTCTTAAGACACCTATTGGGGCTGATCACATTTCTTACATTTCCAACACAGACCTAGATAAAAGTCTTAGCTTGGTGAGCTAAATAATCTTCTTGTAGGTAGAGTACTATGGTACTACTAGTGTGTCAGCTTAGCCATTTCAATACCTCTTGTAAAGTCATGCCAGTTTTTGCAACAACCAGGTGAAACACCCATGGATTTTTTGACTCAACACCTATCATGCCATGTTTGGCTAATTGACGCCACATGGAATTATTTAAATAATTAAATTAATTAGGTCAGCTGGTGGTAGAATATAACGGATACATGGAAAGGTTAGGGTGCCCTTGAGGGCAAGTTTGGGAACTTCTACAGTGTCCATCCAACTAGATATCAATAACTTCTAGGAGAACAGAAGAAATTTTTGTTCTCTCTCTCTCTCTCTCACACTCTCTCTCTCTTTATAT
>JAODKE010000040.1:16647811-16670557 GCA_026779605.1 Mormyrus hasselquistii | reverse complement strand
GTGTGTGTGTGTGTGTTTATATTCTTCGCATGTCTTCTGCAGCTTTTGTAAGACTCCTTAAAAAATTCCCATTTAACTTCTTCTGCTGACCTCACAATATCAAAAATACGATGGGGAAAGTCGCTCTGTTGCAAGTTGCTGTGCAGCTTTTTCTCCAGTCCTGCTTACACTCATATACAGGCTTTCGCTGGAAGCCTGGTCTATAGGTCCTGAAGGCTCTTTGATGTATGTTTTCCTCAATTTGCCTCACTCGCATGTCGCTCTGGACAAAAGCTTCTGCTAAATGGAAGTATATGTGAATATAGGTAGATGATAGATAGACAGAGAGATAGATACTGCATTAAACCTGAAGGAAATTGCATGTGTTGAAATGCCTGTGTAGGTCACCTGTATAATGCATCCAAACAGCAGGACCGGACTGCATTTCCTGCACTCCGGTGCTAATACCGCAATGACAGCCAGAAGCGCTGGAACCTGTCAGCAAGGGCGATTTTCTGCAGAAATCCCTACCACCCACGCTAGAGCGGGCTGCCGATGGGAACGCCGTGTGCTTCTGCACTGGTTCAGGGGTGATTCCCATCTGATTCTGGGATTCCATATCAGACCTGACAGTTTACAGCGCCTCTCGCCTGTGAAAGCCCGCTAGGCAGGCTTCTGCGGAGATGCCCACTAGGCCTTATCACGTTCGCCGACACTCATGTCACTCCTGTCCATCGGCCTGTACCGCTGCAGCACCCCAGTGGATTCTAAGCACCCCACATCTCGTAGCTCGCTCCTGCGCCTCACCTCACACCAAACACATCGACTGGTCAGGCTTCCCGTTAATTCCCTGCCTCAGCGCTATTCGCCATGTTCATAATCAGCGGCAAAATTGGGGGCAGAAGAGGGGCCACAATTAATATAGAGGAGCTGACCTAATCATTGGCCAATTATATGTTTTGGATCGCTGAGTGACAGTGGAGGGGCTCTTCAGGGACCAATCAGCTTGCCCCTGTGGCCCCGCCCCCTAAGCACACCCCTGCTCTTAATTTCAGAAATACAGCAATTTCTATTTCACATTTCCTTTCTCCAGTATCACTCAAGTAATACACTGCACTGTAAGGTCTAACCAGGAAGAAAAACAAAAACCGTGCATGCTGCATAAACCTTAAAATGCACTGCAGTGCATCTTCTTCTATGGTTTGGATTTAATTGGATTCATTTTTTACCCAGTTAATGGGGACATTGTTGTCTCATTTTTCCTCCATGTTGTTTTAAGCGTTCGGCCAACTGCTGTGACAAAACTTTATGCATGCAGACGAGTAAAAGACACGATCTGGCATTTTAAGGAGTATACAGGTATCAAAAGCCCAACTTCATCAAAACAGGCTTTGCAAGTCAGGTGTTTTTCTTCGTGTGCTCACCTGTCGTCCTCTATGTCAGTTAGATCTAGCTGGGCGTAATCTCATGTCATTTCTATGGGGGTGACCAGCACCCTGCCACAGTACCTTCTGTTGGCCCACACACATTAACTCTGAAATATTTCAGTCATTATTATTCTCCAGGTGTATCCCCGTGTGTGCTCACGGTTACTACGGTGTCCTAATTGCTTGAGTGTTTTTTCTTCAATGCCGCAGTGTTCTCCGCCAATCAGGGGCCTTTGCTCCTCTGCCGTTAACCGCCTGCTTCTCCACCGGACGATCGGACCCACCCGAACCCCTCCGATTAACCGGGCCGAGCCAATCGGCTCACGAAAGCCATTCGGTGGCTCATTGTGTTCATGTCGTGAAGTTGTGTCTGACAATTAGCCCCGCGATCCGCGAAGAGATGCCCCAGACCTCGGTACTTAGAGGGTAATCTCTCTAAAAAAATGCCTTCTAGTCGTTTCCCTCTCAAAATACCCTGCGGCTCAGTGGTCGCTATCTGCAAAAAAGCAACAAATTACTTTCCGGTGGACGTAGCGCTATGGGACATCGGTGAGCTCTGGGTATCTGCTAATGTGCCCCGTTTATTGTCTCTTCAGCCACAATATGTTCATGGGAGGTGTTACTGGGTGATTTTTTCAGGTCGTAATATTAATGGAGCCGCCGTAACTGAGTGCCTATATAGCAATTAAATATTCAGTGCCCTTTAATTTGCGTGCTTCACATCATTGTGCCACCCATACTGCATTTGAATGTGTGTCCACCCCCCTCGCTTCTTAGGATTTATTACTCTCCACCCCCCCACTTTGATAATGAGAGCATTCTGTGGAAGTGTCAGGTCATTGTGCCGCGTGACAGAAGCCGGGCCTGAGAGATGCGATATCGCCATGCCGGAGTCCGTCCTCATCACCAAGCGGCCCGGCCCTCCCGGGTTTCTCTCGGGGCCGTTCCGTGGCGGCGGCTCGCGTGCCCAGACCCGTCACCAGCTCTGTCGCCGTGGCCTTTTTCATGCAAATGCGGCATGTTTTCTAAAAGTGGGAATATGGCCGCCCCCTTTGTGATGAGAGCGCACGATTAGGTCTCACTGGTGAGTGATATATTCTGAAGGATGAGTCTGTTGACAATGTCAACCTGCCGGGCACCAAGTAATTAATACTGACTCGAGTATTTAATACTGGCTCAAGTAATTAATGCTGACTTATTTGTGAGCTAGGCTAGGCTATGGTGTTTGTTAGGTTGGGTACGCTGTGTTAAAATGCATTTTCCCCTTACAATATTTTCGCCTTACGACAGGTTTATTGTACTGTAACCCTATCGTGACCTGGGGATTGGCTGTATATCACTGATGTATGACTTTAGGCTTTTATTAATAAAGTTTTATCAGTATGTAATGCAATATTTCGTTTGCATTAAATCATTTGTATGTAATAATTTAATCACTGAATACTTAATGATGCACCGAAAGTGCCCCCTGCCCATGTTCTGCGGGTGGGCAGAAAGTTTCTGAAGCGGGCCACACCTGGCAGACATCCGCCGGAGACGGGTGGGCGCCGGGTCGCACGCCAGGGACGGACAGAGGCGCTGTCACCCCCGCAGGATGTGATTCCTCATCCCGCTGCCCGTGTTCGTTTTACACCTCCGAACTCTGGAAATGAAAGGTGTCGAGACCGGGGGTCGCACGACATCCGGGTGGGGGGAGGAGGATTGAAACATCGGCGGAGCCAGAGCACGGAGGTGGGGGGGGTCACGTCAATGTGGCTTCCCACAGCCTACGCGAGCCCCCCCGCCAGCAAGCCTGTGATTGAACACAGGCAGGGCAAACCTAATCTAATAAACAGCAGGCAATAAAACTGTTACCACCCTTCTCTCGGCGACAAGCCTGTGGGTCTCTGTCGCTTTACTAAAATAACACGTCTACCAGCAAACGCTCGCATTAACCCCTTCACCACGGAAACCGATGACAGGAGAGCAGAGGCCACATGAAGTCAACTTTTAGCCAATTAAAACACAGGAGGCAGTTTCACTGCTAATTGTTTGTGTTCGGATTGGCCAGTACAGCTTATCTATTGTGTGGTTTCAAAGGTCCAATCATCTGTACATTAGGACTGGGGTCAGCTGCCTGTGGGACATATTGTGTGTGTCGTCGCTAATTACTCAGCTGTTTCAGCAGCGAGGGGAGATACTGTCTCTAGAAACCAGACGAAAAACGCTGTCCTCCTGGCCGCGGGACCCGAACCCACGACCTCTCGGTCATTAGAACCTATCCATGACACTCCGCTGCACGCCGCACCTGACAGACAAAAGCAGCGGATCACATTCTTCAGTGTCATGCACACAGTTGTGGACTGTTTTAGCAGAGAGTTATGATCTGTCATATATGTCAGTGTATTTATAAATACAGTATGAGACACCTTTCACTGAACTTACTTAGCTACTTACATTGAGCTCCTGTCACAATCACAATTTACTGTGACATTCATCATGAATCAGGACAGCTGATTATTAGCTAGTTATTCACAGACACAGATTATCCTGGATTGCCTGAACAT
This sequence comes from Mormyrus hasselquistii, assembly GCA_026779605.1. Classification (NCBI taxonomy): domain Eukaryota; kingdom Metazoa; phylum Chordata; class Actinopteri; order Osteoglossiformes; family Mormyridae; genus Mormyrus; species Mormyrus hasselquistii. The sequence goes on along the minus strand of JAODKE010000040.1, from coordinate 16,666,605 downwards.
ACAAGGTTAACAGTTAACTAAGTTGCATTGCTTTGGTGAACATTTGCAGCTGGTTAGAAAATCCATCTGTCCTCTTCTGACCACTAATCTAGGGCAGAGTGAGGGAGATGCAGTACAGTAGGTGACAAATGCCTGAACAGAATCATCAGCCAATAAATGAACATATTTAAAACACTCCAGCAGTGTAATGTACTCAAGTTTGTAATAAGTAAAGTGTTTCATATACAGGCATGATGTGAGGTATTTATTTTGTCATCCAAGTAGTGTTTAACCGGCCGGCCGTATTTCCCCGCCCCTCCCGTTTCATCCTCAGTCTGTGTGGGAGGGTGGGTCACAGATTCCCGTGGGGGGGTGCCCTTTCCGATGCCCCCAAGCTAGGAAATTCATCTGGGCCCACACCGGACTGTAGAAATGGCTGTGGCAATGCCATTAAAAAAAGAGCACGATTCATATCACCTTGGATAAATGCTGCTGCTCGGACAGATAAATGATGTAGGCCGGCAGAGCGGAATATATCCCATCGGGCTCGGGGGGTCGGGGCTTCTCCTGCCCCCCACTGCCACCCAGGGGATCGGCACTGAGCGTGGCGGCCTGCTTGTCAGGCTGAAATCCTCATTATAAAGAAAAAGGAAGGAGGGCGGCAGGTGGAGGAGGAGGAGCGAGAGAGAGGCGAAGGGGGGGAGCCTGTGACCCCCCCACCCCTCACAAACATGCCCTCAGCGGTGGGCCCCGTCTCTCAAGATTGTCCACCATCCTCATTAGAAGAACGGGTCAAGGGAAGGTCTGTCTTTTTTATGTTTGAAGTAACGAGGAGGGGAAAAAAAAAACTGCATGGCTATCGATTTGGGCTATGGGAGGTCCGCCTCAAGAGCTCCCAGCCCATTGGCCAAAACTTTCCGAACATCCACCACACAAACTATCAACACCCGGAGGGGGTTGGGGGCGGACATGATGTTCTGTGTCCACTTTGGGCAGAACGGTAACGTTACTCCAAATTCGACAGTGTTTGACGTTTTATCTGCTCCCTTCGGTTGGCGCCCCAACGGATTTAACTTGAACTTTTCTTGTACCACAGAACCTCCTGGTCCGATCCATCAGGCCGAAGTTGATTAAGCATCAGTGCAGCTGCAGTGGCATTTGAAAGGCCCATATGTTTGGAGACGTTTGGGATATTTAAACAAAAATACGCCACTTCAATGCAGTACATTTATGGTTAACACTCCAGTCAATGAAACGTACTGGATGCCATTTCACAAAATATGTGTTACAAAATTTTCAGACACATCCTGTTTCCCTCCTCATGTCCTGTGCTTCCCGGGAAAGACTCCAAGCTAACCCCATCCCTGAACTGGATAAGCATTTATGGAAGACGGATGGATGTTTCCAAACAACAATTACCATTATGTACAATTTATTATTGGCTGCTAGCGGCACCCGGCTGTCAGCACTAGTGCTGTCTGGGAATGCAGCAAGCTGAGGTTTTTTAGCACGTTCTCTGTGTACTTTGCCCTCTCCCTCCATGCACGGCCATCGGGACATTTATCAGCAAGTGCAAATAGTCACAATGTAACGAGCCTGGCAGGACATATCATTTTTGGATTCCCGATTCCGTGCCGTATCCCTGTGCAAATATCCAGCAGGAGTGGCTTGTTTGCCATAGGATTCGCTACAAAACTGGTCGAACCCGGGACTAAATCAGCCTGTCCCTCTGGGCATGTTTTTAAGCTGGATGCTGTGTTGGATCAGAATGCGAGCTTAGGACGATGCCGCTTGTGTCTGAAACAATGTCTCGTACAGGAACTAGGGGGGGGGTTCGGTCACTGTTGGACTCCCAGACAATGCAGGGGGTGAGATTTAATGGGAAGCATTGGATTTGGCAGGAGATGAACTCTGCAGACACTAGCCGGAGCTTTTGGCTCCAAACACCAGTTTCACAACTTCTAGTCCTGTTTATACAGTGGCATGTTTTTTGAAGGCTGTAAATTACAGGCCTTAGATTAGCGCTGCCTACAGTTACTGTATTCAGTGTGGGTCCTTGGGTCCTTATGGTATCAACACAGGTGGCCACTTGAATTGCCTGATCAAAAAAGCGATGGTGCATTTTATAAACCCATACAGGCAATCAGTAGACCTCAACTCGCTGTTGCGTCTTTATCAGTGTGTTCATTATTCTTGAGATCCAGCCAGGGGGACATTTAGATTAAGTATCACATTGACTGCTAGTACAGGAAGGCTGAGAACATGGACTAATCGCTTACTGCTAAAACACACCATGCGCCTTGCAAATTTAGCCCATCTTAGATTCGTCATCTGATCATCCTCAGCCACCTGGGTTGTGCTCCACCAGCTTGACATTTCTTTATCAGAGGGGATACTTTAAGGATTATGGTTCAAAATAAAATACTAAGATTAATTTGAAATACAAACCTTGAAGTGACAGATAAAAGTCGTGATGCCAAAAAAAAAAAAAACGCACACTAATCCGAGGGCATGTCTGCCTGCCAGAGACAGAAGGCTTCATGGTATTTCCTTCCTTTGTCTTTAAGACTCTCCTCACCATGTAACATTCTGAAACTTAGATGGTTTGTCAAAATTCGAAAAGGTTAACTCGAACAAGCAAATTACTAAGAGAATACAAGCAGTGAACATTTTAACAGCATCTGCAATCTTTGCTGCTGGAAATAGAACTGGAAAGATGAATGGAAGCTCTTGTTTTTTTCGTTATTTTATGTTTTATTATTTTATTTATTTAGAGGGGTTCAAAGTGGGCAAAGTTGTGTGGCAGGTTCCTCTTCCTCCGCCCTGGTCGTTTCTTTCTTGAGAATAATACACCAGGTACCACGTGAGGTGGCTGTCAAAGGAAAGGGGGGGGGGGGGTCAGCTTGGAGGTAGTGTTTTAGGACATCATCATTCTCTGCGAGCCTCATATCCCTCACACGGTGGACATGTGGGTGGGAACACGCCCCTGTGCTTGATGAACCACAGCACCACCCACCCTGAATCTGCCTGGCCTTCATCTATCCCTTTCATTAGATGGACTGGCCGGTTGCTGGGAGTGCATTAAGTGCAGTGCATTTGTACCTGGGTGGGGGTGTGGCTCCGTGGCTTTAGTGCCCTGTGCCTCTGATTGGAAGGTCCCTGATTCAGATCCCGGCGTTGGCAAACTAATTTGACCGTCGGGCCCTTGAGCGAGACCCTTAACCTTTAATTTCCCCAGGGACCATCTGACCCTGCGTGTGTGTCCCTTTAGATATAACTGTCTGCTAAATATACATAAATGTGGTGCAGCCTTCATGTGGCAGCAGGTGGCAGCAGGTCACGTGGGGGGAGCCTAGCAGTGACAGCTAGGCCGGATGACACAGGGCCATCTGTAATCGACGTTTTCAGGTTTTTTGCCTTTCTGTACGTAGCGCATAAATCATGCTCAGAGTGCCCCACAAAACGTAGCGGTCCTCTTCATCACATTGGCACAGAAAGCTGTATATATTTCCACAGGCTGTATTTTGACAACCCTTGAATAAATTATCTAAGGGTTTTTTTTCTTAGGAGTGCACACACTCTGGCAAGCAGCCTGAGGAGTTCAAAACAGATACCATCTCAAAGTAAGCGTGCGAAAGACGGTTAACGGCGGGAGGTGCGTCATACAGATTCAGACTGTGGCAGGATGAACTGCGCTGCGTGGAGAATCAGGCAGCTTAGCGCCCAAGAACCTGACCTTTGACCTTGATGAGTCTCTGTCCTCTTGTCTTGATCATGCAAAAAAAAAAAAAAAAAAATCAGGCTCCCTTTGAAAAAAACAAAGCTCATTTATGTAACCACAAGAAATTTTAACTTTTTTCACACCCAGTTTTACTTCTAATTGCAGCCGAGAGTAACAGGAGGGACGCGTTAAAATAAAAACACAGAAACGAATTTGCTTCAACTTTATTAATATGCGTAAGAGCTATGAATGGTTTAAAGTCCAATGTGATGTTAATTTTAGTATCTTGCAGATTCACATTCGCACCGGCGGATCTTTCCATTCCGCAGGAGTAGGGAAGCTTCTTGCTGCTTTAAAATCTGCTGCTGATTGTTTTCTGGGCCTCCCAGGCAACACAGGAGTCACATTCACACTGAAGCTAGACTTTCAGGGTCAACATGGTTCAGAGTTGCAGCATCTGGTTCACTCACACCACACTAATCATGCAGGCTGCAGGGTCGAGAATGGTTGTCTGAATGGTGCTCTGAGTTTAAGCTGTGTTCTGTTTCAAGCACCAACTTTAAGTAATTAACTTCCCCTTTAAGTGATTACATCCACAACAAACCTCCCCTTTAATGCCCTCACCCATATGGGCATGTAAGGGTTTGATTCAGGGCAAGTGCCTTGCTCTCTAGATAGAGAAGCCTTTCCTCAGATTAATTTCCCATTATGACAATATTCTTGTTGTACCCACAACTTCATCCTACACAGGACCCTGGTTATTTTGTGATTAACCACTTTATAATCTGTGTGAAGTAAAAATATCGCCTGTGGTAGCGGCTATTCTAAGTTTTTTAAAATGTTATGAGGGCAGAAGGAAAAATTATTGGTTCAGAGAGAGATTGTAGAGGAGGTTAGTCCAAGCAAATAGAGCAGACGGGACCAACCAATTAGATGTCAAGGTCCCGTCTCCTTCAGTTGGACCAACCTCCTCTACAATCTTATTGGTTATCTCTCTGAACCAATCATTTTTACTTCTAACCTCAGAACATTTTTGCGTAAGTAAAACTCCCATGAGGCCATATTTGATACAGAGGAGCAGACCTTATCATTAGCCAATGATTTGTTTTGAATCGGTGAGAGATGGGGGAGGGGACACAACCAAGGCCAGTTCAGTTTTATTTGGCTTCATCCTGATCCCGTTAACCAAGGTAGCTAGCGGGCTCCCTGGCGACAGCGCTGAAGCAGGTGCTGCCAGCTGAGGTGCGGCAGGGTTTCACAGTTCCGGAACGAGGCAGAGCGATGGGAGACATGTGAGTCTCCACAGACCCACCGGGCCTCACATTCACTCTCTCGTCATCTGCTTTGTCTTTTTCAAGTGCTGTTTCAATCGTGGCATCCTGTCGCGCTTTATGGACCTGCCAGGTGGGGGAAATTGCTCTGAGGACAGACAATTAGCCCGTTCCAGTCCCTCCTGTACCGGAGATTGTCCGTAATGACAGCCTTGATTGGCTCAAGGCCAGCGGCACTATCAAAGGCAATCCCGGCAGAGTATGAATCGATAGAACTTAATCTGGACTAGTAGAGGGTAGGGAGTGGAGGCTTCTGAGCTGTGGGAGATGCTGGCAGGTGATTCGAGGACATCAGTCGGTGGCCACAAAACCAGAGCAGCCCATTCGCCAGAGGATCAACCAACGCTGTCACAGAGTTTACAGATTACACGGTTAAAAGGGGGGATTAACCGGGGGTTACATTTCAGAAGGTCACAAAGTCGCTGCAGTTCCACATAGTGACAGAGGGGGGGAGTTTATCTCCAGCCTCCTTCCCTTCATCCTCATGCAGGGAGGTGAGGTGACATTGACCTCCCTCCCGGCCAGTGTCATCCGACCCCTGGTCCCCCATCGCGGGACGCATGCCGGCGTTTCCAAGCCCCTTTCCATTTTCCGTTTTTACGGACAGTGTGATGGCGGTGTCACAGTCAATAGGGCTGAGAGGTCGCGGTGCTTCAATGCTGCCCCCCAATAAATAAATTGACTTGTGTCAGTAAATATCCACTTATATGAATAGGTACACATGTACACCACTTTGGCGAAGGACTAACAGATAATCATGCGTAACGGCTGCATGACCTTCTACTAGCAGCTATGACACCATGTGCATTAGATTCTAATTCTTAGCACTCCAAATGGCGACATGTGACACATGTCAGCTAACTATGAGTCCTAGCCATTGGTTCGCCGTGTATCGTCTACTGAGGCTGTCCACCAATCACAGCCATTTAGCATCCCCACTAATCTCAGTCATTTACGATCTCTCGCAATTCCAGTTTCCACCAGTCAAAGCTGTCCTCGCTTCGGGGGCAAACTAGTGCAGGACTAGTGGATCTTAAAGTGCCGTGGAGATATTTTAGTTTGTGATTTCGTTCATTACTAAAGATTTCCTATCGGAGAAGCTGAGACGAATTGTCCTCTCCTTCGGTCAGAAGGTCTCTTTGTTATGACATGTCAAGGCTTATTTTATGTAGCTACGTCGCCCACAGACATGATGCGTTTACCCCTTCACTGTTTCCTGGGGCACAATAATATTAAAGACCCCTGAGAAGAGAGCAATCAATGGAAACAACACACAATCCTTTCTGGCTGTGTGGATATCATAACCACGTACCTGGTGGGTAAACTGATACTCTATTCTTAGGCACGGGAAGTCAGCCAATTTTTTGTTATTCCACCCATTTAGCGCACGGGGGTGAAAATATCTAATTTGTCTCTGTTTACCGCCTGTAGAAGTTGTTTTTTTTCTTGGTGAGTCAGATGAATGAGATGGGCAGAGATGGATCTTGATGCTTACTAAATGGGTTAGTGGTCCGTAGATTCGATATGGATGGCCCAGACAATTGGGTGATGGGGGGGACAGTTAAGGGGGATATAGAATAGCTGAGGGAGGTCTACAAAAAGGTTTGATTTCATAGAGACACACGTCAGCACGTTTCAAGATGTCGTGATGATACCGCAGTCCCAGCATGCATTGCAGTATCTGAGTTTCATTGGGATGGTGCTCGATATCAAACCGGCAAAAATCAAGGGGAGGTGGAGATCAAGACCCAAGAAGGTTGACTAGTAATCCATCAATCTCCTTGAGGAGCAGCCCCACCAACGTAGCTTGATCTGCCACTATAACCTGGCCTTGCAGAGACCTGCATGTACCGGAGCTGGACGTCATGTGCGGCCTGTCGTCTGCACGGGTTTACCATGTGGACCCACTACGTATCTGCCATTAATCAGAGGTTGGGCTGCTCAGTGGTATATTTCCCGTTAACAGGTGGGTCTAGACCAGATGTCCCTCTATTAGTACAAATACACTGTATGAGTGAATGTTTCACGCTTGTTCTCGCAGCACGTGCAATCTTGACACTCCCGTGATGCTCAGCTACTGCTGCCTGTTTTACATCCCCCAATATACGAGTCAAAATTAAGTTAAAATTTGCGCTGAGGTAAGAGATCATTATCCCTTGTTACGCCAAAGGTCACAGTTGCAGAAAATTAGCCCTGTTCTGTTGGAAACGCCTTTGAAATCATTTTCACTACCGTATTTATACACTCTTGTTCTAAATTTGGTCCCCCTCTTCAGGGAGGAGGGGTGAAAATTAAGGATGCATGATGCCTTTAGTCACCAGTTTCATGAGCTGTGACATAATCAGGCAGCAGGCTGAGCCCCGGATGGATTTCAGAATTTAGCAGCGAAGATTATGATCGGAGCCAGATTATCTGATGTCAGGGTGCGACGCACATGGCATTTTCTTCACTGGCTGCAGATGACGCCGATGGTCAGAGCCGGGATGCGTTGGCGCAGGCGTTGGCGCAGGCGCTGGCCCAGACGCCGGTGAAGGAGGACTTCAGAAAGCGTGCCAGTCAGCTGCTGTTTGAGGCAAACTGTGGGGAATGTTTACCTGTTGATCCTGGCTTAGACGCAAGCCCTCCATCGTGTCTCTGTGTTATAATATGATCCAACATCCGGCATAACAGCAGTGTGAGCACATGGAATCGTGCTTTAAAGTTTGCTTCCTTCTGCTGGCATCAGTGCCCTCCTGTCCTGCAGCGTCTTTTTTTTTTTTCTTTAACCCTGGTGGCTTTTGCACAATTTCACCCCCCCCCCCACCCCATCCGCACCTCAGGGGTCCCTGTAAACCATGTCATTGCCAGTCGGAGAGCAGAGGCAGGAAAATTAGCAATCAGGCTGCATTGTTTTTGTCACCAGTGTGCCGTGGACATGCCGAACCAGCTGCAGGCAGCCATCTCAGTCTGCTTTTTTTGTTTTTTTTTTTTTTTTTTTTTTTTTTTTACGGGCCTTTGTTTCCACAAAAAAAAAAACACTTCTTTAAAGGAAAAAAAGCTTCGCTGCAAAGGAGGTGCACCACTGTTTCTTGCATCTGCTCTACAACAAAACTTCATTTCCGCTGGTCTCTCTCAAAGTAGTTAAAGAGTTAGGTGATAGCAAGGACGATTCTTTAAGGTAGCGGCATAAGAGGGGCCAACCTTATCGTTAGCCAATGAACCAGCGAGTTACGGGGAAGGGGGCACTCCAGTAGCCAGTCGGCTTCCACCTGGGGCCGGTGCCCCTGTGGCCCTTCCTCTATATACACCTCTGAATGGGGGGGGGGGGAGCAAATGCACCCAACAGATGCTCAATAAATCAAAATCAAAGTCTGGCTGGAATTGTTATACGCTATTTTCCACCTTGACAGTAAGGCTCCTGCAGCACATGCCCAGAATTAAGATAGAGTTGGCGGACTCGGTTGAACTGTTCCTCAGATGGAGCAAGAGAACTGTGCTTTACCGATCAGTACCCCTGGCTGTTGCAGTCACACCTGACCCACCGTAAAAGAACCCATTTTCAATATTGTATAGCTTGCTACCATCGTGCTTTGAATTCACATTTGTATTTTGCATGTTTTTTCAGAATAGACTCAACATAACCTCTGGCTGCTGGTAGATATTGTGCTCCATCCTCTATCCAGTGATGCTCGCATTGATTATTGGACACCACAGATTATGTTCGTAATGTTCTTTATTGTCATTAACATTCACGATCAATTAAACGCAACGACTCGCACTGGAATGAAGTATAGTTAGGAAAAAGGCAGGAATGGATGTAGATAGACGGATAGAAAGAAAAACACTGCAAATTGATTGAGATCTCAGGCCCGGAGCGGGAGGATCTGAGCCTCACTGCTTGCACTGCAGTATCGTTCCCACTGCACTTCACGTTCAGCATCAATCGGAAGACGTTTCCCCCAATGGCGGGTATCAGGTACAGCCCCCATATTTACTTCAGTCTAAATTGAGGTCAGTCCCCAGTGCATTCCCCACTCCTGGGGGTGTACGCGGGGGCGGGGCCATGGGTGCGCTGGCCCCAGCTGATAGCTGATTGGCTGCAGGAGTGCTCCCTCCCCTATTACTCACAGATTCAAAAAACATCATTGGCTAATCATAAGGTTGGCCCACTTTGTATGCATTTTGACCCCTCAAATGCTCCCCAACCTTAAAAAAATTCTAGAATCGCCCCCCTCACTCCATAGCACACACAACCAGACTTGCAGACAACTTAATAAAGTAGCATTTGCAAGAGCAGTTATCATACGTATATTAGTGATGTCCTACAATAGGGCATGTAATAAATCCTGAGTTTATTATGCAAAGCCTTGAGATAGACAGTAAAATGTCAACGCGAGCTTCCTGCATCTCCCGCTTTCTGCGGCCGTAATATTTCTGCCTTTTCTCCTTGTTTCTCCCTCCTCCTACCCCTCTGAATCACGAGTGTAATTCTTTAGGTCAGGCAATTTTTCTATTTATTTAGTCATTGAGAGTAATTGGCTTTTTTCTTCCGCTACAATGTTCATTGATTGCCGCAGAATGGTCCCTGCACAGCCTCTGCATCCACTCCTGCCTGCCTCTGAAGTGTGCATTATGCGCCTTTCTGGGGTGTATTACTGTGTCTTTTTTTGGATTTCCATTTTTTTTTTTTTTTTTTACCTCCCTAGCTTTTGTGCTTTAGCCGCATTCAGTGACACAGAGGCAGCGGTAGATAGTTCAGATCCAGAAAGTAAAAATCCAGACAAGGATTTTGTTTCAACCAAGCAGTTGAGTATAAAGAGTCTCAGTCACAGAGTATGGAACTGGTGGGTTGAAACAAAATCCTGGTCTGGATTTTTACTTTCTGGATCTGAACTATCCACCTGTGCTGCTCTGTAATTATTGGAATTAATGGCTTTGCAGCATGGATTCCAACGGAGGTTATGGAGGTGGGAGGTGGCAGAGAGTACAATGGCGCTAAGATATTAGGATCCCCCTGGGATTTCTAATAAGATTTACGTCTGTGAAGACATGTAGCTGACTGGCTAGCAAACCTAAGGGCTGGATCTCCTGAATGTGACTTAGAGGTAAGCATCTGAGACGAGATGGATGGACCTGATTGGCTAAATGGTAATGCATGCAGAAACAGTATGCAAATCATTGTCAGTGAATCCTAAAGCCAGGCCTCTCTACCATCACCACCCAATGGCGTGCTGTTATTCAGCTCTACCTCGCAATTGGTGCCCAGCCAGACTTCCTGCTTCCAGCCAGCCTTCTCATTCTGAATTAGAGTCCACATAGGGAGGCATCTATCTAAATAATGGGGCAACAAGGGCCGTCCAAGAATTCAGAAAGAATCAGTCAACTGCCGTTGTACCTGGCCCATGCTCAAGGTGCGTGTGGGGAAACAGCTGGCAGAACATCCATCTTGTTTATTCCGCTTACTGTCGCCATTTAAGAGCCGAAGGCCTTGTTCCTTGATCACGGCTCAAATGGCATCAATAATTCAGGACGTGAATAATTCACGCTGCTCTGGCCACAGGTGAAGGGAGAGCGGGTTATCGTCCGTGTAGCGGCCGAATGGGAAAAAGAGAAAAACAGAAGAAAAACAGCTGTCGGTGTCAAGCGCTTTAGGGAGGAGACGCCACTCTGATCCTCCTCCCCTTTTCCCCTGAGACAGGAAGTCGCTGAGCTGTTTGTTTAATTTATCCCCCGTGACTTTAACCGTGGCTCCCGTCACTCAACACACAGCCCATCTTCTTAAACAGGAAGTGATGCGGTACAAAGTGCGCAGTGGGGAGGAAAGAAAATGTAACGGCGCTAACTGCTGTAAGCGTACATGGGGTGCCTTTCATTCAAAGGCCTGAAGTTTGATGTTTATTATCCGCAAGCGTGTCGTAAGGCACGATGCCATGCGGTGGAACCGGCAAGAGCCTAAACATGCGTGCGGCTGGGGCTTGATTGGTTGGGATGTGTGTGACACAACATCACATTCGCCCGTACGATAACACGTGAGTCGACACAATCGGGTTCCCTCGGAGACACGGAGAACTCACAGTTCTCAGGCTGTTTGAAAGTGGAAGGGGGGCAATGTGGGCATCAGCAGAAAATCACAGCACCATAAGCTTATTTTCTCAGGGGGAGGGGGGTGCAATGTTCTCATGAGGTGATCTGTCTGCAACGTCAGGCTCAAATCAAAGCTGGTCAAATTCAGTCGTAATGGACAGGCAGAGAACAATATTCAGATTGTTAGCGATTGTTAGCGTCTTCCCACAAAGCACGTCAGTTAGACAAACGACCGCGGGGCCCGTTCTTCAGCTCCGGGTCCCCAGCTCTTGATAACAAATTAGGACCAGCGCTACCCCCCCTGCAGGTCCCCGCGGCTCCAGGACGAGGCGGAAAGGCGAGCTCTGCTAATTGCAGGTCGGGAGGCGCCCGATGAAGCCCCCGCGATTGGCAGAACACCGGAGGCCGACATTAGTATCGTCCTGAACTTCATAGCCATTTGTTATACCCTGAAGGGGCCAATCGCTGGGGACAGAACGGAGGGACACTGCCAGGAGCGAAAAACCGGAGGCTGCGGCAGAGAGCTTGGACCTACCATTAATCACTACAGAAATCCCTCGCATGTTGTGTAGATTAAGTCTGACAGGTACACTCGGCCACCACGGGGATAACTGTAAACACAAGTGAAAAATTATACCGTTCGAAATGACGCCCACTAATAAAACACAAAATGTGGAAAACAAGCAGTAAGAGTAACGGTGCATGGTGTTAAATAAGGCGCACACTGCCATCTGAGGTGACTAAAACGTAAGAGCTTTTTATGACCCCTGTCATGCACTGCAGAAATTCACAGGCATGGGAGCTCCGTCCGGCTACGGGTAATTTTAATCTAGTGGCATCCTCGATTTTTAATATTCATTCTGCTTTGTTTTTTTTTTGTTTTTTTTTTTACTTCCCGCGCCGGCAAACAAATAGAGTGCAAAAACAAACAGCAAGGAGAGACTTCCCATAGGAATTTTGCGATTCTTCACGCACCGCGGTCTGCAGAATTGATGGATCTGTTCAGTATGCTTCCTGTGTGCCTGCAAACCTTCTCGCCTCGCAGCAAGCAGAATCTTATCAAGTCTTGACTTTGTCCATGCTATTAGATTTGGAAGCCCAGGGACTGTGTCAGAGATTAATAACAGCCGTGTAAGATGAAAGGACCCAGAAAAAATAAAAAATAAAAATACATTTCAGCATTGTCCGAAATAAATCCCCCCCCCCACTTCAGACTGAGAGGTATCCATTCACTGAAAGCCACAAGCCTAACTTAATGCAGTGAACAGGTACTTTATACCGATGATTAAGTGAAAAATGTTCTCTTTTGTTCAGAACAGCTGATAATTCCTGCTTTTGTAGTGATGTATTATTAATTTTAATGGCAACCTTTGAATATACAATCTTATGTATTCGTGTAATGTTGTACTTTTTATAGTGGTAAAGTGTTGAGAGAACATAAAATATTTGTATTGTTTTTTTTTTGAAGGTTAATATATTCAGCATGAATTAATTGCATTTGTAGGGGTGTGTTGCTTCTAACCTATAGCCTGTATTCCACAGAGCGACTGCAAATTCCCCGAGCCGGCAATGTTTCAGCAGATCATGCTTCACTAAAGCATGTTGTGTTTCACTAGAGAATGGACATGAAAATATTCAAATATGGCATTGGTTTGGATTTCAAAGGTGGGGCCTGAAAAATCTTGGAAAACTTAAAGTTTCGAAGTGTTTCGTCAAGAGCAAAAAGCATAAGGAGGTCTCGTGTGGTGCGTATTGCGGTGTCATGGGCATTGCTTTTGTTTGTGCGAAGTTTCGGGGCACTGATGTCACAGGGAGCGTATAAACGGCATGAGCGAAGATGAAGGTGAATGCGTACATTTGGAAATTCTTAAAAATGTCACCACGGCAACCAGCAGGGCAAACAAGGGCTTTCTTGGTGGAGGTGGGTGTGTTTCCTCTCCCCTTTGTCGCTAATTGATTTGCTACAAACAAATGCGAGGTTCATATTCAATCAATAACATTTATGGAGGTAATAACATGGGGGGGGGGGGCTGATCTGCTGGGTTTCCTAGATGAGGGATGAGAATGACTTACTGTAAGCTCTGCTGTGTGGGATCCAAGTGTTCCCCCGCTACGGCACGAGCAGCGTTTCGTAAGTAGTTCATAGAAATGACACAGAATAGAATAAAATACAACAGAATATTCTTATTGTCATTGTACGTATAAAGCTATAAGAGCTATCGACAAAATAAAAATAAATTAAAAAAAAAATGAATACGATATAATATAAGTAGATGTGCAGTATAAAGCTAAATGAACTGAAGGGCAACAGTGCAATCACAGACTATTTTAGCAGCATTAAGGAGTGTAGAGCAACAGCAGCAGTCATGTGGATAAGAATGATAAGAATTCGCTGCACGATAAACAGTTGGTGATTGGGAGGTGCGGGTCAGCGTACAGGTGCATGCAGAATGCTGGTGAGGGCCTGGTGGGGCTGCTTGAGTTCGTTGCCCCTGGCTTGGTGAAGGTGATCGATGGCTCTGGAGTAGAAGATATTTAGGCTGGAAATGCAGAAGTAAATAAAGTATGTAAATAGTAAATCTGCAGCCTGGCCGGCCCACCCTTATGGAGCGTGTGATGCAAAACGGACAGGAGTACGGTGCATTCCGGCGACAGGGAGTTTCGCCCCCAGGGGGAGTGGGTACAGAGGGCTTTTATCCTGTCCTGGGACTTCAGGTTGATTTATTACAGCAACAGCTTCAATGGAAAAACATAACATCATCTGGCTGTTGACCAGTAAGTAGCCGACTGGTAAATTACTCACACCTGCAAAAGCCAGGTGATGCTATTTTCCAGTCTAACGGAGATTTTCAATGAATCAGACTGGGCAGCGTGATGCGCCGGCGGCCGAGGGGCACAGCTTCCGCGCCGCTGGCCCGTTGTTGGCGTTCCGGGTCGCGTTTGACACTAATGAACTGTACACCGGCTCACACCACGCAGACTAAAAACATTCTGTGTAACCGTTTCAACTAAGAGACTGATTAAGGATTCGGCTGAGCCCAACAACGGCCTTCTGTCGCTGATGTGGTCGGTCGAGACTCCAGCACTTAAAACAAGTGACTGTCCTCAGGCTGTCGCTACGCTAAATCCTAATGGCTAACGTGCTAAATAATAAAACGTTTTATTGCATCTTCCTGATCACCGCCTTCTGTAAATAGTCACGTATGCCATTGCTTTGTAGTTATTTCATCTTATTTTACTGTTTTATTTCATTTTTCATCCTGTGGTCCTTTGGCTCCCCACCCTGGGATATTCCCTGTCTTGCAGCAATATTAGTATAGACTCCAGACCCCCGTGACCTTGCGTAGGCCAAGCGGGTACAGAAAATGGATGGGCAGGTGATATTTTAATCTTATTTATTTTTATTTATCTTTTTATATGATTCCCTTTAGAACATAATCCACGAGGCAGATGGAAAAAAGGATTTCACTACACACATGTACAATGTGTGTTTGTGCAGGTGACACGTACAACTTGAAAGGGCAGTGGCGAGTGTGGCACGTGGAACATGCAGAAACGTGAATTCACGGATACGTGACTGTAATTTACACCTACCGTATGTGAAAGTTAGTGTTGCACTTTAAAAAAGTAAAAAAAATATGATTTCTTTGTTGTACTGCTATTGCCATAAAAAGAGTTTTGATGATTTTTTGATTGTGTTTTTTCCAGCGTTCCTTGTCGTCAACATTAAAACGGGGCACGGAGTTGCCATATGAATTACAGATGCGAGTGCAGACTTCAGAATACTATTTGAAAAATAGGAGAAGTCTCAGTGGAGGAGGGGAGGGGGGGGTGAATTTTCTTTATGGAGATTCGTGGCTTTGTGTATGTATGGAGAGGCAGGAGATGCCTTCAGCTTCAGTCACGATCCCATAGTCAGGACTGCGAGGCTCCAGGGAGACTTCCGGAAAGTGAGAATGAAAGGGGTGATTTTATCAGCCCACCTCGTCAGCCAGAGATAAAGATCACACAGCAGTCCCTCACTCCTCCTCCTTTTCAGTAGAACCTGTCTAATCTGCTCTTCTCTTTTCTTCTGTCTCTCCTTCCATCTTTGGTGCCTCCTGACCCCGCCCTCTGCCCCCCCCTCTCCCCGCCTCGCTACTTCCCAGCGGCTGCAACGAAAAACAAAGTGAGAGGTGAGTGGTGATCTTCCCTGTACCCACCACCATACACCCACCCCGCACACACCTTGCCATGTGTCACAGGAGCCCAGTGTCAAGATAAGGGAAACAGGAAGTGACATCACTGAGAGGACCATACAGAAGGTGTCCGCCGCATACCCTTGATAACATGTACACGAGTCACGTTCAATCAATACAATATTCAAGTCATTTGCTGACTGGCAAGACATCTGAGCGAGGTCACATGTATCAAGCGAGTTTAAAAACATTGTGGGACGATCGCAAACAAGTCATCATTACTGCAGAGCCAATTAGCAAGCGACTTAAGTATTACATCATTTTCATGTGACTTGTGCATGTCAGGCAGATGCTGGCCAGACAGACGCATGTGTTATATGTCACACTCTTATCATCATACTTCCCATCTTCTCCAGCTTCTCTTTAGCCCCTGTCAGATGGTACATGGGCTCCCGAAATGAATCCTGACACTAAATCGGTTCTGATAAGTTTCTGATGTGTTGGTGGACCATGGATACCCTGGAAGATTCAGGGGCCCCCGCGCTGCATAGGGGCCACAAAATGTAATGTAGGGGACCCAATCAGCAAAATCTACCAAGGGGAGGGGGGCAGATTTTCAGCTACACCCCTGGCCTGGTGTGTTAGACTGTAATAAAAGCCATCCGCATTCTATCGCGAGTGCTACTTGAACTCTTTGGCCGCAGGCTGACGGCGATAGCGAGCAGATTTGTGCTTTGTGTGCAGAGTGATTAAAGGCTGTATTTACACAGCACGGCTCTACGGAAGTGAGTGAGCAGGGTGGGGGGGGGGCATGCCACCTGGGAAGAGGAGGTCAGCTGACTGGACGTGTTGTATTGGTTCAGTTCAAGATTTGTGGACAGAACTGATTGATATTCCTTGCTTGGTGGATTCATCATAATTTAAGTTATATGTTTGCTATACTTGGGGGTGGCACAGTGGCATGGCGATCGGCACAGACACCTTTGCGGACCAGGGCTCCGTCGCCTGGTACCTGGTACTGTGTACTATGTGTGTGGAGTTCTCATGTTCTCCCTGTGCCAATGTGGGGCTTCGTCGATTTTCTCCCCACAGTCCAAAAAGATGCTATGGTGAACTGGAGTTGCCAGATAGACGTGATTGTAAAGAGGTGCAAGCATGTGCAGCGAGGGATGGGGGCCCCGTCCTCGGGTAATTCCCTGCCTTGTGCCCTCAGCTTTTAACAACAGCCTTGGAGAGAGAGCTTGACATCAGGGGGGATGTCATTTAATTACAAAATTCTATTTATTAGGGGTGATACACGAATGAATCCAGATTAGACTTTGGGTTCGATTGAAAACATTCTGGCGGGGGGGGGGGGGGGATTGAGACCCACTTCACTATGGCAACAAAGGTAGAAATGCAAATAACACAAAGAAATCCTTCTATTTTTGCGTGGTCAAGTAGGGCGCCGGTCACTTTCCAGGGGGTCACGAGTCACCCCGTTATTCTACTGCCCTCCGCTCCGAACACGCGGCTTAACACGGTGAGGCCGACAGCAGAGAGAGAGAGTAACAAACGAAAGGCGATGTTCTGTGTTTGCTCGCAATTACCGGCTGCGGTCCTCAGGGACGTCGGCAGCATCAGTTGTTCGGGTCGGCTTTTGGTTGCCATGGCGATTGATTTACACTTAAAACTCCAGGTGGGATCGCTTTCTGTTAGAAATGATAATTAAACCAGAGGGGACAGAACAGCATCTACGGGGGCCTGTAGGTTTCGGGGACCGGGGCTCCCACCGTGGTGTCGGAAGGGCCTGCGGTTGCGTGTTTTCACGTGTGTATTTTTCCATGTCGGCTGATCTAATCACTCACAGCTTACTGTCACACGGTGGTGAGATCTCACCTCAGCCAAGCCTACAGATACGTCACTGCAAAAAATGACGGGACAGTTACAGTGTCCTGTCCTAGTGGGGAGCGGGAGCAAGTTCGAGGGATGCAGAGGAACACATGACATTTCATTTATTTAGCAGTATCTTTAATTCAATGTGACTTGCATTTTTTCAGAAAGCAGGGTCACAGCCCGAGCTCAGGGGCGCGACTGCAAAATCAGTCTGCTGAGTCTGGGTTTTGAACCAGCATCCTGTCCTGGTGCGCCACACACATCTCAGATCTCGCATAGTGAGTTCCAGGGCTTTTGGCATCAATGAGTTATCGTTCGCTGGCATCGCATTCAGATTCAGTCATGGGGGAACCATGACCAAACTCCCAAAGAACAAACTTGCACTAGACTTTCCCATGGAAAACAGACACCAGACGGAAACTTTAGGCATCAGCTGTGTAGGCCGATGGCTGAAACACTGCCCTGATGCTCTGGTCTGTCCACAGGGCAACACTGCATTAATGTCTGATCTCTACCCGAACCCTACATCGCAACAAGCACAAGGAAAATGATTAATTGTAACTGCTTTGCCCTCCACGTTTTTTTACTGGTTAATTTCGAAGGGAAGCGCACCGCGACAAAAGCCCCAGCGAATCATCCTCAGCAACACGCAGAACCCCAAAGGTCCCTGTCAAGTAATAGAACACGAAACAGGAGTCATCGCCAGTCATCGTTCATTTCCGCGCGCCCGTATAGGAAATCCATCCTGGCGGTAATAGGGACATGATTCGCGCCTTCGCTCTCCAGCCAGGTTGGCGGAAACTCAGGCAGCTCGCTGCACGTCAGGATCTCCCCTAATGATTGTCGCGTGGAAGAGGGAATTTCCTCAACACACGCAACTGGGGGGGAGGCAAAGGAAGCAGAAGTTGGAGCACGAATCACCCTGAGAATATTCAGCCACCACTGCACGGGCGGAGCCGCCTGCCATAATGGAAGATATGATAAAGGAAGGCTTCACAGATGAGGTGTCTTGAGTCAAAGCTGCACGAAGACTGGGGGGGATTTAAAAAAAAAAAAAACAGAGTGCGTCCCATTTAAAAATTACTTCTGTAAAATATCTGCACTGCAACCAGGGGAGACATTAAAAAGAAAGGCATACAAGGCATGCAGAGTGGTATTGATTGCTTGCGCTGGCCCACGATCTCACACGTATGGAAGCTCCAAACGCCTGGTGCTCAAGCTCCTCTCCCCCTGCGCCAGTTTCTGCCTTTGCAGCTGCCATCCAGGGATCAAGCTGCGTCTGTTTATGTCGGTTTTTCATATTTTTTTTTATATAAAATGCCTTTGGGTTCGTTTCTGCAGCTGGTTCCTGAGAAACTACAATGGGGGCCAGTGTGTTAAAGGGGATGTCATGGAAAGAGGAAGGACTGTATCCTGTGTGGGCTTCTGGGTGAAGCCCGCAATGACAAAGAAGAACACTTGAGCTCCGATAGGAATAGAGCTGAAGGAAGGGGTGAGCATTGTAATACACAGACAGACAGGCAGGCAGACAGACAGGCAGGCAGGCAGGCAGACAGACAGACAGACAGTCAGATAGATAGATAGATAGATAGATAGATAGATAGATAGATAGATAGATAGATAGATAGATAGATAGATAGAATGTAA
>JAODKE010000040.1:16630739-16641529 GCA_026779605.1 Mormyrus hasselquistii | reverse complement strand
TTGAAGATGTTAGTGCCCTGCATACTCCCTGTGTGCTCCTTACATGCTCCCCCTACTGCTCCCCATAAACCCCCTTGTCCCTCCCTCGGCGCTTCTTGAAAGCTCCCCCAAACCCTCCCCCACCCCGCCTTTCGGCGTATCTCTAGCTCCCCCACCCGCCCGCCCCTGGGAATGTTGGAGGAGATTCACGGAGAAGAAGCAAACATGTCCCCAAGCACTTAGAGTAACAGGCCCAACTCCTGCGGAGCCTACACCTCAGTCAGATCGTTAATGAAGCACAGCGCATGCTCTGGGCTTCAGAATTAATGATAAGAATGCTGGCTGACTTTACTGTATAAGCTGCTGCTTCCTTTTTAATTTATTTGTCTGTAGACTTTGGCTGAGACGGCGGCTCATGACGGGACGTGGGCTATGAGATTTTTATCTCTTTTGTCTCCCATTTCACTGCCACGGTATTTACCCCATGCAGGGGCCCCAGGGGCCACGCACAGGCACTTCTAGAACTTTTTTCATGTCTCAGCCTACCTGAATAATATTTTTTCTAAAACCATTTAGCAGTTTGTCCTGCATTTGGCTATACCTTTCATACTGCCCACTTGGCAGATTTAATTTGGGGGATCGTCCCCCCCCCTCTCGCTTGAGGATTTTAAACATGAGGGACCCCGGGGGGCTTGAGTTCCCTTAAGGGTCAAATCCCAGAATCACCCCTGGGGCCTGGCAGGGCTTACCGGGGATTAAACAACTTGTAAAATCAATTCAGCTTTGTCGTGGTTGGAGTGGGCGGGGTCTCCACACGCTGTAAGTCACATCATAACCCACGTGCTATTGGCTACCTCGTTGGATTAAACCCAGCAGTGATTGGCAGCACATGCTAATCCCGCTGACAGGAATTTTTGCGGTGACTCATTTCTCACCGCGACGAATTTAAAGGCTGATGTTGATTAAGGAGTCCTTTTCAGGTTTGTGCGGACATCTGCCACCTGGTGCTTTCTGTGAGTCTGTGGATCGACGCCACTGTGCACCTCATCTTCTGCCTGTCAGGTTTTACAGTCACATATAATTAGGAGGTACTATGTTATTTGGCTTTTTTTCTTACCTCTAACATCGCTGATATTATACTTTGACTGCTGATAGCTGAATGCACCCAGATATGGAATAATCCCGGCACTACATAAAATTAGATTTTCTGTCTGGCAGCATCGTGAGACGCAGCCTACCCCCCCTGTGAATGTACCGATTTATTTATCGTATTAGCATTCGGTGCCCGGGCCGTGCGCGGGTTGTCCGTCACGCGCCGTTCGCGTGCCAGACTGCCCGTCGTCTGAAGGTCACAAACCCCTCCCCCCAACTACCTTGAGGCACCTCGAGCGCATCTGAAGGCTCAAGTTGGGTTGCAGACAAAGGTCAGGCTGTTCTGCTCTTTGCAAAGGTTACCAGAATCAGGAGGACCGGTTCCGCCGCCCGCCGTAGGGCGGGACGTCTTCGGCTTAGCGCGCACACGGACGACAAACACTCGCGCTGGAGGCTCGGGGCAGCCAAAAACACGCAGGCGGCGTGTGGTTAAAAAATGATAAAGAATCAGGTACCGATGAGGAGGCCCAGCTTGTGGTCCATTAACGGGAGGGATCCAGATTGCCGTCTGCCAGCGACTCAGGAATCCTTCACGGCCGGAACCACAAGCCCCTCGTCTCCCGTTTTAGTCCAGCGAGCGGCTTAGCGCCTCGCTGGCACCCATCTGCCTCTGGATGGCATTTGTGCCACCTGTGTCTATTACCATGCCTCCCTGATAAAGGGGGGGTGGGGGCGTCTAGGGGAGGAGGGGGTGGCTGGATTGGGGTGGCGTGGACTCTCTTCTTTGATTCTATTAAACCGAATAGAAATGAACAAAAGCGAATTAAATGAATGATGGGCGGTTTGTCCAATACTGTGTGAAACAAAGTATGTGTGCAGGACTGGAAGGGTTTAACTGGGCGGCCAGGTCACGGAAAGCATTAGCAGCATGCTGTTGGTGGGACGATCTAAGGGACCGCACGGCCTTGGTGACGTCACCATTTGTCCCATGACGCACCAAGGGTCTGTTTTGGCTCTGTACTATGGAGATGTGACAGGGTCTTAATGCCAGAGGGAGGGGTCTGTGGCTCAGAAGGTCTCTGAACTTGTCATCGGAAGGTCACCAGGTCAAATCCCAACCTCAGCATTAGGCCTTTGACCCCCTTGTGGTATTAGATAAATGGCCTGGTCTTGTGTTCAGATCCCAAGCTGCACAATCATGTACAGTATAAATATATATAAATTGTGATGTGTGTGTGTGTGTGTGTGTGTGCGTGCGTGTGTGTGTGTGTGTAATCCACACACACATACATATACATGTGTTTCTCTCAAAGGAGAAGCATGAAAGGAAAGGATTCCATTGTACCTGCACAAATAAAGCACCGTTTCATTTCAGCTTCCCCACCTTTAGTTTTGTTAGGCCTTTATTCCCATTGTTCTAATGTAGACATGCCCCCCCCCATCCTCTGCACTGCTATCCAGCAGGTGATAAGAAAGGGGGCCGATTTAGAACAACGCGAGAGAACAGGTGAGAGAGTGAACGAGAGACAGTGTGTGACAGTGAGTGATGTGCGGTTGAGCTATGGTCTTGTAGTGTGTGGAGATAGGGCAAGGTCAGGGATATTCGTTTCACATTACAGTATTTAACAGAGTGATAACACACCGAGACGCTCCATCGATGATTTATCTCACCCCTGTTTGACTCATCATCAATTTACACTTTTATCACGTCACCAGATTTCCCAGCAGTCTATTAACGCGGCGCCGATGTCCCCTTTAACTACGTGGCCCACGTGTGATAAACTTCCTGTCGAATTTCCTGTTTGCCTCACGCCTCTTATTTCCGAGGCGCCTGTAAATATTCCGATGGTGACTCTGCTGCCCTTCGGTCACGGCTTGACCTGGGGAAAGGGGGGCGGGGGGGCTCAGTGTGTGTTGCAGAATTTTTGCCCTGAGTCGGAGCAGGTTGTTTACATATTACACCCCCCCCCTCCCCTACGACGTGTTCAAGGTCACCCAGATCTGTATTCAGGTAAACCAGTGTTCCTGCCGTGGTAAAAGACAGCTTGATATTTGGTTTCACAATATTGACAAACACGACATTTTAACAGACAGTGGGTGGAATCAGGAGATTCAGAGACACGCCTGGAGATGGAGGCCAGGGTGGAGACACGAACTGGGAGAGATGGGCAGGAGGAGTGGGAGGGAATAAAGGGTCGATGTGACCAGTGAGGAACCAGAGATCGCGTGTCATCGGCAGCATTCCTCTTAGTCTTGGAATGGAGGAATCAGCGCTCTGCCAGGCAGGCTGTGCAGTTCCAGGTTCTCCCGGAACACCGCGACAGCCGCTCAGACCCTCAGGCTCACCGACTTTGCCGGCCCGTAACCTCGCTGGGGGAGGCAGAAGTGGACCATGGCAGTTTTTAAAAGCAGCTCCATCAGTTGAGATGTGATGAGATGTGGCTTTATATTTATAACCATTTCTGACATTGACTGGATATGCATCTTAAAATATGGGCTTTTCCCTTCATAAAAAAAATATAAAAATCTATTTGTTGGGTGTTGTTTTTTATCTTCATTATAAAATGGGTTTCCCAGCCATTTAACCACTAGTGGGATGAATTTTGTCAGGAGTTCCGGATCCGCCTGCCTTCCCCATCACGCCGGGGTCCGTCCCTGGGGAAGGCAGAGGTGACGGACACACTGGCCTACGGGAGATGAGATGGGGGGGACAGCCATGTTCTGCTCTGCTCAGAGCTGCGTGAGTCGCGGCCGAGAGGCTGTCAAGATTAATTTGGGTCACCTGGGAAACGGGAAAACAGAATTTGGTG
Organism: Mormyrus hasselquistii; assembly: GCA_026779605.1. NCBI lineage: Eukaryota > Metazoa > Chordata > Actinopteri > Osteoglossiformes > Mormyridae > Mormyrus > Mormyrus hasselquistii. Next base: position 16,637,648 of record JAODKE010000040.1, on the reverse strand, counting down.
TGAGCTGGTGCCCCCCACCCCAGGTCTGTCCCTGTGTTGTCGTTTTCACCCCGGGTCTGTCCCTGTGTTGTCGTTTTCACCCCGGGTCTGTCCCTGTGTTGTCGCTTTCACCCCAGGTCTGTCCCTGTGTAGTGTTTTCACCCCAGCTTCTGCAGTCTTTTATGTCCGATAGATGCTCCTTTCCGCTTCAGTGGAAATAACCAGCATCAGCACAACATAACTGTGACCGAGTTTAGCGGATCCAGGCTGCCCCCTCCCCTCCCCTTAAGGGTCTCCTTTCACGCAGGGCAGGTTATGCCGCCCTGGGCTCCACCCACTACCTGTTGTCGCAGCACGCCCTGCTTCCCGGTGCCTGTTCATGACGGACCAGGTTCTCATTACTCTGTGCAGTCAACTGAAACCAGCCAGGGTTATTTAATTTTATTTATTTATTTTTTTCCTGAACAGTGTGCCTTATTCCTTTGCCCTTAATTTTATACTCCCATCTAACGAGATTGATCTCTTTCTCCCTTGTCTCATATCCCCCCCCAGCTTTAACAAGCCTGCCCCCGCCACACTCACGGGCCCAGAAAAGTCGTGTGCGCCGTTGTATCTGATGCCGCGCTCTCCGCAATTAAGCCGGCGCCCTTCCGCTGGTGCTGAGGGATGCTGTTTGTAGGCGGCGGGCTTGTTTTTTGATTCGGGGGGGCCGAAAGGGATTTCATACTGGCAAAAATAATTGAGCCCCTCTAACATTTTATGTTATTTTGGTTTTTTTGTACGTGTCAAAATAAATTGCAAACAAATAAGTCGATTTAAGAATCATTGCGAGCGCTAGCTGGGTGAGGTGATGTGCGGGAGGCCCTGTCAGGCCACGTCGCACAGGAAACGGCTGGAAAAACAGTTCCCAGCAAACTGTGCTTTCTTCTTACACTCAGTAGCTCTGATTCTTGCTCTAGTCTTTCTCTGAAGTTCCTAGTCTGTGTCTTGAGGAGGGCTGGGAGGGAGCAAAAACATGTAGCGACTGTGGGACCCCGAGGACCGAATTGGGACAGGGAGCAGGGAGGGAGCAAAAACATGGAGCGACTGTGGGACCCCGAGGACCGGATTGGGACAGGGAGCTGGGAGGGAGCAAAAACATGGAGCGACTGTGGGACCCCGAGAACCGGATTGGGACAGGGAGCTGGGAGGGAGCAAAAACATGGAACGACTGTGGGACCCCGAGGACCGGATTGGGACAGGGAGCAGGGAGGGAGCAAAAACATGGAGCGACTGTGGGACCCCGAGGACCGGATTGGGACAGGGAGCAGGGAGGGAGCAAAAACATGGAACGACTGTGGGACCCCGAGGACCGGACTGGGAAACTGTTCTAAAGCATTGTTTTGGGCAGAAGTGTTTGCTAAATGAAGTAAATGTAAAGCGGGGTTGTAAACAGCAGGAAGCATCATTAGGGCCTGTAATTACTTGGGTTCCACTCTTCACCTGTTTCCTCTAGTGTCCATGGGGTTGACAGTGAGTTATGGTCTGGGTCAAATTTACCCAGGAGGGGGGGCACAGGGGCTAAAAGCAGATTGGCTCCTGGTGTGTCCTCTCCCCTGTCATTCGCCTATTCAAGGCATATCATTGGTTAATGGTCTCTCAATATGAATTGTGGTCCTTCCTTTGACCCGCCACTGCCAGAAAGACATCAGATCCTCAGCCCTCCCACCGCCCCAAGCTTCAACACACCCAGCCAAACAAACCCCCCCGACAACCGTGCTCAGATCCAAAGGCAAGGACAGGGCAGGATGATCCAGGACAGGCATGCTCCACATTAGCGCTGCACTAAGCTGTCTGTAAAACTGCATTCAGGAACGTAGTTGTGGCACCCTGCGTTGGTGATGCCCAGTAGGGTTGGGCAACAGTGACTGACTTAACAAAGTCACTCATTGGGCCCAAAGACAGACAGAGAGCGTCACTGCGCCACTGTGACTGAAATGATCAGGCACGCTGGGACCAAATTGCGTCCCCGTACCCGTACCGGGAAACAGCGTGTGCCGACCCAAGCCGCGATAATCAAAGAGCTGAAAGTAGAGCGCCGCCGGGCTAGGCGTACAGAACGCGGCAGGCCCGCGAACCGGCACAATGCCCCCCTCTCCCCCCCCCCCCGTCAGACGTCATATTTCCGAAATCTCCGTGTCCTCATGCTGCTGCCTCGTTAGCTGGCCTGCTGCCGCATAGCGATCGGAGCCGATGCTGTGTCTGCGGGTCTTTATTCCGGAATGTTCCTGCAGTGTTGTTAGTGAGATAATGGGATCTTAAAATGAACCTGCAGAGCTACACAGACAGACAGACAGACAGACAGATTGCCTTGTGTCGCTTTGGCCCCAGGAGTGTCACTCCTCTAAGGAGCGGAGTTTGATGCCCCTCCCATGTTCTTCCCATGTCATCATGGGGTTTCCTGCGGTTTCCACCCATAAGTGTGAAGGGTGTGAGTGCCATGTGTGGGGTGTTGCCCTCCCCCTGGGTTATTACCTGCCTTACACCTGCTTTTCACATGGATTGGCTCCACAGTAAACATTTTTTTTCACCTTTTTGTCTAAATATAAATAATATGTTAAAAACTAAACCAGCTTTCCCTGAGTCGCCCCTGACAGCTGCCTGTCTTCAGCACTGGGTTGCTGTTTGTCTCATCAGAAGTGGGCTGGTGCGTCTCCTCCTCTCGTCCGTTTTGGCTCGCCCCGCATCGCCCCCAGAGAGTTTTTAAGGGGTCCGCACCTCCACTGCTGCAGTCTGAATATGAACAGGCGCCGCAGTCCCCCCTCCCAGATCCCATCCCCAGCCCCCAACTACCGCTTTGCGTTCATCTGCAACAGACACGATGGGTGAAGGCTGGTTATCAAATCAAGCTAATTGTTACACACACTGTAATTACGGCTGAAAAGGAGGCTGGGGTCTGCGCTGAGACACAGCCGGTGTCGCCACCGGCCCCGGCGCGTTCGGACCCCCTCTCATGCTGGCTGCCCAGCGACCCTTGCAGGGTGGTGAGATGGTGTTCCTTTTAATCCCATTGCCATGCTTAAACTGCTTTCCATTAAAAGGGTTTTTTTTTTTCGTTTTATTCCTGTCGCTGCTAACAGCACTGTGCCGGTCCGCAAGGATCCGGACCCTGGGCAGAGGGCTGGGACCGGCTAACATTTGTTTTGCAGGATCTATCCGTTCTGAAGTGTTCATCCCCCCCCCCCAATGATTTCCAGTTTTAGTTATGATTCATTTCTCTGTACTAAAGAGGTCCGAGGGGGTTTGGGGTCGCGACCTGTCCAGTGCTCCAGTCCCAGCCGATCCACACATCCTGCACCGATGTCAGTTCTTCCATGACTCCCTGACAGAGATACGCTCAGCCCCTCCCAGAACACCCCTCCACCAACCTGGCGTGCCGTCTTTACACCCTTGTTACACAGGTGGTAATTAAGAACACTCGGTGTGCGACGTGTCGGCAGAACACCCCCACGGCAGCCTGATGTTTTTCCGCTTTTTCTTTCCTATCATCCTTCTCTCTGCTGCATCAGCTGATGCGTCAGTTTTTTTTTTTTTTTTTTGGAGGAGGAGCCTTTGATCAGCCGTTTCGAGAAAGCAGTGTGAGAAAAGCAGGTGAATGTCTATGAGCTGCGAGTAAATGAGTGTGAGGACAGCAAAGGGGAGGCAGTGATGTGAATAAAGGAGGCGAAATACGCCCCCCGCCCCATATGCACATAACTGGGGTGATGTGGGCTAATTTCAGCCCTCTTCACTGCCTTTCGTCACTGCCTGCCCCCTGAGTATGGTCGGTTACCCCCCCCCCCCACACGGCTCCACACACTGCCGTAGCAGTGCGACGGGAGAAGAACGTGAGACCCTTTAATTGGGCCACCCCACCCGCTCGCGGTCGCTTGGCCACCTTTCTGGAAATGGGGGCTTTGTTCGCGTTCCTGAGAGTGGAAACTCCCAGCATGGATGTCCCACACCTTCCCTCCACGTGTCCGATCCCGCACGTTGCTGATGAGCACTCAGCCGTCAGCTCCGACGACGGCGTCACAGACATGCCCTGAGCATAACCTCACACCCCCCCCCCCCCTTCTGCCCCCCCAGGTAGCCAGACCCAGTTCCCCATCGTTCACAACGTGACAGTGACAGAGGGCGGAACGGCCAACATGACCTGCCGGGTGGAACACAATGACAACACCTCCCTCCAGTGGTCAAACCCGGCACAGCAGACTCTCTTCTTCGGCGACAAGAAAGGTGAGCACGACCTCAACAGGACTCCCCCTCTCCGTGTGTGTGTGTGTGTGTGTGTGTGTTTGATTGTTTGTGTGTGCATGTCCTGTACGTTTTTTTTTTCTGCTAGGAGGCCGAGGCAGACTTTGGACATTTTTTCGACGAGCTCTTAAGTTTTTGTAGCGCAGCTGTACGACGGAAGCCGGGCTGAGCCCGTCCTTGCGGATCGGAGTCGCGAGGAGGTGGCAAGTGAGCCCAGTGCACCTAATTGGCCCCATCCATTATTCAGCTGGCTGCCAAATTAACCCGAATTCACCTTGGGAGTCAGGATCCGTAAGAATCCTAAGGTGTGCGGTGACCTCACCTATGCACCCCAAGGGTAATCGAGCACTATTTATTCAGATAATTTTTAAGGAATGAATGTCTTTTAATATCCATTTAAACCTGTCCTGAGCGTTTAATGGCTTGTGATGTGTTCCTTAAGGTGATACACTAGTAAGGAATGTTAGAGAAGCCTTCCGGCCTACCCGAAATCCAAAGGATTTATATTGTAGGGTCCGCCTTCTTTTTGGCCAATGGCATATTTAGAAGCTGTGAGTGACACGGTAGGGGACACTGTGGGGCCAATCAGATCTCAGCTGGGGACAGTGTTCCTGTGGCCCCACCCTTGTATGCCCCCCTGCCCGTGACGGTGCTAAAAACTACCCGATAGCCTGTATTGTTGCCCAGATGTCTGGTTTGTATAGTTGAATGATTAAGACAAGCACTGAATTCCCTCCTCTGTCTGGCTGAAATGGCTTTGCCCTTTTCCACATGCCACAGACTGTGAACTCACCACACACACACACACACGCTCACCTTGCACACACGGAATGGCAGCGTGATTAATGCACAGACTTTCCATCATAATAGAGGAGGGGGGGTGGGTCATGGGTGTTGGACATTGACTTAGTGTTGATTTCCATGCCTGGGGGACCTGGTTCTGCACGGCACCCTCCACGGTCCACTTCTGTTTCCGTATCGCTCACATACAGAGAGCACAGATCGACGGCTCCCTCTTTGTAGCGGTCACCTTGTTTAACCACCTCTCACCTACAGCTACATCTGATCTTCATGGAAAGCATCGTTCACTGCCAAAAGGAAACTGTGAAGATTGAGGGAGAGGGCAAGCCTGGCATCTGTCAGGTGGACAGAACTGTGCCCCCTCCCCTCACCCCACCCGAAGCTATTCCTGCAGAGCATAAAGACAGAAATATATATTTTCCTTCACCAGTCCACCCAGGCATCCCCACAGCAACATTTGAAATTAAAAATGCCAAGGTCGTACATCTTCGGCATCTTCTAGAAAACAGCACGTGAACATCACCTTGTCTGGTCTAGGGTGGCTGTAATAGCCAACATAGCATTTTTATTACACGCAGAAATTTACATGTATATTAAATAGTGCATGTTGTAGGGGTGGTATGTGGCTCTGAATTAGAGTGCTGTGCCGTGAGATGAGAGGGATGCAGGTTCGAATCTCAGTCAACTGAGCAAGGGTCACCTTCCCCCCCCCCCCCCCACCTTGCTCCAGGGATTGTGTGATCCTGCTTTCTTAAAGATATCTGTCACTTTGGATAAGTGCATCTAAGAAATTGACGTGATTACATGCATATTGTCTACTCTGACTCTGGACTTGATTGTCTGTCACGGAAGATGAACGGAAGCTTTCAGGATGCAGACATCTTACTGTTACTGCCCGGACTGGACAGGGTCTCGTAGGAAGATGGGCTCCTCTCACAGCGGCCCGGCCAAAGTCTCCTGTTGTCTGCATTTCAGTCACTGAGCATCCTAGCTGTATCTCGTCTCGCCTGTCGTCGTTGGACTTAAGAAAAAAAACCGAATGCGTATGTTTGTGGTCAATTAAGCTGCGTGCGACTTTAATTTATAAGAGTGGGGATGAGGACTGGCAGGTTGAGGCAGAAGAGATTTCCATTTCTGTGAGCAGCAGGAGAGGGATTTTAGGTGACGATGCATTGTGCCAGCTCATAAGCAACCCCCCCCTCCCCCCACTCCACCAGCAGTCTTTCTGCACCGCTCCAAGGAGATTTATTCTCTGTACAATATGGGTAGATGATGCCATGTTTATTTATATTTAACCTGTGTGTGCTGTAGCGTAGTCCATACATGCATCAAGCTGTCAGATACACGCCTCTTGGAGACTTAGAGCAGCTGAGAGAAGTTTTGTAAAAGTTATGAAAGCAGTGAAATGACCTCACTGGTGCTGTGATGTCCGTGCTGGTGAAAGCAGTGAAATGACCTGGTGCAGGAGGTCTAGAATGATTTCACTGGTGCTGTGATGTCCGTGCTGGTGCAGGAGGTCTAGAATGACCTCACTGGTGCTGTGATGTCCGTGCTGGTGCGGGAGGTCTAGAATGACCTCACTGGTGCTGTGATGTCCGTGCTGGTGCAGGAGGTCTAGGCCTCTAGAAATGAAATGAAATTAAAAATGATGCTTTGAATACTTTGAGTACTTGAGTACGTTTGAATACTTCTTTTCACCCGTCTAGCTCTCCTTGAGACATACTGTTGTGTGGTAAGGACTTTGATCAAGGGCCCATTAGTCAGCCTGCCCTGGGATTAAAACCGACAACCTTCTAGTCACAAATACGGAGTCCCAGGATGCCGAAGCGCAACACCGCCCCCCCCCCCCCCCCC
>JAODKE010000040.1:16587549-16607983 GCA_026779605.1 Mormyrus hasselquistii | reverse complement strand
GGTCAACTTACCTAACAAAACAAACACGGGGCTTTTCCTCCCAGGGGAAGCGAGCATCACCCCGCAGGTTGAAAAATTTTTAAAGATACGTTTTTTAAAAAAAAAAAAAAAAAAAAAAAAAACAGTCATTTTGTTTGTTTCTATAGGAATAACAGAACATACTGTTACTTCATTTCCCGTCGCAAAATTATTTAGGTGTCCAATTACCTTGCCTGGTTAGCATGATTTGACATACCCCATTAAGTCCATCAGTACACTGTATAAGACAACTTGCATGAGAAATGATTAAAAATCCACGGTGCAATAACTGTGAAACTGTGTGTTTCACGATGTTCAGCAATATGAGCAGAAATCGATAAATTGATAATAATAAAATGGCAAAGGCCACTTAAGATTCCCTTCCCAAAAGTAATTAGTGTCAGCTAACAGTTGGAGAGCAAATTTGCTAATGCGTAACTCGTAACTGGTAATATTCAGCTGACATTAGGACAAATTTGCACACGGGCCAGGCGACTCAGTCACAAAAAAAGGTACTTCCACTTCATCTGCCAAATTCTGAGGTTACGGCTCATTTGTGCGGAACAAATCTAAACTGGAAAACCAGAGGTAATTAAGGACTAATGCATGGTAATGATGTGGCAGGTCGAAATCCAAAATCAATATCTTATTGACAGAAAAATATCCAAAATTATTCTTGAATAATACAGAATAGAAATATATAAACAGGAAAATCTAACATTTTGCGCGTTTAGCCATAACAGCATAAACACTTTTGTAGTTTTGCTACAATGTTGTTGAAGTATCTTGTAGTATATAGATTAAAGGAGGGCCCATATCTAATATAGCTTACTTTTTCAAGCATAAACTGTAACACTTTACATTAAGTGCACCTTCATAATGCATTCATAGAACATTCATAAACAGTACACCTTAACATCCTAACATACCTTAACAGCTTTAATATACATTAATGACACACATTACATGATTATACAATTATAGTGTTTGTTGTTATTATATAATGTTTGTTATTAATGTATATTACAGCCGTTAAGGGATGTTAGGATGTTAAGGTGTACATACATGATGTTTATGAATGTTTTCTGAATACTTAATGATTACATTATGAAGGTGAACTGAACGTTTTATGAATGCAATATGAAAGCATTATGAAGGTGCAGTTAATGTAAAGCGTTACCGCATACACTATTCCGTATATGTCTTTGTGTCATTGGGATGGTGACCTCTCACCCTCAAACAGACCCCCAGTGGAGTTCATGGCACCAAAATAGCCCAGTAGCTCTCAGCAAAATGTTTTAAAATTAGTACATGTCAGATTCCATTGTTATCAAAAGTTTGTCGGCCGACACCCTGCTGTTGTTCCCCCGAAGCAGAGAAGCTAACCTGAATTGTTTCAGTAAAAAAATATATCAAGCCAGCATGCTAATTAATCTTGAAGGCATTCTCCTAAGAGGACACTTGGAACAGGGCAAAAGTACAAAGCAGCAATTCTGCATTCCATTTGAACTTGTAACTCAGAAATTCAGGTCATAATCAGACATTTCAACTGGTACGCCCCCTGAAGTCGGAATTCCTACTCGGGAAGTCAAAAGACTATACAACCCTGACCTCAGAATTCAAGATGGCTGCGTCCTTTATCAACAGAAAAAAAGTCATAGTTTTATACTTTTTATTAGCACTTTGGCTTATTTGTGACTCATTAAATCGGTCGTACACACTGTCCAACAGATACCACATAAAGTGATGGGGCCTGATCCAGAAAGCAGGATTTCTTGCTTAGCCGGATAACTTATCGGATCTAAGGTCGTCTGGATTAAATGTAAGTGAACGAAGATAATGCCCATTTAAACTGGGATACCTTAAATCCAACATGTGTAGCTCAGCAAGAAATGTTGCTTTCTGAAACAGATCTCCTGTATTGCTAGATGCCTTTCCAGCTTGCACTGGCGCATGGTTAACTCGGGCGTGATGTCATTCCCAGCTTCCAACCTCTGCCGTAAATGCCGTGCAGCATCAGCTTCAGCGCCTTCCTGCTGTCATCGCTCCCTCACACTTCTCCAACTAGTGGTTAACCACAATTCATCGTCTGTCACCCTGTTTGGCGTTTAAAATGAAGTCATCAAGTCACCCAGCCTCTCCTCCGAAACCTTGGGTTCCTATATAGCACGTCTACAAGGCAGCAGAATAATGTACCGCACTGACTTCAGTCGGAACCAATTTGGTTCAATCAAAATATTTTTTGAATTTCTCCACTCAAAACCATCACAAATAAAACACAAGCAGACCTGAAAATCGAAACGTCTTCTGATTCTTTTAATTCCAAGGAAACGGACCTTTTTTATGTTAACCACAGTGCATCTTTCAGTGTCAGGAGGCGTAATCGCATCTTTTCTGAGAGAACATTTATTAACTTTCAAAACAATGGGAATCTTTTTATACCCCAAGCTCCAGTCACACGTGGGGGGGGGGCATGTTTATTAACCTTAGTGGTGGGTATTAGAGCAAAGCTGAGAGCAGCATCTGTTTGAAAGGTTTAAAAAGTCGGCGGTACAAACTCCTGCTAGGGGGCAGCTTTTCCTGCAACCTGTTTATTTAACAATAATAATAGTTTTTCTGTTGTTTGTGTGCTTTTAAAAGTGTTTCCTTTTTTCGTTAAAACATTTAGACAAGTCCCCTGCTGATTCGGAAAAATGAAGCAGACGTGTAATGCGATTTCCCCAAGTGTGGCTCTAAAACTTCTTAAATTCTCATTCTTGTTTTCATTGTTGTTGCAGGTGTAAACATGTATATAGCTGTTTTCATTTACTATGCCACAAGCAAACTAAAACAGATTACTTATTCACTTCAAGTAAAAATAATTCAATTTTTAATAAAGAGTAAGACAAGTGTTTTTTGACGACCCGTTGGATAGGTTTACTGTAGCTTCATAGATTTGTACCAGATGGCTTTCAGCAAAAGTCACTGCTAAACGAATAAATGTAAATGTAAGCAACATCATTCGATGTCAAACGATTGACATTTTCAGTGCTGAACTTCCTAAAGCCTTGCTCGGAGGACATTCCACAAGACAGGAAGTAACTGTAGGAAAAAGAAACAGAAAACGTCACACAGGAAGTAACTGCACGTAAGGGAGATGGAAAATTTGTAACAGGAAGTAACTGCATGTTAGGGAGATGGGAAATTTTGAATAGGAACTAACTGTACTTAAGGAGATCCAAACACGAAGTAACTGCCGTAAAGGAAGATTCTGAGAGCCACTGTCGAAAAATGAGTGTCGGAAACAGAGAATGGAAGAAAGGAAACAAACGCTGGAAAGATGTGGCAAACATACAACAGGAAGTAACTGCTAGAGAACAAGAAGGAGAGAAGGCAACCAGGAAGTAACTTCTGAAGTGCAGGACGGAGGGAGCGGCGGCGGAGCCCGACTGCCGTCTCTCTTTGACTCCCCCCCTTTGCCCGCTTCGCAGTGGGCTCCCATCAGGCTGGGATGTCAGCCAGGTTTCACAGACAGCCTCTGTGCTTTTTCTTCTGCACCCGCACTAGAGAGTCGAGTCAGCTTCTCACAGGGGTTTGCCGGAGTGCAGAGACACATGGAAGCGGTGACCAGATGCTGGAGGCACAATTCCAAACATAATAAAGCCGGATTGACGTGCGAGTGCATGTTTATGCAAATGAGGCATGTGCGATAATTGTATGTCTAATCAATACACCTAATTACGCTGATTAAATAAATGCATTCAAAATTCATCCTGAATATATATTCTGATATAGTATTTCTTTGATTAGCTTAACAAGCTAAGTACAATTTCATCTCCTTCAAGTTACGTATTTTACATCTATTTATTTTCCATTAACACGTGTAAATGAATTGTGTTAATTCAGTGTTCAGTGTTCACAGATTAACATTAAGCATTGTGGTAAAATGATCATCGATGAGATCTGTCGCTGCACGCATCCCTCCCGCTTGTGTCGCGCAGGTGTCCCAGAGATGCCCGAGATCGACGGACTCACGAAACCCGTCAAGGAGGGCGACCACGTCACGCTGACCTGCATCACCTCCGGGAGCAAGCCGGCTGCCGAAATCCGATGGTTCCGCAACGAAAAGGAGATCAAAGGTGGGGCGCTGAACCAAGTTGACCGAACTGGGCCAACTTTATCGAACCAACAAACTCTTGTGGTCTCCTAAGATACGACGGTTGTGTTGAAAGCTCCTCCTGGAACTCGTCTTCATCGCAGTAGTTCAGTATTTTTACTTAGCTATCATTAAAATCTAATTATCGCTTCCTAACAAATTTCAATATTGAGACAACTGTTGTTAACGAGGTGGCCTTTTTTGCGTTGTCTAAGGAGTCCATTAGTAAGTATTTGATTTTTAAATCGTTTCTTCTCGCTTCCTTTTTTTGTTACCTTCTGACTTTTCATAACAAATAGGTTAAGAATGTGATACATGTACTAACATAAAATAATTGAATTATCTGTCCAGCACAGATGACTTCCTTGTTGAATACCAGCCTTCTAAAAATACAGTCTGTTCTAATTAGTCGCAATAACACCATTTTGCTTGGGCAATTATCGTCTCTCCAGTGGACAGTGCCAGGGGGAGATGAGGTCTTTAGAGTGTTACGCGGATAAGAGGATGTGATCCTTAGGTCACCCGCATTCCTGTGACATGTCGGCGTGACATTTTTGCTGAAATATCTGTCAGGAAGGGAAGGTAGGAGAAAAGATTTGTCTTGAATCTCTGCATTCAGAAAGTGGGATCGGCTGGAATCTGAAACAATGAAATGTGAGATTTTGCGGTGGAAAAAAAGGACATGTGTATAGATATTGTGTCGTTTCAGGCTTACCATTCCTGTCAGAGATGCAGCGATGTCGTCCTTTTGCGACAACTTGGCTGTAAATGTTTCCAAGCAAATTATACTTGTGCAAAGCCAGGGCATCATGATTGCTTTTATCGTCATGGCGACTGCAGATGTTCCCGTGGTGTCAGTCATATCTAATTTTGCAATGTGGAAACTTTATCAGACAGGAATTAGTCCTAACAGGGGGCTGGAAAATGGACTGCGGGGTTTTGTTTGATTTTAATCAACTCTCGCTTTCCTCAAGTCAGGCTCATGATAAGAGCGTAAGCTGTCAGATATGGTCACTGGGCCCTCGTCACTCTGTTTTCCTTTAAATGCATTTGTTTGTTCTTGGTAATTTCGATTAAAGGATTGTTGACTCAAAAGATGCAGAAAGTCAACAAAATAATCTCATTACAATTCTTTGAGTTCTTCATTACATCCCAAAAAAGGCAATTGCCTGAGTCTGACCTGTCATTGATTCAGGATTTAACATCATGATTTTTAAACAGCAAAAGGAAAAAATAAATAAATAAATAAAGTTGTCCTTGACACCTTAAACCTAATTAACTACCTGCTACTTGAAAACACCAATAGTATCCCTTAATTAAAATGAGAATAGTCCTAATTAAAAAACACATTTTTCAAATGCTAGACAGTTCTTGTTAATCACAGTGGACAGATTGATCATTATAATCATTGGGAACAAAACACTGTGTTAAGATGGGTAATTATAGTTGTTTATTTATTTGCATAGGATGCTTCAGAGCTGTCGGTTGTCTATTTAAACACATCCTAAAGAATTATTCATCTTATGTATTAATTGTATTTCATTGAATCACGGTTTCCAGTAATTCAAATGGTCAGAATGCCTAACAGAAATAAATGTGTAAATTACTCTGTAATTAAAGCAAAAAGTGCCAAATTACTATCCCCATAGCTACTCTGCTGGGGTGAACATCCCTGTGCGTTGTGGTATAATGAGCGCTTACACACAGGCGAGACCGTGACAGAGAGTACGCCCTGTCCACACTGTGTTCCACTGCACTGTGCAGATGGTGGCGTTGCGGTCCCTTAGTGGTAATGGTAAACAGACAGTGCTGCTTTGGTCAAGACCGCATGCTCGAGTTTGAGCTTGTGAAGGTCCTCCGAGGAGCTGTCACACCCTGAGGCCGGGGTGAAAACGCAGGCTTCCTCACAGACACCACCTTGGAGGAGGACAACCTGGAAAGTAGCTGACTAGCCTCAAAAAAGAAGCTAATAATGGTGCTTAGACCTAATTTTCCCAGCAAGAAACAGTGCTAAGAGTTGTAATTGGGGCTCTGTTCTCGAAAATGAGCCTTTCTGAGGGGACGATTCCAAATGGCTATTTTGTGGAGAAAGTTAGATCGTGTCTTTAAAGGTAATACTCAGCTGTTAATACATCTCAGAAATGACATTCACACACTTGTGCCTGGAGAACATTTGGACATAGTCATGATAGCAATCACTTGCATTTATCTGAAAAAAGGCAGGGCTTGTAGTGCACACTTTCCCTTCATCACAGGTAAATAACTATGATTAGGTTTGTAAGTAGCAGGAATTACGGCAGTTCTGGTCAGTGTAAAAGTGCTTTAGCTCAAAGTCGACTGTGTCGAGCATTGCCTTGGTCTGCAATGGTCAATTACAAATGACAAGGTTCAGTGCTTTAATCATGTGTTTTAACCACTTCTGTGAGGTCAGGATCCAGGAAGGGGAAAAATCACGTCTGTGCTAACACAGCCGATCAGATAACTCCAGGAAGAAAAGTGACCAAAGCTAAAACAGCCATGTTTAATCACTGTAGTGAAAACTGTTAATATTGAGTTTGGGGATTATTACAATCACGTTAAAATTGACATGAATTTGTCATTGTGTGAAAACCCAAATGACGAGCAAATTTCCAAGAATCACTAATTCCTGGGAAATTTCTGTGGACTTAATGGGTTTTGGAAATTTTTACGTTAGTTCTTTGTTGGGTTGCACGAGGACTGAGCACGTTTCGGTTAACTGTATTATGAAGAAGCCTGACCGTCACTGGTTTTCTCATCTCAAAAACAACAAAAAAATGGGCCAGTTTTTGGACATTTGCTCATCAGATGTGGTGTCACATTGGACAGTGGGGTGACGGTCCTATGTCGATGGCCACCTCCACACTTGCCTGTGTCTGACCGTATCACCCCATCAGAGACTGGCCATTGGGGGTCCTTAATAGCAGTGATGCGCATACTGTATCTCACACTCAGAACTAAAAGCTACATCTCTCACTCTCGTTTCCCACAATGCCTCTGCTCAAATCTGGCTGTCGCCACGCCAACATCTTCAGCTCATCCTTTGTTCTGACGGGACCGAGACATCCTTTGGAAGCAAGTGATGGCCGGGCCAACATTTCACCCTCGGCAGGCGTGTTTTTGGGAGCCGTGTTCCATTCTGACGGCAGGGCTGTCTGCAGTGAGATCGTTGCTTATTTGTGGCCTCTTCATTCCGACGCGTCGTTGCAGACAGTGAGAAAATAGCGTGGGCGATGTCTGCCGTGTCCAGTTGTTCACGGGTCTGCAGTGCAAATGGGAAAACAATGTGAGGCAAACGCCGGTGTTTTTCTGCAGTGCTGCGGATTCGTCCTTTGCCATAGCACGACTGAGAGTGACGGCTGCTAGAAGAAAGTTTGCAATTTCGGCTGCAGGTTTAAGTTTGGAACCCTGTGAATAAAATGCAGTCTTTCTGCTTACATTAAGCTCCGGATCTCAGCAGCCAGCGTGCCGACAGATGCGGCACTCCATGTATATTTATGTACTACGGAGTGCAAACTGAACATTTCCCATGAAAAATGCAATCCCAAATCCTCGGAGTCATGCCTCTGATGTGAATAACACATGTATCATAATGCTGTTTTCCGTCAGATTTGAGCCCCCGCTACCGGCGACAAATCTCTTTGGAAATTGTGGTTTTAATAACGATTTACCACGCTTTTCACTTTGGGACGGGATGCTCAGAGGACGCGGACGTCCGTTCCTCGCCATGGCAACCCACACGTCTTTCCTCACCATTGCCTGAAACGCAGGTTAGACACTGACGTAATGTATTTATATACAAAAAAAAAAAAAAAAAAAAACTACAATGGGAAAAAACCATAAGTGGGCAAGAGCTTGTCACCTGGTAATCCGTGACGGAAGCCCTGGTGACTTTAAAAATAAAGGTTAGAAAAGATTTGCATGTCAAGAAGGGACAGTGATTTATGTACATGCAGGGAATCATCATGTAGCATGACTGATGTTTTTCTTCCAGCTTTCAGGGCCTGAATAGGGCGGCAGAGCTCCGCAGAGGATGCTAACGCTAGTGACAGACTCTATTGGCTGAGTCAGGGCGAAAGCACACAGAGGCGTGGTCCCGGGGCGACGCACTAAAGCTGACCATTACGATAAGGGCTATTCACACCCTACTCCGGCGCAGTGGCTAATTCGTCTTTGTGACATCATCGGTGGTTTGTCACTGTCACTGCTCATTACTGACCTTCTGTAACACATGGGCTATGTCAGCAGTATCGCACTCCTGAAAATGGCCACAGCAGTATAAGGATTAAAGTTTGCATGAATACAGAAGATGCTTATTTGCGGGTCAGAGGTCCTGACTAGTAGGTTATGGCCAACGGTGTTATTACACTAAACAAAAAGTCATTTTAAGGACGAGAACCTAAAAACTATGTGACAGAAAAACAAATAAGCTACATTATGAAGTGCTATACCTGTGTGCTTGTTGCAGTGTGAAAGTCTTCTTGTTTGAGACAGACATTTTCTCTAGGCATTGTGCAATTTCCTCACCTGTGCCACAAAATTATAAAAGAAAGCTTGGAGCAGAACTTTTTTTATTTGCTTGCAAATTTAACTTGAGGAATTGATGGTTTATTTCCAGATGCAGACTGATTATGTAAGAGTTTGGTTAGATCAATGGTATAAGCTTTAAGTGTTACAGAGCTCTGACTGATGCTGCTCACACTACATATTTCATGGTGTTAACACCAGTCTCTGCCTATTCCCATAGGGATTTTCACTACCACCAATCATGGTACCCTTAGTAATTTTATTAGGACTAAATCTTAAGCACAGTTCAAACCTTCAGGCCGACTAGGCCTGAGTGGTGACAAGGTTGTTGACCAACCCCAGCAGAACCTCAGATGACTGTCCAATTTACTGACATTTTCTTTCTCTTGCCACCTTTCTCTCTCTCATTACGGAGCACTTTCTTAGTGGAGGGCGGGCCTGGATGGCCATGACTGACGGAACGGGACTCCGATCCCAGCTCCTTCCCTTGGAATGCTGGAAATGTAGCTGGCAGAGAAAGGCCAGCAGTGACACATGGCTTCTTCAGCAGCAGTGTGTGCAAGCCTGTACCGCAACGAGCTCTCATTCAAAGGGGAGAAAAGTGAATTCAATCCCCAAGTTTTTGAAACGTACAGAAGTTTACACACATGCACACACACATACAGACACACATATACACCCAGACACACACACACACACACGTCTGTATTCATATCTTTATGGGGACTCTCCATTCATCTCTACAGGAAGAACCCTTAATTGAACAATAACAACCTTAACTCTTACCCAACCCTAACCTTAACCATAACTAGCCCCCCCACACACACACACACATATATGTATATTTCTATATATATATATATATACACACACACATTATCTCACTCTGAATCAAAGGGTATTAATATGCAGCCGGCTAACCCTTAATTGCTATAATTATAATAGCCTGTTCTATTTTGGGAAGGCTTTCCATTAGATGTTGTTGGATCATGGGGATGAATTTGCTGCCATTCAGGTTGGGTGTTTGATGCTGGAGATGCGTGGCTGTCTGCTCAATTATACACCTCTATGTCAGCAGTGTGTGTGGCTTATGGCTCACGGGTGTCCCAATACTTTCATTGTGTATATATGGGACACCACAGGTCAATAAAGCTATAAAATTATTGCTTCATGATACTTCTTGAAAATGAGATTTTACCAGTGGCATCCAGCAGATCCGAAGCCCCGGAAGAATACGTTTTTTTGTCATGGTGCTGACGCAAGGCTTTGTTTCGTACGAGTGATAAGGCCAGTCGAGCCGCGACAATCCCCCCCGCTTCATCCCAGGGGCCCCCTTCTTCATCCCCTACTCCCGCTTTAATACTTCTTCCAGACTTTTTCTTTCAGCAGAGCGCCACCAGCCTAACTTTTAGCTTCATCTGTGTGAAGCCATTTCTCTCATGGAACTTTCTATTTCTTAGAATAATCTTAACGATCCGTGATGGGTTTGTACTCTATACTGCGTTTATTCCGTGCCTTCCACAGCCCTGTATAGGACAAGCAGTATAGAAGATGAATGAATGAATTAACGAACGAACAAACGAATGAACAAATAAACAAATTCAGGAATGAATAATCTTAAAGATCATTTTAGAGTAGGTGTTCATTATGCAAAGTTTGAATAAGGAAATTAGAATTTTTGTTTGTTTGTTTTTTCCATTCTCGGCTCCCATCCTTGCG
This sequence comes from Mormyrus hasselquistii, assembly GCA_026779605.1. NCBI lineage: Eukaryota > Metazoa > Chordata > Actinopteri > Osteoglossiformes > Mormyridae > Mormyrus > Mormyrus hasselquistii. The sequence goes on along the minus strand of JAODKE010000040.1, from coordinate 16,597,566 downwards.
TTATAAGTTTCGACCTGACTGGCCGGGTTTTGGTACAGACGTGTTCTGCCGGCGGTGACTCAGCTGCACTCGCGGGCTCGGCGTGACAGATTTATAAAGAATGTTCCACTGAGGCCCAGAACCCATCCGCTGGAGTGACTGACGGAGGTGGACATTTACGGAGGGGGGGAGCAGTGGAAAGGAGTACAAAGTTAAAGTCAGAGAGATACAGAGAGAGAGAGAGAGAAGGCTGTAGGAGGTTTGTTTTTGCTGTGTCGCTCTTGTCTAGGCACATCTGGCCATTCAGTCTCCTGGGCCCTTGTCTGCACTGTGCGTGAAGTCAGTCTGCATGGCTTTGTAATGAAGAAGAGCCAAGTAAACAGCGTTTTTAACACTAATGGGAAGCATCCCTTGGTTTTATTTGTTTACTTATTTTTAGAACAGAACAGTGATACTTGTGTATTCCATGGGGAAATTCTCTTGTCACGGACACGCAGAGCTTGGGGGTCGCAGCAGTAGATTTTGCCGACCGCGTGCAACATTTTTGGGGGGGGGAGACTTAACCCCATAATTTTACTACCAGACTTTGTGCCTGAAAGGAAACAAACAACTTTCTGGGCTGGGGGGGGTTCGAACCCATAATTTTGATATGTGGCTACATGCCTGCATGTGACCATTGCAATCGCATCCAGCCCCCAGCGTTTAAACTGTGACTTACGGAATGACGACCTTAGAATCCCTTATTCACCCCCGTAGGATCCCCATCTTACTCCCTATGAAACCACAGACATTAACTCATTTTATACCCCTGCCCCCCCCCCCCCCTTTTTATTTCCCCTCATGTCTTTTACACCTAGATCCAGGATGGTTTCACGCCATCTGCCCGTTATATGTAATATAACACAATGGCATTCCTAGGATACTATCCTGGGGTGGGCATCTGGCTATATTGGGTGGGCACCACTGTTCGAGTTCAGAGTCACGCCCCCGATAATCCATGACCATTTGTGTGGCAGCAGAACCCGCACATTGCGTGGCTGCCTCGGCACGCGCGAAGCCCCCGCTACTCAAACCGCAGGAACAGACTGGCAAATCGTGAGATAAACAGACTAGGATAGGGCAGGCCTCTGTTGTCCTCGCAGATGCTCCGAATTCCCGCAGTTCCAGGTGGGGACCGGCATTTGAATTCCGGTCTGCCGCGTGGAAATGAAATGCTAATCGTCCCCAGCCCCCCCCCCCCCGCAGTGGCGGCGTGTCGCGGCAGCTATCTCGAATCGCCAGGAGGGCGGTCACGCTCAGGCGGTGCCAAGGAGGCTGTACCCTAACACGGGAACGGCGAACATCGGAGGGTCCCCCCTCTGTGCACCAAACGCAATCCCACTATGAGTGTAATTACACAGGGCGGCGTGCATAATGAAGATTAGGAGTCTCGTGTTTTTTTCCAGGCCTCTGGTGTCGGTGCTCGAGTTCGATCTCACTTTCTACCTTTTCTCGGTCCCTTTCTCCCCCGTAACGTTCAGCACAACGCTCAACGTCACTTTCCCATCTCTGGCAATTTACGGCTAGCCTTGACAAACCTCGTCGAGGTTAGCCGTAAATTTCCAATACACTTCTCCATCGGATAGATCACGCTTCAGTATAGATGCACGACAGATAATAGGTATATGGGCGCTGTAGGAATATATGACTGAAAGATTTATGTAGACATAAGCACAGAGGAAAAGATGGTGTTCTGTATGGGGGAAGGTTAATCAGAAGCCCTAGGCAAACCTTTTCTTCGGAGTCCCTCACCACACCAAGAAAATATCATCATTTCATTTCCTCCACGATACACGGCCTATTTGGCCGATTGCTAGAGCCACGGTCTGAGGTTAATCACAATCACAATCATTAAACATTACAAGCATCGCTGGAATCAGCTGCAGCGAGGATAGGCGTTCGATTACAAGGCCTTGCTACGGCACGGATCACTTTGTGTGTTGTTCCAGCCAGCCCAGGATGTAGCAGCGATGCTGTATTTACCTGTGGGTATCGTCTGGGGGCTCGAGAGGGCTGTGCACAGGGCAGTCACTGCTCACTGCTATATTTGTCTGTCTCAGTGTGTGCCCTCCCTGACACACCCTGTCTTCCGAATGATATTTCTGCATGCTCAAACGCCCCCGAGCGTGGCACCCGTGCCCCCGGCGCCCCCGGGAGGGCTCTGATTGGCAGCTCTGCGGCATCCCCACTGACTGAAGGGAGCTAAGCAAAGGCCTGTGACGATTTCCTAACACGTCCACTCTGGGCCCCGATTTCCGGTGCTGATCCCCGGTATTTCACACGTCCGTCTTCACTTTCATTCTTTCTGCCAACGGAGGAGAGTCCTGTGAGTTCAGTGTGTCATAGAGATGAAAAAAGGTGGGAAGAGGAGGAATAATATGAAAATGAAAAGACATAAGAAAAATATCCAGGAGGATGTCTCAAAAAATGAACAAAGGATGTCTCAATTCTACAATAGCTATGTGATTAAAAACAGTTGTGATATGGATGTTTACGTGTTTTTGGAAATCCCTGTTAATTATCTCTCAGGTACATAACTTGGTTGTCCTCGCGGTGTCTTAACTCTTAAACGCCCTCCATACATGTACGCACACACAATGGGATGATATGCATAGTAAATGACAGCGGAAAATTACTACAAAAGGTCCTCGTTATACATCATGCCAATATGTAATTTCTCGATATGCACCAAATATATTTGCACGTATGAATCGCTATTGTCAGGGAAATCCCCGTGAGGGTCATCACAGGCTGGACAACACAGACAGTGCTGTACTCAGAAAACAGGACTAGTTCTGGCTGGATGAGGTTTAACCATATGAATTACTAAAAGCTATTAGTTCTACTGTTTAAACCTCTGAACCAGGTAAACATACCCCCGGGCATATTTTAACATTTGAGTATCAGAAGCCTGTATTTAATTCAACTAATACATTTTACAGAACTGTGTAGCGATTACTGTTTACTGTACTGTAATGCAAATCATAATGTAAGACGATATATATGTAATAAAAAAGACAATAGATGATAAACAGTACATTCTCAAAAATAAAATAGGTCTGTGACATCACAATGCATCTCTCACATACCTTGTCCAAATCAATCTGTGATATGCATAACCGTAGCGTATCAAGGACACCCCCTCCCTTTCCGCAGCCTCCCCCACATACTAGGGCAGCACCATATATCGTTTCTGTGTCATCATCGTGCCGTCCACCTGCGGAATAATCGCATTGTGGCATAAGTAAGGCAAATTAAATCAAGCATGTCATGCTACAACATTTTTGCTTTTTTGATGCAAAAGGAAAACTCTCATGGTTTTCATTTTCCATGACTAATCTACAAGATAAGTCTGTTTGATATAATTTATTCCAATTTAAGGGTTTTTGGATACGCAGAGTTTGTTGCTAGTGAGTGACATGCACAGCGAATCACTAATCACAATGGGCGATATGCGATAATAATAGACATCGCATGTTATGCCCATGTAATTCTCACATCTCAAGGAGTGCAATAGTGAGCCGGGTTGAGATCTGGCTATTTGATACCTTAATATCGTCCTGACCGCAGTATATGGCGTTTTTACTGTAAAAACAATGTATTTACAATAAATTTCCGGTATTTTGAAATCTTGGATATGAGATTTGCCCATGGGGGGGGTTAGCTTTCGCCAAAGCATGTTTTAATCTGTCATAGGAAACAAAGCTTAGCAAACTTTGCAATTTTAATGATTATTCCTTTTCAAGATTATGTTAAAAAAATTAAAGTTTACTATTGCTGCTTTTGATTGAATTCTGCTTTGGCCTTCTGAGCCAATCGTAATCATTTCCATCCTTGCTGTTTAAATCACTCGAGGGCTTGATGAGGAATTTATTTTGAACTCCTTCTTTGCTTTATAAATATTGCAATATTTATCGCAAAGAAAATCACATTGCGATATCCGAAATTTTCCGATGTCATGCAGCCCTAACGCATAGATACGTGACCGTCCCGACAAGCCGCATATGATCCACACACTAAAATTATCCAGAAGGTCCAAAATACTCACAGAAACAGGAAACAAAAATAGCTGAAATCTTTTTTTTTCCTCAAAATGAGGTTTACATCCCAAATGTGAGGAAGGGGTGCCACCCTGTCCCCCCCCCCCACCACTGCCCCCACATCCTCCTGATTTAAATTACTTTACCTGAAGCCAGCACTCCAGATTCACTCCTGTATGGATTCAAAAGGCCTGAACTATCTTGTACCATGTGACACATTTCAAAGAAAAGTGAGGTACCATGCTCTATGAAATTGGTCTCATGTAAAGATCAGAATATATTCACTGCCCCCCCCACCAGCACCACTACCTTATTGAAATTCATAAAAGATCACGTACATACTCGGAGCGAAACTGTGTGTTATAATTTATGTATTAAAAAACAGGGGAACTTTCCACTCTGAGTTGGAAATCTCGGTTCAGATAGAGACAACTTAGAAGCCCTTTTATCTAGTTTGTCTTGACTGCTTTCTTTTAATAGCATTTCTGCCTCATTTAATCCCATTTAATCCTGGATTGTTTGAGGTGAACCCCCCCCCCAACCCACAGTGCTCAACAAAACCCATTGGAAAATTAAAAAAAAAAAAAAAAAAAACATTGAGAGATTCTTACTGGGACAGTCTAGAGGGTGACCTTGCCACTTAACCATCATTATAATTCAAACAGAACAGAGGAACCACAGACTAAAGGGATTAAATGACATCTTTCCCTCCTGACAGTTGTTAATGGTGTCTTTTGTACCTTGGAAGTCATTTAAAACAGGGATTACAAAGTTAATGTTTTATTCAGAAATATGTTGATTTTATCAAGTGATTTTTTTTTGGTGTCTCCCTCCCTTGCTCAGGTTAGAGGATATTGGCACTTCTCCATTTGGTCTTGTGAAAGGACGAAAGCCCCCCTCTGTGAGCCATTCATGCACTGTGTGCTGAAGGCAGTTCTTGTAATTTCTCGATGCAGTGCAGGCTGTGGTGCAGTGACAGCCTGCCCTGGAAAAGCAGTAACACTATGTGATGTGAGTCATTTTAAGATCCCTCACCTATCATGTCGGTGAATTAAATGAAAATTAGTCTGCAGCACAATGAAATTCTGCTTCGTTTTGCACCATTCAAAACTTCTTAACAGTTTCGGCTGCTTCAGAATATCACCCCGTTCCATCTAGCTGTCACCCATGCTGTAACTTATCCGGTATATGACAAAAAAGCCGTGAAAGTCGCATTTGCACTCCCCGCATCCGTGCCTGATGGAGGAGTAGTTCCCATGGAACAGCAGTGAAAAGTCGCCGTCTGTAAATACTTTGGACTTGGCATGTGAAACTTTCTCATTTCCGATGACTTCAGGGTGCCCCATTCACAGCCCTTTTTTTCTCCAGCTCAAACGAAAGCCCTCTAAATAAAGCGGGAAAGCAGAACAATAGACAGCTTTCTACGTTCGCGGCATTTGCGTTGCCTAGATGCCGGTGTTACGGCGGCGGGACGTGAGACTCTCACACTTGGTGGAGTGGGGTGGGGGGTGTCAGTCTTGGCTCTACAGGGCTTCATCCTTCACAGAAAAGTCTCAAGAGTCTTTATTGGCCGTGCATGACAGGTAAACTGGGATGCACACTCATTCAGCCACACTAAACAAAAGGCAATAACGATGCAAGGCAATACAATATAGTATAGACAGTATGTAAGGAATAATGTCTTACAAGAGTAAAACACAACTGTATATTGTATCAGAATTGAGTCTTGAGAACTGATTGAAATCGAGTCTCTTGGGCTCTATTTTATCCATGTTCAGTCATGCTCGGTTCTGAAGAAAACGCTATAATTTACCTACCTACTACACCGATGGGTGAACAGTCAAAGACTCCTTAGTTTTAGTGTCTGCACAGTTATTTTGTCATGCCTTTGTAGAGCTGAATACAAGATGGATGCAAAATCGTACAGGTCGTTCAAAACCAAACAAAATGCTGATACAGTGGTTCATAAAGTGACTGATACAGTACAGTGACAGGGCTATAAAGTCCAGGTGCCATGGATGTCACTGTCACTGGTTGTTGGAAATGCGAGTGGGAGTGACGCATGTTTCGGGTGGGCGGCATTCTAAGGAAGTCTGACCGCTCATTAGCGCTGTAATTCCAGCTTTTTGGTTTATGCACCACCGGGATTATGAGTAAGGAATAGCGTCCTGTCACTGCGCATAGCACGCCGTGATGGGTCGGCGTCGCACTTATAACCAGGTATTTCACGGCAGCTTCCAGTGGCTGACAGTAGGAGAGCTACTCTCAGGATTTCGCCTGATTATCTTCACCTGGAAAAGTCAGAGGCACTCGGAAGAAACATGCCAAGAAAAAAAGCACGGAAAGAGCGTAGCAGGAGCAGGCAGAAGTTTGGCGGAAGCGGAGAAGTAGCAGAGAGTTTGGGGTTCACCCAGGAGAGGATGATAACGTGTGAATATTCATGCTGGAGGGATGGCTGGGAGGAGGCTTGGGGTTTTTCACACCTAGCAGACAAAGACTTTCGTTTCTTCTCATCACGAGTCTGTTTTCAGGGAGCGCCATCCCTGGCAGGCCCCTTATGGTTTGGAAGGATAAAAAGGCAGCTTGTTTCTACAGGAAGTCGGGGAAGTGATTCACGTTTATGATAAAAAAATGTCTGATTTGGCTAAGAAAATTAAACTTAATTAAAGAAAACCCAGGACGAAAACAGGTGGAGCTCTTATCACCTCCAGGGTCCTCCTCCAATTTGATGGTGGATATCTTCTGCCTGAGTTTTGTGTTTTGTTTTGTCTCATGGCCCCCTCCTCCCACCTACCCCCCCAACCTAAACCGGCACAGGGGCCAAGGAGGTGAACGCCAGCGGGAAGACATTCACGGTGAAGAGCTCCGTGCAGCTCCAGGTGGACCGCGACGATGACGGCGTAGCTTACACGTGCCGGGTGGACCATGTGGCGCTGACATCATCGCCGCAGCAGGCCACGGAGGTGCTGGAGGTACACTGTGAGTATCTGGTGCATATGGCACAAGTGGCACGGACACGCAGGAGGGAATAAGGTCTATCACCATGTAAGCGCGTCAAAAAAGCATAACGGCAAGATGAACTATGACCTGGGGGCTCAGTGGGCAGCCTTATTCTCTGGCGTGACAGGGACATGGGCGCCGAGGCACATTCAGGGGGCCCAGCACTTGACACGCCTTTTAATACCTAAAATTATATTTAAAATTGGACAAGGGTCCCCGTGGTGACAGCTTATCAGGGGACACAGATTTTCTACGTGCACCTCTTATATCTTATACAATATACATATATATCTATAAATGGCCTAGTAACAGATTGTCACACACGCTTGCTAAGTACCCTGGGGTGACCGTGTTGTGAAAGGCGCTATATAAAATTGAATAAATTGAAATGAATGAATCGAACTGAATCATACCTCCAGTGCTGGGAGTATGAATCCCAGCTGCATAAGCTGTGTGCGTGTGTGTGCCCTGTGATGGACTGGAATCCTGTCCAGGGTGCAGCCCTGCTTCATGCTCTGTACTGCTCGGGATAGGCTCTAGACCCCATGACCATGTCCAGGATAGGTGGTTGGATGCATATTCAGGGCCAATCAGATTCCATAAAACTGAAAATAAAAGTGTTGGGCATTTTCAGTCCAGAAGCTACAAATCCAGACCAAGATTTTGTTTCTACCAACCAGCTAAGCATAAAGAGTCACAGTTACAGAGTAGTCACTTGGTCGGTAGAAATAAAATGTGGTCCGGATTTGTAGCTTCCGGACCGGAAATGCCCACCGCTCACCCCAAAATGTCCAAACGCCTGTACAAACCGTAACTACTACCAATAATATTAATAATGAATGTGTGTATGTGTCTGCATGACTGCCTCTATCCTCTCCGTGCAGATGCCCCTCGGGTGGAGATCACACACTCCGCAACGCACCCCCAGGAAGGCGATTACCTAAAGCTTGAGTGCGTCTCCAAAGGAAATCCATCGTAAGTAGTGATTAGGCCAAGAGTAGCTCCCCCTAGTGGGAGCTATGTGCCATATGCTAGGTACACAAACAACTGGGGTGGAGGGAGGGGTGTCATATCCACAGTGAAGCGTGCTGTTCACGATTGCCGCTGTCCTGCGGGATTGTGTCTGTGGTGGAGATGTTGGTCCTGATTGATGTCTTGAGTCACGTTGATCAGATACCATAAATTGGAAATTAATTACAAACAGCATCTGCCAAAGCAAAACATATTTCATCTTTGCCGAGCCTTTTCAGACGGTGTTCCGTAATCCCACAACATATTGCGAAATAATAGTAAATCATATTTTAATATTTAAGATGGTTTCCTTAATTACTGGCGTCTTTTTGTAAGGAGAGATAACACGGAGAGTCAGCGCTTTCCCCAGTGTTTTAAAAGCTCTGCTATTTTTGTGTGTGTGTTTCTTTAATCCTTCTTAAAAACAGCATTTTCTGTCATTAACTGTGTTCTCTCTTCAGTGGAGGAAGTTTTTGAATAAGTGACTTTGACATTAATACTTTGATGGTCTTTCTTCTGGGGTCTAAGTGTGTCTGAACTAATTCCGCCTCCGTCACAGGAGAGCTGTTACACACTGGTAAAGCTAAGTTCCAGGTTTCATAGCTGTCAGTGAAACTCAGTTATACTCAGGTTTTTATTTATCTATTCATTTTTTGTCTATGGTCAGCAAACTGTTTCAAAGGTTAAGATGAGTCAGCTGTCACTCTTCATTCTTTTGCACAGTTTAATATCTATGGGTATAGAAAACGTTGAACTCCTCACACTTCCAATCTTCACAACTGTTCACATATTCCCAATTTATTTGGTAATTGTCCCTTATCGCCGAACGTTGGCGCTTCTGAATGCAGGTAGACAGTGGTGCTAAAACTGAGAAAATTCACGCACACATACCTTTATATTATGTCCTGAATCGTCCTGCATGCCGCATGGTATATATGGTATACAAGACAGATTCCTTGTATGTTTACCATACTTGGCCAATAAAGATCTTTCGGTTTCTGATTACCTTGAAATACTTTTTGCATTTTATTTAATATCTGTATCTTGTTCTAGAGCACCGGTTTCCTTTGACCCACCCTCACTAGTTTTCGAACACATCCATGTCTTAGACCTGACCCCGTCCTCTGGACAAAGGATGGGAGCGAACTGCCTGACATCGATCGCATGATTGTGGAGGGCCGTGAACTGACCATCACGTCCTTGAACAAAACGGACAACGGCACGTACCGCTGCGAGGCCAGCAACCACCTGGGCACCAGCAGTGCCGAGTATGTGCTCTACGTGTACGGTAAGTTCTTCACAGCCATGACGGGGTGGAGGGGGGGCATCACCTGCCAGTCCTGTATACCTTCTAGAGAACTTTGTGGAGCTCCACAAGATTCTGATCAGAGGTTCCAAACCAACCGTCGCCAGCGAGTCGTATTCCCACTCATATGCTACCTTAGCGGTATTCCTTCATCTGGTGGCTTTTGTTGGCATATAAGCACATCGGGGGGGGGGCGAAACGGAAGCAGTATTTCATGCTACGGACAATGGGCGGCCGCAAGATAAGTTAATCCAGGGACAGCGGTGGACACAAGGGATAAAGGGACTCGCTGTCAAAGGAGACAAATCGCCTAGGGCTACAGATAGCATCCGTTACGGGGCAGCAAAAGACGGGTGAAAAGGGATGGATCCAAATAAGGCCAGATTAAGGAGTTTAAGGACGAAGGAGCTGGATAGAGAGAAAGGGGTTTGTCTGTGAGCAAAAGAGCCAGGGTGACAAACAGGAGAGATTATTTGCATCGAGAGCTCAGGCAGGAAGCTTCTTAACGGTGGACGAGTCTCATGTTCACCCTGTTTTTTTTGGCTTTATTTTTTCTGTAATACTCTTAAAGTCAGTAAAAGAGCATTTGACCTGACCCCCCCCCCCAACTCCCACCCCCACCCCCCCGAGTAGTGGAAGCAA
>JAODKE010000040.1:16548852-16562915 GCA_026779605.1 Mormyrus hasselquistii | reverse complement strand
AGGTAAAGCGGGTCATGAACAGGCATGGGGCCGGAGGTAAAGCGGGTCATGAACAGGCATGGGACCGGAGGTAAAGCTGGTTCATAACAGGCATGGGACTGGAGGTCTGGGTGGGCAGCCGCCTTTGCTACAGAAATGCTGTCATCAATCAGAAAACCCCACTGCTGAAGAATTTGAGAGCATGTTGATGGACTTGGCTACATCAAAACAGCCAGTTTCAGCTCAAACTCGGCATCCGGCTATGAGATACAATTATTTCTGTCTTGGTGGTTTTGCTTGCCAGTCTCTTCCTTTATCCATCTCACTTGGGAAAGAAAGGAAATCAATTCAGTGCCTGTGCAAATGTCCTCAGCCTTGCATTTCATTTATAAATTTTATATATTTATTTCATGGTCTCTGGAATTGGGTTAAAATGTTGAATAGGTGGTCGGGTGGTTTGGAGGGTTTGCAGGCGCTAACTGAATGTGACTTATGCTTCACTGACCACCAGCTGGGCCTCATGGCTACATGCAACAGTAATAGACTATCAGGGTGGCTGTCTTGGGTATGTCAGATATCAGCACCCCCTGCTGGAGTCTTCTGTATCCCAGTAATCTAGCCCAGTGCTTCCCAGCCCAGTCCTCGGGGAAACCTGGATAGACGTTTTTGATCCCTCCCGGCTCCCAGCCAATCAGGAACACCGAATACCTGGTAGAGGTGCTGGGAGCAGAAAGGAAGCGAAAACGTGGACTATCCGGGGTTCCCTGAGTACTGGGTTGGGAAACACAGATCTAGCCTATGCTTTTTAGCTATTTGTAGAATCCTTCATTTTTCCCCTTTTTGGGCTGCTGTGGTGCGACCCCCCCCCCCCACCACCACCACCCCTTTTTTTTTACCGGCACATCCTTGTCTCCATGGCAACACAAGTGCAGGGGTGCATTTCCCAAAAGCCCCCTTTAGCGCCTTCCATGGTTGGACCTATTCAGTTGCATGGTTCCAAAAATGCAAGTTGGAAACGTAGCCTAGCTTTTGAGAAATGCACCCCAGATTATTACATCTGGTTCCAAGCCACCTCTAAAAGCAATGGTACCCACTCACCCAGAGGTCATCCCGGTTCTCACCTATAAGACCGCCCTGCTGTAAACTAACGCACAGAGCATCCCCCCTTCAGCCCCATTCATCCATACGCCTTAATAACATGCTTAGGGGTGAAAATCATCACAGATGCTTGCTGTTCCGGATGCTGGGAAAAGATACAATTAATAAAAATATTAAACATTCATGAGCCATATCCCAATATGCATAGCGTGTAATCATTGTGCATCAATATAACTGCAAAGAAATATTATCCTTACTGAGCCTAAACAAATTGTCAGGATTTTCTGATAATCTCATCTTCTGTGCAGAACAATAGGAGCCTGTGACTGTCTCTTGTTCCTTCCTTGTTAACATGCTACAGTATTGATTCTTATGAGAATAATATGATACAGTTCCCATGTCTGTTTTCAGGATTTTAGCCCTGGAAGTACAAAGCATGGTCTGCTGTAGGCAGACAGATGGGAATTCATTTAGAATGGGGGCTGTTTTGTAAGCATTTATTTCTGAATTCGTGGCTCCGGTGCCCTGGTCGATGGTATTGAGATGGAATAGGATGATCATGCTTCGATGACTAGATATTATAGTTAAAAATCTCGATTCTTTCTTGATGTAAAAGCATTGATTATCGTCAAAGTGATACTTCGTATGGGAAAATCTATTTTTTTCCCTCCCTGCTCCACGCTGTAGCTTTTGTTTGCCGTAGTTAAATGCTGCTCCCCCCCCCTCTCTCTCTCTCTCTCGCTCTCACCAGGAAAGTTAAGCTAATACCCCGCTGATGTGGCCTTGGGCCCATTATTTCGTTGCGGTGAGGGGGGGGTGGGCACTGCAGACCAGCGTAGCGACGGGAACGTCGTGCCATTCGGGGAGGGCGCCATCGCCGCCACTCCTGAAGTCTCAGGGCCGACAAGAGTGCGTCGTTCTCTGACAGCGAGACAATTCATGGCGGCTAGACGCCGGCGGAGAGAAAAAACTGAGCGGGAGTGAGCGAGACAGAGGCGCAGGGAGCGCAGGAGAGATCGCATGCGGCCGATATGCATAATGAGATACTGTCATTTCCTCACATCAATCTTGTATCAGCTGGGGTAAAATATTTGTGAGAAAATAGTAAAGAAAAAAAAACGCCGTGCCTATGATATTAAAAACAGCGAGAAAAAAAAGTGTGAAGCATCCAGAATTGATAAAGAAATGAAACTTGGCAGGTCAGATGGCAAAGTAAATGAGTGTGTAAAGACATTTAGATGTTTATTGATGAATTTATGAAAGTGTTAATTAAAATTTAAATGGATGGACAACGTGAGAGTCATTCTAATCTGGTTAGTTACAAAGCTTGGAAATATTTGATCATCAGTAACATATATAATGGCATGGAAAGGCAAAAATTCTGTGGTACGAGTCGTAGAGACAGAACGTGGCATCTTCCTGCATATAGCCTGAAAATGGTAGAGCCCGTGTCAAGAGCCTCCACAGTGCCCTCTGCTGTCTGTCAAACATGCTCCCTATGGGCGTCTCTTTCGGCGGCCCGGCGGCCCGCAGGCCTCTTCTTCATGCAAATCCCGTCATGTTACTGTCAGATGTCACCTGGCCAGCTCCCGGGGGTGGGGGTGCTTCCTGTGACTGTGTGACTGTGGATGTGACCTTTGCCCATGGCTGGCCCTGCTCGTGCTCACCGGGGTGTTCGGCGCCCCCCCAGAAAGGGAACGGGAGGTGGGGAACGGCTTTGTAAAGTTAAAACCCTGTGCTGTCAGGCACATATCAGCATATAAAAGCCCCCACAAATTATTTATATATAGTACGCTTTGAGGAGTCATGCTGACCTTATGCTTGTTATGCTAATTGTGCAGTGAGGAGTTATCACTGTACAGTTTCAATCCATTCTGTTGAAGCAGTGCCTTGACAACATGCAGAACTATTAAATGCGAATACACGCCATTTATAGCCAGTTTATGTATCCCTGGCTATAAACGATGTCAAACTGGACTCCTTGAATCGCCTTCATGTGAAACATCTGCTACTCGGTTAAGTGGGCAGTTTGGATGGCAGTGTGTCATGTGAGGGATGGAGAGAAAACCATGGCGATGGAGGATATCACTCCATCTTTGGACACAGCCAAGACACACCAGTCTGCAGTGTAACCAGAAGCGACATGCACTCGGACACATGACTGTAGTCACATGACCACGAGAGAACTGAGACCTGGGCACCCAGCGCAACAAGAATGAAAAAAAACAAGCCCATAATGACAGCTTGTCCCCTCTATACCGGCAATCAACTATTCACTTTAACACCGGGCTAGATATCTGGCTCTGAGCAAACAGCAAATTTATCCTTGGGAAAAGCATAACATAGTGACTGGCAGGTGTTATATTGCACCAGGTAACTCAGCTTGTGTTTATATCAGAGGGAAAAAAGTTCACGCAATAACCTCCAACAGTCTGAAGTAAAGACAATAGGTACAGCGGTTTTGTCGTGTTCGCGGTGGGACCTGTCTGCCATCAGTTTACTAATTTCCTGTGAAACAGGAAGTACACGGCCTCGCCATGATTCCTAACCGACTTTCTGTGTTCCTTCGTACGAAGAGCCAGTGTAATACTTGTTTCTGTTGAGACGGCAAGCTGATCCACTAGACATAGGATTTGGAGAAAGCTTCTTTGAGGGAAGGGGTTTACCACACAGAGATAGCAAACAAGAGATAGCCGTTTTGGTTTTAGCTAAGAGGATACAGACAGGGGAGAAAGCAAGATAGCCATTGATCCTGTAGTGTAATAAAGTCTGGGCCTGGTGCGAGACGGCAGAAGTGTTTTACATCATGGGTAACTGACTGCAGGTGAAAGCGACTTGCCGCCAAATTCGCCTCCCCAGCCACCCACCCTCAGACATCTGTGCTCGCCCCCGCTGTCTCGAAAAACAAACGGCTACAGAGGCGGACCGTGTTCCACACTCAGAGCTGCCAACTGTCCAGCAGAAGAGCTCAGATCATGCACTGTGAGTCACCGCACCTAATCAAAAATGTTGTTGCAGAAACGTTACTCGCGGTTGTTTTCACACCATATATAAACACAGTATAAATACAGATGCACACATTTTATATATATAGACAGACAGACAGACACACTAAGGCATTCGTCTACCCCGTCCTCCAGAAGGTATGAGGTCTCAATGGCAGACGGCACTGTCATAGGTATGTGGCTCTGTCAGGCCCAGATGGCTCTCTGACTGATTGTGACAGGTCTGCCACGGAGATGTGCAGCGGCCATGTTGGTGCCATGCCTCCCGACACTGACTGGGGAGCATCGGCGCTGGCAGAAGCAGGCTGGCGAGACGTGGGACATCTGGAAGTGCCAACTGTGTTCGGCAAGGGGCAAGAGCGGGGAACGGGATCAAGACCCAAAGCATAGCAGCTATCGAAAACCTGACATGAAGCATGCATTTCCGTTAAGCAGGGTGCAGCAGTCAAACTAACTCATACCAAGAAAAGGATGCCATTCAATGGCTTCAGTATATCTATCAAGTGGCCAGTTTCACATCAATTAACCCATTAAGATGATTAAAAGACACCAATCTGAAATGCATAAGATTGCTTAAACCTTATCAACCAAAAACAATGCAGGAGATTCATATAATGGATTTTAATATAAAGCTGTAAGATTCAAGCAGCACCCGAGGAAGACAGCAGTTAATAATTATATGCAGCACTCATGTTAAGGATCCTCCAGGTCAGAAGGGGGCGACCTGTCAATATCATCATAAGACGAGGCCACCAACAAAACAATATCGCAGCTCCTGCCGAAAAACTAGGACACACCCTCTAATTAAGCCTCACTGGTATTATATTTAAGCAGCATTCAGAGCATTGCTCAGTGCTCAGCCTCCAAGCTATTCTCAAGGTAACGTCCAAGAATTACAGCCTGGAGTGCAGCTCCGCTACTCCTGATTCAAATATTCGGTTCCCCTTGTCTGCCTCGCTTCCTGTTTTCCATACCTGTCTCTTGGTTCTGCTTAATCCTCTAGTTTTCTGCTCTCCTGGGCCTCGTCACCTGTTCCGCTCCTTCCTGGTCCTACACCCCTCTAGCTCACTCCTCTGCCACCTGGTGGTCACTCGCAATTATGTCCCGGGTTTGGACTGCTGCTGAAAGGTCAGTGCAGAGTGACCACCCACTGCTTTGGGCGCCTGAGTGGCTTGCAGTGTCCAGAGAGGAAAGGAAATAAAAACTTCTATGGTAGCTTCTTCTGGCCACCAGGGTATGCAGTGATGCCCAGCAGGGCAGCCTGTTGTGGTTTAGCTGCTGTGGTGAGGATCAAGGCCGGTCCTGGGTCTCGCTCACAGCTCAAAGTACGGCGACGTGCATGCAGAGTGTGGCAAGAAGCGAATCCGGTAGGGAATCAATTCAGATAACAGGATAAGGCTTCCTCTACAGAAGTACCTCTTAACCTCAGGACACATTAAAAATTAAAATACCGGACCATCAGATTAGTGCAGGCTGTCAACCCTAGACCTGAATCCTGAGATCCTGGAGTGCTCTGTGCATTGCTCACGTTTATCCAGATGCATCTGGTTAAATATGCAATGGCTAGATGCTGAAAATGCCATATGAGCCACGAGGATCTCAACCCATAGCATGAAATCTGTTGCAGTACAATTGTGTTCGACTACGATACTCCATTTCATTTTTTTTTCCCAGGGATTATTCTACAGCTTGAACCAAAAACCTTCTTGTTCCATATCAGGGTCCCTACATCCTGCACTCTCTGTCTCGAGCCCTGTGGTATCTCACCCCCTTTACTGCCCTCAGCTCCACTGTCTCGCTGTGTGATGCTGATCTGCTGTGTCAGCCCCCCTCCGTGAAAGTGGTCGGCAGTGACCACGACCTTACCTGTTGGCCGACACACTGCCACGGAGCAGGCACGCAAACACACACGCCCGAGTGCGTCACTGGAACAGCTGAGCCATTAAGTCTTTGATCCCCGACAGAAGCTTGTTGGTCCGTTAACATCCATTTTGAGGTCCATTGAGCCAAATGACCTTAACAGGAGCACTGCTTTCAAAGGCAACTTTAAATGACCCTATCAGTGGCACCAAAGTGGAACGATCTCCTCTTTAATCCCAGCTTGCGGGGTGGGGGTTGGGGGAGCCAGCAGAGCAGGGGCCAGTACAAGCTGGCCTTGATCTCTACCTTCTACGGAGGCGGCTGAGTGTCACACACCCTCGTTAAATGGGAAGGCTGGCACTACATGACAGGAGATGGAAACACCTGCACCTCAAGACTGGACTGTAGGATGGGTGTGGCTCTGGATAGGAAGCCACGCCCACTTTATAAATACTCAGCAGCCTTCATAAAGCCCAGTTACATGCAAAATTTTCATGATTCCATACTCCTACACCCCAAAGCGCATTCACCAACATCCATCCATCAATCCATTTCCAAAACACGCTGGTATCCATCACAGGGCAGACACATCATTTGGACTTACGTACTGTAACATGGTGGGTGCAGCCATCAATCTGCCACCCTACACATGCCGGCATGGAGACCTGACTCACTGATGGGCTTTGGCTTTCACCTGGACCATGGTTTACACTTTGCTTTGCAAAGACCACTCCTAATCGGGGGGGGGGGGCTGAGGCCCATAGTGCAGAAATGTCACCAACATTCCATTGACTTGACAACTATAGAGTTCCAAACTTCCTTTGAAATTGAACATTAGGGGGGCTGAGGTCCCCACCCATTCATCATGACAGAATAATTGGGGGGGTTGTATTGACCAATTCTGATTATTGCAGGGGGAAGGGTTGCATCTGCCCCATAATCTACACCCATGTCTGGGTGGGGGGGCAGCCAGTTGACCTTGGACCCCCAGAGGTTTTTTTCCTCCCGACTTGGGAGATTTTGGTTCCTCTCTTCTGTTGGTATTTGGCTCTTTCTTTAATTCCTTTCTCTTCCCTTTTCTCTGTATTTTCATCATCATAAATGATGCAGGAATGTATCACAACGCACCCATGTAAAGCGCCTTGAGGCGACTGTTGTGGAAGGCGCTATATAAAAATTAATCGAATTCTCACACACATTCAAACCCTTTGGGCAATTTGGTAACTCCAATTAACCTCAGCAAAATTTTGTACTGTGGGGGGAAACTGTAGCATCTGGAGAAAACCCCAACAACATGGGAGGAACATGCAAACTCCACACACATAAAGCCATGGCAGAGACTCGAACCCGGGTCCCAGATTTGGGAGGCAACTGTGCTGCCAGCGTTGATTTACACCACTGAGCTGCTTTACACGCAGAACGGGCAAATAGAAATGAAATTTCTTCCAAGTTAAGGTCGGCTGTGTATAACAATAGTGAAAGTGGAGAAGGGGCCGCACCATTTGACTTCAGAGCGGCCGCCTGCGCCTCAGCGCCCCCTGCTGAGAATACGTCAGACGGCATATTTAATTAAGCGAGTGTAGACGCACGCGATGAGGAACCCGCTGGGTGCTGTAGGCTTCTCCCCACAGGGGGTCTCAGGTCACCCCACTGTCAATTCATCAGCGGCCCATTAAATATTTATAATTTGGGGGAGTGGGGGGGGGCAATGTCCCTGGATAGCATCAAAACAAAATTAACGCTCCACACCATGTGTTGTACGGAATTCGCTCCCACACAGCGGAGGCAGAGACTCAAGATTCCTTTGCAGCCGCGGGTGATGACCATTGTCCATCTGTCGTATGAAGCACACACCCCCCCCCAACAAAGTCTGGCTGCCCAGTTCCCGGTGGAATCACACCACTTAGAGGGTGCCTGAGCGCCGTGCTGCGTTTTAATCCGAAAAGGGGCATCCTGGTGTGAATGCCGAGTTAGTCTGCGGTCCTCTGAGGCAGGCGTGCCCAGAATGCACGGGGTAACACCAGAGGATCGGCACAAATCAGCCATTAGACTCGAGGAACGAGAAAGTGTTTGTCTATCTTCAATTCAATTCACTTTTATATAGTGCCTTTCACGACAGAGTGGTCCCGAGACGCTTTACATGGATGTGTTGTGATACATTACAACATCATTAGAGAGAAAAGAACGGGAAGAAATTTAATAAAGATAGCCAGATGACAACGGAGAAGAGGAACAAAAAACTCCCAAGTAAGGACAGAAAAATCTCTGGGGGTCCAAGGTCACCTGGCTGCCTGTACCTGCACCTGTACCATCTGTCTGTCTGTCTACCTATACTGATAACCTCATATCTCCACAATCCATTTGCTGTCGGTATGTACCATCTGTCTGTCTGTCTGTCTGTCTATCTATTCTGATAACCTCATATCTCCACGATCCATTTGCTGTCGGTATGTACCATCTGTCTGTCTGTCTGTCTGTCTGTCTATCTATACTGATAACCTCATATCTCCACGATCCATTTGCTGTTGGTGTGTACCATCTGTCAGTACATACTATCAGTATACTAATAACCTCATAAACTATATAGACAGAAGTATTGGGACACAACTCTTAATCACTGAATTCAGACCCATCACCACAGATGCATAAAAATAATTTTTTACCTAGCCATTCTGTTTCAATCAAGTTTACAAATATCTCTGAAAGAATGGGTCGTTCTGAAGAGCTCAGTGAATTCAAGTGTGGTACAGTCATAGGATGTCACCTTAGCAACAAGTCAGTTTGCAGAATATCTTTCCTGCTAGATATTTCACGGTCAATGGTAAGTGTTTAGGAACAACAGAAACTCAGCCTCGAAGTGGCAGACCATGTAAAGTAACAGGCCAGGGTCGTTGAGTGCTGAGACACACAGTGCACAAATGTCGCCAACATTCTGTTGACTCGACAACTATAGAGTTCCAAGCTTCCTCTGGCATTATCTGCAGTACAAAAACCGTGCACCAGGATCTTCATGGAATGGGCTTCCATGGCCAAGCAGCTGCATGCAAGCCTCACCTCGTCAAGCGCAATGCCAAGCGTCAGATGGAGTGGTGTAAAGCACGCTGCCACTGGACTCTGGATCAGTGGAAATGTATTCTGTGGAGTTACTAATCACGCTTCCCTGTCTGGCAGTCTGATGGACGAGTCTGGGTTTGGCAGATGCGGCAGAATGTTACCTGCCTGACTGCATTGTGCCAAATGTACAGTTTGATGGAGGAGAGATAACGGTACGGGGCTGTTTTTCATGGGGTGGGCTGGGCCCCTTAGTTCCAGTGAAGGGAACTCCTAATGTTTCAGCATACCGAGACATTTTGGACAATTCTATGCTTCCAACTTTGTGGGAACAGTTTAGGGAAGTTCTGTTCCAGCTTGACTGTGCCCCAGTCTACAAAGCAAGACATGGTTGCGTAAGTTTGGTGTGGAAGGACTTGACTGGCCCGCACAGAGTCCTGACCTCAACCCCATCAAACGCTTTTGAGATGAACTAGAATGGAGATGTTAAGCCAGGCCCTCATGTCCAACATCAGTGCCTGACCTCACAAATGTTCTTTTGGATAAATGGGCAAAAATTCCTTCACACACATTACAAAATCTTGTGGAAATCCTTCCCAGAAAGTGGAACAGTGGAAGCTGTTATAGCTGCAAATGGGGTAATCAACTCCATATTGATGCCTATGGATTAAAAATCGTAAAAGTTCCTGTAGGTGTAATGGCCAGGAGTCCCACGATCCATTTAACCTGTCTGTCTGTCTGTCTGTCACAGCCAGTCTATCTGAAGCCTTGTTCTGACACAGCACGGAGCATGCTGATGCATAGCGCCTCGACATCCCTGAATCATTAAAAGATCATTCAGTGAAAACTATTAAAAAAATCAAAAACAGACAATGGTACCAGGGCTGAATGTTCTATTAACGTTCGGTTTTAACACGCCTGTCTGTTGGCCTCATTAAACACATCACATTGTTATCCGTCCACCTCGCTCGGTGTAAAGCGTCATTTCAGGCCGTCCTGCCATCGCCGGCCTCACCTTGGATCTGGCGCTTTTTTTTTGTCTGACGTTGGCTCACATGCAGGGCCGTATTAAGCAGATGTTGGGGACAGTGGGTACGCTTGTCATCATTCCCCCTGGCTGACACCGGTGCTCGCTAATGTCACTCTGCACACCGGGGCCTTCCCGCCTGTCCACCTGGCACGGCGCCCGGCCCCCGCGGCCCCGCTGTCGACCGCTCGCCCCGGGTTCGACAGCATCCTGCCACTCCTCAGGCGTTCCGGTTCAAGTGTCGACGGCTGGTAATATCGCCCGTGTCACTCTGCCAGGTACCGGTCCGGCGGTCTCACCCCCTCCCCACTGCCCTCACTCACTCTTATCTCACCCTCATCCTCGTCTGTGCCGAACCAGCTACCCCTCCCACTGAGAACACCCGCCATGACGGTACGCGTTCCCATTTACCGCGCCGGGGGATACACCACCGCCCCCCACAGGCTCCTCCTCGCCTTCACATCAATTGCTGTGACGTGCCATTGATTAATGACTAAACCTGGTGATTCATGCAGCATAAAAACGGGTTCAAACGCCTCTTTCTCTGCCTGAGTTTTCCTCTGCCGCAATTCCTCGAACCTGTCTCTGGTGCGTCGGACTTTTCGGTGATCCGTTATGTACAGTTACACCTGTCACTGTGGTACAAATTATGCGTAGCAGAGAAGCACCTTAACGTAGTGCGCCTTTCACGAGGGGAGCGTGACTGGCGTATAATGAACCCGCCGATCTGGATGGCAAAACCTAGGATGCTCCGAGCGCCGATCGCAGGGTTAATTTTGCTCGCTGAAATCCGCGGCCTGCTCACGACTCATCCATCTCCACCCCGAACGCCACAAACCAAAACAACGTTCTGGAGAGATGTCCCCAGAAGGAATCTGATTACCGTTTCGTACATTTATCAAGTCTGGTTAATGTGTCACCTGTGCGTGACCCACACGGAATGGAGCGTTATGCGAGCGTGAATGATAATGCATGTGTCTCGCGGGGGATTTTTGATCGCTCGGTTTGGACGGCATTAATGGGAAAAAAAAAAGTGGGTCACCCCACCTCACAGTCCTGGGTATACTTTTTAGATGACACTCATAAAGCATAAAAATAATATGATAAAATGCTAAAGATCTAATTCCGATCCTAATCACATGGTTGTACTGCTGCACCTTATTTATCTATACATACAGTATTTTTATACTTTTATTTTTATTCTATTTAGCATTTGTAGAGAATCCCTTTAGAATTTTGTACATTTACCATGATAATACAGATATTCTATTCTATTCTATTCTATTCTATTCTATTCTATTCTATTCTATTCTAATAATTCTTGGAGAAAACCTTAGATGTCCACAAAAAGAGATGGTTACCAGACGGTTAGTGACCATTCTCTATGATGGGAAGAAAATTAACAGTCAATGGAGAACAAAGATCTAAGGTTAGACTGAGCTACAAGTTACCAAGTACCAAGACACATCCATATCATTTAATTGCTTCTGAGACCTTGAACGTCTGAACACAGTGAATGACACAATGAGACGATCGCCATGACTGAAATGCTGTTTTTTGTTGGAAGGAATAGAAATTAATTGTTAGAAGCCACGTAACGACGTGCCGGTAGCTGCATGAAGGTGCAGCAGTCTGCTCCCATAATCGGCCTGAGCTTCCAACCGGCCCTTAATACCCAATGAGCCCATGAAATGTTAAATCATCGTGCCAGACTTGAATATTAAGAGTCACATCTGCACCCATAAATCCCCTGGTCCATCTACAGGCAGTAACGGTGCCAGACCAACCGAGTCACCGCGTCTTCTGCTGGGGGGGGGGGGGGGTTGGGGACAGGCATTGAAACAAAATGAGCGACTAATTTAAACATGGGCTTTGAGGAAAAAGGAGGGCAGTGTGATACTGCCTTCTGTCCTGCTTCCAAAGACACAGCTGTCCGCATCTATGGCTTTTTGCTGCCATCTATAGATAGAGATCAGCGTTTGTACTCTGTGCTCAGTATATCTGAGTACCACATACACAGATTCCAGTATTAATAAAGTGTCAATACTGCCATAAAGAGTAAACACTGAAATGTATTTTTACTGTAAATAGGCATAACAATAGTTTAATCCTCCACACAACCGTTTATGAACAACGTGCAGAATGCTTAAAATTTCCATTATCAACCTTGAATCGCCCTTGAAACTCAATGCTCATCATCTGACCTTGTTCTGAAGTGGTATCTGAAGATTTAAAAAGTACTCTGGTTCCTCGAAGCAGGGGACAGTTGCTAGTTGCTGTATCCCTGCTTTAGACCTCCAGGATAGCGATGGTTTGATACCCGATACTTATAGACCCTTTGAAATACTTGACAAGTTACGACGGTTCCCTTGACTCTTGAGCACTTGGCATTTTATTTAAAGCGCTCCGCAGACAGTATGTCCGTGTGAGGATGCCTCTGCCGCTGTGTTTGACACGGTTGGAATCAGGTTAACTTGACACACACAGAAGCGACGGGACTGACACTATTGTTATCTGGGTTACTGAAGGCGAAAATGGAAAGGAACCTGCCAAATTATTCGATTTTGGAGAATAAGGGAGATGTGGGATTAATCAGCATGCAAAACCCTGGTCACATGAATTTCCCTCCGAAAAGGGAAATAGGCCACGCCTTCCTCCCCACCATCAAATCAAATAATAGCTTTTTCCCACCTCCGCCTGACTGTCATGTCAGCTTTAACAATCTGGACCACTCCAACAGCTTCACTGGCTATTTGAAAAAGCACTATGTTGCATGTGTATCTCACAATGTGCTTTTTCAGGTACGGCTACTTGCAAGACGGGATTTTTTTTTGGCCCAGCCATAAAAAGCCTTTTGACTCCAACAGTTGTACAAAACTGAAAACTCGAGGGCTGTGGCACCTAGAGACCCAACCTTCAGCCTTATAATTCATGTCACGCTGTGCAGCATTCAGTTTCTCACCAGTGCCACCTACAGGCCGGCGCATGCAGAGCTGCCACTCTATTAACCTAGCGTGGCTAGCCTAGCGTGCTCACTCAGGCACACACCATTTTAACTCAGGGAAAGAAATGCATTCGTATTCCTTCTAAAGAGGAATACATGTTCCTTACAGGGAGACGAGTTATTTCTGCTGTTCCGCTCTTCACTTGATGACAGACGAACCGCTGAGCTTAACATCTCCCCTAGTGCCGTTGCATAAGATATGCTAATAGGACTGGTTTCCTCTGTTGTCGCATTGTACATTTTCTCCTTCCATGCTGTGGTTTATCTGCTTTTACTCAGAGGCCAATTTTAAATGCATAACAATCACAGTCAAACAATGTTTTTTAAATAGTTAGTGGAACAGGCCAAAAAAACTAATTAAAATTTCCAGAATTTTCCTAAATGCAAAGTAGTGTAGAAAAAGCTGTATACATTTGGTATACTTTAATTAATGGAATCTGGGAAAAAACTGCATTTAAAATCATTCCAGATGCTTGTTAACAAATTAAGTTTAGCTTATGCTGCTATTTGCACTCTACCAAGTGTCAAGTGATGTGACAGATGATGCAATTTGATTGGTCAGTTCTGTCTTTGCATAAGCCAATATAGTAGTAGCACATGTCGCGTAGGTCTTACGGTTTGGGGGAGGGGCACCTGATTGTATAACACTCAAGTATTCTAATAACTGGAAAGAAGCCAGATAATTGATGAGTGACCTTCGGTGACACGTGCGTGCGTGCGTGTGTGTGTGTGTGTTTGCACACCCTCGACACACCCCTAATCAAACATGAAACCCGATGACAAAACAAAGATTGAACCCTGTCCCGTCCTCGTTACAGCGAGACCTGAGGAAGTTGACGGCCCCGCTGAAAGAGCCCTTAATTACTTAAACCTCGGAGGGCATGCTACAGTAGTTACTTAAACCTCGGAGGACATGCTACAGTAGTTACTTAAACCTCGGAGGGCATGCTACAGTAGTTACTTAGACCTCGGAGGACATGCTACAGTAGTTACTTAGACCTCGGAGGACATGCTACAGTAGTTACTTAGACCTCGGAGG
>JAODKE010000040.1:16504626-16529515 GCA_026779605.1 Mormyrus hasselquistii | reverse complement strand
ATCCATCCATCCATCCATCCATCCATCCATCCATCCATCCATCACTTTTAACCAAAATAATGTGCATTTTGGAAAACATGGTCAGCCAGCTCCTGAACCAACTGGTGTTAATAGGGACGTTCAAGGGAAGTTATTCTGCTGATCATGGGATGTAAGCAGGCAACCTTCTGATCACGGTCATAGTGTCCTAACCCAGTGAGCCAAGCCACGCACCTGGCCGTCATTAAACAGCATCTTCAGCTATCTATTATCCGGGTTTGGAAAATTAAAATGGCGGAGCAACTAAAATAGGAAAGGAATGGTCCATCTGTTCCAACTTAAAAAACGTAATTTTTAGAAATGTTTGAGTTCGTTGTGTTTGGGCTTAACCACATTAAGGTGGACGTGCAAACTGGAAGGCATATGTTCAGAGGCGTGTGCATGTGTGTGGACTCTCACCAGACACGCCGAGTGGAACTTCTTCTTGCACGTTCGGCAGGCCTTCTTGGGCAGGGAGTAGTTCGACCCGTGGATGACAGAAAAGCAGATCATGCAGTCTTCCACACCCTCAAAGCGTTTGTCCACGTTGTTCTTCCACAGTGCCAGCCCCTCCATGATGCTGCCGTTCTGAACACACACACACACACACACACACACACACATGGTCAGCTGACTCAGCCATCATCAGAGTCTCCACTTTGTGTCATCTTGTCTGATGGGGGAGTGGCCTGAGGTAAAGTAACCTCTTCTGATTGGTGTGATTTATATGGTATTACGGAAAGTCATTACCCAGTGCTTAAACTGGACTTATCCGGTAAAACATCCAGCTGTTTATAAGGGGTGAAACTAAATCGTTTCTGATAACACACAGTAGTATAGTAGTGGGGCATATTGCAATATTTATCTGAAGGGCCGTCACACATGGCTGGGTCGGGAGTGGATACAGGGGCGGGACCACAGGGGTTGAAAGCTGATTGGTCCCAGGCGTGTCCCTCCCCTGTCACTCACCAATTCAAAACGTATCATTGGCTAATGATACTGCTGGACACCCCCCCCATATGAATTTTGCCCCCTCTCATGCCCCCCACCTCAAAGAATGACCACTGTGCACAGCTATACCTGGTGCGTCAGGTAGGTGCTCAGCTGCAGCGTCCAGTTCCGCCACTGTTGCGCGGAGACGCCTACACGGCGCCCGCTCTCCACCGAGATGGAGCCCAGGGGGTAATTGAGAGGCAGCTGGATCACCAGCTCGATGAAGATGTCATCCACGGAGTAGGTGGCAATCGCTTCCCGCGCGGCTGGCCGTGCCTTCACCTAGCGTGTACAGAGATACGTGCTTTTTAGAGCTAGACCCAACCGACTAACGTTTGATTTAACTGATCAGTTAACTTGTCGGATTTAAGGTACCACGGTTTAAATGGTTCGCTTACATTTTGCCCAGACTACCTTAAATCCGACAAGTTACCCTGATAAGCCAGCAATCCCGCTTTATAGTACAGGTAGTGGTAGACAAAGCACTATTCATTTGTGCTGGGAGCTGGGAGGGAGCAAAAACGTGGACCGTCTGGGGTCCCCGAGGACCGGGCTGAGGAACACTGCATTAGATAAACAATGGGCGAATGACCAAAAACCTTCATCATGTACCTAATTCTACACAGCTTTCATGAAGAGGAAAAACTGGATGGGGGAGGGGGGGCATGCCAAGAGTGAAGTGGAAGGAGGAATCAAGTGAAGGAGGAGATAAGGTGCCTAAAGGGCCGTAGGGGAACACAGGCAGCAGGCGAGGAGTTTATTCACAAGCAGTAAAATAAAAGAACGATAATAAAACAGCAACAATGACAAAAATGTAATAGTCATTTGAAAAAATGCATAACATGTGAAAGGCGAGGAGAATTAAGAATTTAGAGATTAATTGTTATTGTTGCATTTAACCCATAAGTGCCAAGGAGAGCGAACACATTCAGAGTCGGCAAACGGGGCAGGCGGACCGGGAACCCCAACCGGCCCGGGCACTGACCGTCATGTTCTCGAAGGTCTGCGTGCTGCCGTGCACGGCGGCGATCTCCTGACAGGACAGCACGCCGCTCACGTACTTGCTGGTGAAGCGGTCGACAGCGGCCGAGACGCGCTTGTCCTGGCCGTTCCACCAGAGCCGCACCATGGCCGGTACGTCCTTGAGCGTGGCGTAGTACACCGAGCAGGCCAGGTGGGACAGCTCCCTCTCCAGCCCATTGCTTCCTATTGGGGGGGGGGGGGGGGGGGGTCAAAGGTTAAACAGACATACGAAAAAAAAACGACCCCAGCCAAGGTCATCGCAATAATTTGTCCAAGTTATTTAGCCAGCTGACTACTGTGAGGCAGCCCAAGCCGAATTCAGGTCACTGCTTCTGTCAAATGGTCACCAGCCAAAGGCTGACAGCAGAGGGGGCGCCGCTAGGGCTGTTTTAGGGGGGCTGTAGCGCTCTTAAAATATCCTTTAGCCCCTCAAATAAAAGTAGACTGATTAGTTTAAACAACGTGTTCGCATTCATTGTCATTAAAACCAGGCCCACATGCTAACGGCTTAGCCTCCCTCTTCATAAAGCTGTAGGGCCGCTCTTGGCTGATGGCAAACCCTCAGCTTAGCCTTGTTAACTTAAGGATGCTGCGTAGGTTGTTTGGGTGACTGCTGGAAGAGAGCTGACACCAGGTAGGAGGGAGGCTTTGCCACATCCTCAGCGTGTACAGATTTAAGTCAGCCCCCCCCCCCCCCTCACTTTGTCCCGATTTCTTGTTTGAATTTGTGTTTAACTGAACCTTTTGTTTTTCCCAAACCCCCGCCGCGTATTCGTCCTGCCCCGCGGCCGTCCTCCACCCCCCATAACTTGCCGCACTACAATAAATCACAGCGGAGAAACCTGAAGGATCTGGGTTAGCATGCAGTACGAGACAAAGCGGGCCGCTGCAAATAGTTCAGCCCAGTAAATTCAAAGTCACACCCAGAGGCAGGGAGCACAACAATAGGTATTTAACCTCATGCTGTACCTATGAGGTTACCGTGAAACGAAACAATACCCGCTGCGATCTGGAGAGTCAAAGGAACCTCGACCTGAACCTGAAGCCCGGACCTGTTGCTAGGCAGCCTGACCCACAAATGCAGACCTCCCCCCCTCCCTCTCAACAGCTTCCGCCGCCACTTTTTGCATTTAGGCCTCTCCCGCCACGCATGTAACGAGCAGAGCGCGTCGACTCACCGCACACAGACAGCTCCAGAGCCTCAGTGAATAAGGTCTTGGCGTCACGGGCGCCCGACTCGGCCGGCTGCCCGGGGAGGACGGGGTTCTCTGGCATCAGACGGAACAGATGCTGCAGCAAGCAGTGGAGGGAGCCGCTCTTCCGCAGGTACTGCGAGTACTGCACACGCAGCTGGAGACACACCCGCAGACACTTGCAAGTCTAGTATAAAATATCCACTTGGATGCATTTTACGTATTTTACATTTCATATGTAAAATATGTTTTTCACTTGACGCTTTTATCCAAAATAACAAATTTTTTGAGAGAGAGTAGGGTCCAGACACCCCCTGGAGCAACTGGGCTTAAAGGCCTTGCTCAGGGGCCCAACCGTGCAATCACTCTGCCAAGTCTGGAATTCGAACCGGCGACCTTCCGATCACAGGCACAACACTATATGAACGGACGAACTGTGGTTTCACAGTCCGCTAAGAATTTAATTTTGTGCACGAATGACAACAATAAACAATGTCACAAAATAGGGCCCGAAGCTGACAGGTTGAGATTCAAATTTGCCGCAGAAACACTAAAATGTTACTTAAACAAAAAAAAAACTGAAAAATCATAAAAGCTAAAATAACTGCTCTCTGACCTGGTCAAACAGCAGACGCTCACCTGGGAGGAAGAGGCTTTGAAGAACGTGAGAATGAGCTTCCAGATGAGCAGGTATCCCAGGATGCAGCAGTATTCGTCGCTGAGGGGCTGCACCACGGCGAACTCCCCCACCTGCAGGCCACCCAGGGTACCATCCAGAAGCTCCTCCATAGCCGCCAGGATGGACATGAGCGCGGCGGGTGGTGAGCTGCGGGGAGGCAACGGATGAAGGGGGTTAATGAAGGAATAACGGAGTTAAAGGGTGAATGAGGGAGTTGATGAAAGGATGAATTAATGACGAATGAGGGGGTTAAAGGATGAATGGATGATTTTGTGAATGAGAGAATGAATGAATGAAGAAATGAATGAGGGAATTAAATGATGAATGAATGGTGAATGAATGTGGAAATTGATGATGATGGATAGATAAAAGGACAAATGAGGGAGTTGAATAAAGGATGGATGGACAGATGGATGAGATAGTTAATCAATGAATGGATGAGTTGGCACCAGACTGTTACTGTAATACATTTGTAATTAGCACCTAATTCAGACCTCCTAACCCCAGGTGGGCTGACCAAGCCCCATGTGAACCTGCACGGCCATTACAAAAACAGGCTTTGTAAAGAGAGCCCAGGGCTTACAGACTGGGCTCTTCCTCATCGTTGTCATCCTCGCATCTGGCATTGTTGCTGTCTGCGTCATACTTTGGCAGTTCCGGCATCACCCTGAAACAGGGGCAGAATCGTGAAGTATATAGGTCCCGTCACAAAGGAACACGCGTGCGCCCACACGCACACGCACGCACGCACGCACGCACGTCATCATACTTGTCAAGGACGTGGAACACGGCAAGCTGCACCGGCCGGGCCTTGAACAGCAGCAATGGGGCCAGAGTGTTCAGGAGTGTCTGCAGCGGTTCAGGTAGGTTGGTCCGCTGGGCCGCCACAAAACGCGGTGCCAGCTTGTTCTGCACGACCATCTGCACCGGCATGTAGCACAGCGCCTCCCCGACCGCGTCCAGCACAGGCAGGGCGAAGAGAGCATCATCTGGGTCTGGGAACTCCTCTGAAGACCGAAGCAGGCAGATGTGTTAACATCGAATCAGAAAACCGCCTGCGAGCAGAAGAGATGTGCTGCGTTGGCATCGAACCCGTGATGGCGACCAAGAGGGGCAAGAGCCGGGTGTGGATTCCCTCAACGAAGAACTCCTCCCATTCGCTGGTCAGGTTGGCAGGCATTTGGTCAGCCGCTCCAGCAGGGGGCGACGAGAAAAACCGGCTCAGTTGTACAATGAGGTCACAGTTCTCACAAACAAACAGCTGCACCCAGGGGTTCCAGAAAGAGGCCGTATTCTCGGTGACAGTCTGGCAAAGAGGATCAGCTTGTCAGTACTTTACAGATTTAAAAACATCTGCAGTTTTACATTTAAACTGATACAGAAATATTTATTGCTAGGCATGTACTTTTATCCCAACAAAAAAAAAAACGAATGACTGCCCTAATGCAGCTGGAAGTTAAGTACCTTACAACAAGCTATAGTAGAGCTCCTCCTGGGAGAGGAACCAGCAATTTTTAGGTTACAAGTCCACGTCATTAACCACTATGCTACCTGCAGCCCCGGAGTTAAGTAATTATGTATTATTATCCCCAGAAGGAGTGGCCCTGTTGCAGCAGGATATTTTCCCATCATTAATAATGTTTTTGCCACTTTCATTCACCTCCAGCCAGGCCAGCATGGAACAGAGCAGGAAGTCCCACTGTGTGTCCAGGAGGATCTCCGAACATTGCGTGACCCCCCAGCGCAGGAAGCGCCCCATCTCCACATTGAGTGACAGCAGCCCAGCAGGGACCTTCTTCAGGTCACTGAAACCAGGTCAAGATATATATGTAAAAAAAATAAATGTATCAGGGGGGAAAAAAAAAAAAAACAGCCACAGCACCCGTCAGCAGTCTATTCACAGCTATAC
Organism: Mormyrus hasselquistii; assembly: GCA_026779605.1. NCBI lineage: Eukaryota > Metazoa > Chordata > Actinopteri > Osteoglossiformes > Mormyridae > Mormyrus > Mormyrus hasselquistii. The sequence goes on along the minus strand of JAODKE010000040.1, from coordinate 16,523,700 downwards.
AAAACCAATAGCTTCAATTACAATTATCAACACTGCTGATTCTTAATCTTGGTTCACAGCCAACGTTTATAATTAGCTGTTAATAAATGAAAAGCTGCAATTTCTGACCATTTTCTACTGAATTTAAATGGCCCTGTGTAACAGAGCTTCTTACAGAGGCAGTGATGACATTAATAAATCCTCAACTCATTTTGCATTTTTAATCAAAAACTAACAGTCACTGAGATCCATTTCAAGCATGTACGTCTGTTGCCTTCAGTTTGGGATTTAAAACTGCAGACTGGCTCACACACACACAGTCCCAACAATGACAACCTTAACCCCTACCCAGCCCTAACCTTAACCGTAAGTAACCAAACAAAATGTAAGTTTTACATTTTTAGCCTTTTGATTGCAGTATAGATTTTCATAAAATTGACATCTACACATCTACACGTCTACAGATGCCACTCTTCTGGGAAGGGTTTCCACAAGATTTTGGAATGTATCTGTGGGAATTTTCCAGTTCATCCAAAAAGTGTTTGATGGGGTTGAGGTCTGGGCTCTGTGTGGGCCAGTCAAGTTCTTCCACACCAAACTCACCTAATCATGTCCTTATGGACCTTGCTTGGGGCACTGGGGCACAGTAATGCTGGAACAGAAAGGGGCCACCTTCCCCAAACTGTTCCCACAATGTTGGAAGCACAGGATTGTCCAAAATGTCTTAGCATGCTGAAGCACTAAGAGTTCCCTTGACTAGAACTAAGGGACCCAATCTGGGAAAAACAGCCCCACACCATTATCCCTGCTCCACCAAACTCTACAGTTGGCACAATGCAGTCAGGCAGGTAATGTTCTGCTGGCATCTGCCAAACCCAGACTCTTCCATCAGACTGCCAGACAGAGAAGTGTGATTCGTCACTCCAAAGAACACATCTCCACCGCTCCAGAGTCCAGTAGCTGTGTGCTCCATCTGACGCTTGGCATCGCGCTTGGTGACGTGAGGCTTGCATGCAGCTGCTTAGCCATGGAAGCCCATTCCATGAAGCTCCCTGCACACAGTTTTTGTGGGTCACTGTCAGGGGAAGTTTGTAACTCTGCAGTTGGAGAGCATTGGTGACGTTTCCGCACCACGGGCCTCAGCACTTAGCGACCCCGCTCTGTTACTTTACGTGGTCTGACACCTTGTGGCTGAGTTTCTGTTGTACATAAACGCTTCCACTTTGCAATGATACCACTTACAGTTTATGTGGAATATCTAACACAAAAGATATTTCATGAACTGACTTTCTGCAAAGATGGTAGTTCTATAACAGCACCATGCCTGAATTCACTCATTCAGAACGACCCATTCTTTCACAAATTTTTGTAAACCTGCCTGCATCACTAGGTGCTTTTATACACTTGTGGCAATGGAATTGAAAGAAACATCTGAATTCAATGACTGAGAGGCGCATCTCAATACTTTCATCTAGGGGTAAATGATTAAAATTTCTCCATGATGCACTTTGTGGGGAGATCGTCAGTATTGTCATACACAATAAACATCCTATCAGTTGCTGTTCTATGGCTTGTACATGCATCTGAAGTTGTTTTGTGAGTCAAATCGTTTTAGCACACAAACAAACTGGTGATGGCCAACAGCAAGTGGTGCCCTGGGTTTCCTCCTCGCTTCTCTTTCGCCCCCTCGTCCCAAGCAATGAGCAACATGCTACACATTCCCTATTTGGCAATGTAGGGACATAGACGACATGGAGGAGCTGGTCCCTAAAAAGAATTCAACATCAGCAATATGGAACTAGTTTGGATTTTCCAAAACCCACGAGGTTACTTTAGAGTACCTTGCAAACCAACACGAAAAAGAATCGCGATAAGATCGTGGATCGTGGGAAAAAAAAACCCATGGCATGATATTTGATATTTTTGCCGCATCTCCTACCCCTACTTTTGTCCATATAGTGTACAAATCACACAACACACAGTACATTTCTTCCATGATCAAACGTTCTTACCTGCCAAACAGAAAGCGCTCTTCCCTGGAGTTGCGCCATTCCATCAACATTGCGATGACGCCCTGCAGCACCTCTGCGCCAACCTCGGTCCCGGCGCGCAAGCAGCAATGCAGGGCCGCCAGGTTCGCCGTCGCAACTGTGAGCAAACCATCCACAGAACGCTGACCGACGGCACATCTCCAAAAAGCTGCTTCACATACAGCCTGTTTAATGTGGACTGGCTATGTGTCAGAGCTTACAGGAATTACTGGAAACTGTGCGATTAATGGGTTGATTTTCTGTTATCGATTCACACCCCTTGTAACATGAAAAACCAATGAGCCCCTTGGCCTGAAAACGTAATAATTAGATTTCTAAAACAGAGCTGACCATGCTCGTCGTCCTGACTCCCACAGTGCCAGTCTAGAAGGGCTGCCACACTCAGGGTCGCCATGTGACCCCTCTCTTCTGGGGACATGGAGGGACAGAGGACCTGGGCCGTGCAGAGACCTGGCTCTGTCAGGGGGAAAAGGCTAGGAGGGAGAGGAAGGATTGGCGTGAGAAGACACTGGCTAAACAACTGAACAGTACTTAGATCCCATCGTGTGGCTTTTCTATAGATGTCTAATGTGTATACACAGTGGTTACAGAACCTCTCGGGACGCTTGCTTAATTTGATAATCATCCTGCAAATTTACTGGTTTCGTGACAGAACATGTCTGCACATACCTCCACACAGACATATTAAACACAAATGTGCTTTTGTGTTATTGTTTTTTCTAATGTGATATATAATTTTTGAAAACAAAAAATACATGAAGTGATAATTTTTGTTATAAAACCAATAAAAAAAATATTTTTACTGATGAATCCGTTTACGTAATATCACACTGCAAATCTGTTGTACTGCGACTGTTTATCAGTGCCCAAGTCCAATACAACGCGAAACTGCATTTGTGTTTGCACAGTTTTCTGCTGGAGACAAAAGCACTATGCAAACCATAAGCACTACTGGTCTTAGTGAGAAACTCTACTTGCATTGCTTACAGCAATCCAGGTGAATGATAGTGATTCCTACGGAAGAGGATTAGCGCCACCATGAAAATATTATTTGAATTCTGACTTTAATGTTTAGAAAAACAATATTTTCATGGTGGCCCCAATCCTCTTCCGTAGACTCCTATAAAGATTCTTGAATGAGATGTTCTTTTGAACCGATTCTTTTCTAGTCAGTCAATCTCCTGAACCGGTTTTCAAATCGAAAAGAAATTGACTTGTGCAGCGCATGGATATACAAGAAGTTAAAGTCTTAGATTCTAAAGATTTAAAAATATTCAATAAACTATTTAGAATTTAGTGATTGTCAGTGACGACACACCACAGCACACAATGCACAACGACGAAACGTGTCCCCTGCATTTAACCCATATGTGACAATGTGACATAGCAGGGGGCAGCAAATTCGGCGCCAGGGGAGCAGTGCTTGGGGGCGATACCTCACTCAGGGTACCTCAGTGGTGCCTTGCTGGTCGGGGATTTGAACCAGCAATCTTTTAATCACAAGTGTGCTTCCCTAACCATTAAGCCACTACTGCCCATGTCTGTATCCATGTTGTCTTCAGCGCCCCCCCCCCCCCCGCATACTGTAATGCATTGTATTTGCGGTGCGTGCATGGCCGGCCGCATTGTGGCTGTGGCTCACTATTCCCGACTCTCAGCAATCGACAAGTTCGCGAGTTCAGCAAGTTCGGTTGAAGTGGACAATTCTCTGGAGACTTATAGGACTCGTAGGAGATGTTTATGGCATAATGTCAGTTATCTAAAATGCATATTTTTACATTATCTGCCACTGGTAATTTTGGTTGATAAGTTTTGGACCCACGTTGTGACATTTTCCCATAGGATGTGTGTATTCTGGTATGTGATTTTAGTTAGAGCATTAGTTGTGTATGGTTTTTCAGAAATGTATCAGTGGCTTTGTCGCAGGACTGACCTGCACACTAAGATTTTACCCACCACTTCGTTTCGTTGTGTATGCACACACTGACAATGAGGTCGACTTTGACTTTTACCTCTCTACACTTTTGCAAAGCTTTTGGACATCAGCGCTGTCGACCTCTGACTGGATGTAGCTCTCAAGAGTCAAGGACCACAGCGCCCCCTCGTTTCGTGACCTGGGGGTAAACGGGAAATAAGTCTGGTTAGTTATGGCCAAAACGATGATTAATGAACCATTTCCTGCATTTTCTGCTCTCTATTCAAAAAAGGGCTCAGTACTTGCCCCAACGCAAACCAAGAGCCCCATCTAGTGGAGGTCAGAAAATACAGCAAATGGTTCATGAAGCTTCATTTGACCATAACTAAATGATGATGTACTGGTACAAAACTACAGAGCAACCCCATGCAAACTGCAACAAGGTGCCCAGCCTGAGTAGGAGAATAGGCGAGAAGACATTGTGGCAGATTTAATGTACGGATCATCGAGGGGGGGGGCTTACCTCTCAAACAGGCTCTCTAATACGTCACATCCTCCTTTCTGCCTCAATCGCTCCACAGTGACATTCAGTTCCCGGAGCATCCCACAGAACTCGGACACCACGACGGGACTGCCCTCCATCTCGTCACACCACTGCAGTGCGTACAAGACCTCAGAAACTGGGGCAGGGAGTCATTAAACGAGGAATCAAACTTCATTACAAAGTCATACAAAAAGATTACACACATGTACACGTCGCAGGAAATGCGGGACTGTCTTCAGACTGTGACTTTACATCGCGGGTCTCACGGGACTGCACTGGATTACAGCGCTTTTCCGGCTCATCTTGGATCTTGGGGTCATTCATTACATTTAGCTGCTAAGCAGATGGTTTTACCGAAAGCGGCTTAAAATATAAACCCTTTTGGACCAGCTGGATATTTTACGACAATTCAGGTCAAGTGCCTTTTCATAAGGGAAGTACGGCTCTTCAAGGAAAATGAAGCAAAAACTCCATGTTTTCAACTATTACACCCCTTGCTAACCAGTTGATTATATTATTCCATATCAAATAACGTAGGAAACACTAATAATTATAATAATAATTTTTTTTTTGTTGTACCACAGTCGTGTTGCAATAAGACTCATCACCACAAGATGTCAGCACGGAGGTCACAGGAGCTCTGCGTGGACGCGGAGGCCAGCTTACCTGTATGCTTGGCGTCAGGCGGCCATAGTGAGGCCACACCCTGCTGCTCTTCAGGAACCATGCAGAGGAGCTGGCCCAGAAGGGCAACAGTGGACAGGTGGGAGGGGAGCCGGGGGGAGGCGCGGAGCTTCCACACATCCACAGGGGGGTAATCGCAGGTGATCCTGAGCCGACCCGACAACAGCGGCCGCTTGACCCACTGCGAAGGCAAGGCAGAGGCCGGGTGCATAAGGGACTCGGGCAGGCTGGCCTACTTGCGTAACTGCAGGGCTTAGAGTCCCAGGGTTTGTCGCGAAATCCGGAATTTAAAAACCAGGCCACGCCGCTCTGTAAAGCCACACCAGGTGCTGTCCTGCAGATCACATAAATTCCCCCCGGTCTGTAGATCAGGGAGAGAAGCTTCCAGTGTGAGCAGCTGGTTCAAACTTGGAGCTCCAGCTGCATCGAGCCGCACATCATATCATAAGAACATTAAAGTGAAAGGTACAGCCGAAAACCACCCAGCATGCAATGGGGCACCTGGGTTGCCCAGCACAGGTCTACAGCAAGACATCCCCAAGTCTCAGGATACCCTTCAAGATCTGTGGAATGAACCCGAGTGAAGATCAGGTCTTTGCCGAGGCAGCTGCAGAACACAACAACCACCAGGACATCCATCCACAGAACACCATTGTGAAGTCGTAACTGCAGGTGGGATCGCGTGTAGGTCAGTGAACTACAACGAATTAGCCAATTAACGTCGGTAATTAATGGGACATGGGAATAGAGTGGTGGTTCCCATCTCTCTCCTGCCAAGCCTGGCGAACAGAGTGGTGGTACCCGACTCTCTCCTGCCAAGCCTGGCGAACAGAGTGGTGGTACCCGTCTCTCTCCTGCCAAGCCTGGCGAACAGAGTGGTGGTACCCGACTCTCTCCTGCCAAGCCTGGCGAACAGAGTGGTGGTACCCGTCTCTCTCCTGCCAAGCCTGGCGAACAGAGTGGTGGTACCCGTCTTTCTCCTGCCAAGCCTGGCTGCGTTTACCTGTGGGGGCAGTGCTTGTCTCATCTTTCTCCATTCCTCCTCAGTGGGGGTCAGGTGGGAGATGAATTGCACCAGCAGATGGGGGCCGTGCTGCCCGGCGTTGATAACGGTCTCCGCCAGGTTCTGCACTGCCGCTATCAGCACCTGGAGGCTGGATAGTGTGTCGGGGTCCAATTAGCTGACGAGCTCCACCCCCAAAAAAAGGCAACTGTACCTTACGTCGGGCAACAGCTTAATTGGATCCTAGCAATCACATCCCCCTTACCTCTTCATCCCAAAGGTGCACGAGAACAGCTGGCTTCTGACCCAGAGGGCGGCGCCATAGAGGAAGCTGCCCTCCCTTATGCCAGGGTCAGAGTGGCCCAGCAGTGAGTTAGCTCCGGTGAAGCAGGCGTGCCTCAGCTTCAGCAGGGATGAGTCTGCGCCCACGGAGAACATACGAGGCTTCAGAAGGATGGCTCAAAAAGACAGCCTCGTCGTTCCGACAACTTTTTCTGGATGATATTACATTGTTCAGCCCATTGGTTGACATAGTACTCTCCTACTCTCTTTACTGGAATCATAACGCTGCAACAAATACCCAGTCTTGCCCATAATACTGTAACCAAAATCTATTCTTACACATACGTCGACTAGCCTGACGCCTCTTTACGTCCCGTTGACTTTCTGGTCTTTGAATAGTCTTACCCTGTTCTTGCTTTATTGGATGATGTCGTGTGGCTCTTGCTCCAGTAGTGCTCACATTCATACCTGGACATTCATTGGAAGCTCAGCCTAGCTGCCCTTATGCCTAGTTGACTCCTTGTGCGATTTGCTTCACTCGTATGTTACTCTGGACAAAAAGTTCCTGCTAAATACGTTACATATACATGCAAACGTGAATATAACCCACTGCCTGAGAGGTAACTTAACCAGTAATGAGCGAGCAGTTCAGCAGCTAGCTAAGGCGGCCGTACTGGGCAGGATGGGAAGTTACCAGAGAGACGCGTGGCGTCCTGGTCCTGGGCGCAGAGCTGGAAGAGCGTCAGCAGGAGGTCTTCGGCCGAGACCAGCTGCAGGCAGCCCTTCATGGACGAGAAGAAGTTAGACGCCACGTCGCAGATGAAGGAGACCAGGGGCTCCATGTTACCAGCGTCCAGCAGGCCCTTGGCCTCCGAAAGCGTGGTGTGCAGCTGCTCGATGATCTTCTCCACGTACAACTCGCCTATTACTGCCTCTGTGCACAAGTGGGGGGGAGCGGGGGTTAGGGTCCGAAGAACCATCACTCTAAAGACAGGCAACTCTAACAAACTATTTACCCCGCGAAGAAAACGTGTCTTGATACTGATTGAAATACTGATTCAACACAAAGAGGAAGTTGGCAAGATCACACTGCTATAAGTGTGACTTCATCTTAAAGCCCCACCTTTCCTCTTTAAGCACCAACAGGACATGTACAGTACAGGGTAGGAAATGATTGCTGGATTTCAGGTGGATGTCACAAAGAAAACAGAGATACACAGAAAAAAGAAACTATAGCAACTACTATGTATGACTCAGGTTTATATTGGTATGGGGACTCTATTAAAAAGACCCACAAGGGGGCGTCACAGTTAACGTCAGACTGTCCCAATGAGTAGAACTGCCTGAATGAAATGATCAGACTAGATGACGAGGTGAGAGAGTCAGGATGCTGAGGAATGGGAGGCCTTGCCGTTGTTCAGCTGCTGAGAGAGCACCAAGCTAACCAGCGCCCAGCTGTGTGTGTGGCTGCCCGCGCTGGGGGACACCCCCGTGGGGCCCCTCAAACCGGCCGTGCAGAGCCTCCCGGCCAGCTGCACCAGCTTTTCCCCCAGGACTGGGCCCTTCAGCCAGCCTGCAGCAGAGTCCAGCAAGTCTGTGTCTGTGCACGCCTGAGACAGATGGAGAGGGGGAAGGGTAGGGATGGGAGGGAGGGAGGGAGGGAAAGAAAGAAAGAAAGAAAGAAAGAAAGAAAGAAAGAAAAGGAAAAAAGAAAGAAAGAAAGAAAGAAAGAAAACTATCTATTACAAACATGCATTTGTGTATTGTTTTCATCACTGGTTCAGTCTAACCAAAACACAAACTGAATTCTATAACCCCGAGCTTCTTACCCTCTGGATGATCTGCAGAAGGACACCCCAGCTGAGGTCCATCTAAGTGAGGAGAAAGACCCAGTCACTATATACACTATATACAGCAGGCCTGTCCGGTTTATCTGAAATTTACTCTGACCGTCATAACATGTCCAGCGGTCCAGCTAATTTGATGAGGCTTATGCTGATCACCTTTTGTTTGGCTAATTTTGCCACCCATAGTTCAAAACACCGCCCAAGTCACAGTTAATCTGCCCCATCAAGCATCCAGAATCTTTTATAAGCACACAGCAGTGTGACACTAAATGGGCTTTAATGATGCTGAGGTATCGCCAGGGATCTTACATTGGTCATGTGGTTGAGAATGAGGGTCTTCTCCTCCTGTGTGCTGCAGCAGAGGAGGGAGCTGAAGACCATGCTGACCAGGAGCTCCGTATCCTCCTGTCGCTCCCGCCTCAGCCAGACGACCACCTTCCGTAGGAGGAAGAGAACGGCGGGGTTTTGAGTCAGCGCCTCCCCCGGCTTCCTGAGGCCCGCATCCATGCCTCTGTCCGCGTCCACATCCACGTCCAACAGGGCCTGGAACGTGCGGGGCGAGGCGAAGGAGCGCAGGAGGGCAGAGAGGAAGCGTAGGTGGTGTGCGGAGTCGCGCTCGGTCACGTATGTCACGGCCAACTCCGCCAGCGTGCACACCAGCCCCTCCAGACGGCCGCTCTTCAGGGGGGGCGGTTCCTCAGTCCTCTTCCCCTCTTCCCGAACCTCCTGCTTGCTATCTTCACCATCTGAGTCAGTGAAGCAGATCTTCACTGCCTTCTTCCCACACCCATTCATACCAGATCCAGCCCTGGGGTTCCGCATGGTCCGTAGCAGCGCCGCCACACCCATCAGCGCCCCCTGCTGTGCCTCCTCGCTATCCACACGCTGCACGCACAGCCGCTCCAGGCCCTCCCAGAGGTCAGACACCAGCCGGCAGAAGGTGGGGTCGGCAACCTCAGCCCCGCCCTCGCCGGGGGTGCCCGCCCCCCATCCGGCTCGCTTCTCCCAGGAAGCCAGAATGTGTGTGACCTGTGGAAACAGGGGTCCGTTCTGTAGGGCCGAGTTGCCGATCGCGCTGTCCACCAAGGGCAGGAGCTGGAATGACAGACAGGGGGCGCCATTTCAAACCACACTACAGACTAGATGCAGACCGGCAACAGTTTCAAAAACAGAAAAGTACCACAGGTGTCAAGTCTCCCACTTCACCTATTTAGCCCATATTGCCATCACACAGATCGTCGTGCTCCCAAAACCAGACAAAATGACGGTGTGAGTCAACATGGAAGATGAATTAATCCAGCAAGTCTCATCTCCAACCAGCCGCCTCCGCTGGCAAGTTTCAGGAGACATTGCCTTTTTTCGATGACTCACTGTTTTCAGCAAATCGTGCAGGTTTTTTTTTTTTTTTTTTCTTAATCACCCATCTCACCGTTTTCACTGCGGCTGAGTTGCTATGTAAGAAGTATCAACCAGAGAATGTTGACCTGATCTGTATCCCTGTCAGCGTGGGAGTTCAGGTAGAGATACTGCCCTTTACCACAAATCAAATACCAGAAAAATCAAACCCACCGAGTGCGTCAGAGAGAAACCGCCGCCACCCCACCTGGTCTCGGAGCAGCATGTTCTGGACTCTGCGATGCTCCTCATCCTCCGTCGCATTCTGCAGCATGCCGTATCGCAGGCATTCCATAGAGGCGGAGATTATGGCTGCGCTTTCTGATGGGCTGCAGGTGGCCCGCTCACTGGACAGCCTGGGGGGGGGGGGGGGTTCAGGGGTGCGATAAAGCAAGTGAGCACTTCAAAAGGCAGTGGAGCTTTTGCGCATTAAAAGCCTGGACTTGATTCTATCAGAGGTGGAAAGTTCAGGTTCAGAAAGTACAAATCCGGACCAAGATTTTTGTTTGGTGCCCATTGAGGCGATACAGCAACACTTGTCATTAGGAAACTAACATTTATTGCCTATAAATCACAGATTAAGGCCCTAATTGCCCTTACTTAACTGAATGCTCTGGGCTTTTATCAGAGATGCACACTAATCAACGTGTGCCTCGACGCATTTCCACTGCCGCCAGGAACCGTAAACCGACGGATTCCCACTGCAAATTATGCGATCCGTACCTGATCTGACATGGTCCTGCTTACTAGCAGGGCCGAAAGCGTGAGCAAACCCGGCTAGCTGCATCACCACCGTCTGATTTGTCAAAATTGGTCGAGATATTGGTGTTCTGTTCATGGATTATGTGAAGGAAAAATTATTAGCAGATTGGACGCCCAACTATATTAATGCATTTCTGATAACTCGGAATTTGAAAATATCCAACCTGCTACTTAAAAAAGCACTACAGAACAGCTAAATGGAATGTGTTTCTAATACAAATTTACATAAGCAATTGCTAATTCAACTAGCAGTTGATGCTAATATAACACAACGATTCTCACAGACATGCGAGTGGAAATTAGCACAGAGTAGCTAAACATTAATAACCACTGCACATAGTAAATCATGTGGTACACTGTACGGACAGGTTTTACGTTACTGTCGCTCTCCAAAGCCGGCAATGCCTTTACTGATCCGACCCTTCTGCAGTGGAAAACCGACGCGAGCAGTAACCGCAGCGTGACTAGTGCCTCTTTGAGGTGCGGCTCAGTCCCTATACGCCAGTGGAAAAGCGCCAACTGTCTGGCCAGAGGCAGCAACAGCCAATAAGAGCCAATGGACCTGGAGGCATGTACCCCTGGATGATGGAGGTGAAGAAGGTGCTGTAGAAGTCCAAGCCGGGGTCAACAACCTCCTGAGGAAGCTTGCTTATGAAGGGTAGCAGGTTGGGGTAGAGAACAGTGGCCAGGCCCCGTCCCCCCTCCCTCAAGAGGAGCCAGAGCTTGGGGAGAACCCCCTTCCGGGCGTTAACATGGAGCCAGCAGTCCTGCCGAAAAGGTGGGGGGGGGGGGGGGTTGTGAAGGTTTAACAATAAATGATAAAAGTTGACACAGAGTTTAACCTTGGATATCGGTGTCGGTAAGCCAGCTGAAATTCCATGAAGTGTCACTAGGTGGTGCCGACGAACGAAAACACATGAAAGTGGCGAGATCTGAGCTATCTAAAACCGCATTTTTTTGGGGTTACAGTTCCATTAAATCCACCTGTATTGGTATATGCAGGATATTCGGAGGGACACAGGATTTCTGCAGCGTGTACACGCGTGCCTTCACACGCTCACCATCAGAGTTTGGTTTCAGTAATGTTGAGACTCCATTAGCATTTCTTGTAGCGAGGTGTCGCTGGCGCATCACTGCTCTGCGGATGATTTTAAATAGACGGCCGCTTCCCTCTGACCCCCTAAAAATACATTTACTTGCCTGTTCTGACGCGCCTTTGCAAGATGTACTTTTCAGCACATCTGACAGGGGCACCAAATATCACATTCCATCAGCACAGGCACGCCATTGCCCCCAAGTGGTAATACTAAGAATAGCAGGCTGGATTAGAATTTTCATTAGCTGAAGGAATGATGCAGTGTTTAGGATTCAACTCCAAGGTCTTGAGTTTAACATCTTGTGCTTAAGACCATATGTCAGCTGACCACATGCTTCTAGCATCAATCAGGTGCTAATTACACACCATGTTCAAATAATTATTTTAGCTTTATTAATTTAGCAGATGCTTTTATCCAAAGCGACATACGTTTTTTTTTTTCTTCCGACTTCCCAAGGAGTAATCGGAGGTTAGGGGCTCTGCTCAGGGACCCAATAGTGACATCACTCTGCAGACCCCGGGGATTCAAATCTGTGACCTTCCTAACCCCTGAGTCACACGCCACACCTAAGACTTGTAGCACTCAGTCGCTCAAAGATCAAGGACATTCAACCGTGGCGCGAACAGAAGCATAAAATCAGCATTCTCAATCAGCAGACACCTTTTAAATGATATTGTACCATGTATTAATAATATCAAGCCCTTTTATCTAAACTTTAATAAACAGCCATAATACAGGAAAATGACGAAGACTGGAAAGCTCTGGAGCAGAAATCTCCAGCTGTATACTGGGAGGTTCATGCAGCTCCAGGGCCTAAGGGTGTTTATCGAAACCAAGATCGCAAAGAAAGGACTCGGTATTCTTGGCTGAAGTGGTCTTGCTAACTTGCCTCCCAAGAACAAAACTTGAGATGCAATGAATCATGGGATCGTTCCCGTTTGCTGATGATGCAACTGACGCATCCTAGATATTTTGGGCAGGACAAGAACGGCATCCAGGGATTTTCACCATCCTCCGTATCTCTGTTCTTGAATATTGGAGCTGTACTTCAATGGAGGATGACGTCAAACAGGTATGTAAGAATGCAAGTTTAGTTAAATACGCATATTGATAAACACCCCTAGTGAAGCTGGCGGACCAAGGAGGGGGCACCTCGGAGACACTCACGGGGATGCTGGACAGAACGTGCAGGACGGTTTCCCACAGAGCGGGCAGCACCACGGGGTCCGTGTCGTCGATGCTGAGGAGGACCACGGGGCAGGCGCGGGAGGCCTCGGCCTGGACGAGCTGGGGCGTGCACTCACAGAGCGCAGACACGGCCTCCAAGAAAGCCCCACGAATCTGGTGAGACAGAGTACGATGGTTTCATGAACAAACCTGAGACACAGTGAATCGTGGGATTGGTCTTGTTTGGCGAGGGATTTGACTGGTGTATCCTTGATATTTGGGGCAGGGCAAGGATGAGATCCGGGGCGCTTTTCATCATCCGATCTTCTTAGTATCGGAACTTCTTGGAAGACGACATAAGGCAGAGACCCGAGATCACGAGTACGGTCAGGTACGGATAATGAGAAACACCCAATACTGTTAGCCAGCTATGCTAACGCAAAGCCCGGGATACGGCTGCCGGCGGAGAGAACACGGCCTACAGATGGCACCCCTGTGCCCCCCCCCCCCCCTCACCTGTGGGCTCTTGTGCTTGCCGTACTTCCAGAACTTGCCCTGCGCGAGGAGGTGGGTGAGCTTCTCTGCCAGGGGATCCAGGTCCCGTTGGGGCAGAGTGGTCAGCAGCTTCTTCACAGCCAGCAGCGAGCTGGTCAGCAGCCGCGTATATTTCGCTGTCCTCTCCTCCTCAGGCACAGTCCTGAAGGGGGCAGTATTGAGCTTCATTCTACAGGACAACTCTTCCCTTGCATAAGACAGTTCACTCCATTCAGGAGCTTTGCACTCTACTGTGCTGTGCTGGGGGGGTCTGCATAAAAAGGAGAGTGATGGAGTGTCGCATCATGTGACCTGGCCACATGACCAGTTTGACCAGAGTGAAGGAAACGTGACCAATGAGAGCTCAGCATATGCGGGACCTCCTTCAGGGCAGCTGGAAAAGCGTCCCAGGAGGCCACATCAAGAACTGGTGTAGAGGAGACAGCAGGGTCAGCCAGTCCCTGGAGCAAGTGGAGTTAAGGGCCTCGCTCAAGGGCCCAATGGTGGCATCACTCTGCCAACCACGGGATTTGAACCGACAGCCTTCTGAGTCCCGTCCCACAGAAACAAACAAAAAAGTACATCGTTTTGCCACAGTTTAGCCACAGACACAGAACAGTCCTGTGACAGGCATATTCCTCCCTATATGTATAGGTTGATGATCCCTGGTGAAGAGGTTAACATTTAAGCTCGAGTAGTTTGGACAGAAACCGCGCTGACACGCGTCTGTGGCTCGCTACTTACTGGGGATCACTGATGGTCTCGGGGGTCTCCTTCAGCAGGTTGTCGAGGAGGATCTAAAGACAACAATGCTCAGTTTGTAGATAAAAACTGCACCAAGGTAACGTTTCATCACGGGGGCGAATGGCAGGGAGCAGGGATGCTGCTAGAGATTACGGGCCTCATGAGAACTTATCACATTGGGCCCCCAACCTAGACTAATTCAATTATTTAAAAACATTTTAAGGCCCCAACCTCCAAGGGTTGCATACTTACACTGAGCACTTCCTCCTTGCAGAAACTCAGTGCTTCCGTCTGCTTGTTGAGAGGGAAGGCCACCTGGAACGCCACGACCGCAGCAGAGGCCGCTGGGGGGTACGTGTCGCATTGAGCGATGAGCCAGTGTCCCATGATGCTCTTTAGGTACGGGGCCAGGTTCCGCCGGACCTTCAAAATCAGCTGTTCGAATGCCTGCTGCGTGGCCTCACGAACGCGGCGGTCGTGATCCTGATGGAGTGCGTTTCAGAGCAATAACGGTGTTGCCATTTATGGACACACAACTGAGATGAAGACACCATACAGACAATGAAACCAGACTCGCTTACAGAGCTAGGTGATCAGTGACAACACATCTTACCAGAGATATCCTGCAGTAGATCCTGGGCCAGTAAGGAAGAACACCTTTGACAATCTCAGACTCCCGCTCATGGCACATGGCACCAAATTCCTGAACAGCCTTTAGGGAGGAAATTTCGTTCACCAGTTCAGTCTTTACAAATTAAACATAAATGAAACTATAATTAACAAACACAGACTGTATTTCTCCGCGCAAATTCTCATAAGAACGAAACCATATGTAAATATAAAAGGACCCGTTCGTAACAAACCTTCAGTTTGGTGACGGTGTCTCTTTTGGACAGTTTTCGCAAAACCATCCGGAAATCGGCGTCTACTAGGCTGTCGATCTCGTCCGCCCCGTGCACCGCGGGCACGTAGCCCAGGTCGCCGGACGAGGAGGTGCTGAAGCCTACGAAACCGGGTACGGCACCCGTCTCCCTGGCCAGAAGCTCGGCGGCCCTGCCGCTGCTGGAAGGCTACCGGCAAACCGAAAAAACAACGTATAAAACACACTGTGTACAGCTGTCATATAGGTGGATTTAGCGAGTACTGATCTCAAAGAGTCACTGTCACTTGACAAGACATATTACAAAAACACAAGAAACATCAGACTTAACGTGCATCCTGAAATGGATAGAAGTACGCGAACGCACCCGAAAGTTTCCTTTGGTCCTTTGCTTATTTTTGCCTCCCATCTTGTTCGGTTCACGAATCCTGCGTGCGACGGAACTCGGAGACTCACATGGACAGTAAAACTCTCGTCACTACGCTGTGCGACGACGTTGAACGGCCGGTCCCCGGAAACACGTGATGTCTGAGGGCACGTAACCGTAAGACGCCATTTTGACTACTGGCGAACCCAGTGGAGACGCTAGTCGTATGTGACGTGTAGTTTCTCGTTCGTGCTGCCGTAATATTAAACTTTAAGAAATATATTCCAGTAGACTACTTGAAGCGCTATAGCATCGTCTGTGATGTGTGATTATATAGCTCATTTACTAGTTAATTCGTTCTAGTGATTTGGCGACACAAGTGATTTGATTTTTTGATATATTTGCGTTATGTTGGTCAAAAATCTAAACCAGTGTCCTGAGCCTCTCCTGCACTTCAATAACGTCATGGAGTTGCCATTTATCAAGTTCATACAGCTTAAGGTCACGTAATCCTACTGTGAGATTGCTAGTAAATTCAAAGGTACAGCATTACCACTTGAAACATTAATCAGTCAATAAAGTTTGTCAAAAAGGAAGATTAAAGAATGCTATGGAATAAAGTCACCCATTTCATGGACAAACACTGGACAAATGTTTAATCTGGGCTTTAGTTCTGTTTGACAAGTTTAAACATGAGACTCAATTTCAGAAACATGAGGACAACATCTCAAGTGCCGTTTATTGGTATAACAAAAACAACGCAGTGCCAGACATATATCGTTACTTGAACAATGAATAGTTAATCCTAAGGGACAAAAATGTTGTAGAGCAGTCATTAAATAAAAGTATAAATGTGATTCAGGGAGACTGAGTGTGAGCCAGGGTCTGTCCATGAGGGAGGAAAATCAGCTCAGTCTTCCTCATCCCAGCCTTTCTTGGCCTCGGGTGCCTTGGGTCCTCCTGCAGGTTTAGCCATGATGATCTGTATACGAGGAAAGAAAAGAGAAGGATCAGTAGAGACCAAGAAACCACCGGACAGCCTGTCAGGCAGGAGCAACATTTTTCAAAAGTTCTACTTCAATGCCACCTCAGAAAAGTAGCCTGTGTTACTACACATGCAGCATGCAGAAGTGCATCGAGTGGTCTGCATTACACGCAAAACGCATCTCCTCTATATCACACTTAAGTGAAACTCAGCACCTCATGCTTGCCAGTGTCACACTGAACATTTGTGGGTTAAGAAAAATCACGATATGTTAAAGCTTCAGTGAATATGGAGACCAAGTCACATGCTCCTGTGGTACAAAACATAGTTGGCAACATCAGCTTGTTATTCCAACACACACACATCCCCGAGTGTGAACATATCCATGCTTTTTCAAACACTCCACTCTTATGCTTTGCTCCAGCACCTGTCATGTCCAAATACACCTAATAATGGCTGTCAAATTTATCAGGCTCCTCGTCCCAACCATCTTTGTCCCAGTGTCCCTGCTGCTTGGGGGCCTTAGGTCCACCGGCCGGCTTAGCCATAATGATCTGACACATCGCACACAAGACCGCGTTAACATCTCAAATGAGAACCGTCACGGGAAACATGGTGTTAACTGTGTGCAGTGATGCACGGCCTGACCTGGTCCACTCGGAGCACGGTGATCGCGGCGTTGGTGGCCAGTTTGATGCCCCAGTACTTCACCAGGTACGGGTCCAGGATTCCAGCCTCCAGCATGTCCTTCACGGCCGCACCTTCAGCCTGAGGCAGAAGGAAACACATTGCAAGTGCCCCTTGGTTTACGGTGGTTCAGCTTTATGACAGTTCGACGGTCGTGCATATTTTGTCATCAGCTTTGAATGCTGACCCATTCCCAGGCTGGCAAAATGCCGTACAATTCCCCCTGATGCTGGGCAATGGCAGCACCCATCAAGCCACACCTAAAGTGCAGTGAAGTGTTTAACAATGCATTACACAGTGCTTTTACTGTGTAAACTTATTCATTTATTTACTTTTCAATAATTGGCATTTAGTCATATTGTTACAATAATTATTTGCTTATTCAGTGACATTTTTTTTTAATCATATCATTCTCATATACGACTGATATTTTCCACTTACGATGGGTCCATCATAACATAACCCCATCGTAAGTCAAGGACCACTTGCATTTTTAATGTACTGTATTTATTTTTGTGGTGTTCCACCCTCCCTGATCTCACCTCGATGTCAAAGCCGATGTTCTTGCTCCCCTCATGATGCGCCGCGTACAGCTTAGAAACCAGCTCGTTACCCCTGACACCCGAGTTCTCCGCTAGCGCCCGTGGCAACGCCTCAAATGCCTCTGCAAACTTCTTGATGGCGTATTGCTCCAGGCCCGGACAGGACTGCAAGAAATGGCAACCAAAGTGAGGCCAGTGGCCATGGCGATGCCGGAGCAGAGATGAGAACATCATCAGAGAGGAGAACATCAACTCATCAACTTACCTCCCCATATGACGCAATCTGTTTGGCCAGCTCGATCTCAGTGGCTCCGGCACCCGGCAGAAGACGTTTATCCTGGGGCGGGGGGGTTCAAGAGTTGTGTTTTTTGATTATACAGTTACATCTGTCTTTTATAGATCTGTTGCTGCAATAATGATCAGCCTGAGTGTGCCTTACCCGGATGAGAACCTTGAACGTGTTGACGCCATCGTCGATGGCTCGCTCGATGTCATCCATCATGTTGTCAGTGGACCCACGAATGACCAGAGTAGAAATCGCGCTGTCCTCTTTCTCTGCGAGTGAAATGAAACCCGTGACCACAAGCGTCCCCCCCTTCTGTCCTCCCCACCAACAGTTCACCGATTTCCATCCTTTCCGGAGGCCTTTAGCTACGAGTCTCACCGTGTTTGAAGACGACAACCTGAGTGTCGCCAACTTCTGTAAGGTAAACAGTGTCACAGCGGCCCATTTCCTCAGGGGTGGGGACGGTCTGTGGATGGAAAAAAACTTATGGTCAAGATTTTATCAGGCAGCCAGGCTTATGTCATATCCATCCATCCATCCATCCATCCATCCATCTTTTGAAACCACCTTCCCTGTTCAGGGTCGTGGGGGGGCTGGAGGCTACAGGTGCAAGGCAGGGAACAACCCAGGATGGGGGGCCAACCCATGGCAAGGCACACTCACACACCCTTAACTCACACTCACACACACCCTTAACTCACACTCACACACCCTTAACTCACACTCACACACACCCTTAACTCACACTCACACACACCCTTAACTCACACTCACACACACCCTTAACTCACACTCGCACACACCCTTAACTCACACAAGCACACCCATAGCAAGGCACACAAGCACACCCTTAACTCACACTCACACACCCTTAACTCACACTCACACACACCCTTAACTCACACTCAAACGCCCTTAACTCACACTCAAACGCCCTTAACTCACACTCACACGCCCTTAACTCACACGCCCTTAACTCACACTCAAACGCCCTTAACTCACACAAGCACACCCATGGCAAGGCGCACAAGCACACCCTTAACTCACACTCACACACCCTTAACTCACACCAGCACACCCATGGCAAGGCACACTCACACACCCTTAACTCACTCACACACCCTTAACTCACACTCACACACCCTTAACTCACACTCACACGCCCTTAACTCACACACCCATGGCAAGGCACACTCACACACCCTTAACTCACACAAGCACACCCATGGCAATGCACACTCACACGCCCTTAACTCATACAAGCACACCCATAACAAGGCACACTCACACACCCTTAACTCACACAAGCACACCCATGGCAAG
>JAODKE010000040.1:16470466-16504526 GCA_026779605.1 Mormyrus hasselquistii | reverse complement strand
CCCTTAACTCATACAAGCACACCCATAACAAGGCACACTCACACACCCTTAACTCACACAAGCACACCCATGGCAAGGCACACTCACACACCCTTAACTCACACTCACACACCCATGGCAAGGCACACTCACACACCGAAACTCACACAAGCACACCCATGGGCAATTTGGAAAGTCCAATTAACATCAGCATGCTTTTAGACTGGGGGAGGAAACCGGAGCACCCAGGGGAAACCCCACGACGACACAGGGAGACCATGCAAACTCTACACATGTAACCCTGGCGGAGACTCGAACCCGGGTCCCAGAGGAGCAAGGCAACAGGACTAACCACTGCACCCCCCCATTATTACGTATATAGTACAATAACTGCTATCAACATCAATGTTTCCATGAACAAGGTAATTTACAACTTTATTAAATCAATAGGACTCCATTTCACAAGGAGAAAACTGATCTCAGATCAGAGCTAATGCAAGAAATAATCTCAGTTGAAACGCAGGGGATGATGCTCCACATTGGCAGACTTCTGCTACACTGCGCGCTACTCACCAGTCTGGGTAGAGCGACGGCTCCCACGGTTTTACACAATCTTCTTAAGTCCCATTTTGAATTGAGCCTAACAGAATATCACAAGAAACCCTTATTAATGCGAAGCCACTCACTTTCATTCCTTCACTAACAATCAAGTGCGTCAAAGCACTGCACGGCACTGGACTGTACATTCAGAAGGTATGGCAGGTAACTGTAACATGTACTAACAGAGTAACATTTGCTGCCAGGAGTAATAACTCGCTTCATTAATCGCCATTATGTGTTCTCTTGTATTTGCAGACACGCTGTAACATGTACACGACAATAAAGGTGTGAGCAGTGTCGGCAGGGCAGACGGTGCCTCACCTGACCACCATCAGCTGGTACTTGTTGGCGTAATGCAGGGCCATGTCGGCCACTTTGCCCCCGGTCACCACCACGTTGGCGCCAGCCTCCGCGATGGCCTTCACCTGGGCCTCCATCAGACCCTCCTCGCCCTTGCTGAAGTTCAGGAGCTCGTCCGCGTTATTGATCAGAACTGTGCCCTGGGGCAGAAATATATGCATAGTTTTCCATCTTTACCATATTATTGTTATGTTCATATGGCTGGTGTGAGAAGAAAAAAAGAAACAGGTTCAGTGGATTTTAAGTACAGAGAACCAGACCTCACACTGAAGTGTAATGGGGATTTCAAGGGTTTTGTAACATACAAGGGATACAGTCAAACCATAACAACCTTACATTTCACTGCAGGTCAACACTGCCATATGAACAGTGACAGCAGGAAGACATTTGAGTGACATGGTAATAGACAGATATGCATGTAACTGGTGTGCAACTACGCATTTGCCGTATAATGCAATACGTCCGGCAATTTTCACCGCAGCACAGATGCTTGCTTATATGCATTCACTCTGCAATGATGAGAAATCACTGTACATTTTAGCACTGAAACTGCAAATCAAGTACAAATTAGCTGCATTTAAAGCTAATTAAAAGTTTAAATCTTTTAGTAAGTACTAACAGTAATCTTATCATAGCAGAGTAAATGCACAAGTATCACATTATACAGCGAATGTGTACTTTGTGCACCAGTTATGTGCATCTCTGATTTAAAAAAAAAAAAAACAACACTGAAATCAAAAATGAAAAGAAAAAAAAAGTTATGCTGTTAAATAAGTATTTGGGCCTTAGATGTCCAACACAACTCGAATAAAGTGGAGGTGCATAGAAAGGAGGGCTAAGAGTAACCGGACCTCATCTGTCTCTGGCCAAAACGAGGTCCATGAGCGATCGGCTTACTTTGGTCTCCGTCACCATGCAGTCGAACGGACAGGAGAACACCGCGATCTTGGCGTCCTTCACCGACGTGACGTCCCCCTCAGCTTCCTTCTTGAACACCATCCCCCGCAGCACTGACGAAGCATTCAGGCCGCTGCCCTGAGATCGCAGCAAAACAACGGCGTCGCATCGGGTGCCTTCTGCAATCTGCTGGAGACCCGCGCGATTCCGAAGTCAAGGTCACTTACCAGTATTTTGCAGACCCGGACGTTGTCCACGTTGAAATGTCCAGACTCTGGGAAAATTGAAACTGCAACACAAATAGGAAATTTTTCAAATGGGGAAATGGCCAGATCATGTTTAACCAGGGGTCTCCAACGCCGGTCCTGGACAGCTACCGTCCGGTCCATTTTCTATGTTACCTGGCTTCTGATGAGCCACAGCTGTTCCCAAGTAAACACCAGGAGCAGGTGTGACTCATCAGAAGCCAGATAGAATAGAAATCCTACTGGCTCGTAGCTCTCCAGGACCGGAGTTGGAGACCCCTGTGTCAAACACGCAACTCCAGGAGCACAGAGCCAACCTAACCCCAAAAAAAGATTTAGAGTATAAAAACAGAAGGCAGATGTGAATCATTTTACATTAACAGCAGACACAAACAGCACTCACCACAGGCCTGGGCGATGAGGCTGGCCAGGAAGTCCTCGTTGCCATACTGCTTGCTCATGACGGCCGGGCGGATCACAGCAGTGGCCTCGTTCTCGTCACGAAGGTTCTTGGCTGATGAGCACACGCAGTCTGGCAGGATTTCCAGGGCCTTCTTGCAGGCCATCTCGTATCCCTCGATGACCTGCCGACATTGACGTGGAGCGTCAGGAGATGGATCCACCCAGGGCAGTGTAGCAGTGCTTCCTCTGTCTGTTTATTCATTTTGTCGCCCACTCACCTCAGAGACAGACAGACCCATCCTGAGAAGCTCCTCAGCCAGCTCCAGCAGGGCTCCGGCAAACACCAGGACAAAGTTTGTGCCATCGCCCACCTCCTGCTCCTGCATATGGGATGCCATCACGATCATCTTCGCGGCGGGGTGCTGGACCTGAGGAACAAGCAATGCTTCAGTCAGCACATACACAAGTAACCATCTAGTACTGATGGCCAAAGTGAGGTTTCATGAACCATTTGCGCTATTTTTTTGACCCCACACGATGATGCTCTCTGTTCAAAAAAAGGGTCAACACATGCCGCAAAACAAACCAAGAGCGCCATCTACTGGGGTGAAAAAATACAGCAAATGGTTCATGAAGCCTCAATCGGCCATCACTACCATCTACTCCTGCCACACCTCATCAGGGCGCTGTGACCTACCTCAAGCTCCCTCAGGATGGTTGCGGCATCATTTGTGACAAAGAGCTTCTCCAAGTGGTTGATGACCATCTTGTTCATTCCTACAGAGAAAACCACATGGCATTTATACATATATAATCAGCTGCTGCTGCTGCACAAAGCACATAAGAACATTACTCCACAGACCGAACTCAGAGCCTTGAAATGTGTTCATACCATTTGGCCCATAAGCAGTCCGTGTGGTCTGTGCCAGCTCTTTGCATGCCTGAATGTTCCGGAAGACAGCCTCCTCCAAACCAGAATAGTGCTGAAAATATCAGATAAATAACATTAATGAAACTAAAATTATCCATATCCTCATAAATTCACCCTCTGCTGTCTTTAACTTAAGATTTTTAACATGAAACATATCAGAGATAACAATGGCTAATTCAAATAAACAGAATGAATACAGAATTCTATAAAAGAGAGTTTTTAGCACATATTGAATTTGGTAGGTGGGGGAGGCATGATAATATTGCTGTAAATATTAAAAACAATGGCGCATGCCACCGCGGAATGCTTTAATGTATGCAAGTGTACCTACAAATAAACACCGGAAAACAGAAAAAAATAGAAATTCACGCATATCGATAACATTCTTGCAAATAACATATTAATCAGGAATCCGCTATTCTCTGTCATCAAACGAACAGCATATCAACACTAGTCAATCGAATTAACTTTACACAAAAATGAGGCATCTAAACTGTCATGTGGATAGTTAAAAACGATTCGTCGCCCGATTTAACACGATGGACTCACTATCACAGGAGAATGAATGAGTTGCTAACTAGCATCCGAGCTAACTATGAACACATGCACGTGTGGGATGCCATAACCAGGAAAAATAGCCGTGCGTTGGTTAATAAATACCCGAAAGGCAATACTGTCTCTAAAATAAATAACATAAAGATAATGTGTATAAAATGCTGAGGTAGTCTGTTATCGCAAAGGATGCGACGCAAAGAAGGCGATGCGGAGCCAGAGGCCGGGCCTACTGTTCCAGAAACGTCCAGCACATGACGGGACAAAACTGCTGCTGCACAAGAGAACCGCGAACAGACAGCAAAGACAAAGATGATAAAGCACAATACCTTCGCGCCATCTTTCAGCATCTGGGCAAAGCCCGGGGCTTTGGGCACATGTAGAGCCATATTTGTCGTCTCTGTTCTTTACAGTAAGATTTCACCGCCCCAAGTACTTAGAAGAAAGAACCAGCGGCCGGCGCACGAGCTCAAAATTCAGCGAGGGCAGCCCAGCCCTATCGATAGTCGAATGGATCGATTCACAAGGCAGTCTGATGGATCGCAGAATGATTATGGATCGATTACATCCGCACCACTTTTGTATTCCAACTGTGCAGCTATAACCCATCAGATTAATTTATAATTGAACAAAAAAAATATCGCAATTAATATTTATTCTTTATTTATTTATATGGAAATGGATTTCTATTGATATATTTATGTCGGTCGTTACAGTTTGAGTAGTAATTTGGTCAATATCGTAAATACCATTACACAAGTACACGTGTATATATAAAGCATACAAAATGTATTGGTTAGTTTTTCATTAATATGAATTATTTGTATTTACAAGTCTTTTTTTGTTTTATTTTATTTTGTATTTTTATAATCTAAGCACAAGTAAAGATTTTCCGTAGCCTGAATTATGCTTGATTTGAAATTTCTTCAGTCACCTCAATGGAGTAGTTTTCTCATTATTCTGCAAAACTACGATAATATTCAAGTGCGTTTTCTGGCAAAGAAAAACAAGCTATTCTTTAACCAAGCAATTAGAAGAGCCTCATTCTGGCATACTGCATCATTGCACAGCTATTGCATCGCTAACTCAGGATGGCTGTGTCACTCAAAGCTGATTGGAGCCGTGAGCATTTTTCTTGACTAAAGTCATGCCATCTGAGCCATTTAATTGGGACCCGAATGACAGACGAAGTGCAGAGAGCAACATTCCCCCGCTGTCCAAGCCCCTTGCTGCGCTTCACCCGGCTTGGATGTTAACATGTATAGGACGAACAGACGAGCTGTGAAGAACAGGCTTCAGACACAGCGCGAAGTCATTTCTCTCCAATTATACTAGTGGCCACAACTATTGGTTCACATTGAAAAGAAAAAAAAACACTTAGCCTGTACTTGCAAAGCAAGGCGGCAGCTTGCATATATAAAAGTCTTGACGACCCCGGTTGGAAATTAAAGAGGATAATCCTCCTTTGAATTTGGACGTCCTCCGCGAAGTCGACCTGAGAGGTAAGTCGGCGAGTTCAGGTAAGCATGTGCTTGGGGGCAGCTTGTGCTCGCCGCCTCCCAGTTTCTCATTGCTGGCTCGTATCCAGATTTTCCCATTTACGATTATTTTGCATGCTGGTACCGTTTCGGTCGTTTGTGTCTTACTGACATTCACACATATTGTGTGGAGATTTCTCTTTCTGGACAACACTGAACAATCCTCTATTTGAAAGTGAAATGTACAGTGAAATGTACTTATCTATTATTTATTAAAATCAACCTGGTTCTAAATTAAAAAAGAGAAGTAAAACGAATCCTGACCGCAAACAAATGGCTTCAATTTATTTGTTGCAATAATAATAAACGGGTGTTTAGTGGTTTTCATCTACGGAGCCAAAACGTCTTTATTAATTATATGTGAGACGATACTAAAGGAACAATATCTTATCCATATTTAAAAACTGATTACCTATTCAAACACCCACTTAATAGCTTAATCTTTAATGTCGTCTCGGGCTGATGACCTTGCAAGACAGAAACAATGTAGCAGAGTGATCTGTTCTGACAAAGTAGTCTGTAAATTACATTGTTTTTCTCCCTTACGACTGTCACCTTTCTCCGCCGCAAGGAATAAATGATCACTTCAACAAGACGGGTATCGCCTGACAAACCTGAATATAGAATTGCCTTCAGTCTCGACGAACCCTCAGGTAAATCAGTGTCATTCACTCAATGCATTCTCGCACACGCTAAAAGTTATGCCCTTGCTCACACAACTTGTGCAGTGTTCGTTTGTGCAAGCCGTTACAGCAGATCGCCGTGTGTTGTCATTTAGGGAGTTCTTCGTATGGAGAGATTCAATCAACAGCCATCTCTCATCGGCTGCCCTCTAAAACAAAACAGACCCCCCCCCCGCATGAAAAGCTGAGGTTTGGGTGGGTGTGTGTGTGTGAGGGGGGGGGGGGGGGTAGATGTACAAAATTCCTATCCCCAGAACAGTGCCTAGAAAACCCGACACGAGCCTCTCCGTGCAGTATAAATTTAACTGTAGTGATTCTTTTAGCAAGACAGGTGTTCTCTCTATTTTGGTATCCTCTGGCATCTTAAAAACCGAACATCTACCTTACCACACAGAGGGCCTGTCGGGGTCCAGCACTGTCAAAGTGTTTTACAGCTATTCAGCCAAATGCTTGGATGGCAGCTGCAGTGGTGATATCTCCGCATCAGGTTCCCCCCCCCCCCCCCCCTTTAATACCGCGGGGGCCTGTGGTTCTCCAGTTTGCTTTTTGAGCACTGACCTATATTTAAAAGCATTTAACACTCTGCACTGCTTTCGAGCCCCAGCGCATCATCACATGCGCGATGTTTCAGGCGCGAGGTGAAGGGCGACACTGGCCGAAGCTCTGCTTAGATCCTGTAATTTACACTAAAACAACGTAAATCAATGGCGATTCTGACTATACAGTGTCTTGTAAATGTAGTGTGATATTTGCCAATATCACTAACCTGCACTCAATCCTTCTGCCAGCTCATACTCATCAAGACAGCATGTACTTAAATGCCTTTGGTCTATACTTAATATAATGACATAAAACTCTTTTTTCAAAAATAATACTTATGCCATATATATATCTATGTTCTGTCTTCTGAGATTTGCATTGGAAAATATGTTTGACCTTCCATTTAGCATCTCGGACCCGTGTGTGTGTCACGATACTCAGTGGTATCTAAAATCACATCAAAGTCAGTGTCTGCTGTCATATTGCCATGTTATTTTAAACACTCGCCCTTCAGGCCATTTGCCTGTGGTGCTTTATATCGTTTAGTATCTGTGTCACCCCCCCCCCCGCCCCCCCCCCCTCAACGAAATCCTGCCTTTTGGGAAGCATAAAAAAAGGCACTGGACTAGCACCAGGTCAAAGTGAAAGAAATAAACAAACACACCATTGAACCCCTGAATGAAAAAAAGCCCTTTTAGATCCTTAGTTTATGGACAGAGTGCATTGTACCCACTTACAGTTACAGTTAAGTTACAGTTTGTAAATGAGCAAAAAAGAATTGTGATCATTAATGTTCTGTTTCCCCTCAGAGTTGAAAGATGTTGAGGACTTCCTTCAAACCTTTCCTGACCTCGAGCAGCAGTTACAGGTTAATCATCTCAACCCATTACACATCTCTCATATCACACATAACTTAGAGAAATACCTGTGATCTTATATCAAAATATTTGGCAATATTTGGTCAGTTTGTATATTTAAAATATGGTAACATGCAGTGATGAGAAATAAAACGGTTTTAATTGGGAACTAAAACGCAGGTTGAAAAGATACAACTTGATAAACTGCAGAAAGACGAGGTATACACATGTTTGTTAGAATTAGGAAGTTCATATATCAACGGAGTTGTGGTCTCCCAGCATACCAGGGGTCCAAGCCCTAATCACAGAGCTGTGTTCTGCAAATAGTTTTATAGCGTTGCACAACTCGATGCAATAACATCGTCACTCTGTTCTCATTCACAAGATTCATGGCAAAACAATCCGGGAGAGAGAACGGGCTCGAGGCCTTTGCTGTATCCCTCTGAGACTC
Source organism: Mormyrus hasselquistii (assembly GCA_026779605.1). NCBI lineage: Eukaryota > Metazoa > Chordata > Actinopteri > Osteoglossiformes > Mormyridae > Mormyrus > Mormyrus hasselquistii. The sequence continues at coordinate 16,496,491 of JAODKE010000040.1, read as the reverse complement.
TGATTTATGAGTGCTGGATCCCTGATGCTATTGAGTGGGGCCATTTTTAGAGGGTCATGCCTGCAGTTGGAGCCGTGCCCGTGCTTGACGAGAGGATGCCGACTAGCCAGGCATGCAACCAGATTACAGTTGATGTGGCCAGTGGTGGTGCGACTGGTGCGGGAGACTGAGGAGGGGGGTTATGACTCCCAGTCTCCTTCTGTCATTGTCATTGTGCAGCTGTGACTCACCAACATTTCTCACCTTGACATTCAACATACCAGGCTGAAGGGATATTCCCATTGTGACAACGTGGCTATAGTCTTCTTTAACTTCTTCTCCTCCCGTTTTTCTTCTTATAATTCTCCATTTTCACCTCTTCTTGGTGTCCACCTTCTTCCTCTTTTATAACACGCTCTCTCCCACTTTTCTTCTCGTTATTATCATGTTTTCATCCTTCTCTTTCATCGCCTTCTCCTTTTCCTCCTTCTTAATGTCGTGCTAACAATACAGTCGTTGTTGTTGCGGTTGCTACGGTTGTTGTCTGTTCATCCAGCATGAGACTTCCAGCAGGCCCAGTGGGTCAGGCATCTGTACCGCTGCTGAAATGTCCGACGTGTCGTGTGCGTGCCCCTCCTTTACCACTAGGTGGAAGCTGAACCAGCTTTTTTTCCTTCAAAAGTGGCTCTTGCTGAATCAAATCGCTACTGGATACATTCTATCTTTAGTTCGCCGGATCAGTAACACTGAGTCATGCCAAAGCATAAAGCTCTTGGGCAACTACATTTTTATGTAATTAAAGAGATATAAAATGTGCAGTGTAATTTAGAAAGTGTCATCGGAAAGGCATAGGGTAGTATTTCTTCATAATGTTTTGTGACATCCATCATTTTGCTCCCAATAACATCTTTTATCCGGTCAGCAGTGAACTGGCACCTATCCCGGGAAGCGTATGGTGCAAAGCAGCGTATATTTTGGGATGGGGATCAACCAAGTAGAGTACAGTGTAACAGTGGGTGTAGAGTTAGAGATGGTGACTGAGGACTCATGGACCAGTGAGTCATGGAAGGACTTGGTTGAGCTTGTACAGACCGTTCTGTTTTTTTGAGTAAGATGGTTGTGTTTATGTTTTTCCATTAACGCCAATACAGGAGACTAGTAACAATTGATTCTGGAGCGTTTTTGATCCTCGTATCATCCTGACTCATTCCGTTCTACCTGCCGTGTATCGGGATTGTAATTAAGAGGACGGTTGGGTTAGAGACAGACCAGGCACTTTCCTAAGCACCTTAGAGAAATGTGAGCTATGACTGGCCAGCAGGGGGAAGCTGAGATGTGTCTGGAGTGAGTCACTCCGAAAGCAGAAGTTGAAGCCCTACAAAACGTGGGGAAGTGACTTAGCAGCTATTTTCCAAATGTTGTAATGTGCAGCCTCCTGAGGTCTGGTGATGTATGCCCTGAAAATGTATTCTGTATGTGCGTGCATGTCAGAGAAAGAGCCAGACAAGGTGGCATCCCATAAAGCAGATGCTTCCCGGAACATGCTCAGCACAACGTAATACACAAACATCTAGCAAATTTTTACACGACAGGATAAAATGATATTGCATCATCGTAACAAATAAACAACTTTAGCCACAATTATTCACAGAGCAGAGAAATCAATATATGTATTCAACTGAACTAAAAGTTTGCATTACTAATCATTTGCACTCTCAGCCTCTGAGGAACATTTCTGTACCGTTGATGGCGCATTAATACTGTTTGTACCTTTGAGATGTTTTGAGATGTTTCATTTGTTTGATGTTTCATGAGTCCATTTCTGTACCTTAAAAGGTACAATTACAAGGGTACAGCCCTTTTTACCCTTTTTTTCTGAGAGTGTATAACAAACCTGTTCCCTTCAGCTACGATACCACCTGTATTACCACAAAGAAATTTATTGAATTTATTTATATTAAATTTATTTATTGACTTTTGCTCTATTTAAAAGGCACACATGTTTTAGAAAACCTCATGAGTCAGAAGTTGCTGAGATATTTACACATTTCCAGTAGTAGGAGTATATGAGGGTGTAGTAACACCTCAGTATGACTAAGGAATTCCCTGACTCTGCTGTAACATCTCAAGGTCCTCTGTATCTACGTGCTCCCATTCCTACTGTGTGCCTCTATGTCTCTGCCCCCCCCCCCATCACCTTGGCGCCCGTTGCATCGCCGCCGCTATCGGTCTCCCCTCTCGCTACCAGCCGCTGCTTCCATGCCAAGCCTTGAAGGAGTCTGTCCAGGTGTACAAGGACCACTGCAAGATGGCCAAGGAGTTCCACAAGGTCAAGACCGAGATTGCCCTGCTAGAGGACCGAAAGTGAGTGAAGGCAGAGGCTGAGCACGACCCGTGCTGCTGTGCTGATGCAGGATATTAGTGTCTGTGTCTCTATTGTTTATAATCATAGTAACATTTATGTCGGGCATTTGATTCATGTAGGGGAAACAGTAAAGGAAGGTATGGATGACCATTTTTGATGGGAAGTCTATTAAACACACCCGTCATTATCCATCTTTTAGCCTGGTCAAGTTCAGGTTGAGAAAGTACAAATCCAGACCAAGACTTAGTTTCAACTAAGCAGTTGAATAATCTGTGACTGTGACTCTTTATATTTTTACTTTCTCAACCTGAACTTTTCAGCTCTGGTGGTACTACTAGAGCTAGTAGTACTGTTAGTAGTAGCAGAAGCAGTAGTAGTACTGTTAGTAGTAGTAGAAGAAATAGTAGTATTTGTTTTGCAGACTTCAGGTTGGGGGGGGGGTATTTTTCGCCAGCCTGGAGGACATTTAGTAAAATCAAAGGTGGTTCCTATCAGTACATTTATTACTGATGACCAGTTGGACATAAGGTCAAGGGATTATTTATTTATTTATTATTTAAATTTTAGAAGCGTACTCTGGAAATCGTGACCCCCCCCACTTTGGGAGCCCCTGGTATTAATGGTAATAGTAGCCGTGGCAGTAGTAGGAGCGGTGTATTAATCATATTTAATTTCTGTATGACAGAATTATATTGCTTTTGTTGCAGTGGAGTTTGACAGTGTGTTAGTGGCTCTGTACAGGGTGCAGTGTGAGCCGCACCGCGTTGTGCTCACCCACAGACACGCTCCGATCTCAGCTTCAGGCGGGTCACGGTGAGCTGGCTCTCACCAGCCACCTTCCATTCAGTACCTGATCCTGCCACAGACTTTACAGTACTTCCCTGTTCCTCCCCCATCCACCACCTCCTCACGCCCACTCCCCCCCCACTCATGTGGTGTGCCGTGTGCCGTGTGCGGCTACTGAGAGGCCCCGTTCAGGCGGGGGATTTTGCAGGACATGCATTACTACCCCTTTGTAGTTTCTGAATGGATGAAAAGCACTTATTCATGCGGGTCTGCTGTGGTCTACAGCACAATTCAGCTGACAGGATGCCTGTGTGTTATTTTTGGTGCTTACATATGTGACAGAAGCCTTGCCAACAGCCCTCTTCCCTTTTGTGTACACACACACAGACCTGTATATATTTGTGGGGACCACTCATTTGAGTAAAGCCTAATCCCAACCATTGACAACCCTAAACTCTAACCTTAACCATAAGTAACCAAACGAAATACAAGACTTTTGGCATGTTTCACTTTTTCATAGCAGACACTGGTTTCTATAAAATTGAATTTTCCCTTTTGGGAACTGAAACAATGGTCCCCACAATATGAAAATGACATGTTTTTATTACATTAAGGGGATTTTTGATCCCCACAATATAACACATACCATACCTGAACCACACACACACTCAAACTCCAGCCACAAACATAAATACACCTTCAGAAAAAAAGAGTACCAATTTGTATTGCTGCTTGTCACTGGGATTGTACCCTCAAGGGTCTGCGAATTGTACCCTATAGCTGTAGGTAAATGTACCTTTTAATGATGAGGAACATTTCTGTACCATTGGGGGTACATTAACGTTGTTTGTACCTTGGGGAGTAAATGTAAGGTGCAGCCCCAGTGACAAGCAAAGGTACAAACTGGTACCCTTTTCTCTGAGAGTGTACATGTTAAATATCATGCAAAGAACTGGGTTTTATTTTGAGCCATTTTTTCACACCAGAATTTGACTGTGCACTGGACGTCAGTGCGGGTAACGGTTACCATGTTAACCGGAGCTGGAGTGGCGGCAGTGCTGGTACTGCCCCCCTAACCTCCCGCAGATGCAGCACGCTAGCTAACATGCTAGCTAACACGCTAGCTGGTTCACTCTCTTGCGTCACACTCCGTACTGAATGACAAGGGGGTATCCTCTCCAGTCATACCCCTTTGCTTAAAAAAATGAGCCTGCCATCTCAGTTAGTTTTATCGCCACTACAGATAGATGTTACTCATCTCCCAATATTAACATTTTATGTTATTATTAAATGATTACGATAAAAATAATTGCGACAAAACATGCTTGTTGGACACATGAAATAATTTGCTTCCTCGTCGGAGCACTGAAAGCACAGACACTAATCAGTTGCCACAGAAGAGTTTCTGAGGCTTAAATAGAGAAACAGGTGACTCAAGGTTTGTTTTAAACACGACTGCCAAGGTTATGATCAGGCCTTGTTTTGGGTATAAAAAGAGCATTTTTCCATGGTCAAAGGCTTCAGAGGAAATTCAGAGAAATACAGACTTTCAGATGTTCCTGGGTACCGCGACAGAAACTCACAAAGAAACACAGAAGTACAAACTTTTAGCTGCTCTCAAGGTAACTGACTGATTCTGTTGCCAAGCAATGACGTGTCTGTTTACCAGTTTTCAGATACCTTTTTTGGGCAAGGAAGTATACCTCCCTTAAGTGGACACATAGGGGAGACAAAATATCCCATGAATAGGCCTGCAAACTTTCTGGGGCACAAATTATAGTTTCGGTTCATCAATATTATATCCAACCAGAAAGGACATGCCCTCAAACTGACTGTCAGGTCAAGTTCATCAGTATAGGCGAATAGTTTGTTCTCCTGAGAACGTAGACGCCATTAATTCCCCCTGGCACGTTATCCAAGGGAGTGTCAGTATATCTTAAAATAAGCGATGTCCGTCACGTTCTGTGCCGGCGCAGCACATAAAGAACATTTTGTTCACTCCTCTGTTTTCCATGTCTTCTATCTAGAGCTCACAGTATGTTCAGCTAGAAAGAGGAAAGAAACAAAATTCAGCACCTTGAACAATTGGGAGAGGTAAAGCGACATCAACAGGGCGCATATTAGTTTAATGCCACATATCAGTAAAATCTGCTGAGCCTGATATCCTGACTATCTTGTTTTCCGTTTGCACTTTGGCAAAGGATTTTTTTTTTCATGACGTTGGCTCGCTGACCAGCTTATGTGTGCCTCGTGGCTTGAAGTCACTTATCTTTTCTCTGGAAGCAGGCCAGGATTGTTGCAACACCTCCCACAGCGCCTCCCCTTGGGGCAACACAAATGACGAGTGTCCTGAGAAGGCAGGCAGCTTGCCGGACACTGTGCCTCACCAGGTCACGGATAACAGTTCACCAGCAACTAACTAACTAACTAACTAACTAAGCCACCTTGAAATCCAACATACTGTAGAGTGTGCCTCGGAAAGTGCAGAGTTGGGTAAATCAGGTCCAGAGATTAAAAGTCTAGACTCTAGACCGAGATTTTGTTTCAACTGACTAGTTGAGCATAAAGAGTGACACAGTGACAGAGTGCTGAACTGTTGGTTGAAACAAAATCCCGGTTTGGACTTATACTATCTGGATCTGAATTACCCAACTCTGGAAAGGTGGCTGAAAATGTCCACCATGTCAGGCCCAGTACAGAGTGGTCGGACACATAGGTATAAATTTTAGGTGCAGAAAGTAAAAATCCAGACCAAGATTTTGTTTCAACCAACCAGTTGAGTACTCTGTCGCTGTGATTCTTATTGATCAACTGGTCTCTTGAAACAAAATCTTGGTCTGAATTTGTACTTTCTGCACCTGAAATTTCCACCTGTGGCCAGGCATTCCTTTAAGAATTCAACATGGGTGGTTTGTTTTGTTTCTTGTGGCATTTCATACAGGAAAGAACTGATTGCAGAACTGATGGAGGACGAGAAAGCCAGTGAGGAGATCGCCCGTTTGGAAGAGGAATTCCGAGTGCTCTCAGAGGAGAACCGCACTCTGGTGAAGGTCCACAGTCAGCGGCTGGAGACACTCAGGGTGCTTAGCCAGAAGAGGCAGGGTTCTTCATGACCTTTGCCTACCCAGTGGTCCTCCCCAACTTAGGAGGTTCTCCTCTTATATGAAGGTCTACTGGTATGACAAGTTCTGAAGTTTCTGTTAAGGGCAATGAGGTCCCTACATTAATTTGGGTCCTGTCCTCAGGCTAAGGTCCATAAGGTCCACTTGCTTGTGAGCAAGCAGTTCCGAATCCTGGATATCTCTCCTAGCTGTCATTCAAAATGATTTTTTTGTTTCTGTTCAACAGTTGAGTGTATCTTATGATTATACGCAGAGCTCTTCAGTGAGGAAAGTTGCACATAGAGTGTATGTATACATTTTCTTATCGAATTAGAAGTTTCTAGAAAAGTATAATGTCTGATCTACAGTGTTGTGAAACTCAGTACTAAGCATGTATTGTTTCATTTTACATATTTACATTTTCTATTAAGGGTTAAATGAAGGGTCGAAACATATTACTGGTTTGTATCTTAAAGCAGACATTTATGAATTGGTAAATAAAACACATTAAATGTTACAAAATGTTTCCCTTTATATTTGTTGTTTTTAAACTACATACATGGTACCTGAAGAAAAGGAACTTGACGTTTCACGATGTGTGCAGCTTTGTGTAATTGTGAAAGAACCCCATCGAGCTTCACAAGCTTATGTTTTTTGACTTAACCGCCCGGCAAGTTTCACCAGGACCTTCACGAGAGCAATCGCGGAAAAACTTTGGGAATTATTACCAAAAATACACGGGCTGTTCCCCATGAAACAAAACCACAATAAAATTAGACCATTACAAACATCAGCATTACATGGCACTATTCAATACCTATGTCATGGCCTATATATTATTTGTGTGTGGGTCATGTATGTATTACATTGTGGAGAGATTTGATCTACACAATGTAATAAAAACCTGTTGTTTTGACCTCCTTCAGTCTCCACAAAGGGAAACTCAATTTTAGAGAAATTCGTGAATGCTACCAAAAAACTGAAAATGCCAAAAGTCTTGCATTTTGTTTGGTTACTTATGGTTTTAACTGTTATGGCGACGGATCCAGTGCGAAAAGCAAAAGCGTTTGAGCAAAACAAAAATGGATGCGTGCAAAGCCGTAAAATGCAACAAAATTTCTTTATCTGTAAATAAAGTCCAGTTAATAATATCGTCTAAAAAAAAGATTCACAGGCTGTGTCAGCGTGGTCAAGACACTCTTTTGCTTCACACGGAAATTCCTTCTTTCCCTCCGTCCCACTTACTACTTCTTCTTCTTATATTTTTAAACAAATCAATGCTGCCCGGGACTATGGGTCCCTTTTACGTACAAAAAAGGGTCATACCAATATGATCAATATAGGGGTCTTAACTTAAACTTAAATTTAAATGTTAACTGAATTACTATAACAATGTCTAAGAATTAGAAATATTCACCCCTAATTACAAAAATAAAATAAATATCAAATTCTTAGTCATTGCATACAAATTAGACATTAAATGCAATTACCAGCTATGGCTCTCTAACAACCTTTGTAAAGAAACTGAATTGGTCTTATCTTGCCTTTCATGTATGTGCATGACATGCCTTGCCTTGATTTTTTTTTAATTTATTTTGTTTAAATGGAGATTCCTGACAAAGTCAAAAAGCCTTGATGCAGTACACAAGTCTATGTGCTGCTTTTGTGCATTTTAAACTTAAAAACAGGTCAGTGCCGACCCTAACACTATAGCAAGATTAAGGGTGGGGCTGGGTAGGGCTTACGGTCATCGTAGTGATAAATGCATGGAGGGTATTCCGCAAAGACACAGATACCAAACCTGTGTGTGCAAGCGCGTGTTTGCTTTGTTGTTTTTCTTGGAAGTAAATCTGCTCCTCCGCTTCCTTTGTAGCTCTTCGAGTTGAAATAAAACTGACATTTATGATTTACCTTATGGGAACACACCATAAAAAATGTACTTCACGCAGATAGCCATGCTTTTCTATGAAAACCTCATAATACACACTCAACATGTACTGCATTTGCCAAGATTAACACCAACAAATGTGTCAGTTACCAAAATAACTCTCAAAATAGCTGATATAAGGTGAGCTTCCCGCAGAGCAAGATCAGATATCGCCACAGATCTGTAAACTGGATCTGGCCCAGTGTCTTTTTTCACAATGGACCACTATTGATCTAAACCAGATAAGGGCCATATATGGGACAGATTTACATTGAATATTACCGAATCTGGCCCATGTTTTCACCAGAGTCAAAGTTCAACAAGGCTCAAGACTCATTTTTCTAGACTGACTGCCGAAGAGTTCTGCTACAAGATCCTAACTTAACATAAAATAACAAATAAATGCTTTAATTTGCCCAAGTACATCAGAATGCGTCTCTTCGTCTACTTGGTGTTCTCCATCGCATGAGGTCACAGCACCTGATCAGCCAATGCGCGGTGTCCCTGGAGCTGGGTGTAAGGGCGTCTTGCTCAAGGGCCCACTGACATGTGACTGTCCTGCTGAGGATCGGACCGCCAATCTTCTGATCATGTGCACAGGGATCTAACCTGCTGAGACTCTCAGGATCCACATAGAACCACAGAACTGGCCAGCAGTCAGTCTAGAGAAAATGAGTCTGAGCCACATCTGGACCTGTTCTGAACTTGCTGCAGATATTCCCCTTATTTGTTTCAAACCGAGAAAGCGGATTTGGACCAATGTTGGTCCACTGAGTTCAAAAAGACACCGGGCCAGATTGGATTTACGGATCTGTGACAATCTCTAAATAACATTTGGCCTGAATCAAGTTCAGTTTCATCTCGCTATGTGGGGCAATTCTTTGTGCATCAGCTACACATTCGGTAAGTGATTGATCATACGTATATCCAGAGACTATCTGGGGGCCCTAGGTAAAAAAACTCCATGGGGCATTAATAAACTCAAGACCTATATTTCCATTTTTGTAAAGCAGATTTGTCGTTGCAATGTAATTCGTGGCCCTGAGAGGCCGCAGGTCATTTGCCTGCCTTGCTTATTCTCTTGCTATGCCTATATGTATATGGTTAGGCAAAAGCGTGCTGGATCTTCAGGGCATATACAGACCAACTGTAATCATTTAGACCCTCCTGCCCAGACACAGGTATATCTGGCCCACAATCGGTTTCACCGCGGCTTAGTAAGAACTAGACATTCTCGTTAAATGCGCGTGGTAAAGATTCCACTTCCTTATGGTAAAATTGAAATTAGGCACTACTTTCAAACCAGAAGTTTTTTTTAAAAAAATAAAATAAATAAAAATAATAAAAAAAATGGAATAATAATAAACAATCTTAAGCTGTAATTATTATTGATTATTATATAAAAATCGAATAATAAGGGAGCACCTCAAATTTTGTAGACCGAATATGTCAGCAATACACTAGGCCTACAATAAAGTTCAAAATTGTAATTGGATTTTTAGTCATGCTGGCACTTTAAATCTGGTGAATTTGAGATACTGAGTAGATAAGTAAACGGGATCGACACCTCTGTTTTAAACGTTCTTGAAATTGTTCACCAGAGACAAGACCTATGAACAGATACGTGCTTCCTTCGGTGATATAATGACATTTAATGACAGGCTGAAAACGAAGAACGAATGACGGAATAGACATGTGCAAGAGAAGGCGCACAGAAGAACGCACCAAACTGAATACAGATAAATGCAATTTCATTGAAAGGGGCGGAAGTTAAGCTCCAGTACACCAGCTGACTTCGAAAACGACCAAGGATCGCGTTTCGGTGCGCGGAAAGGGGAACGTTTTGGTTAATGTCACATGATTCCAGTTCGGGGAAAAACGCCAGTCAATCGGACCTTTATTTGAACTGGACTGTACACATACAATATTGTTTACACTGTAGGGGACGGGTCGAGAATTATTAAAGATCGGGGCTTACGTTCACTGAAATTATATGACAGGTTTGTACATTTTTTTTTTACAATACTGGCTTGTATAGAAACTATTTAGATTTGTATTAAACCTTATCTGATACAATAAACATTGTTTTTCAGGAACTTTTTTTATCCATCTGCCAATGAGACGTGGACGTTCACTTTAAATCGTCACAGGTAGTGTAAGTCTGGGTGAAAAAAATGTCGTAATAAATAAGAAATGTAATATGAGTTTACTTAAAGTCTTCGGTTAATCGGTTTTAGAATGAACAGCCGACGTTTCTTTAATTTAAAAAAATGGCATAAACTGAATTTGTACTAATTTGACTTTTATAGTTCTCAGCATGGCAACAGAAAGTACCACATTAAAGCAAAGCCTGCTAAAAGACATGATATGCGTGGTGTTGCTTCTGTGCCGATTGTAATGTTATACACGGAAACAGCATACGACACTAACCAGTTATAAACTAGTACACTAACACAGAGTTGAATTGTACTGTGCGAAGCATTTCGGCTTACACGCAGTGTCATACATGGAGAAAAATACGTTGACGTATAGCGTATATATATGTGTATGAAATAAGCGTATATAATGCTTCTAACATGCATAAATGATTTTAAGCATTTATTTCACACAGAAGCATGATTTATGCTTATCCGTAAGCGCAGCTGCATAGAATGGCTTTCGGGAAGTTCTAAGCGCGAGGGCAGCGGAAAGTGCTGCCTCATCCTTTATCAGCAGAAGCGCGTGAATCAGCGGCTCGAGCTGTTGCACCGCAGCTCGCGGCCCGCATGACAAGACAGAGCGGCGGTCGTTCGCTGCCCAGATACACGCGAGGTGTAGGGAGACGTCCTTTGGATATGGCTTATTCACGCAGTTGTTTATTTTAAAATTATACTGGTCCGTGTTGGTGACTACTGTTTATTGAAGAATTCATACGAGTCTGGCTTTACTTGTCTAATTGTTTTAGAGCCGTTTTGGAGGTATTTTATGAAATGCAAATTCCACTCTCGCCCGGGTCTGCTTAAGTATTTAGCGTCTTTAGCATAGTCTGTCTTACTCCGGTAAGTGTTGGGTACATGTGGTCTTGTTAATGCAGCGCGAGAATCACGTGATTTCACGGTTATCCTTAATGAATTTGACGTTTATGTGAATTGTGTTTTTTCTGTCTTGTACACAATAGATGTCTCAGATAATGTCTTTCGAGAGCCGCAAGACCTCCATGTTCACATTCCAGTCTTCAGTGCACAGCTCGCGGGTACTCCAGTACTTGGATGAGCAGCGGCAGAAGGACGTATTGTGTGATGTCACTGTAGTGGTGGAAGAAAGGAGTTTCCGTGCCCACCGCGCAGTACTGGCAGCATGCAGTACCTTCTTCCAGACTAGGATTGCCAGCCATGCTGGGCAAGGGCTGGTCATCGCACTACCCAGTGAGGTAGGTTATGATGTCGTTCGGGCTAGTTTAACTCAAAGCTGAGTTATTTTAAAGTTTTAGCTCTGATGTGAGGGGGGAAACAGGTATGTTTTCCTGGGCCCGGGACTGGAGGGGGGGGCCCATCATCAAAATCTAGGTGACCATACATGTTCTGTCCTTGTTTGTGTGGCTTTACACTGGGTTCCTCTTCAGTTTCCTCTCTTAGTGGAAAAAATTCTCTTACTTGAACTGGATTCGCCCATTATGTTTGTGTGTGAGTGTGTGTCCTGCCATTGACCAACGTCCCATCCAGGATGTCACCTGTCTTGTGTCTGGTGCCACCCAGGATAGGGTCTGGGTGGACTGGAAGATGGATAGATAGATATATATTTTCTTTATTCATGTAGGTCACAGTGGAAGGATTTGATCCATTACTGCAGTTTGCATACACAGCAAAACTCCTCTTCACCAAGGAGAACATCTTGGAGATTCGACGATGTGCAGCGATTCTAGGCTTCCGCAACCTGGACAAAGCCTGCTTCGAGTTCCTGGTGCCCAAATTTTTTGACGACACAAAAAATGAACAGTCAGTGTATCGGAAGTCGTGGTGGAAGAAGAGATGCTGCAAGCAGAAACCTCAGGGAGCCAGATCCAGCAGCGCTGTGGACAGTGAGGAGGTAGAGCTCACGGACATCGAGGCTGCCGATGGTCCCCTGAAAGAGCCAGACAAGAAACCGTGTTGGTTTGCCAAACCATCCATAAATGCATGTGGCCACTGCAGCCCTGTCAATCGAGAGAGGACGCAGAAGGGGGACAACTCTGCCCCGTGTCCAAAGCACTGTGGAATCCCCGCGAAAGAGAAACCCTGCCTGGGAACCTGCCCAGGGCTGGCCACTGAGAACAGCAATGCACCAAGCGTCAGTGAAGACCTGGTTCAGTGCCAGCTGAGCCAAAGCGAGTCACACTCAGACCACGTGACTTGCGAGAAGGAGGTTGCCATGGTGCCCAGCTGCCTTCAAGCACTTTCGGAGAACACTACTGCTACCGGCTTCGAGAAGATGCAACACTTAGGCTCTAGGCATGATGTGAGGTCAAGAGGAATGAAATTTAAATGTTGTATACTGGATAGTTTGGATACACCCTTCCATAAACTTTCCCGTAATGTTGAATCAATACATCAAGGGTCTGTTGAAGGATTGAATTATGTCAACTCCCAGAGTGTGACTCAGAAGAACAGGGAGAGAGGTCAGAGAAGCAGCATTGAGAGGGAGGTAGCTGAACACTTAACTGCCTGGTCCAACTCGTGTGAGGCAAGCAGCTCCATAGACCCCAAAAAGGAGGACTGCCTGTTTCTCCAGGAGCTGAGAGATGGGAGCGCATGGCTCCCTGAGTGTGAAAGGTCTTCCAATCCTGAGAAAAGCCCCTGCATCTCCGCCGTCCATTCGGGGGAAGACTCGGACGCTGACACGGAAGGAGACAGCGAGTGCTGTATCAACGAGAGGGCTCGCAAGGTGGGCAAAGCTTTCCCTGATCTCAACGAGTAGCCCAGTGCTCATGGGCTGAGAAAGTAAAAGAAACAGGAATAACATTCTTGAGTCAGTGAGCCAGTCTATATCGGTCAGGCTACTGTGGTAGAGATGGCCTTTTGTATTTATTAGTGTAAAATGCATTCGCGCTTTTGCTCGCCTCCTGTTCCCGTCATCTCCGTCCTCGTTCCCTCTACGTGGCACAGGTGCAGCTGCCTTATTCAGTGGAGGAGATCTCCTCCTTGAGTCGCAATGAATTCCAGCAGCTGCTGAAGGTGCGGCAGTTGACCCAGGAGCAGATGGACCTTGTGCACGATGCACGGCGTCGCAGCAAGAACCGCATGGCGGCTCAGCGCTGCCGTAAGCGCAAGCTGGACTGCATCCACAACCTGGAGTACGAGATCGACAGACTGGTGCGAGCAAGACCCCTCTGTTGTTTGTTTGTGTTTTTTTATTGCTTACTAGTCGTCTGCAGAGGTGGAAAATCCAGACCGTGTTTCAACCAACCAATTGAGTACTCTTTCACTGTCACTCTTTATACTCAACCGGATGGCTGAAACAAAACTTTGTTCTGGATTTGTATTATCTTGACCAGAACTTTCCACCTCTGGTTATCTGATGCATGATCTATTTGGTCTCACTATAAATGAAACCTGTACTGTAGTCTAATGTTCTGCAGCAATAGTTATCTGTTTCAGTTTCCATGTGTGTCATTGCCCTGCAGAGGTCTGAGAAGGAGAAACTCCTCCAGGAGCAGAATCATCTGAACCAGCTGAGGCTCAGGACCCGGCACAGTCTGTCGGACCTGTGCCAGAGGGTGTGCAGGGAAGCCAGGCTGCAGCCGGACCAGCTGGAGGTGCTGGCCAGATACTCGTCTCCAGATTGCCCCCTGTCGGTGCTCATGGCAAACATGCCCCCCATAGGACCCCCTAGACTGGAGCCCCTGAAAACGCATGTCGTGGACCCTCCTGTGGACACCCCGCCCGTGAGGCCCCTAGAGAGCCCTGGAAGCCACCGGCCTGCAATGCCTGGCTTAGCAAAAGCTCACAACAGGTCACTGGATGGCACATCCACCGGGCACTGCCACCCTTATGTCTTGGACACGAGGAGTAAGTGTCCCACTGATTCATGAGGAAACTTCCCGTTTTTCTTTTATTTTTTTTTGAAGAACTTGTGAGCGGTCACTATGCCACACAACTGCCAGCACTCACCTCTGACAGTATACGAATGCAAAGTACACAAAAATGTCCCGTACTCTGAGCGGGACGGCAGAATCATGGGACGCGGGGACGGGAAATGGGAATGGGAGACTTCTGTTTGAGTAGAGGAGGGGAAACGTGTTTAACAAAAAGAAAAGAGGGGGGAGCAACTTAAACGATTGTTTCTGCTTTAGCACAAGTGAAAACAGAGAGAAGTTAAAATGGGCGTGGGATTGTGGGCAGATCGGGGTTCCGGGCTGAAGCAAATCCTGTGTGACTGGTAATAAGGCACAGCATAAGTGAATGAATGTGCTCGTCCCCTGCACAGGACATCCATGCCTGACCACCATACATTTCCTATGAAGAATGCATTCACTAGCTCCATATAGGATATTGTACTATATCCTTTTTTGGAAGGGAGGAATAACTCTATCCTTTTATTGTATGTTATTGGAAGTCTTGCTTTGTCCTGTACAGTGTTAATATCATGCATTCCATACTCTTCCAATACCATTCAGAACCTCATCAGGAGCAATTCCCAGTAGGGGGAACTTATATCAGAGGTAGATATTAGCAGTCAGAGCCTTGATGACCTGTCAGGAGATGTGATCGTTCTCTCGATTGACAGTATGGTAAAGGGTAAATCATATCATTTTTTAACTGTCAAACCCAGACTATATAAGAAAGAGACAAAGATCACCAAACTTGGTTGGAGCGTGCTTGTGTATCAGTACTCCAGAACGTCCAGGCGTGCCCTCGATCAGAGGGGGACGCTTTTTCTTAAATATACGACCTCTACCGCCTCAGGTCCAACACACCAACACATACCTCAGCCAGGCAGAGACTGCATATCCAGGTGACGCGGACGAATGTCAATTCTGCACTCAGCCAAGCTGCAGAAGCCGCAATAGCAGATTTGGGAAACAAGCCCTTTTCTTGGCACGGCATAACTATCTTTCTTTGTCGGACTGAATGATGGTACGTTTTTTTGACCTGAGGGCTGACAATCCAACATCACGTACGATTCAGCCTTCAGCGATCATGTCGCCATACGTCCTGTTGCATGTCCATTGTGTGCAGGGGCACCATAAAGGGGTGAAGGTTTGGATGATTCCAAGGGCTCCAGAGTGATAGGGGCCCTAAAAAGTTTGTAACATAATTTTTTTGGTCTCGGTTGGGGGCCCAATATGATGTGTTTTCATTGGGTCCAGAATATCTAGAGGGCGCCTGTCTGCACTTCCCACCTAGAGACCAGGCCAGGTACAAAGGGGACAGACTCTCCATCATTCCTCAGTAACTGAATCACCTGTCATGTTTTTCCATTTGCTGAAACAATTATTGAGAAGTTGTTTATTTCTGGGGTCTGTAAATGTCTGAAGCGCAGAGTATACAGGTTCAGAGATCGTCTGTCTCGACTGTACCCACAAGACAATCGTATCTAAAGAAAATCCTCACAATTATCCTGTCGCTATTTTGATTCTGCTTCCTAGTTTGGGTGCTAGAAGTGGAGGGTGAGTACAGAGTATGCTGACCATTTAGAGTCACACCAGCCAAAATGTTTAATTGTGTCAGAAGCAACAAAAATCACAGTTAAGACAGTTTACAAAAGATTATTTTAAAAAGTCATAAAGTAATTATTAGGAATCCAGAGTTAAAGTATCCCAGAAGGGTTTGACATTTGAAGTTTGTGGACTACCAGCTCCCACAGAAGGTGGCTATACCATTGCAACTGACCTCTGTTTGTTATGGTAATGTCTCAGCTGGAGGAGATGGGGGGGGGGGGGGGGGTTGCAGCTGAGCACACGGGTTTACAGGTAGAGAACAGACTTTGTAATAGCACAGGTGTCTCTAGGCAACGTGTCCCCTTTACGCAGGTCACTGGACCAGGACATAGACCAGACAAACCATGTGACCCTTCAGCGTCACACATCAACTAAAATCCACAACCTTCGAATTTGCTTGCTGTTTTTTAACCTTGCTTCCATGACCTCTCTGTATTGGATCTATTTAATGTAAATTCCTCCTGTACTGGATTTCGTTTTTCCTATTCTTTAAATTATGTTTACTCAACACAATTAAAAGAAAATCTTTTGCTATTTAAAAACATTTCACAATGAGGAGAGGTAGTTTTGATCTTGCAGGATTCTTCATAATGTCAGTGTAATGGATGGAAGGTTTGATTACGTTTTGAATTCTTGTTGAAAATATTCGTTCTGTTCAGACACATTTCATTGCAGCCGCTGCTCTCACTTGGTATAACTGAGCTAATGTGCTCACAGAAGCACTGCACCAACCAAGTTACAGCATTAATACACCCAACAGCTCTGTAACACCCCCCCCCCAGATCTTAATAATCATTATTTTTATTTTCCCTGCTAAGCTGCACCTCTCATGGGGTCTGTTATTTACATTGATTTTGTCTACATGAAAATCAGGTGTCCTGTATGCTTAATAAATTCTTTTTTTTGTATTTGGTTTTTATTTGGAAAGCTTGTTTATTTTTTATTGCTTGCTTCCGAAATTGTGCAACCTTTACAGTCTTAGTCAGCCGCTACACCTTTGGACTCCATGAGTTTGATAGCTGTGTAAAAGAGGTCGTTCAAAATTTTCCATGAGATTACAAAATATGAACAAAATGCCTTTTGTTGCCATCTGGTGATTGTAATAAGCAACAGCAACAAGGAACAATTCTACAACAGGGATGGCCAATCTTATCCACAAAGTGCTAGTATATATGCAGGTTTTTGGGGTGACCTTTAGGTCAGCTGTTCAAACCCAGGTGTGAGGACTCTTCAGCCAACCAATCCTCTAATTAGTAACCTAGTTAGCAGTGTAAACTCACATATCCAATGGCCCTTCCTGGATAAGATTGACCACCCCTAGAATCTCGAAAATAAGCTACTTACTCTTCCAAGAAATCCTCACCACTTACAATATTGCATCTTCAAAATTGTATTATTGTTCTTTAAGAAGAGATCCCTTATAAATCTTGGGCTTGATTTTGAAGTCTGCTGGTGTGTCTGGTTCAGCTTTGTTTCAGCTCTGGACACTAGCTGACCACCAGCACATCTAAATGATCTAAGGGACCCACCAGGCTTATAGTTTACAAACATATCTGGGATATAATTTGGGGCTAAACCATTCAGCGATTTTCAGACTATAAATAGTACTTTAAAATCAGTCCCTGGCGGCAACATTTTGAATGAGCTGGAGCTGTACAGTATGAGGGACTTTTGGGAATGACCAGTAAAGAGACCATTGCAATATCCAGTCTACTGGAAATAAATACATGCATAAGGTCTTAGGAATACAGCCTGTAGGAATACAGATGCATATCGCTGCAGCCAGGAGCTGAAAGTTGAGTGGGTGGGGCAATGTGAAGTAGGAGGGGCTATGTGGAATAGGAGGGGCAATGTTGAATAGGATATACAATATGTGAGGGTTTTATAATGAAGGCCCTTTTATCATCTGATATCCTAACCCAAACCCTGCCCCTCATTATAAACCCCTCCTATCCCTTATTATAAACCCTTCCTACTTGACATTGCCCCTCCCACTCAACACTCTGCTCCCAGCTGCAGAGATATATACTTGTCTGATTTTGGCTATATTTTTAAGATGATAAAATGGAACCTTAGATGTGGTTGCCGAAGTTAAGGTCCTCGTCAATTATCACACTAAGATGTTTAACTTGGCCTGTTGTCCTTGTAGTCCTGGCACCCAGAAAGCACTGCTCCCCGGACGCTGAATTAACTGCCCCCTGCTATGTCACATATGGGTTAAATGCAGAGGACACATTTCGTTCTTGTGCACTGTGTGCTGTGGTGTGTCAACAATGACCACTGATCACCAAATTCTAAATTTTAAAAGCATTTGGTTTGAATCTTTCAGCTTTATTACCAAAAATCATTATTCCAGTCTTGTCTTCGTTTAATGGGAGGACATTTTGTTGCATCTAGCCATTTATTGTCTTGAGGCACAGACAAAGTGAATCTATTGGACTATTGTCATTTGGTATCTTCTGCATAGCATTGATAAGCTACCTTGCTGTCTCTAAGAATTTAGCCAAGCGGGAGCGCATTAATATTTAATCAGAGGGGCCCTAGATCTGATCTGCGAGGGTCTTCATAAGTCATGGCAGTATGTTTGGACTTATAACTGCCTATATGACAAAATATTCCCTGCAACATAGTTTTCTAACCTATCTAATAGTATTTTATGGTTACCCATTTCAAAGTCTGCGCTGGTGTCCAGTAACACTAATTCACCTGAATTCACATTTAGACAAATGTCATTTGTTATCTTAAATTGAATAGTCTCAGTACTGTGATGGGGGTAGAAACCAGACTGAAAACAATCAAGGCGGCTGAGGAAGTTTGGAATTTGAGGAAGGGCTGCTTTCTCGATAACTGGCCATTAATGGAAGGTTTGCGACAGGCCTTAAGCGATGCGACATCTAGGTTTCCCTTTTTTAGGACGGTCTCAATCTCGGAGGCTTTCAGTGATGCTGTGAAAATGCCTGATAGTAGAGAGCATTTGCAGTAAATCCATCTCTGAGGATTACAGCTTTATGACCTCATAAGTTTGATTATAACCTCCTGCTTATGTAATAAATGCTTTATAATGTGTCTGGCTCCCACCAGTTTTTATTTTGTCATATGCGATGCTCTAGGTTGTATCACCCATCACTATGGTGATGACACAGGTCTTGTTGAGACTGTAGGGTTTGTTTTTGTTGATATTTTATTTACTTTCACATGTTAAGCAGAAAGCATATCGGTTAAACCAAGATCAATGAGGTGCTTTGCTGATGTGCCCTTGAGAGAGTGACTTGTTGCTTTGGTTAAGTGACAAGTTAGTGGGTAAATGTCATTCAATGAAAAACAGTGATATTGATTCCGATGGAGACCCTTATTAACTTAAATGTGGCATTCATTGTCAGGCCAGGCCAGTCTCATGCTAAGGTGTCACCCATCAATTGCTAAGACGGTGCCCCTCTGTAAGTTTGCAGGCCCCCACCCCCACCAATTGTTATATTGGCATCCCCCTCCCCCCCCCCCCGACAACTTTTGTTATGCTAGGTAGGCACCTCTACAATTGCTGTGTGACCCTGCCCCCTAATCTGGCACCCACCTACAACTGCTAGATCGGCACCCCCTGCTCCGCCCCCATCCATCAGCTGCTAAGTCGATGCCCCGGACCGGCCAGACAAAAATGTGCAAACTCACTATGCGAACTCAATCTGAAGGGGCTGATGTGAACCTACTGGCACAGGAAACAGAAACTGAACATAAACATCCATCAGTCGATGTCGGCAACGAGGACAGAGTGCATAGGTAACTGCCGATTGATGAGCCGAGCACTGTGTGAAATATTTATGTGGATAGAGGAGTGGACCCTCCCAATTTTTGCTACCATCCAAATGGGCTAGTTCAGTAAAAAATGTGCTAGTCTAGATCATTTTTCCTAGCCCTCAATTGACACTTCAGGACATAAAGACCAAACAAAAACCATCACGTTTTTTAATAATACATTACTTCAATGATTTTCCACGACTTATTCAGGGTCTGGTTGCGGGCGCAGTAGTCTAAGCTTTACTTCCACCACCAGATGTCACTGCGGTTCAATAGATACGACGGTTTTCAAGCGAGTTGTACCGCGAGGAGTGCCGTCGACAGCGTCCCTCTAACTCGAAGATAGAAATTTGATATGAGAGTGCATGGTTGTAGGCAATATGAAATCTTTAAGAATGGAGTGCTGTCTTATCTTTCATATTGTCCACCTAGGCGGATCGGAAGATGACATAGGTGAGTATGGGGCGACATAGGTGGGCAGGGGGATGAAATAGGCGGACAGGGAGATAACATAGACGGGAAGGGGGCGACACAGGCGGGAAAGGGGCGACATAATTGAGCAGGGGGGTGACATAAGCAGGCAGGGAGATTGTGGGAGGGGGGTGACCTAGGCAAGCAGACGGATGACATAGGCGCCAGGCGGGCTAGGCGGGCCAGGCGGTGACATGGCTGTAGTGGAGCCTGTAGAAATTTTTATCTGATTTTTAATCAGCCCTGAACCCCTGCTCCCCTAAACATACATGCTTCTCTTACAATATTGTTAGGCCCCTAATATTCATACTCATATCTATGCCCTTGGTTAACATGTTGCCAAATACACAGATTACTGCAGCTCATGGGAAAATACAATGAGTTCTGGAAGACAAGAAATAAAAACTAGTGAAATTTCCAAACTAAAGTAATCCTGATTTTTTTTTGCGTGGTTGATTGCTGAATCTGTCGTCTTGTGTTTGTTTGTAAAATCCCCCTGAATTCATTAGCCTGACATGGCTTTTGAAGACCAAATATGGTTACAGCGAGGTTCATGCATATTAACTTTACTCTTTTCCAGATTTTGACAGTTTTCTGTTATAATTCAATGTCAATTTCACTGCCAGGAACATGGTCATAGCAGGATATCTTACACAATGATGGCGTTGGTGGTTCGAGAACCAAAGAACAATTGCTGCTTTAACTAAAATATTATCAATATAGTTGATTAATCATTTGAGTCCATCCAAGAAAGGAAACTATATACACAGTTACAGTGACCAATCGCTTATACTGATCAACAATCTGGGGGCAGAATCATTCCTGTACAAGTACTGTTTAAATAGTCTGCTTATAGTAATCAGGTAATTCCTGTACAAGTACTGTTTAAATAGTCTGCTTATACTGTAGTAATCAGGTAATTCCTGCACAAGTACTGTTTCAATAGTTTGCTTATAGTAATCAGGTAGTCCACTTACAGTGTTCATTTTGGGTCCTTTTGTAACATAGGAGGGGCATATGTGACAACATACATAAAAAATGAAAACTACGTTAATCCTTTTTTTCTACTTTGATGGCCTCAATTTGCCTTACCGTATCCCGACTGCTTCTGGCTAGTTACCTGTTGCGTGCACAGAAAACATGACGGGAAAAAGAAAGTAATTTTGTCTCAGTGACAAATACAGACTCATCAAAGCTTATGGTAAACTGCCAAACAAGCCACCAAGATGCAGGAATGAAACTACAATAAGCTGTATTTCATGCACCATACTGGATTATATTTTAGCATATTTGAATTATACACAGTTCAATAATAGTTTGTATACTACATTTGTACATAATGATCATCCGCTTATACTGATCAATTTCACCCAGACAGACGTGATCACTATAAGTGATTTCCACTCTACTTTAATTAGTATGAGTGCATCATTCTACGAAGATTTTTTTCGTTCTTCATGTGAAGTGTGCAAGAACAACATTGCAGTCTTGCATTCCACAGTGGAACATGTTAATGGGTACAATGATTTGCAGTGATGGTATTTTTTTATTATATCTGCAATATGAATCAAGAACATTTAAATGGCACTTTCATAAGATATGATCACATCTACAGTAGCTCTCTGTACATATATCTATTTTACTAATTTGCATCTCTAACAATTTAATTTAAAGTCTGTTCAGTTCCGAGGACATTATTTTATTGAGGTTAGAAACATTACAGATTTAGTATCACAAAAAACAAAGAAGAACGTTTCAGTTAATGCTCCAGTGAGAGAATGAAAGGTTCAGTTTGACGTGAAAGAACGAAGCAGGTAAATATCAAGGGTACGGCACCATAATCCATGACCTCATTCATGAAAGAATAGAAAAAAATCCTTATGAGAGTTAATATTAAGACCGCAGGGGATGGAGATTAAACTCTAGCAAATGGCATTACTGGGGTTCAGAAAGAATCTCAGAATTAATCAAAATAGCCAAGACCCTTAAGCTGTAATTACAACATGAGATTGTCAAAAAGCTTTACGTTTTCCCTATTTATTTCCCTTTATTTTCTATGTGGGCATTAATCTGACTTCACAAACAAATATCCCAGTGCTGGGTTGAAGTTTCATCTCTCTTTTAATATTTTAATACTTTAATTCACTTACCGGAAGTTACGCCAGAAACAAACAAGCACTGATTGGTGGCTTCACTATATTCAGAAATGCATCTAATATAGGAAAAACGTTGTATATGCTTTTTAATAAGTGCCATAACTATATACTTGTTTAAAAGCGTTCTTGAATAGAATGGGGGTGTTAGCTTCCCACCCCCTGGAGAACGTGTTGCACATGCACAAGTCTAGGATAAATATTTGGATTTTTCTCTCCGTTGTCTTCTTCATGACCTGTCTCATCTGATAGTCACATGGTCTCATTTTCAAAGACTGAGCTGAGATCCATTTCTCGCAGGTTTTCGTTGATACCCCCCCTCCCTCACTTCTCAGCTCACTCCTGTCAGCCACTCCCCTGCACCCCAGACATTAATTGCCCATGGAGGACAAGGTCAAAGAGGTAGAGAGTGAAAGTCAGAGAGGGACCTCAGGAGCTGGAAACATCTGTTTAGGCTGCAGGATGCAGGAGGCATAAGGTGAGGGTGATGGATACGGCAGGCCTGGAAATGACAACAAGGGCCAGATGCAGGAAGTGTCTCTCTTTGCCCCAGCATTGGTGGGTGAGCCAGCCCCCCTTGGCCTGAGCCAAGCCTTCCGCAGCGCGAGCTCTGACATCGAGCGATGTGCGTGACACCCATTGGATAAACTTGAGTTATTCAAGAATAATTAATAAAAGTAGTATATTTAACGGCCACTGTGGCAACCTGTTGAATTTTCAATACATACATCTAATATGGCAATGTGAACATTTACTTTGCTCACATATAAGTCACCCGTTGACCAACCGTGCAAAGTTCGGGGACAACCGTCATGTATGTGAGAATGGCAGCAATTTAAATTTTGCCATTGTAGTCAATGACAGAAATCTGATTGGCTGTTGGAGGCTCCGCCCACATTGTTGAGCCATGAACCGCAGTCACATGACCAACTATTCAAAGTTTGAGGACCCTGCTGTTAAAAAGTGTGAGGATGACAATGAAGGCGACAGAAGCCTTTATATGTAGATAGGGGCACGGTTTTTGTAAAGAAAGTTTAGCGGCAGAGCTGAAATGGGACAACTTTTTTCCATTTGCAGTAAAGGTGTATGTACAAACACGTCAAACAGTACTGCTGTGTTTCACTGATCCCTGTCCAGTTATATTTTTAACCTGGGTGTAGATACGTATACAACAGAGGACATCACAGCTGTCTAAAAGGCAGATTTCTTCAACAAGAAACAAGTTACCTGAGTGTTTTTTTCCTCGTTCCTTACTTCCTTCAGGGGCTTCTACAATCCTAAACCAAGCCAAGGAAGACTCCAGCAGAGCCGCATCATCGAGACGATGGCGAGCTCTCGAAGCTCTTGCTTGCTCTCGTCCTTCTATCTGTTAGCAAATGCAGTGGGGCGCAGTTAAGCTTTTGTGGAGAATTACAGACCATGGCATGCAGTTCATTATATAGATAATGCACTGAGGAAAATAAAAGCTTCTGTGCCGTTGACAGGGTGGAAAGAATACAGGCCACAGTTCTGTAACAGCCCAGAGACTTCACATTAGGTTAGTGTAGCGTTTCCCATCCCAGCCAGACAGTCCACTTTTTTTGCCTCCTCCCAGGTCTGGGGCAATGAGAAACACTGAATACCTGTTACATCCATTTTCTGTAACCACTTACCCTATTCAGGGTCGCAGTGGGTCCAGATCCTATCCTGGAGGCCAGACACAGAGCAGGGAACAACCCAGAACGGCGCGCCCACCCATCGCAGGGCGCGCACACACACACACCTACAGGCTATTTGTTAACTTCAGTTAATCTCAGCAT
This sequence comes from Mormyrus hasselquistii, assembly GCA_026779605.1. Lineage (NCBI taxonomy): Eukaryota > Metazoa > Chordata > Actinopteri > Osteoglossiformes > Mormyridae > Mormyrus > Mormyrus hasselquistii. Next base: position 16,472,443 of record JAODKE010000040.1, on the reverse strand, counting down.
GTTTTTTGTCTGTGGAGGGAAACTGGAGTACCCGGAGGAAACCTCACAACAACACGAGGAGAACATGGGTAATTTGATAATATACATTAGCCAGATATTACGTACACAGGAAATCACAAGACGACTGTCTCTAAATGCGACAAACACAGGAACCGCACACAGATGCAGCCATGGCTGAGACTTGAACCCTGGTGTCAGAAGTGCAAGGCAACAGTGCTAAACCACCACCCACAAGCTATTCAAGTTGCAAATATGAAGTACAGGCAGAGTTTAAAAGCGAGTGATAGCAGAAGTCCCCAGATGGAAGGAGATGCTTTTTGAATCAGAGTCACTTGCAATCAAAACTGGAGAATCACAGGAGAGGCTGGCAGGAGGAGATCACGTCACTGCACAGCAGGGATATTAATGATGTGCAGTGTAGCTGGAGGAGATCACATCACTGCACAGCAGGGATATTAATGATGTGCAGTGTAGCTGGAGGAGATCACTGCACAGCAGGGATATTAATGATGTGCAGTGTAGCTGGAGGAGATCACGTCACTGCACAGCAGGGATATTAATGATGTGCAGTGTAGCTAGAGGAGATCACTGCACAGCAGGGATATTAATGATGTGCAGTGTAGTTGGAGGAGATCACGTCACTGCACAGCAGGGATATTAATGATGTGCAGTGTAGCTAGAGGAGATCACTGCACAGCAGGGATATTAATGATGTGCAGTGTAGCTCAGCCGGTCACGTTACATCAAGCTGTCTTCAACGGGCCCATTTTTTGCATGACCATTATGCCAGGGGATGATTTACACAGAAAGTGTACGTCTGTTTCTGTGACCGCTGATCGATTAGCGAGCAAGTTCTCACAGAGATTGACAATGTTGAAGACGTATATTAATTTACATGATGAAGCAAGAAATATGTACTCTTGACATTTAATTATATTTTCAGGAATTGTCACTCAGTGTGTGCATACCTTATAAAATCACAGTAACTTGTTACTTCATTAAACATATAAATCCCAGTAAATTTACTGCTGTTAAGATTTTGACAAGCATTCATATGGATGACAAGATTTTGTACGTTTCATTCATTAAAAACAATGGTGCCCAGACGTTAGTAAAACTAGGAATCACGAACCTCTCCGCATTTGGCAAAACTTGTCAGTATATGTGATTAACAAAAAAAACGCCTTAATATACCATGTTGGTAATAAAATTTGCATTTTCCATGGTCACTGTCTGGATTCATTCATGACTCAAACTTCAAAGACCATAGAGAAGCATCAGGAAAACCTGTAAACCTGTTTATTTGAAAGCACGGGAACGTCACAGGAAACAAAGATCAACACATAACAGGGTTGACAGAGCACACATACAAACATTATTTTTTCATATTCATCCAGTCATCACGAATATATTTAAAATCACCTCGTTAACAAGTCAGACTCTTATTTACCAAGGTGTTATCTTACATTCTCACAGGCAGAGTTTAAAACGATTTAAAACGCATACAGATATTTTAAGTATGGAGTGCAGATTTGGAAACTGAGCGCTCCGCCCCCCAGAGAGAGCAGCGTGTCCGCAGCCTATGCCGTGCTTTTGCTCCTCAGAGTGCGTTTCGGATGCCACGGGCAAGTACTCGACAGGCCTAGTCGTCCCTTGACTCGCGATTTTCTCTTTGTCAAGCTGTGACACCTAATGGGAACGCTCAGCTCCTCCATTACGGCTCTAAAGGAAATGCACTGATGAAAACAACAGCGGCTTCAGTAACCAGTGCAGAACAGTAATAATATATTACAATGATAACTTATATAGATATAAAATAAGCATCATCATAAAATAAAATAACATCAATAGCATAAAAATGAAATAATAATAATAATAATAATAATAATAATAATAATATGACTAAATGACTCGAGATAAAAAAATTAGGTTGACATTTGGTTAAAAACAAAAAAAAAAAAACTATATAGAAAATAA
>JAODKE010000040.1:16432514-16451640 GCA_026779605.1 Mormyrus hasselquistii | reverse complement strand
GGACATAACACCAGATCATCGCAATGTTTACACTCCCTAGCATGGGACACCCTGGACATAACACCAGATCATCGCAGTGTTTACACTCCCTAGCAGGAGACACCCTGGACATAACACCAGATCATCGCAGTGTACGATGTATGAGGAAGACCAAGGTACGAGGTTATACTGCTCCCCACTCATACCAGCAGCAGTGAAGGTACGAGGTTATACTGCTCCCCACTGAGGCACCAGGATGCTCCAGACTAAATAAAGCCAAACACTGAATGTTTAGAGAACAGAAATAGCTAAACCTATATGCCATGCTGTTTTCCTCCGTCTTGGGAGGATCACCAAAGCCACTGTGTTCTGCCGGAATTAAATGGGTAATGGCGGGGCGGAGCCACGTTTCCACACTGACCTCTTTGAACTGGCTCATGAATCGGGCGCCGAAGCGCCACGGCTTGTGCCGATGGCACTGGAGGGAGTTGACGGTCATCTGGCTGGAGTGCTGTGATGCCACGGCCACCATGTACACAGCGTCGTACATCAGGGCTGCCTCTGTCTGCAGGGGGCAGCAGAGGACACCAAGTGACATGCTCAGCCACAACATGCACATGTGACACTGTGAACATGCGATAAGGCCTATGATTGCTGTCTGAAACACCATATATATATATATACACACACACACACACACACTCCACTCCTCAGTCAGTGACCGAGTTCCATTCCAACAACCAGGTCGTTAAGAGAAATGGCTGCCATGTGAAAATCACAAAAGCCTAGGTGCCACCGTGACTATGTGGTCAGCCTTCCATCCTTCATGAAGACGGTATTCTAAATTCGTAAATGTGTTGGAAAATAATCTTTTTATTACCGTCATATTTGCAAAGGGCCACTAACCGAGGAGTGATTGCGTATGTGCATCCCAATCCCCTACAGTACCACCGGGAGTTGATTATTACAGTGCCCTGACTGCTAAAAGGCTGTATGTGGAACCTTGTATGTTTATGAGGGAGATGTCAAGATTGAAAATCAAGTGAAGTTTGACTAAGGGAAGAAAAAAGATTCAGGGTGCAAAAACGACTAGACGCGAGGCAACGAATGCGAACAAGAAAATGACCGGGGAAGAGGCTGACCGTCATTACTCCATCCAGAAGCCCTGTGTCAGGATTGGGCGGGGCCTGCAGGTGCTCCATGGACCAGCGGTCCATCACCGCAGCCACCTGCGCACTGTCAGTGTTGACCAGGCGGAAGCCTGTCATGTTCACGCCACTGTAGCGGTAGGGTTCCAGGTCCAGGGCGAAAAGGTCCTACAGCCAGTGGAGAGCGGTCATTCAGCAGAACCGATAACATATCCTCCACAAAAAGCAGACCCCCGCAGAAGCCTACAGATGTACCGTATGCCTAGACATGAGAGCACTACGCAAGGCGCTCCTGAGGAGCTACAGACTGGACTTACCAGAGTTGTGAAGAAGTAGTGATAGTGTTCCGTCATCATCCCCAGAGTCAAGATCTGGAAATAAAAGGTACGTTTGTGCACCTACATTTTTACAAACTTATTTTATGTGGTTATTAAACTGCTCCCTTTTTGACTTTGGGGCGAAATCATAGTTAGAGAAAGTAGAGCCAGAGTATTACCATGCCAGCACTCTTGGCTCAAGAACAGTGGATGGTGTTTCTGGCAGAAAGAACGACCTTTCAAAAGAAAATGCAGAGGTTGCAGCATCCAGCTGAGGCTCCACTGGGAACTGCAGTCACCTGTTTGAGGATGTTCGCAGCGGTCTGCCAGGAGCAGTCGAAGATGACGAAGAGCTCCTTGCCCTTCTTCATCTCCTTCAGGAGTGTCCGGGCGTCCTTACTCCCAAGGGGCAGCTGTCGGATTTTGATCTTGATGTTGTACCTGGATGGAGCTTTGATCAGCTCCTGCAGTCGCATCAAGCCTACAGACAACATAAGAATTTAAAAAATACTTCTGCATTAACTGAAAAACTTATGCCACTTAGCGTGTGCAGAGGACGCTTCTAGAGGATCATTGTGAGTGATGTCACCAGTAGGGATGTACATTTATTAACATTTATGCAAATAAAGCAAATTTTGCGAATTAACACATACGTCATCTGTGCCATGCAGAGACGTTTGTAGGGTTAAGTGCTCAATATGGGGGGTGTCCACTTTGGGAAATTTTGCTGACTTCGGTGGGGGGGGGCAGGCTTGCTCAGTAAATCGGTGATCGGTGAAATTAACCAGCCAGGGATGGGGGCATTTTCAGTTGTTTGGACAAAAGGGGTAATCGTTCAGACACCCTCCCCCCACACACATACCACCTCAACCCACCCGCATATGCCAGCAGTCAATAACTGCATATTCAATTAGGGGAGGTGCAGTTGCCTGAAATCTTACACACACAGCATATGGCTGAGGTCAGGTACTGGATGCCAGCCCATCAGATGATATCGTCATACATTAAAAATAACTGTAGGTCACCTAATCAGCATGTCTAGACCGGGAGGGACCACAATCATGGGAAAACAAGCGCACCCTTCACAAAGCCTGGACTGAATCACAGCCACTAATACCAGATGAGAATTCCAGGAGACGGACCTCATCTGATCCTCAAATCTAATTCAAGTGCACCAGCATATGAATTACGAACCTGATACCATGATATGCAGCATAATCTTACTTTGGATAAAGTGAACAACAATATACTGAATAAAGCACCCGGAGAAGCTGCAGACGTTCAGACTAATATTGATTAAACACACCTGTCAGAGTATTGTGTTGGGTTTTGACACGACGAGCGGCTACTCAACCGTCAGACATCAAGTTGCTCATGTTTACACTCTAAAGCAGAATTGGGTAGACTTCTCAATCTTTCATGAGAGTTGCTAATTTGAACAATGGAATTTAGACAGGAAGACCAATCTCAGAACCACCTGTCCATTTCTGTTTAACAGCGATATATTCCTTACCTGCCACAGAATTAACGGCTACTGACTTGGCTGTAGCTGTACAATTACAGATGCTTTGTTATTCTGTGTAGTATGTAACATTTTCTCTCATCTCCAACAGCATGATATCTTAGACCAGAGGATCCCAAAACTCTCCAGCAATCCCTTAAATTTGGCATACTCCACCCCTAGATGATTTGATTCAGCTAATTATAGACCAGAAGGTCATTCGATTATTGTAATCAGATTTTGTCCGGTGGTGGAAAAGAATGAACACACAGCATTAGCTGTGGGCACCAAAGAAGACGACTGAAAATGACTACATTTGACAGACAGATGTGTCACTGAATTGTTAATGGCCTTATCTGTCTGGCATTATGAGTTTTAGCCAAACGGAAGCCAATCGAACGATGCTCTCCTCAAAAGGGAGAAGAGGGGGAGGAGCTAGGGCAGATGGCGTGGACCATGAAAACTATAATGAGAAAACCTTGACCGGCCATCACTCTTAGCTTATTTGCGTAATGAAAAAACACTCTGAGGGCATGTGACAAATTAAAAGTGGAAGAGACTCATTTATTTGGCATTTCTTTTCCTGTGTGACTGAAAAACAGTCATTTCCCACAAAGCCAGCCAGCAGCAGCCATTTTCTTATAACGGTCACAAGATGCAATCAGAGGCATAAATCTCTCATAAGGGAAAGCAATGTAAATAATTCATTTCCCGAAATGGGAGCGCAGACGCATCACCGCTGTTTTCCTTTTGCCCTTTTTGAGATACAACTGACCCATCTATGGATTCTTATTCAGAAACTCGCCCGTTTAAAAATATATGTTTAAAATGGAGAATTCAGCCGTGATTAGCAGTACGTTTAGTTATCCTCTTCACTTTCACATGTTCCAAATTTGATAAAAAAAGGCTTGAATCTGGAGAATTTGCGGGTAACGTAGGGCAACATCACATTATAACCTGTTGGCCTGTAGTGGAATTTGAGAAACTTGAACTGCATGATTGATGCTGGCGGATTTAATGGGATAGATTTCTCACTGGGGACTAGTTGAACATTAGGTCCTGGTGATATGGCCAGTCGTCATCTTCCCGACGACTCGCTGGGGAATGAAATCAATAGATGTGTTGTAATACTACAGCCACTGGGGAACCTCAGACCATTATCTGACATTAAATTAATGGTCACAAACACAGGCTGTCATTGGCTGAAATATTAAGTGAGATCTGGGGGCAGAGCGGACCACGGGTACAGTCGATGCTCTGTTTATTGCGTTATGAAATATTAAATCAAGCAAATGTGAAAACCATTGAAAAATGTAAAAAAAAAAATGGTTGTAACATCAAAACTGTGATTAAAATTTTCATTTCTACGTATTCAAAAATCATGGCGATCAATTGGTTTGACAAATTATTCAGAGTAATGATTCAACGTGATAAATTGTCCAGATGAACTGTGGTTGTAACAATTAAAAAAGGCCATTTAGTTCCATTAGCGACATGGAAAAACAGCCTGCAGCCGCCAGTGAATGTCATGTCGTGCAGACAGGTACAGTTGTAATCATACAGCTATTTCTGCCGTTTTTCTATTGTATTATTACAATCGACTCTGTAGCTCAATACCACATTAGATCATTCGCAAAATGTCACATCAGAGTCACACAGAGTGATTAACTGACCCACCAAAAGATTACAAAAGAGGCAGCAAATACTATATACAGTACAGATGAAAAATCACAATTCATTCAATCAAATGATTCCTGCTCAATCGAGCATTCACTGTTGGGGGGGGGAGTAGAATTCCTTCAGCACTTCATGCAAATGCAGGTTTGTAATGCAACCCCCCCCCCCCCGGGGCGCCAACATTTTTTCGCCCACAGGAACATCAAAGTTTCCATCTTGAACAATGACTTTATATTACCACTGTTATTGCGTTTTTTTTAAAATACTTGCAATACTATGTCATTTTTTCTTGTTGTATTTTTATTTTTAACTTAATAATGCATGCTTTTTATTTTCACATTATTTGTGATGTTATTCCTGCCAAAAATAAATAATTGTTGAACGGGGATTCGTGTCAGGTGCTTTTGAAATTGTGTACCAAACACACATTTCCATTACATTTATTCACTTATCAGATGTGTTTGCTGAAAGCGAAGTACGACGTGGACGCTTCCAACCCGTAACGAATGCAGATTAGAGTCAGAGCGAGAGCGAAACAAAAGCTTGTCAAACGAAAAACACCATGAGAACTCGGTCCCTACTAGACAAGTGTGAAATACAGAAAAGGAACATCCAGCGTTGCCAAGAAACCATGATCAAGCAAACATTAAGACAGAGAGTTCAAAGACATATTGGGGGTCTTTTTAAAATGTTATTGAAAGACATTATCAGTAATGAATGGCCTTGTACGCCCTTCTCTGTCGTTCTTCTAAACAACTGTGTCACAGATCGCAACTGTGCACCACAATTAGACTATCCCCCCCCCCCCTTTCATAATCTATTACTTTGACCTTTGCTTTTAAAGTTTTTTAAAACCAATCTACGCCATTTACAACTGAGATCATTTCATTCACTTTAAGATTATTTAAAGATAAATAGAATGGATTTTTTTTCCCCACTCTAGGAGGTCCATTGAATATTTCTATACTAAGATTTAATAATAAGAAAAGCATAGAAAACTGCTTTTGTGTAGATAATGGCTGTTATGGTCAAAGTTTCAAAAAAGAATTGTTTCATGCCATACAGCTTAACACAAAATAAAATAACTGTATTGCAGCTGTATGACAATTCATTCATTTTAATGAATGGAACAAAGAATCAATCAGTGAACGAACTGAACAGTCGAAAAGCAGTCAGGGAACAGCTAAAAGAGAATTAGTCAGTGAACGAAGAATCGGTTAACGAACTGAACGAAGAGTCGATCGGTGAACAGACTAAGCGAAAAGTCGGTCAGTGAATGACGAATCGCTCGATTAATGAACTGAACAAAATGAAATCGAATGAATGACTCAACTATGAATGACACAGGTCAAATATACATCAGGAGCAATGGCAGGGCGATGAGTCAATACCTACATCATGCACACATGCAGCGTCACTTTAAAGAAATTCCGGGCTCCCTGACAAAATGTTACATTGTGCCCCCTTGGGTGCACTCTAGCCCAGGGCCGGGGGAAAACCAGCATTTCCTTACGTCAGGTTGTAATCACACAACCGGGAGATCTAATATCATGATAAACCAAATAGTTACAATCGATGTTATCTTAAAAAAATACATTTTTGTCAGCATTAGGCTGGGCATTTAGTTAAATGTTGATTTTGGTGTGTGTCTCAGGAGGTTAGGACACTGTGACTGCGATCAGAAGATTGCAGGTTCAATTCTCAGGGTCGACAGAGTGATTTTGCCGTTAGCAAGACCCTTAACTCCCAACTGCTCCGGGGACTGGATCTTACAGAAATACGTTTCGCACTTTGCATAAAAGTCTCTGGAAAATGAAAAAATTGTCAATTCCACATTCACTTCCCAGAAGGGGAATACATCTTATACCCTTAAACAGAACATGGGACCCGATATAGTATTTACAGTAATGTATGTTAAGATAAACAAAGAGGGTACTATTTTTCAAGATGAATTGACGAAAATTCTGCAAGTGTGTAAAGTGTCCCCCGAGAAGGACCAGCTTCCTACCCAAAGTGTCTTCTGGATAGACGCATTGTTATTTTATATAACAGTTTCTATACTAAGCCTATGAAGTGCAATAAATCCTGAGTTGCCAGATGTTCTCAGAATGCTCTTTCTTCAAGTGTTCTGCAATAATTCTTCAACCCACCAGAGCTGTCCTCATACACCACGGTAACGGCCTTCCACTTGTAGAACTGCACGACATCCAGGATGGCGTGGCTGATGGAGGTGTACTCGGGGTAGAGGTTGACGTAGAAGGTGTCTTTGTTGTCTGTCGATGGGTGCTTCCACCGTGTCTGCACGTGTGGTACCTCCAGAGCGTTGCAGATCGACTGGACGGCGCTAACCGAGGAGCTGTGGGAGGGGCCAAAGATCGCTGCCACACCCAGAGCCAGCTGGTCACAGGCTATTAGGCAGGTAGAGGGAGACAGACATAGGGTGTTTTTAATACCAAGAATACAAAGAACATGTTTTTATTCTCGGCAAGAGCACTCTTGCTAACTTGCCTCCTAAGAATGAGCTGGAGACGCAATGAATCATGGGATTGTTCTTGTTGGCAAGGATGCAACCAATGCATACTTGATATTTGAAGCAGGGCATGGATGATATCCAGGGATTTTTACGGCCCTCTGTACCACTGTTCTTGAGTATTGAAACCATACTTCGGCAATGGAAGATGGAAACAGAAAGGAACAGGTACAGGAGAACACAAGTACGGTGAAGTTCCCATACTGATTAACTCCCTGAGAGAGTAGGGAGGATTTAGAAAACAGGAGGAGGGATGGAAAGGTTACAAATCTGCTCAATTCCTGAGTGACACACAATTTTTTTCAGCTTTTTAAGAGACTCTTGCATGAGGATTAACCCCTTTTGTCCTGGTAGGTCATATTTTTGCATTTAAGCTGAGAGCTGGAGATTGGGAAAATCTTTCTGAAAAGCCTCTTTATATATTCATTAAATACATGACCTGAATATCAGTACATGATTGAGGAAATCATGATACTGGCCAGCCTGGCTGATTTAAATCAGAGACGAAAACACAAATCGGAAGAAAACTGAAACGGGGGTTGGCATGGTGAAATACCTCTTCTAGAAGCTTCAAAACTGTCAAAGTAGTTGATTCTCTGAATGTCGTACGTCAGTGTGGTGTTCGGCATCAAAGTCCTGTTGCGGTTGATGTTGGTCACAGCAAATTTGAAGGCCAGTTCTTCGACACTTACAGGTTCACTCTCAAGGGTTTCAAAAATCCCCCCTGAAAAATATAAACAGGGTTCAGCACGAGGGAAAATACTGAACACAGCGTAAATATTCCTTTTAAATATTCCTTATTTAGGTTTATCATTATACCCGGTTAATTCAAGTCACTGCAGATGTACATTAGTGGCTAAAATTGTGGACACACCGAGCATTTTTGGTATTTTACTGGCGGTAATGTTTAAAAACAACAATAATAGAATGTTTACAAATATCGTACATTGGACGATTAAGTAAGTTACTCGAGCAACAGCTCTGCGGTCTCAAACAGTTTAGAGAAATGTTTTCGCAATCAGGACTAATGATAAACACAAAATGGTTTAGTTTATGTTGAGGAGTTTCGGACACTTTGTATCTGAGGCACATTTGACATTACTTCCTGTTCTGATATGACTCTGCTGGAGTGATTTCCCACGTCCAGCCATGAAAGTATAATCCAGGTTGCTGATCCCACGATCATGAATCACCTCTTATGAATGGTGGAACGACTAGACTTAATCAAACAAAGCAAAAACCTATTAGAAAATTACTGGTAACACTTTACTGGATGGGGCACAAATACGTAGTAATAATTCAATTACTATTGAAGTACAAATCATGAACAAATCTAATAGTCACTACTTGAGATAAAAGGATTCATTAATGATGAACAAGCATGGATTCAGCATTTCACTTGCGTTATTCGTGACTTGTTCCTTCAATAGTTTCTTAGTTCTTTCAGCAATTCTGTAAACCTTTGTGAACTAACAGCTATAGTAACATATAGTAACTGTTTGGGATAAAAGTTGCATCATGATGAGATTAGTATTTCACTTTTATTGTTAATGATTTGGTCTTCAGTAGTTCATCAAGGTGTACAGAATTAGCAGACAGAGTAACAAATATAGTAACTGCTTGAGATAAAACATGCATCGAGATTCATTAATGAATTAACATGCAATCAATATGTAACTAAGACTTAGTTTGTGGTTAATTAATACATAGGTAATAGCATAATGCTATATTATTTGTGCCTTGTCAAGTAAAGTGTTACCAAAATACCAATAGTGAGTTTCACTTCAAAAACTTCTATAAATGATGGAAACAGGGTGATTGATGGTGATGCAGAAGGCTGCTATGTACTGTGTCTGAGTACAACTGGAACTTTAGATGGATAGCAACACAGAAGTGAGACGCGGGTTCAGTCTGTGCCTTACGGGCGATGGGATTAAAGTACCACCGATGGCACAGCAGGACTGTAATTTAGGGAGGGGGCAATGAGCTGGAGAGGGATATAATAACCCGCTGTGGATTGGGAGACTCCCCCCCCCGCCTTAAGGGAGAGGAGAAAATTTGACATCCAAAAAATATAAAAATGCAATAATGTGACGAAAAAAAGTGAGCAGAGATTCTGGCTGTCAAGATGAAGATAATTTTGTCTTTAAGCAAAAAGGGGTGGTGGTAGTTGGGGGTGGGGGATCGGGATTATCCCAAACCCTAAAAAGCTTAATGCAGTCTGGGGCTGCTGGACAGAGATCACATATTAGCAAGAAAAAATTGTGGCTAAGAGGACTAATCTATCATCACCTAACATGGTACAGAATGTTCCAGGACTCTGCTTTAGCATTGTCAGAAAATTTCAGGGAAATTTGGGATCTGCAGGTTCTGTTCCCTGCCTTTGGTAACACTGGCTCACATTACACCAGTCGGCCCTCTACTTTCAGTATTTAAGTTTTACTCTTACAGAGGATTGAAATCATTGGCAATTGGGATTTGTCACCAGGTGAGAGTAGAAATTTTAGGATTATCATTATCTGTGATTGTGAACCACACCAGTGATCACATGACCATACTCACATCTAAAGCTAAACACCGTGTTGGGATTTTGCAATGGGTGCAAAAATACATTTTAACAATGTTCAATCTCTTCTGGACCTAGCGGTTTTCTTAAGACCAAAATATGCTGTTCCAGGAAAACTAGCAGAGGTGCAAAGTCTGGCTCTGTGCTCCACTGGTGTGTGTAAGCATGTGTATAAACAGGCATGCGTGTAGGTGTGTGTAAGCATGTATATAAACAGGCATGCGTGTAGGTGTGTGTAAGCATGTGTATAAACAGGCATGTGTGTAGAGACGTCGCCTTCAGTGCTTTGCCTTTTCTCACTCCACAGAATTGCTAGCAAAACTGATTGTCGATTGTTTTGAGGCTTCAAAAGGGTGAATGAAAAAAAGCGCAAAGGCAGTAACCCCGCCCTCCTGCCCGCCAGCTAGGCCTGCATGCCGGTCAATGACCTTTTTCTTCTCTTCCCAGCACTGAGAGGTCCTTGTCCGTCTTCCTCCCAGCCCACAATGAGGTGGGCTTCTGTGAGCAGACACTGGGCTGCGCTCAGTTCTCCACTGCTATTCATCGGCAAAGTAATTTTTGATGGATACAAGACAGCTCATCTACTGATTACCAGTAATGCAATTCTGTCCCCACCACACTCTGCTGCTTTGTGCAAGGCCAACAGTACGTTGAGTTAATACCGATTGCCTGGATGTTGGGGTTTTTTGACATGCGTGTTTTTGCGTGGCGGTGAATCTTTGTGTAGAACGAGGCCCCCTAGCAACACAGAGCATCCCTACATCTGACTCCTGAGCCGTTTCTCAAAACTAAGAACGTGAAACTCGTACTTGTGGTCTTGGCAAGACCGGTCTTGCTAGCTTGGATTACAATGAATCATCGGATTGGTGATGTTTGATTAGGATGCAACTGATGTATCTTTGATGTTTGGGGCGAGGCAAGAACAGCATCTGCGGATTTTTACCGTCCTCTGTACTTATGTTCTTGAGTACTGGAACAGGTCTTCGGCAATGGAAGATGACATGAAATAGGAACATAAGAACATAAGAACACGAGTATGGTCAAGCACGCATTTTGGGAAAGACCCCTGGACTCGGCTCTGCGCTGGAGTGTACTGCTGGGTATGGATCGCAAGAGCCATGCCTCCTCAACCCTACAACTCAAAAAAAGAGTGAGGAAAACTTGCCTTTAGTTCACAGTGTTCCAACTCAGACTATTCAGATCAAACCCCCGGAAAGTTCAGACACGTTACGAATGTCTGTCCGGCTCTCCATCTAAGCCTCTAGCACCTTAGCTCAGGTAGCGGCTTCGGAACAGCACGTCTGCCTTGAAGGTGACAGGTTCAAAGCTCCTTGGTGGAGACGTACTGTAGCCCAGGCCATCTCATCAGACTGTAAGGAGCGGCCAGAACATTTTAACACTCCAAATGACAGCAACCGCTCTGCATAAAAGTGATTCAGAAAGTCTTTAAGAAGCGAGAAACACAGGTTTGCCAGCGGATATCTAAGAAAGATAAAAAGCTTGGTATACAGTCACCTTGGGGCCTGGAATGGATGCGATCATCTCTCATCCCATGAGAAGCCGCCCCTTCAAACGAAGATCCCAGATACTCTGGTGACCTCCATCTCCCCAGTGCCTTCCCAGCTCCCTATTACTGGTTTATTCACATGGCGACCTTGAGGCAGCGGTGAACAGCAGCACGCTCTTCGCGGCTCGGTTCTAATGGGAAGCAGGTGAGATTGCGGCAGGTTCCCACGACAGATGACGCGCGCGGCCCAGCAGACCGAATGGCGGGAGGCTCTTAGAACTTGGCCTCTATAGATTTATTTTAAAAGCTGTTGCAGCGTGCATGCACATACACTACTGCGCAACACATAAATGGATCTGTGCAGCATATATGATGCTCTCTCTGTCAGAGATGCTTTTTGTGGGGCAGGAGAGAAGCTACTCAGCACCTCGCATCGCTATCTAATTATCAAATTAACCTAAATAAAAGGCGTGCCCATTAAAAAAATACTGAATAATGCTGGTTATGGGTAACATCATTACAATGAGCTCCTGCATGGCTCAAAACCGGTACAAATGTGTGGCAGGCTGGTGATCTAACTTAAAACCCCGTGTCCATATTAAAGTGGTGCTCATCTGCTGCAGCGGGTGTGTGCGTGACACGCCGACGGCGCGCACAGAGTAAATTTAACTCTTAATTTAATCTTTAGTCTCTGAATGACTTTTTCCCAGTCCCGCAGATGTACTCCCCATTTCAGGAAGAGCTGTCACTGGGATTTGCGGGGTGCATCATCGCAAAATAATGCCTGAGAATGTCTGAGCCAGGAAAATCTATTACAGTTAAATTCAAAAAAAGTCACCCCCCCCACCCGACTCCTGTCCCATAAGGCCCCCTGTAGAGCCCTTCGCTGACCAGGCTTTCTACTCTTGGCTAAGAGAATCCTTAGATATACTTTCTATCTGCATTTCCGTTTAAATAGTACTTCTCATGCATTGAATGTGTCAGAAGATGCAAGACGAAGGACTCAAAGGCAGATGTGTGGCAAACAAAAAGGGTTTTATGGAACTAAATGGGAGCAGGGGAACAAAAGGAGACTGCAAAGGGTCAAAACAAGAAGGGCGATATGGGGAAGGATCCGGGGAGACAGGAGGAGCGGCGGCGGTGACTGGACTGGGGATGAGGAGACAAATGGGTACTTAAATAAAGACTAATGAGGGGTAAGAAGCAACAGGCAGGGCTCATCAGGGTCACGTTGAGGAGGAAGACGGGAGGGCAGGCGGGCTTGATGGGCAGGACATAACGAAATGCAGATGAAAGTCATTTCACATATGGGATTAAAACAAGGAATGTAGATGGAAGGTATTAAAATATACAAACAAATTCATCAACTAAATTCAGTCTAGATAAAATGAAAAATACAAGACAAAAATAAAAGGTCAAACACAAACAATATTAAAAGCGAATATAGTATAAGCAACATTTTAAATATATGATACATATATAGCAAATATATAGTAATAATATAGAAGAAAATCGGGACTGATCAACAAAACCGTAAAATACATAGGCGGTAAAAAAACACAAGCAAATAAAAGACAAAAATGATAAAAGAAGGATAAACAATAACAGGAGTATAGTAGGATAAACAATAACAGGAGTATAGTAGGATAAACAATAACAGGAGTATAGTAGGGAATGAAAGGCCGCTGACGGAGGGATGCACCAAGCACGGCTTCACCGCCTTCTTTCATTCGCTTTCAGAACGACAGCCAATGGATCTCCAGCCAATTCGCAGCCATAAAAGCTACTGTGTGTGTCCAAACCATCCCCATCCGGGGGGCGCGGGGGGGGCGTGGGGGAGGCGGCGCACAAAGAGGGATCACGGTCCTCTGGGATTGAGGTTCATCATCTCCATCCAGGGACTGGCTCTCTGTTAGTGTTGTATTTCCTGAATGGAGTTGAGCCCTTTAATTTGTCATTAAGCAGAAACAGATGCTAACGCCATTTCTCCTCCCGTCGCACAAGGTAGACGTATCTATCAGTGCCATTCAGAAGATGAATAGTCACTAGAATTGCCTCTTCTGATGACTCTCTATGGGAAAACAAACGCCCGGCAAATCATACCTTGCTGTTGTAGTGAACGTCCCATACAAAATTTATCATCTGAATATTATTCATGGTTGCCCACGTCCACGTGGGTGAAATGCCTAAGCATTTTTATGTGCGAAAGCATATTTATTGCATTGATTTTCACTGGTGTGTTTAATCGTGTGCCCCCGGCTTCTCCAGAAACGACCACCCAACGTGCATGCGAGTGTGCAGGAGAGGCCGTGGCTCAGCTGTCCACCTTTCTGTGTGCCTTCACTTAGCTGATGAAGCGAAATTAGCTGCGAGATGCAAGTCCATCACTCCAGAGCCGGTACACTCTCCCCAACCCGAGGCTTGGAGAAACGCTCAACAAAGGTGTTGTGTCCCGTTTCGGTCTGCAGGTGGTGCAATGGTTAAGGAAATGTGCCCAGGAGGTGGGTGGAGAACTGCTACAGTATTACTCACCTAAGTGATGACTTGACTGCTCAGCCCACCGGCATGAAATTGTTTCGGATACAAGCATATTTACTCCAGTAAGTGAGCATCTCTGTTAGGTGTGGCTAACTTGGTCAAGACGCCATCGTGGGGGTATCAAAATCAAAGATATCTGTCATTGTGAGCCCGAGCACAAGGAAGTGTAAGAAAATAAAATTACAAAGATAACATAGTAAGATACACAACAGCCAACCAGCAACAGAGTATAACCAGATAAATAAGACGAGATATTCTGACACGACGCAGTGGGACAGACCGCCTGGACAGTCCAGATACAGAACGGCATGGAATGTGAGAGAGAATAGGGAGAGACAGCAGTATAAAAATAGATTTATCTTTATCAAAGTGGATGACTGGACCCAGTGTCTGATATTCTGCTTACCCAACAAAAGCATATTGTTGGCAAGTCAAAGGAGAGTATATAACATTCTCTCTGCTTTGCTGCAAAGAAACAGCTACCCAATCACTGGATTCAAGGAAGGATTCCTTCCTTAGAGAGATGGCAAAGGATCACATCAGAATAGGTTGTAATGGGATCTCACAAATTTACTGCATAATAAAGCCAGTGACTTTTAGAAATTATGGCAACCTCATTTTAATCATTCGCAAGCAGGTCTATCTGCTGTGGTGTTGCAGAGCTTCCTAAAGGAAACAGCGGTAGTATATGTAGTGAACCACGTGCAACTGAGCGAAGCTTTTTTTGTCCATTGTTATGTAATTTGCGTGATGTTGTTTAATTATGAAAATACAAAAAAAATACAATTGACCAAAAAAGTGGATGAATAATGAAGACGGAACGATGGAATGACTGAGTGGACAGGATGAGGAGGGCGTTGTTCCCATAAGGTGCAACGAGCTACACAGACAAGGCGGCTATGAGCTTCTCAATCATCCACCAGCGTCTCAGAAGCCGCTAACTGCCACTGTGCCAATCAGAACCAGCCCTTGGTTCAGAACACTTGGTGAAACACCAAGTTTTAAGTTTCTCCAAATCAACCCCGACCTTGATGACAAACTAATTATTTAGTAGGAATCCCTGAATCAGATGAAGGATCAGGCAAGAATCTGTCAGAAATATCTTTATAAAGTGGCCGTTAGTCTCTTTCATAATGAGAGATGCGATCTCTC
The DNA here is from genome assembly GCA_026779605.1 of Mormyrus hasselquistii. Classification (NCBI taxonomy): domain Eukaryota; kingdom Metazoa; phylum Chordata; class Actinopteri; order Osteoglossiformes; family Mormyridae; genus Mormyrus; species Mormyrus hasselquistii. The sequence continues at coordinate 16,436,725 of JAODKE010000040.1, read as the reverse complement.
CTTATTCAGGACCCAGACGAGGAGTACACAGATGGATATCAACACGGAGAGCAAGTATTTATCGATGGAAGAGTAAAGGTAATTAAACCACATAGAGAGCGTACGCTAATAGATGCAAATGTGTAGACGTCCAGATCTGTTTCTTGTCAAATAAATTACATTGAAGGGAAAGAACCGATTCTTCTTGTTAGGCAGTCTACAAATCGGTCTCAATACGTTTTTATAGTAAACTCGCTCAAGGAAACGTTCATCGAGCTACACGCATCGATTCTAGTCGAGTCGAGTCTAGAAACTGGTTAAATGCTTAAGGTTTTTTCGTGTAGCTGAAACTATCCCGCTATATCTTACTTGGTGACAATTGATTACTTGGCAACAAACGTGGCAAAATAACTCAATTAAGACTTGCGACAGGTAAACTGTACTTGGTAACTAATTACAACATACAATGGCACCCAAGAATAAAGACATTTTAAAACGAAACCAGATGTTACCCCTCCAGTAGAGGAATGATACAACTGAATACGCATTAATTCTGAAATTTCACTAAGGGGGGTTACGACAAGGCTCTGCTGTGAGAAATAATTAAACAACCACATATTCCCACACGTAATTATCGCTGTGCTGGAATTTCTGGTCCTCAACTACTTTATTAATGTAGCCTAGAATCGTAAAAACAATCCGAAACACAGCACTCAGTTTAGAAATCGGATCAAAATCCAAATTCTGAGGATTAGGACTAATTAGGCAACAGATAAAATGTCTACCCAGCATTTGATCTTTATTTTACTAATTTTACGCCAATCACCCCACAAAGTCCGTTAGCGGATTTCGGCTGAGAGCACTAGACCTTAACAGGTGGGATTAAAGGCTTCAGTGCAGGTGAACGGCTTCGCATTACTTAAATATCCATTAGTTCTTCTCTACGTACAATATCAAAATCTTCAAAACCAAAACTACTTTCTGTACTTCTTAATAATAATAATAATAATAATAATAATAATAATAATAATAATAATAATAATAATAAGCACATTCAGAACCATTCTGAAAAGCATTTGCTAATTGTACTGGAATATTCTCCGCGGTCGGGTGCCGTGAATCACTTACCGATTCTGAGTACTTGCTGAGAACTCGGACAAAACTCCGCCATAAAGTAAAATAGGGAAAATAACAGTCTCTCCCTCTTTTCCATAGTTCTAGAGTCGAATTTATCAATAATCATTTCATTATCACTTCATTTATGCTGATAATTTGTCGTTCCTCTGCGCATTCCGCAAATAATTTGTGTTCCAAACATCCATCGCCTTTCAAAGACCATCCTTCGGTCAGAAGAAAAAGAACATTATTTGTAGGGAGCTTTTTCCACTTTTTACTTCAGTCATGGTTAAAAAGCCAGCTGCAGCCTTTTCAGACGGCATCTCTGTGGATGCATCTCCTGGCTTGTTTGCCTTGCAGTACAGCAGGCAGGGAAAGAGCGGCGCGCTCCCTGAATGGAGGTTCTTACGCACTAAATGAATGGGCGCCCGAGGAGCCCCCAAACCCCGCGTCAAGGCAGGGATTAACTTTGAAACCATCCAGCTTTCGTCTCCCAGCTACTTGCCTGCTCTGGAACAGAGAGGAATGATTACATCTTTGCTTGAGCACTGGTGAAAACGCTGACTTAATCTTGATGGTGCGCGTTAAAACTAAAATCATTTTTTATAACTGTTGGCAGGAGATGCATGCCTATATGCTTACACAGTGGTGTTTGGGAAAGATACCTACACGTCGACACGCCAAGATATTTGAACCGGATACTTACCAACAATCCTATAAAGACAATGAGATCTATTTAATTCAGTAGTACTTATGTGTAGCATATCAAACGTGATAGGCCTTCCGTGGCCTGCAATCGAAGGTATACAAACTGACAAAAATGCGGGACCGGTATTAGGAGCCATTGTCTATTCAGTTTTGCAATATTTAACTTATTTGTTGTGAATTACACGCGTGGAAGTTTTGTTGAATGATTTGGGCTGGTTTGACTAATTAGAATCATTCAGCTATTTTGTCCACTCCCAACTGAGAATTAATTTCATTCTAAGGGAAATTGTAATTTTCAGTGATCGATCGTATCCAGTAAGTGAAGTTACTTAAGAACAGAATATCGGTTAATCTCTAGCGCCATCATCTGGCCTACTATTTCAGTACAGCGCTGAGTATTTGTAGTGGCTTGTATAGTGTTGTACGTACGTCCTCAGAGTTCCGTATTCGATATTCTTTGGTCATTTGTACTTTTGTATTTTACTAATATTTACTAATACTGAAAGATTAGGACATTTATATAGATCATTGTACATTTCACGATACAATAATATACGAATATAAGCCATCTTTAACAAATTACATACGTTGCCACAGAAACTTTCTATGTGTTTTCATATCAATATCTGTAAGATATTCCTGCCTCTCGTCCCCCATCCCAAGCAGAGTCCTGTTCAGAGGCCATCCTGGAAGGGACGATAGTGCATCATAGGACACAAACACAAATATCGTGGACATTTGAGACAATACTTCACAAACTCCCACATACAGAGCTAATGTTGGAAGCAAATCTACACTGTTGAAGGTGTGTCAAACTCTACAATCCATCCAACCATCTGCTTATCTTGTTTGAGGTCCTGTCGCATCCTGGAGCCCATGTCATACAGCACAAGGTATGGATACACTCTGGAAAGGATGCCTTTCCCTAACAGGGCTTGCGCTCCAACTATACATTAGTAATTATTGCCCCCTAGTGGTCATTTGGCCACAATTCAACAGCCATCCGTCTTCCAACATCTTACCATGATTTATTTTATTTTTTAAAAAAACGGACATTGTATATCTAATTTGTTTACACAACGTATACAGTAGCTTATCTAGCATTCTGAAATCCCTCTTCTCCTTGATTTATATAATAACACAGCTCTCCCAAACAGGCCACAGTCTCAAACATTCCCTGAACATTCATTGCCCTTCCTTTGCCTTTCCTGTGACTCAGTGTTTCAGTGTTCATCCTGATAATTTTTTTCATCCCATTGCATTCATTACCCCCCCCCCCTCCACACACACACACACACACACACACACACACACACAATCTCTATCTGTGAAATCTCTAACTGGCTAGTATTATTTCTGTCCTGGGCTTGACCCACAGATGCTAATTGTGCTGTTGAACTTAGCACGCCTGTTTTGCAAACCCTCTCCATTTCCAGGCAAAAATGACACCCATGGGGACTGAACAAACGGACAGTGCTCCACATACATTAAGAAACAAATTTATTTTAATAGAATATTAATGCACAGTCCTTTGTATGTACACAGCTCTAAAAACTTGATAGGGCGGCAATAAATCCTACAACGGTCTCCCTGCGTCTTCCCGTTGATAAAACACATTTCACGAGGAAGGCCTGATTGCACTTCACACTAGGGATTCTTTATTTCTAATAAAAATATATAGCTATATATTTAGGTTTGTTGTGGGTAAAGCCTACAACTCAATCGATGAAATCATAATTTAAAAACTGACCATAAGGAAAGCCTGATGTTCCCGTCCCTTTGAAGACACGTCCCCCGTTTGTAAGTCAAGGCTGAGAGTAACAGCCCCATCACTACTGCCAAGACGCAAGTGTGTTTGCTTTTGCGTGATATCTGACATAAATAATGATCAAAAGGTTCTTACGCCTGTCTCTGTTTAACGTTGATAAAACGTGTTGGCCGGTCAAGTGGTCATCATAGTCCTGAAAGCGCAGAATGAAATCTAAACCGTGTACGACCTGCACTCTGTGATGCTTTGCGTTGTACTTTTGTGTCCCTCTTCACTTTCGTATAACGAACTGAAAATTCAAGTAAAACAGGATTGGAAATTTTTTTTAGATGTGCCTTCTTTCTGTGAAGGGATAATACTGCGAATTTGGTGCCGTGTAAACAGAAGAAGACAAAAGACGTGATATTACGCACCTTTTCGTCATGGCAAAGAAAATGACAAGGCAATCTATGGGGGGGTGGGGGGTAGAAAATAGACTGGTTTAGTTTTGTGCTTCAACATTTCGGGAGTATGAAGCTTAGGAACTGGGTAGAAATTCGGGGGGGGGGGGGGGGCGTGGGGGAGGTTGTGACAACATCCTTTTCAAACGCCCCTGAAGAGAATAAAAAAAACAGCCCTTTAGTTAACTTCTTTCCGCCCA
>JAODKE010000040.1:16400703-16418398 GCA_026779605.1 Mormyrus hasselquistii | reverse complement strand
ATTTTATTTATTTTAAATTTATTTTTATTTTTTTTTACGTGGTCAGCATCGCGGGTCGCATTTGCATTTGTGGCGGGCCGCATGCGGCCCACAGGCCGCAGGTTGAGAACCACTGCCGTAAAGTTATTTAAAAAAAAAAAAAAAAAAAAAAAGGTAGAAAGGTAAAAGAGGGTATGTAAAGGCTTGCTGCTCAAAGGTACCACAGGAGATTTTCTCCTCAGATTCAACCTATCAACCTTCAGATTATTAATAAATCCATAGTCACTGAACTTCCAGTGGAACGATGAACAAGCAAATTACAGCCTGACACACTAAAACTTTGTTTTAAGTAGGTGTTCAATTTAAAAGGAGCTAAAAACCAATAACACAAGGTTGCTAACTTGGCTGAGCCGGCTGGTGTGAGACACGTCTGCACACTCATTTCATTACACTTTTATTACCTTTTAAGTAGCCTGTAGGGTTTGTAAACTACCCCAACGCTTTTGATGTAGGGAATTTTAGGTTTATAATGGAAGAACATAGATTCGCCATAAGATTCCTTGCATAAGCGTGAATGAAAGCGTGACTGCCGCACCAGATGCAGGAGAGTTGGCAACCCTGATATCATACGCTGATATAATTTAAACAATTATATGTTATATAATTTAATGATATAATTTGAATTAAATAGACATCAATAGTTTTAAACAGACAAAACAGTGGATGAGTCAATTTGTCAAACTCAAACTGCAAAAACTTACTTTGATAACCTTCATTATAAAATTCTACCTTCCCAGTGTAAGATATCAGCAAATCAACAGCAGGCATTAGATGCACCCCCTCCCACAACCACAAATGAAAGTTTTCATTTAAAGAAAGAAAAAAAAAGAAATACTTGCCATTTCAAAGTTTTCAAGTAAAATTAAGTGTTTCAGTGATAAGAAAACAAAGTAGATGAGGAAATGAATATTGTAAGAAACACAATGAAGGTGTGTCTGGCAAAGCTGTTGCTTCCTTATGCTTGTGGCCTGAGTAATGTTACTCTCCTGCTTTTTATTTACGGTATCAATACTTCCTTCCTTAAATACTCCGCCCTTACTCAGAACCTAAAAGCACAACTAAACCAAGAGCTAAATTAGTCATCTGTAGCTCTCACACAATAACGCTTGCATGCAGCAATGTGGAAATTTTCATTGACGCTAATATATTTTTGTCTAACATCATAGATACCAACACTTATGCTGCAGGTGAAACCCGCCAAGCAGGTTGCCAAAGCTTGCTGGTGCAGGTAAACGGAATGGCACAACTTTTTTTTTTTTTTTTAATTCTGTGGAAAACACCAGATCGACCGGCAGGATTTACTGATGAATTAAAAACATCTTCTGCGGAGTGAATGAGCTGAAGAAGCCCCTCGTTGTCCGTCATGGGAAGTGCAATGTTATCGATTAAGTATCAGCAGGGTAATATCGGCCTGGACTGACTCATCGGACTGATGCCGATATCTTGATTTTAATGATGAATGCATCACTTACAGAGCAGTGCATGAGAGCCTGTTCTTCAAAATGCATCTAGTAGGCCTGGGGGACAATGTGTAGTTCAGTGGGTTAGGATTCTAGAAAGTTGCCGGTTCAAAGCCCAGTCGACAGACTGATGTCACCGCCGGGCCCGTGAGCATTGGCCCTTAACCGCGGATTGCTCCAGGGACTGACTGACCCCGCTTTTAATTGTACATCCCTGTGGATAAAGGCACCGGCTGAATAAATAAATTGTGACACAAGCCACCTTATAATTTAACCTTAACAAGCAAATAACGTGACAAATTAAAGTACAGGGCATATGGCAGAAGAGTGCCTTACAAATGAGAAAAAAAAATGGCTGTCTAATGATTTTGGCATAAAATCGATCACTAACATGTCTTTTATGGTATGTCTATGTGTATGCTGATGTCTATGTGTATGTGTGTAAACTTAACACTTACTAACAATTCAAGGATGAACGTGGTCTGTTAAAGTGGGCTGTACATCATCATGTTTCTCCAGTTAGAGGGGAGAGACATAGTGGGTTGGACCTCTGTACCTGCGCTCAGAAGGTTGCTGGTTCGAATCCCATGGGTGCCAGAATAGTCATCCCCCCCACCAAAATGCCCCCTTCACTCTCAGCCATGTGTGCGTCTCAAAGGAAAAGCACGATAGGATACATGAAGAGGTTCGACATACTTGTGCAAGTGGAAAGTAAAGCATCACTTTATTATAAGTATGAAGACAAACATTAGCAGTGGGACTTTTGCTGATGCCCAGTCTAAAACGCTTAGGTTAGGTTTGTTTTACCCAGTTTAGCTACGTCACGCTTAATGCTGCAAGGAAAACAACCTACAAGACTGTCCTCCCACGTAACCCCTTTTTTTCCAAACCGCCTAAGCAATTCAGACTGCAATTTATCACCTTAAAGTGTAGCAAATCAGAGCATGTAATCAGGCAATTAGAACGCTGGCATAATTAAAAGGCGACCCTTTCCCACAAGCCAGAAATCACCAACGCCATCAGAGGATTATCCATGCAGGGGGAGGGTCAGGCTTTCCGTGTGGGGGGGGACAAGCACAGAGGTGCTGAGAAAGCATCTCATACCGGCTCCAGCGATGGGAGGGAGCAGAAGAGGCCACTTAAGAGGAACTGGTTTTGTCGAAGAAGGAAGTTCAAATAAGATCAAGATGATGCCAAGATGACTTGGAAACATGAAGATGAGAAGACATGGTTCTGGACCAAAACCGATTCCTCCTGAGCCAAAGAGCAGGGAGGCACAGCACTGCTGCCGCCTCACACCTCAGGGACCCGGGTTCTAGTCTCTGCCAGGGTTCTATGCGTGTGGAGTCCGCGTGTTCTCCCCATGTCGTCGGGGGGTTTCTGCTGGGTTCTCTTGTTTTCCCCCCACAATCCAAAAACAAGGTGAGGTCAGTTGGAGTTACCATATTACCAGGCTCCGCTCAACCTCCCCGGGGCCGGCAAGACGACACCTCAATCACACTCTCGCCTCATCGAGCGCCCATGGTCACGGGCCACACAGCAGACAGCGTATTCACACCGGTAACACTCCGTCACACTCTCGCCTCACCCTCATCGAGCACATTCATACAACCAAGCACATTGTGAACTTCAGAGCAACACTGGGGTCACGTAAAACAAACAAAAAAAGTGAACAAACAAAACTACTCTGCTTTACCCCACGAAACATACCAGTCGCAATACTGTCAGGAAAAAAAGTACCAGCACCAGCCTCCGGAACAACACGCAATGCAGTGCCCAGCATCTAGCTTGACACGCATGTGCAAAACTAGCGCAGGCTGACTTAGGGCTGCACTCTCCATCACAACAACTTATTTTGCGCAGATTGTGTGCTAAAACAGCCCTTAAAGCAACAGTAAAATAAAACAAACAGTACATTACATACCGATACAGGGTCTTCTCCAGCACCAAGGAGAATGGGACTTATAGGCGCTGCTCAGTCTTGTGAGCCATTATGAAACCTACCTCACCGACAGGCAGCGGCCCCTGCTAGCTTCCCTCCAAATTCAAATTCATTGTCGGAAAATGAAAAGCAAGGAATGTTCCAAAATGTTCTAGAAATAACAATACCCATGTGAGTAGGGCAAGAAGCCCAAACGGTTCCTACTATTTCATTCCCCCACCACCATTCACCTCTCCATTGTCTGCCAGCTACTGCTACAGGCGGTTCCGTCTGTCTGTCCAGATGGCAGCCAGTGGGGGGCGCCAGTGTCCCCATTTGGTAAGGCTGTCATCTCAGCGACACCCCCCCCACCCCACCCCAGCACTGGCTGACCCACCTGACCTTTGTGGTCCTTGCATCTCTAATGAACCCATTCCCACGCTGCCCGTGTTACCCGTACAGCCGTCGACAGTCACGGCCCATCAGTCTGCGACTGGCATGTTTGACCCCCCCATCCCTGCTCCCCTTTTCCCCGCAGGGGACGGCGCAGGCCGACAGTCAGGCAGATCCCCACATCTGCTCCCAGTTCGCCTCAGCTCACCTCACGCCCTTTAATTAAAGGTCAAGGCTATCGCATGGAGGAGCTCCTGTTTTCTTAACAGCTATCGCTTTCCCTTCCTGACGATTTACAACGCAGGAACAGCCAACCCTGCTGAGGTCATGCTTTCATCCTGTGCAAGCAGACACGGAGCTTTGCAGACGTCATATTCAAGGCCGTTCGCCTTCTGGCAGGCGGGAGCTCAGAGATCTTTTTTAGGTCATATAAAGAGATACTGAACTGAATACAGCTGGAGAATACAATACCCAGCCTAGCCCCCAAGAGATCGCAGACTGTTTCATTCCAAATGCAATTTGATCTATTCATCTAAGCATGAAACCTTTCATGCATCTTCAGCCAAACTGCTCTCAAAATTTGAAAAAAAAGAAAAAAAAAAAAGCTTCACCTTTTATTCAAACCCAGCACCGTGCTGACAAATTGGATACCTTTGCATGTAGGTTTTTGGGGGGGATGTGGGGGGGGGCAATGTTTTCACCCCTATCCCCTCTATATGCGTAATATATCATCTCATGGTTTCAAACTATTGAAATGATCAGGGGCTAAGTCAAGTTCACCGTTTGAAGGAAGATTGGCATTGGGGCTGAAATACTGGGGGCAAGGCTATAAAATACTCAGGGCTACAGCCCGAGTGATCGGGCCAAATGTCGCTTATGCTCCCGACCTTCTTTTGACCTTCACAAAGGCAATATCTGCCCCACTGTGACTGACCACTGCACCTCAACCCAACCTTGACTTGTGGTCATCCCAGTGATCGGCGCATACATACCTTCCGGCCCTCATCCGGGTCGCCAAAGAACTCAGATTCGCCGTCCAGACAGTCTCCTGGGCCCAGCGCCACACCGTCATCTAAAATGTCCTCTGGACGTCCACGAAGGAAAAACAGAGCGAAAGACAGAGAGAGAAAGAGCGAGAGATGTCTACTAAGAATACAATTACAGTACAAACTGCACGGGCTATTACTATCAGTCCATGCATCACTTTGCAATAGCACCTCGGTAACAGGCAGTCAGAGTTACTCAAAGTGAGTACAGACTGAGTACAGACTGAGTACAGGGTGAGTACATTGTGAGCAACCTAAAACAGAATGCCAGTTCATCACAAGGCACTCGATTATAACTGCTTCCAACTGCAACCACAATCCTTCTGTATCTATTGTGGTTCCCAGCACTACCACAATTAGCAATTCACATCAGATCAGTTTCCTAATTTCACGTATAAACGCCACACAGAGGAAAGGTGATGTGGAGTCCAGCAGAAGCACAGACCTTGGCTCTGGGAGAAGATGTCAGTGAGGAGTTCCTCTCCGTGCGAGCGGCGCGGAGGCTGGTGACACAGCAGGTGCCGGTCCACCGCGGGCAGCGTGCTCACGGTCAGGCGGAGGGTGGGCTGGACGAATGCGGCCCGCAGGTGCGAGAGATCCAGGACGCTGGCGTCTTCCCCATTCAGCTGCAGCACCTCGTCTCCAGACCTCAGACCTAACAAATCACACGACCCCAATAGCTCAGACAAAAGAAGGATACATTTTAACTTTTCCCAGTACTGTAAGTCGCTTTGAATAAAAGTGTCAAAGAAATGCAAATGAAGCAATGTTTTATTGCCCATTTGCACAAGGTTTGCATATCTCACCTTCTCTGCTTTGAGACATAAACAACACACACACACACACACACACACACACACACACACACACACACACAGAGTTGAGAGCACAGCTTGGGGTTTGAATGCAGGGATATTTAGGGGAGTTAAGGGCCCGTGTGACTATGCTACCAAGAATGGATTTCCTTTTGTTTTTATTGTTTGCCCACAAAAACAAATAACATTAACAATATCACATCATATATTCATGTTACAGAAAAAAAGAGAAAAAGAAAAAAAATGTTTTGTTATGTATGTATATAAAGATAGCTTTTTTTTACGTATTCCCAAAGGGAAGACCATATGAGACAGAATTCGTCAGATTCTTTTATGTTTATCATAAGTAAGCTTTACCAGTGGCGACCACGTGGTAATCTGTGATATCCACATTCTGAAAGATGGAGCCTGTGTTGCAGACCATAGTAACAATATGCATTTTTTTGCTAAATATACCAGGACAATAAATAACTGTATTGCATTTTTTTTAAAACAAACTGTTCACATTAAGATTCGATAAAAACAGAGCTGGGCTCATATAAAAGTTTAGTTCAAAAAGCTCTTTCATTACCTTATGTATTTTTTTCCAATGTGGCAAAATTTTGTCACAGTACCAGAAACAATGAATGAATGTACCTCTATCTTTTTTACACTTGAAACACGGGTCTGATAAACATCCTCTTAATACGCATCGGTGTAAGATATATCCTATTAAAAAAACAAGGATCGATTTCTAACCAGTGACCTTCTGCTGACAGGCACAGAGGTCTAACCTGTACCAGACGTCACGCTTTTAACCTCCGTTAACCTCCGACCAAAACTCAAGCAGAGACAGGCGAAGAGCAAATATGGATACTGCAAGGAGCTTGATATTCACAAGAAAGAGATGCTGTTGGACCCGTGAGAGATATTTCCTGTTCCGCAAACAAGTTATTAATGGGCTTATACAGAATCACTCATGGGGGGGGACGTCCAATAAAAAATATATATGTCATAAAACAGTATAAATTTTAACAAAAATAATAACAAAAAGTGCCACATCAAGCTGAGTCTCTGAGGCCCAGATATTTTCTTTTGGTTTCTAACAGTACCACTGAATCTCCAGCCCCTTTTAATGACCAATTAGCACCTAGCAAATGCCATAGTGTGAGACCAGCAGTAAGTTTAACACCTAGTAAATGCACAGAGATGGTACCTTTTCCTAAACGGCTGACCGTACCCAGCTTCCAAAGCTCTGTAAAGACTTATTTTTAACCTCAGGGAGTGACATCGATGTAACTCCGGGTGGCTGTTCAGCTGTGGAGGTGAGTTACGTGCATGCACAGGCAGGGAGCAAGTCTAAGCTCAGACTGCATCAGTGGGAGAGACACTTAACCCAACTGTCTGTCTCTCATATACAACAGACTGTATAATCTGATTTAAAAAGAAATTAAGGTGCCACTTAATTTGGATCACTGGCGAGGCAATTAAAAAATGCAAATGAATGAACGTGTGTGGGTGTCTATGCAGCAGCGATGAGGGGTTGAGGTATTGTGAACTGTACTTCCAGATGCTGTAATCTACTCCACCGCTGGGACAGAAGTCCCGCCCCCTCACCATATCAGTCAATCAGGTAGCAGCATGGTGATTGTGACAGACAGCTGACTAGGTGGTGGTGGCTTTAAATACAAGAATCCCCAGATCATAGAGGGTAAACATTTTTTTTTTTTTAATCTCCATAGTAAATAATGCAAATTTCTAGACAAATGCTTGGGAGTCAGTGCTGAAAGCTAAATGAAAGGAGGTAATGCAGAGTCTCAAAGTAATGGCTTCTTCTCAGCAAATGAATAATGCAGCCATCAAAATACTGCAGCAACCATGCCTGCATAATCACTGGATTTCATTAATCTTTAAAGATGTGTGGCGCGGCCAATCAGATGCTCCCAAAACGGCCAGTGAAGGTGAATCAGGGACAATTATTCGACTCTGCTTCACAACCATGGATTCATTCCAATTTCACATCCCGCCTTGGGTAAATACCGGCGGCCTGTAAGCAATCACTCCACATTTGCACAGTAATAGCCATTAGCTTCTCTTATTCTTCCGGCTTTATCTGTTAATTCATGTTAAATGGACTGCCCTAGTGAGATTGAGACTGTCAGACTTTGTCACATGACGCAGAATTGCGCCTCGGATTCCGAAACACAGCTCCCTGCGTCCCTCCCCTTCAGTAATGGATAAATGAAAGAAATGTTTGGTTATGGCCCCGACTTCAGGCACACGATGATCGCACACGACTTCAGGCACACGATGATCGCACACACCTCGAGCGAAAGCCAAGCCTCCCGCCTTTACATCGGTGATTCTCAGCTGCTGCACACCTTCCTCTTCCAAAAGGGTTGCAGAGAAACCTGGGAGGATGGATAAATTGTTGACACAGCACCCCCTGGTGGTTGAGGGATGGGTGTGCGAGTTTCCCAGAATCCTGTGAACTTGGGAGTTCTGAGCCGGTGGAGGTAGGGGGACATAGGAACTGCTTCTGTACACATTACAACCATCAGCTAGGCAAATCAGTAAAAGTAATGGCCCTGGGTAAAAGGTTACGACGACCAAAGCGATCAATAAACAGCAAGACATTCCAGTCTAAGCACAATCTTTCTTCTCACTGAGGCCTGGTTCACAGGTCACGCAAGGACCTACCGTAACCGATGGGGCACGACTTGTCCCGCTCGAACTGGATAAGCCTGGTGGTTCTGGAGCAAACTTCAATCTCTTGGTAGAGCTGAGGAAAGATGATAGTTTGGTGAACATCTCCTGTGTCCGTTTCCTCATGTGCCACCTTCAGGAAGGAACCTGCACATCTTATTGACTTTGAGGTGCGATGAATCAAGAACAAAGGTGAGCAAAAAAGATCCGCTGGAAGGGGAAAGGCAATTTTATCCAGAATCTTCCCAAAGACCCTTAACTTTGCAAGCCCTCTAGAAAAATAGCAAAGAAAGAAACAAATGCTAGAAATACTCACCAAGTCAGAGACATCCTCATCAGGCTTGGGAATGTAGAACCGCACTTGGTTCTCGATCAAAAACTTCAGGCGTAAGTAATGTTTGGCTGGGTCCAGTTGGTGGGCCTGTGGGATGGGAATGTATCAGGAGACAGCTTTGATTGGTTGATGGGTAACAGGAGATGGCTTTGATTGGCTGATGGGCGAATTTAAGAAATCTCATTGCAAGCTCATTTCAAATTCGAAATGATAATCGCCTAGTGAAACGGGAGATTAAACCATCTCTGGCAGGGCATTCTAATTTGCCTAATTCATGGGGGGGGGGTATAGGGGGGGTGCATGGAAGTCAGACATGTTGTGAAGGCTTCAAGTTACAAAACACATGCTGATGCAGCATACAAGCAGCTCCACCAGAAATAACTAGAAAAATAAAAAATAAGCCTATAAATACATACACACACACACAAAATATATAAATATATATATATATATAACATTACATTACTCAAACACAGAATGGGGAAAAAAAAAGAGTAAAATCCATTAATATCATCTGAAAATGAGAAGACCATCCCGTTTCTGTGCTGGATCATCAGAGGAAGAAAACACTCTTATGATGGATGTATTACTACCAAAAGACCGATACTCATCTGATGAGTTATCGAAAAAACAGATTAAAACAGATTAATCTGTCATTTTTTTTAAAGCCTCTTTTGTTCTCCTCCCCACACAATGGAAAATGAAACATTTCAGTAGCTGTGTCAGCGATCGCAAAGACCAGAGACAGTGACCATGTGGCTGGATATTGGATCGTCTGTTTAAACACCATCTCTAAACCAGATCTGCCTGGTTCTACATGCCAGAGCAGATATCAAATAGCATCTGACAACAAAACAAAAGGGCAAAATTAAAACACACTAAACAAAAGCGAAATTAAGCTCTGGAAAAAAAAAAATGGTGCACAAAGAAGGAGTCGACCACATCAGCGGCCCGCCGGGTCCAGCCTCAAAGAATCCTGTAAGTGCAGCCGGATGAGGACGACCGATAAGCAAACTCTACCCGACACGCAAAGCCCCAATGTTGCCGGAATTAGTCTCCATCTTCCCTGGGCGAGGGATCCCCTGCGGCGATCTTGGCACCGAACGAGAATAAAGCGCAGCGGCGGGAACTCGAGACGCCACACCTGCGGAGGCCCCGTGGACCTGAGCCATCGTGCGCCGTCTCGCACATGTCGCATTTAGGGGAAGAACGGCTGTTACGGTGGTTATTATGATCCTGCGCCATGGACTCATAACAGATGTTGGTAGCAGTTGAGATGGGCGATTCTGAGATCAGATAGCAGCAGGGCGGGCCATTGTGGTAAACAAAAGCAAATCGTGGGGGAAAAAACTGCCAAAACAGACAACAACAACAATAATAAATATTGCTATTATTATTGTTATTGTTACTATTGGTGTGCCCAGTAAAAAAGCGGTTATTCTTATATCAGGGTATCATCCTGTACACAAACAAAATTATGCCAGGCTGAGTGAAAAGACTTGGAGAACAATGCCACCTACTGAACATCAGAAATAGGCTATGAATCACCAGCACCTCTCCATCCTTGTGCCCAGAGGCAGCGATAGTTTCTGGAGCGTGAAGCTGTTCACCAGAAGGAGCCCCTTCCTGGTGAATTCCCCAGGCTCTCACCTTGCAGATGGTCTCCAGGGCGTCGAGAGCGGTCTCCCCGGGTTGGATGATGGCCAGCACCGGTTGGTCGGTGGGCAAGCAAACCCAAGAAGGCGTGAGGTAGTCGGAAACCCAAATGTCAGTGTCCGCGTTCTGCTGGGGGATGTTTTTCACAGAGCCTTTTTCCTTCTGCAAAGACACGCACAGTACTGTGACGGGCAAGACCCCAGAAACTCGCACTGACCACAGGAAGATCTCTAAATCACTTTGCCCCAAACAGAAATAAGTGATTTTCATTGAATTACGCTTTTCACAAATGGCCATTAAAAGCAGATGACCGAAGATGCACCTCTTGGCATCTTTCCGGAACAAGTGAGGATGGTGCTCTCCGATTGGCTGGCTGGGGTCAAGGCCTCTGCGGAGCTCAGACTGCCCGTATCAGTCTCCCACTGAGCCCTGTACCATGGAGGTCTGTCACCTTGCCGTCTGTCAATATTACCCAGCGTGCCTTACAGACGAGTTAGACGGCATAATCGAATGATCCAGTGATCCGGCCCAAATCACGTCAATACATGCGATGTGTGAGGCTGCCCCCCCTCCCGGACCACCAAAGAGCTCACATTTGGGAGTAAATAGGGGGAGATCAGTTTGCATAAAGCCCCCCAACTGTACCGCACCAGCCATCTCTGCCATCTGTCCCCTTATCAGCCCTTGATGGATGTGCCAGAAATCCAAGGGTGGCACAGGACTGGGTGGCCCCCTCGTTCAGCAAAGGCACACCGCTACCGTCACACGGATCAGCAAAGGGCTTGAACCCTAGAATATTCTGGGTTAAAATTCCAGCTGAGAACTGGTGTCGCTACCGCACGCGCTGACTGGCAGGCCTGAGTAAACACAAAACTACAAAATACAGCGAGCTTTAAAACACAAGGCTGCTCGGAATTCCTGCATCAGTTAGACCAATGACTCCGTGATCAATTTAACTATTAAATTATTTTTATTATTATTATTAGGTTACTGGGAAGTGGATGCCTTACCACACTGTCCCTGGAGCTGAACATGCGGTCCAAAGGCTTCTTGTCGGGCTCCATGCCATCAACAAACACCTGAGGGAATCACAGAAATCAGTCCCTCACACCCGCATGTCGCCATCACTCACAATCTGCTCATAATTACATCACCACTGATTTTCTTATGGTCCATTTCTATTCATCTCCACTTAAACAAACATAGCAGTGTTGTGCTTCTCAGTGTTCTCGCCCCCAGACAGTCCACATTTTCGCTCCCTCCCAGCTCCCAGCCAATCAAGAACACCCAGTACCTGGTACCGCTGCTCTGGGAGCTGGGAGGGAGCAAAAATGTGGGCTGACTGGGGCTCCCCGAGGACCGGATTGAGAAGCACTGATGAAAAGGCGCTTTAGTCAAAATATATTAAAATATGATTGGGTGGTTATGCAAATTATACAGACATATGTGTTTGGATGTGTAAAATAATACTGACAAAATAAGAACAGCAGAAACAGGAATATGGGGGGGGGGTGGGGGACGGAACCTGGTTGAGACTGGGTCGCCCCTTCGTCTTCTTCTTAGAGGTAGTGTCCAGCCCCCAGAGGGAAGAGAACCTGCTCTTCCGTTTGCTGGACGACCGTGATAAGGCCTGGGTTCTCCTCCGCACTCCGCTCTCCGTGCGTGCCGCCACCTGTGAAGAAGGGCGTTCCTTCAGGGCCGAGGCGGCGGCGGGGGCTGGGAGACTCAGCGTGTCCTCATCGCCAGCACGCCCTCCCCACCCAGAGCCTTGCCTCGCACCCTTAAGCATGTGAAGAACCAGCCACGTGACGGCCTGGTCCGCGAATGCTCTGGCCAGGAGCGGGAAGTGTGCCGCTACAAACCCACCCCAAGATTGCGGGAGAATATTGTGCATGAAGGCTGGATCGAGCAAAATCGGTTATGAACTACAGATATGGATCCAGTCGGTGGAAAACACCCCAAGTCAAATAACCCAAGGCGACACTGACGACACAAAATATACAGGGTGCATTTGACCAAAAGCAACAAGAAATTACTGAAAACCGATAATGGCACTGAGATCTTCTTAACTGGGCATTCACTGATACATTAGCAGATTGATCCCATGTCACCCTGCTCAAGTTTTTGTCTTTCTTCCGCTACAGTACAGCCACATTAACAAGAGCGGGATAGTGTCTGCTGCTGATTATAGAGGGTGAAGAGCGGACAGACATGCTCGTCTGTCGAGTGCGAGTCACACGACAACAGGGAGCAGCACATCTGGCTTTGAAGAGGAGGAGGAGGACCTCACAGCCCCTGCTTATATCCGGCAGAAATCCCTTATGAAGCATTTCTCGGAATCTATGGTGGAGCTGCTGCAGGTCCCACATGCTACAAATGCAAATTCAGCAAAAAAGAAATTTTGTTGACATTTTTTTTTTTTTTTAGTATTCTACTTTAAAAAGGACATGAGGGCAGGTGGGGTGGTGACGGCGGACATGGGGAAGCCGTGACAAAGGGGCAATCTCTGCTGCCACACTACAGATTAAAAACACTGCCCCCTGGCCCCTCCCAATTTAAAGACTCTGCCTCTTTAAATCCGTGATCAACAGACTTGAGGCTACAGGACAAAGGATGTTGACACAAGCCCCCCGCTCTCACCCCACCCTCCCGAGTGCCAGACTCCCAACAATCAATGAGCGACTGGTGATTTCATGCGACGGTGACAAATAAGAGGAATGTGTTCCAGGGTGTGACTGGACACCTCAAATTCCGTATTAACACGTGGAAAAATGAATTACGGTGAAAATAATGGCACATTTAGCTGCAAATTGAGCATTTAGATGACCTGGCCCTATTTAGGGTGACACTGCAAGAACACCTCATGCAATGACTACAGGGGTGTGTGCCAGAACGTGCCCCATAAAGCATTTACTGCTTTTCATGAGTCAGTAAATTCAACTTCACGTTACTTAAAGCCTCCTTTCGGTTCCCATGAGCGCAAACGTTCACGTTTTATCATCCCGTTAAACCCGCAGGGACGAGCATACCAGAGCGTGGAAGGACGAAACGGAGAAGATCCCCAGACGGCCCATGACCAGCTTGGTGGGGCGGGAGGCAAAGGCGAGCAGGCGCTTGGGGTTGGGAAGCTCGCCGCCCTGCAGGCTGGCCAGGTAACAGCGGAATCGGAACAGATCAACGTGAAACTGCTCCAGGTTCTGCTCCCACAGGAAGATCTGGACCAGAGGCAGAGAACACAAAGACAGTCAGATGGGTGCGTAAGGGTTCAGCTGCAGGAAGATAACTAACCTATAGTGCACAAAAACATAAACTGTCACTTCATATTGCCTATGAAATCATTTCATTGTTCCATTGAACTCACTATTCAGCATTCTAATTATTTGTATACTGCTGCATATTTTCTGTACATAGTCTGCACTGAGCTGTCTTATCCAAATGTCCTGTTTTGCTTACCAGTATATATTGCATGTTGCAATCGCTCTATGATACCACTTTTCTATCTCTGTAATTTTTGTTAAATCAGGCCAATTACCCCAAAACAGATTCCCCGCACTCGGGCTATACATGGCAAAAAAAACTGGATAAAATTTAATCTAATTCTGTGGTAGGAAGGGTTTGTGTGGAGCTCCATCCTGCTTCTCTGACACTACCAGACTTCATGTTACAGATTAAAGACGGTGCCATTCGGCTTAACTGCCGCGCTGGTGTAGATGTACTGCCCGGGCGGAATGGGACTGCGGTGACTGTCCTCTGGGACTTAACCTATCAGTCACAGAACTGTAGAGACAGAGATAACAGGGCTGCCAGATAACAGGAGAACAAAGCAGGGTGCTGTGCAGGCAGCTAAACAAAGGCTGGGTCTGTACTTCTCAGCTTCAAAGAAGCCAACACACAGGCTAGAATTTACTAATGACTGCCCAGGGGGTCCCTGTTTACCGCCATAAACAGACACGAGCTAAAGTCCAAGGTTTAGGTGCGATGACAAAGAATGCAACAGTAAATCGAAAACCTGCTTTTAAATTACTGGAGTTATGGCTTTGCGGGTGGGAGGGGTAAGCCTCACAGGGGGCCCCATTTTCTCACACCACTCAGTACCTGTTCCAGTATGGTCTTCCTCTTCTTGGCGTCGGTGACGGTGGACAGCTGCATGTCACCCATCTTCTTCATCTTCTCGTCCATGTCGATCTTCTGCTCCAGCTTCTTGATCTCTGAGCGCAGCAGGCGCACAGTGTCCTCGCGGTGGTGCTGTCGGGCTACCGCTGCGGCACAGGCCGAGTGAATCGCCGTGATCCAGTTCTCCAGCTCGGTCTGGCTGGATGTCTACAGACAAAATGAAGAAGGGGGATGGTGAAAGAGTGAGTGCCAAAGAGCTTACTGAGAATTCCAGCTTAAAGGGAGTAGAGATACGCTGCAAGTCACCACTCTCAAACTTAAATAACTGGAGGTCCACCGGCTGCGAAGCCTTCTCCAAAGCAGAAAGAACGAGATGTTTTTTTTTTTTATCCAAGAGACACACAGGAGAGAACAAAAAAAAAGGATGTAAAACGAAAATGAGAGATCGATCTGCAAGCCAGATTTAATGGCGGATTAATCGCATGTCACGCATGGGCCATATAAAACTACGTTGCAGGCTGGCAGTTTGAGACCTTCATTATAAGGAATACGACTTGAGGTGGCCTTCTTTGTATACATTTAGGATAAATCACATCACCTTGGAGTGATGTAGCGTCCATTTCCAGCATGCCTCATCTCCATTGCTTGTGTCAGTGTTTTACATATTTCTGATTGGGTTCCTGTGTCTGAATAGCACGCTTGACAGAATGCCAAATACATTAGAGCAATCTGGATGACAAAAAAACCTGACAGGTATCAATCTGTGTTCCTACAGAACCAGGACCTCATTTTGTTCCAAAGGACCACTTGTTAAAATCTCCCTTTGTGGGTATTTACAATCCTCTTCTCAGTGGTGAGATTGTCAGCATATCAAATGGTCTATAATAAAAATAAGAATAAAGCACATGGGGGGGTGTCTTTGCTGAGGGATACTGGACAAGGACACAGATGTGGCAAGAGCAGAATCTGCATTGCAGACATGGCAGCGTAGCAGCTAAGCTGACAGGACGGAGAGTACGGAGGACGCTCGCGGTCCAGCCACCTGGAAGAGGAAGGCGTCCCCCAGGGAGTTACTGAGGCAGAACACAAAGTCCTTCTTGGGATGCTCTGGCACGGCCTGGACGATGCTGTTCTCCACCCAGACGGCATGCTTAGGGACGCTGTTGTGGTCGATCCCGGAACGTCCATCCGTCTCGTAGAAGAACAAAGTACAAGCTGAAATATAGGACAGAGAAACAATTTATCAGATTAGCAATGTGTCCCCCAGTCTGGCCCACTGGGGTGAGACTGTACTTTGACTAGATCAACAGGAGAGTATGAGGTCTATCACAAAGCCTCTCGTTTAAGAGAAATGGGAAATGAATCTGAGAAACACAAACGGATCACACGCATCCAGCCCTGCACTACAGCTAAAGGAGAGGTAGAGGATCCACTCCTTTAGCTGTAACTGAGAAGTTCTGCTCACCAGAAATCGAATCCCTTTACGGTCACTTGATACTTGGTAAACACAAGCTAGTGAAACACTTGTGTGCCACAAGAGCAATGATTAAGTGGCGCAAATAAGACAAGAAAACAAAACGAGACGAGACAATAGTGTAATAGGAAGTATACAGGAAACAGTGATATACAGCACTGTTCTACTAAACAGTGATCAAACTGGAACAATAGACAGACACAACAAACAGCTTTATGAGTATGAGGATGGGTGGTGGATATGGATGACAGAACGGATCACTGAAGCCATGATTCCAATTAATCGCATGTCAAAGACAGGCACTGCAGGGTCTAGTAATGTTCTGGGATAAATTAGATTACATTGTAGCAGAGGACGACATTGGGGGGAGGAGTCACACATCTCATTGTTCATGCATTATATCAGAGTGTGAAATGTAATTACACGGCCCTCCAGCAAAAAACAAACAAAAACTGAATTTAAACAAGCGCCCACCTTTGAGGGAGACCCAATAGCGTTTCCACTTGCGTCGGGCCGCCGGTTCTACCTTCTTGTTCTTCTTATGCACCAGGAAGTTCTTGACGGCGAGGGCGCCAGCCTTGCGCACGGTGCCCTGGACGGTGGTGAGCAGGGCGTCGGATTGGTAGGCGGAGCTCAGGGTGCCGCTGCTCTGTTCGTCGCTGACCGCCGAACCAGCCTCCTCTGGGCACTCCGCCGTCCGGTATGAACTCATCTCCAGCTCCTGGCGGAAGTTCTCATACACACCCTGGATGCTGTCACTGGGGCCCGGTCCACCGCCTCCACCGCTGCTGCTGCCGCTATCGCTACCGGCGAACATGCTGCTGCCCACCGTTGAGTACATGGAATAGGATGCCGACATGGCCTTGCAACGCCGCTGCTGAGGCTCAGCCTCTGCCGCCACTCCGTCGATGCCGCTGTCGCCAAATTCGCTGCCCTCTCCTGCTGTGACATCCTGCGGCAACAGATACCAGCTTGACTCACTGTGGTCTATCATCTACATGTGACAAATTCCCTTTCCCTGGAGGACTGAAACTGTCTGTGTAATTCCCGAATTATACGCAAAGGTGATCAGACACGTCTTCATACATCAGAGCTGGAACGTTGTGGATCAGGTCGCATCACACCGGCCCGGAACAGGTGCCCAACCCTTGGGATGATGCGAGGCCGCGGGGCATATATGTGCGGTCATGCAACCCGGAGGCCAAAGGAAGCCACAGGGTGAGGCAGCGTCACAACACATTAATCAAAAGTCAAGTGTAATGAGCTCTCTGAATCGGATTGTTAACTCATCCTCATTACAAAAGAACGAGCACTTCCCAGAACAGAGAATACGAAAAAAATGTTGCGCTTCTAGTGACCTCAGAGTGAACTCAAGGGAAACTGAACAACGAGCCTCTCGGACGCAGGACTTGCAAGCGATTTAAGAGATGTGCTGTTGGCTATTTGAAAGTGCAGTGAGGCGTGTGGTGGCGATGCCATGGGAAATGGGGGGGAAACGGTCCAGATGACTTGAAATTGAAATGAGGGGGGATGTGCTTAGGCACAGTCTGATCATAATAAGACCTTCTCTGTGTTTTTACATTTGACCCTTTCAGCTTCTGAGAGACGCACAAACAGCGTGAACGGGGGGGGGGGGGGGGGGGGGGTGCCCCAGCCTCCACTTTGCCGTCCCCCCCCCTGAAATTGCCCCCCCACCCCCCCCCACCGGGGTAATATTAACCACTTGTAGTTCACACCAAATTACAAAAAGCAGCGAAGC
>JAODKE010000040.1:16360990-16378046 GCA_026779605.1 Mormyrus hasselquistii | reverse complement strand
AAAAAAACAACAATAAAACAAACTGACCAAAAAAAAAAAAAAAACACTAACAATAAACCACTGAGAAACAGTGACCCCCCCCCTCCCCCCTCCCCCTACACAGAGATCTCCACACGCTTGCAGAAGATTACCTAAACGTAGGCGATTTTTGGAACGACATTCCAAAACAGAAAACTGCCCCCCTCCTCACCCACTGAAAAAATTCCTAACCCCTCAAACCTTTTTTTTTGTGCGTGTGTGTGGGTATTTCCGTAGGCGCGACAATCGTGTTTATGTATATGTTTCTTTTTCAAAATCCCTGCCAGAAAATTCTTAGAGATCAGAATAAGGGGTGACAAGTAGAAATGAAGGAGTTGGTGTGCATTGTATGCTGTATATACAGTATATATATCGCACCAATACATACGTTTGTCTTCACTATTCTGTCATTTGCCAATTATTATTCATCACAAGTCTGCAGGGAGGTAAGCAAGCAAGTGTCTCATTGTACTTGTACAAAAGACAATACAGCTTTTGAGTCCTTGAACATACAAGATGGATACACACAGAGATGAAAGATTTACCCGTGAGCACACACACACACTGAACCAGCACCACCAACTACAGCAGTCACCATTCATGGGAAGATTAAGATGCAGGTAATGCAAACTGGTTATGAAACTGGGTCTCGTCATATAGACAACGAGAGTCCACTGCACCAGTAACAGAAAGCATAGCTTGTTCTCCAGATATTTAACAGGAGTGTGGCTGCACCGTTACCGCTAACCGCCACTGCGCTAGCAACGGCTCCAGCTGAACGAGCAGAACTTTTGGATTTTTCTGCGTGGGATGTGTCACTCGCCGTTGGTGAGGGACCACCCCCCCCGGAGTGCGACGGAACCTCTAGGAACGTCAGGAACGCGGATCCGCAGAAGGCCCATGTCCCGACCTGGTTTATAAAGACCCATCTGCATACGCGACGAGGGAAAGAGCGGATCTGAGAAACAAAGCAGAGCTCTTCTTAATAAATGTGCCGCGACTTTTCCCTGCCGTCCGCCCCGCAGACGCTTATTCAGGTTCACCGTGTGTTTGACTCGACATTGACTGGCCACGGATGGAAGACCAGCGAATCGGCCCCATGAACAATGAGGTCAAGCAGTTGAAAATGAGCATAAATAAACTGTTTATTACTATGCAGCTCCTATTAACACACACCCACCCGCGTCTGTGGGAACTCCAGCACAAGCAAAGGAGTGGATGGTAGGGTGCCAAAGGCTGGAAGGGCCCTTTCAGGACTACAGCGAGATCAGAGACAGCCACTCGACAGCTCCGGACATGTCCCGGTGATGGATTGCATTGTCCACACGCTACGGAACCTACAAAGGAGTCCCCGACAACCATTACGTTCCCAGTTCGATCCTGTCTGTCAATCAAAATGGAAAACTGTCACCCCCCAGCCCCTGAAAGTGAGAAAATTCTCCTCCTGAGAACCACTGTTATAAAACAAAAACAAAAAAAATCCTGGGAAGGTTCAACCCTGCACAAGTCCCCGTGGCAACAGAGGCAACGCACAAGTCTGACAGTGAGATACAGTAATTACCTGGGTGTATTACTGTCCTTGGCTAGGGAGGAAAACATATTTTGAAAGATTTTTTGGGAAGATGCCCAGCATTTGTGCAGCCATTACACAATACGCAGGCGGTATCCTCCATCGTGGATTACCCGCTGCAATGGGCTAAATCTTTTTCAATTTACTCAAATACTTTCACCAGTGGAAGTAAAGGAGCTCCTATCAAATTCCATGCGAGTTCTACGCACTCAGAGAAGAGGGCGTGCAAAACAGTGAAGCTTCAGCTTTCTCTGCTTAATCAAGACCTTTTCAGACATTAAATCACCAGCACTGTATGCAAGCGTGTGTGTGTGTGTGTGTGTGTGTGTGTGTGTGTGTGGCCGGGGGGCGTTAGTACACAATAAGACTCATTTCAGTTCCCTTTGAAGAAACACACACACACACACACTTAAAACACAAGTCTCAACAAGAACAGTAAACTCCGTACTTAGGAGTCTTCTTAAAAATTAAAGGGTGATTAAAGCAAAACATGGAGAGGAAATGAATTATTCACGGTGGGAAAGCTTTAAAAAAAAAGTTAAATATGCGCATTTTAAGAGCTCATCTGTGTTTCATTTTACAAATCTTTTTTTAAAGAACAACAGCATCACACATGACATAAACCACTGGAATTATCATAAGAATGACAGGGTAGTCATTCGTGTGGGGGGTGTCGACATTCTACAATTTCATCCATTTCTGAACTGACGGCGGCTTCACAGGAGGATGGGGAGCTGGGCTTTCCCTCGGACGGCCAAAAAGCTGCAAGTCTTAGCAAGTCTCTGCAGGGGCATCAGAGCACTTCACACCTGCGTGGAAGAATTTGCACGCAGGTGAGATCACCTTACAGCCCCCTGGGACCAACTACAACCTGCTCCTGGGCCATTCTTCACAAGAAGCCCCCAATTTACCACCAGTAAACATTCACTGGTTTGCAGCCAGGTTGTGGTCTACAGCCAAGTTGTGGTCTACATCTGCTAGCGCTGGCGAGTCATTCTGGAATGTCGCTAGACACGGCGAGATCCTGCCACTGTAGTACTTTACCCTCACAAACTTCTTGCGTTTCTTTGTGGTCTCCAGGGCTGTGGAGTACCGAAACACATCACAGTGCGTGTGAATCTTAAACAGCACCCATGCAGAATGATGACATAGGTTTTGTTTTTAAATCCTCTTCCAGTTGACTTGGTCTACCTAGACTGGGAAACCAGGTCACACAAACAAAGCCCAGCACGCGCCTGCCCTGCCTACGGCCATCTCGCATTCTCAACCATCTCCCGTCCAAAATCCGACTTCTCGAAATGCCATGGGAGGTGACGTGGTTCGCTTCTGATTCTGAAAACAGGAGACTTATGACACGCAGAATACCTGGGTCCTGAATCTGACAATTTAAACCTCTAAATGTGTTCATGAGGAAAGAGGGGACAATGGAAGAGAGAGCGAGAGAGAGAGAGAGAGAGAGAGAGAGAGATCTAAATCCCACCTACTGACTCATATGTTCCACTAAAGCATCACAGCTACCAATCCGGTGGGAGAGAAAAAGCCAAAGCCCTGAAGCTATTCTCAAAAATTAAAACCTACCTCTTGCAACCGGACTGTTGGCACTTTTATTTGAACAACATTAATGGCGTTTGGCATTAAAATACAACAAACGGCCACTGGTGTTTGGCTTTCAGAAAACAGCATCCCAGCAGGCAGCCCAAAGCCGTCCTCACAGGCTGGGCGGCATCCCCTCAAAACCTTTGCACCAGCCCAACTTCACAGGTGCTCTTATGCAAGTTCCCACCCTTCAGGGCAGGCACCTCTGAATCACTTCCTGCCGACTAACTTTCCGGGAAGGTTGCTAGGTGACCGATGTCTAGTCAGACAGGATAAGGAAACCGCCCCCCCCCTTATATTGATTCATAAACAAAGGCTATCGAAATGTAGCCCCACCCACCCCAAGCACTTATTTAGTCATCTGTAACGGTGATATCGCTTTATTTGCATAGTTATGGGTACTTTACAGGCTAATAATGGAGACCAGTGTGAGGCTGGAAAAGGGGTCTGATCGCCGTTGTAAGAAAACGCACCGCTTCTAAACTGTCAGTTTTGAGTGAGTAGAACAAAAAATTAATCAGCATTGTTATTTATACAGGCGAGAGATTTGACGCTCCGCTTTTTCTGAGTCCATTGGGAGGAACTGCAGCATTTGTATTCTGATACTTGTTTGGAACATCTGAATATTGCAAGGCAAGCTGACGTTTTCACAAATCTGAAACCATTGCAGTGGAAAGAGATTCTGCAACAAATCTGCGGAAAAAGATGGAATTTTCAAAATGAAAGTATGATTTCTAAGTGAAAATACAGTGCTTGGGAAAATACAGCCATGAAGAACATAGAGAACGTGTATTTTGGAGCATATCGTAGAGGGAGGACGGTCTGACTCATATTAGCTGAATGCCCCCCCCCCCTTCAGAGCTGTGTGACTGGCTGTCATTTCTGATGCTATGTGCTTCAGTGCTTTGGGCGGGGGGGGGTTGCAGCCCGATTTGAGTGGCAGCTCACTGCCCCTACATCTCTGCAAGACCGCCAGCTCCTCACAGCCCATAACTAAAGTGGGAACGCAGGGGGGAGTGGGGGTTACTGAACACCCGTCATGGAAACAGGCATTCATTAGGGAGCTGATTTCTCACAATATAAAGAAAGCCACACTATCAGGAATGGCACTGTTTCTTTTCGAACCGACGGTCAAGTACCCGGGGGGTGGAGGGCTGAGCGCCCAGTGGAGTGCGGACTGTCGCCTGTTGGACAAAGCGCCGCATTGCCATCAGAGCGCCGCGGCGATCCCGTCACACGGAGCCCCCCTGACAGCCCGGGGAGCAGTGAGCCGGCAAGCCCGCACCCAGGCGCCGCGGCCCCCGTCATTAGGATAATGTGCCGTGAACATGCCCATTCCGAAACGCGGGACAGAAGCTGGCAAACCTGTCACTCCTCAAAACCACTGTTTACCTCCGATTAAATAAACGTACACATGTTATGAAACGCATCGCGCTCATTACATGTCTAAGTGAAATAGAGACACTAGGGGAAGGGAAAATGGTTTAGAGAGCAGTCAAGGGAGGGATAATATTAAACCGTTATTAGATGGCCTTTCCACTTCTCGAACACATGCATTTTTTTCTTTCCCGTGACTGACTGCCATTGTAGGGATCAGTCCACCCTCTCCACAACACATGATGCGCTTTACCCGGCCCGCTATAAATAAGGGCAGGTAATTTATAGGGCCGAGTTCATCGCGTGTCCATCTGCAGAAGTATCAGGTACTACGCCACATTCTCACACGGGTTAAAAGCTATTCGCTCGTTTTCACAACCAGCCATCTAAAAAAACATGTGTGAAATTAATGAGTTTGGCATTTTTCCTCAAATATTTAAAAACAGTAACCATGTTATTATGGATAACCTTGACTACCGCTTCTTCCATAAGCAATCATTTATGGAAGCCGGGTTTCACGACGCGAAACGTTACCAAGCATATGCCCCAAAAATGATATGCTGACAGAGGGATCGCACCGGTAAAACGTTATATTTTCATGTTACTGCATTATTCTGTATTCAGTTATTGCAGCAATCATGTTTTCCCCCCAAGACTATCGCTTATGGTTTACACCTACGACGTTTCATCGCTGACTTAAGCTACGAGCCGCCGCTTCTATATCTAGAAAATATTTATTTTTCGCTCACACTCCTTATCATGCACATGCATACGTATCTAAGATGGTTAATACGTATATTCGACAGTGTGTAGGCTGAACTGAGGTTTGTCTTCCTAAAAGTAATCAAAACACATGCATTAACACGCGTCGCCACCCACAATGCATGCACTTAAAACAACCGACAGATGTACAATTACTTGGTGTGTATGGTGACTTGTGTTATAGACACGTTTTGCTATTTAAAGCGGACAATACCGTATTATTATATATCGTTTGACATTCCCAACGTGGTTGCAAAAACAAACAATCCTATAGAAATGACTCTATCCCCTGGGAATATTCGACATAATGCATCGGGTTCATTTCTGCAACAAAAAGGCGTTAATATAAGTAAAGACAAAAGCTGAGGTTTAAGAAAACCAGAGCCGTCTAAATACCTTTTAATGAAACGTTTTCTAACAAGATTTGGTTAATTATGGAGCCGGCAAAAGGTAAAGCAAATTGGCCCGGCAGCATGTTTAATGGAACACGTGAGGCAGCTCGCCAAACTGCACCTTTCCAGCAAATGTGTTGCACCTACCGACAGACTATTGCCACGTTTATTTGCAATTAAACATCACCAATGTGGCTACAATTTTGCACTCGCTTTCGAAAACATCAATCTATCATTTTTCACTACGAACGAGATGTCGGCCAACGGGGGAGACTGGCTTTAGATGGTGCGCGTACACAGCAGCGATGATTAAGCGCAGTTACCTGCATTCCTGCGAGATCGCAAAAAGTCGCAGGCTGTCGGATCTGTGAGGTACGATTACTCAATTGAATTAGCCTACGAAAGGGAAAATAGGTATTATGCAAGACCTTAACTGCATATTACTCACCTGGCATCCTCGTCGCTGTAATTATAATTGCTGGCATTCGGATTAGCAAAAGCGAAAGGTAGCGATGAGAGGCATCACCTGCTGCTACCGCGGCTTCAGTGCAGCGCACGGTCCATAGAAGCTGCCATGTTGTTTTTGCACTATAGCAAAGGGAGGAGCTGCCGGCACTTGCAAACTGCGTCTTGGCTGAGTCGAGAGTCCTACGCGCTCCTCACCCTAACGGACCAGCGATCTGCCCCTAGTCCATCAGGGATACAGTGCTTTCCGTAGGAATACATATACCCTTCATTAACATGGACGTTCATAATGTCGACTGTAATTATGTCATGTGTACGCGTTTTATTCAGATGAAGAAGATTATAACTTTGAACGAAAATCCTCCCTCCAGGACATGCCGAGCTCTTCGTTATAAACTGAAATTGGAGACTACCCAACGTCTACCCTTCCTGAGGGGTTATAGAGAGTAATTTCAGGATGGTGGGCCACACCGTCTGCATAGACAGCTGCTTAGCCCTGGTATCAGATCTAAGGCCAAGGGGAGCACCAGCCTTAAATATCGATTTGAAGCTCATTCATTACGCCCCAACCCCCCCTTTTTAATTACATCGGAATTTTGAATTGCTCATGGCTCAGAAAATAAAATGAAATCCGCACTAAAAAAAAAAAAAAAAGCCAAATTTCACCGCCTGTTTGAAAATGTCCATACGCAGAGAATTTTAATTGTATTCAACATGTACAGTAAAGATGAAGTCAGGGGCGTTAAAGTAGATTAAACGTTCTAGACTTGCAGTTTTCAGGATAAGCTTATTCCTATAAAGTTTTGGCGCAGAACCCATGGGGACAGTGATAGAATCGTAAATGTACTGTTTTTTTTTTTTTTTTTTTTTTTTAAATCCAATTATTAAGCTAGTAAGGCTCACAGAAACAAACAGAACAAATAACCGATTAAATCTTGGTCTTCTAACTTTGCGCCGACTTTAGAGATGAGACAAGGGTGTCCTCTAGTGTTTAGCAGACGTTAATTGTATCATTTGATTAAGAATCAAATACTGCCACCTAGTGTCAGACCTATAATTTAAACATTACCCACACATTGATTTAAAATGTGGGGTTTGAAATTCTATGGTTATGCACTTACTGATGGCTAATCTTAAATCTGCTAAGAATAAACGAAGTAACGGTAAGGACACACACCCAAATCAGTGACTGACCGTGGACACCAAGTTGACTTGCATCCATTTTGAAGGCCAAGCTCTAGGAGCAGGAATTATCACATGGTCATTCAATGGCTAGGGTCAATTACTTGAAAGTCTTAGTCTGTGCACCAAATCTATCTCCAGAGACAGAATTCAAGTCCCTCACTCTCGCAATGTGCATTTTTAACTCCAACATACAAATACATTAAAAACACACACTACAAGATCATGGATTACAAGTACATTTGGTAAAAGGGTTAACAATAGTCATTTGAAAACAAGATGCTTAGCCAACTCACTGAAAACAAAAAACTTTGGAAATGTACTTTTCACAAGTGATTATGCATTATGGGCCACTTTTTATAAGTGAAGTTTACCGGGGACCACAAGCCCAAAACCTTACAAGGAACATCTTATCAGAGGGGTCCTCAGTCAGCTACTCTACAGTGGTTCCATTGCTTCATGTTGGGGTCGACTTGGAGGACGATCACTGAGCGATGCCTATAACGCCACAGGCGAGGCGGCCGCCTGCATTGCCCGTCTTCAGACTCTCATCATCACCACCCTTTCCCAGGTCATCTTCCTTCTCATGAATCTGCAACAAATTTATAGGGGGAACATTTTACTGCACCCATCTGTCAAAGCATGAGGCGTTTCTCAATACACACACTTGACCGTACTTGAGTTCTCATGTACCAGTTTTGCATAATCTCCCACTCCCATAGTCCCAATAATTAGAATGAAAAAGGATGGAGGATGGTAAACACACCTATACATCATCCTTGCCCCACCCCAAATATCAAGGACACGTCGGCAACATCCAAGCAAAACAAAAACAATCTAATGATTTTGAAGGAGTCAAGTGCATTTTTGGGAGACAAGTTAGCAAGACGTGGTCTTGGTGAGAACAATCTACAATCTTTGCGCTCTTGGTATTGAGAAACAGTCAACCAAGAATGAGGGGAGTAAAAGGAAGATGGGTCCCTCACCACCATTGTGCGGCCAATAATAGAGTGTTGTCCACTCAGGCTTATCAGCTTGTCCGTAATGTCAATTTTGGCTACATCATTTTCAGCAGTCACATTTCCTAGGTCACCAACATGCCTAGGAGAGGGGGGGAAAAAAAAAAAAAGTTAGATACCTCAACCAGAGCCTCTAGCATAAAAGGTGAACAGTAGTCAGAGTGTGACTGGTACGTGCTACTGAGGAGCTTGCAGAAATACCAGGCTAGTCTTGCACCAATTCGCAACTTCCTTCAAGTAGACATGTGGGGTAAAGCAGAGTAACAAAGCAGAGATGAGAAAGCAAGGCTCAACAAAATTGTTCTTGCTCAAATTAGTCTCATACCAGCCAAATGGATGTTGACTTCCCAGAAAAATGTTTTGTAAATGATCTACACGAGTGCAATTTATAAATCCGTTGATACCAATTTCTAACTGGTTTAGACATTTTTCTTTGTAGGGGAATTTCCCCAGACTGCTCTTAAACAATTCACAGGACCAAAAGTTGACTTCAAAACTGAAGTGAAATAGTTGTGTTGGAAGAATTATTTCAATCCAGTGCAACGTGGCCCATGGCATGTTGCAGAGTGGAGGGTCCGTTATATAAGGAATAACACATCGCCCGTTAGACCACCACACTTAAGACTTTGCACATTACTGTTGAAAGCATTTTGAACTGAACTAAATCTGAAGGAATTCCAAAGAAGCATGAAAGAATGAGGAACTCAAGCATTCAGGAGCAGCAAGTAAAGCTGGAGCTCCTCCACATGAAAAGGCCGGAACCACTTCAGCATCCAGTCATAACTCACTAAAAGCAGTAGAGTCAAACTCAAACAGGACCTTTCACACAAAAGCATAAACAGTAGGGCTGCAACGATTCGTTGACAAAAATCGATAATAGAAATAGTCAACAATGAATTTCGTTGTCGAAGTTGTCGCCAGACATGTTTTTTCCGACCGAGTGAGGCATCTCTCATTACAATCTCTGCCGAGAGTCGCACACGCGCATTAGCTTCTCTGCGGAGCGATAACATACAGGAATGGCAGCGTCCAACTCAGCAGCTGCGCGTACCAAAACGTCTAAAGTTTGGGAGCATTTTAGCCTGGATACGGCGAATAAAAAGATTACCTGCATGGTTTGCAAAGCAGTCCTTGCGTATCACGGCAGCACCTCGGTGATGCACGAACATTTAAAGAGAAAGCACGTCGGACAGTTGAATGAAACGGAGTTTGACTCACCTCGGTAAGATTTAAATAACATGGAAGCCAATACGTTTTGTTTTGGATGTACATTGTACATTTTATAAGCGTATTTTCGATTTTAAACTTCGTCTGTTCACCATGACAGGTTTGTGTCCAGGTAGTATCACACAGTCCATGTTTACAACTTAAATTCAGATGACCTTGAAAGCTTATTTTAAAACCGTTAGATTTTATAATGTTGAGACGAGTTGTAAAGTTCTTTTGCAACAGATTGACCACTGAATGTATCTCACAAAATGCACTTAATATTTTTGTTTACTGTTTTATTGCTGCTAATGTGCCTGCCCCTGGTTTACAGGAAGAAAATGTTTACTTGATTTTTTAATTTTATTTTTTCTTATAAAACAAATGTGCCTGGCCTTCAAAAAAACGATAGTTTCTTTATTTATGCATTTATGTCTATATTGATCGAGCACTGTGCCTAATTGGTTTTAGACAGAGCATTTTTATTTACTTTTCGTATGAATCAGCCTATCAACAGCAAAGTTCAATAAAATATGCATTTTTCATTGAAGTACCCCCTTCTTTCTTGTGTTTACTATCATTTTCCACAGAATTAAAGCAATCTCATGCTAAATTTTAGAAAAATTTAATAATTATTTGATTAGTCGACTAATCGTTTCAATAGTCGGTGACTAGTCGACTATTAAAATAGTTGTTAGTTGCAGCACTAATTCCCAGGCAAATCCAATCCATTTATATATAAGGCATATTTTAGGCTTTCTTAATTTACAAGCATCCATGCCGGCAAATGTCATGATACACTAACTGTTGAATCACAACCTTGGACATATGTCCAAACTAATGCTGAAATGCAGTCATCATGTTGTGTAGCGTGTAGTTCCAGCGAACCAGCGAATTTGATTTATCTGCTCTAAGTGCTCTGCATAAAGTTCAAGTTATTTCCAAAGCACACGGGTACAGTTGAAACAGTGCTGTACAATCAAGATGGTAAAAACTCAAACACTTAACACCAAAAACAATGGACAGCTCCTATACTGAATTAAAAGCCAAATTATAAAAATGAGTTGTTAAATATGGAAAGTGTCAGTGCCCGAAGAAAATGCAGGGTCAGCTCATTCCACAGAGCCCTTCATCTTAGCATTAAGCAGGTAGAGAAGTTGTTGTCCAGGTTGATAGTTTGTAGTCTGTTAACCCTCTGGAGTCAGCCGATCCGCCAGCGGGAGCTGACAGAAATTTCGCAAAAATATTTAAATATTTAAATAACTGAGTTTTTGTCATACACCATCAGAAACCTTCGAAGGTCTACTTTTTCAAATATATATAGGAAGAAACTAAATATATTTTTACAGCTTTGTGATACGAATAGAAAAAACAAGAATGACTGACTTAAGCATCTGCCTCTCGAAGCAGCTCTGGTCGCCCACCCACTTGCAAATCGCTCTATTCCCATGATAACATAATAATCCGACAGTATTGGGTAAAGACATATGTGAATACGCCCATTGTAATTGAAATAAACAAGAGCACATGTTGGTAGTGTTTAGACTGATCGGCTACAAAATGGCAGGCGCATACGTCTCTGCAGCTGAAGCTTTGCGCCAATGTTGCCACTTTCTGCAGCGAATCTCATACCTGTGTGCATGGCTCAGTGGGCTAAGCCTGTATGCCTGTAATGATGAGGTTGCTGCTTCAGATCCAGCCTATTTAGAACATGAATAGCGATCTTCAGCTGAGAGCAGTGCTATACGCCCCCGATGCAGGTAAAAAATTGTGACATGCTTTGCTTTTTTTGCCGGTTTAACCTAGTTTTAACTTCCGACAATGGAACTTTTGAAAAGAAGACAGATTATGGATTTAGTCAGTGTTTTTTTCATGATTCTTCATTTCAGCGAGATATAAACTGAAATACACAAGAAAGATACGCGATCGATGATGCCCTCGTCCCTATAGCGTTAATAATAGTGAATTATTTTATTTACATCAATTCTGCCTAGGGCACTGCATCATACTTATATGGTCAGAGTTTTCATTTTTTATTCCATCTACCAATAAACTGTGAAAAGACTTTTATTGTTGCTACTTCTTCTTGTGTTTCAAACTACTTTTCCAAAGTGATGGGTGTGGGGTGCAGTGACATTCCAGACTGATGGGCCATTGACAGTATGCTACAGGTGTGGGGACACATTTCTCATCAATATTCATTGTGCAGGCCAGTGACTTTGAGAAAAAGAGTGTCACTCTAAAGTTCTTACACTTTAGTAATCAAACCACGTAAAATTTCAGAATGTCTCTTTCACCTATGTGTAGCCAACCCCTGTGTCTGTAAGCTCAGAACTCAGAAGTCTTGCCTAGAATTGTCGATAACGTGATTTTTTACAATTTCTCAGCATGTTTGAAAATAGGTTTTTGAAAAGCATATGCTTAAAGTGGATTTTGACAAAAGTAGAATAATAACATTCTAAGTGGTCTCAGATTATTGATGCTGAGTTTGTGCAGAATAAAAACACATGTAACACTTTGGGATAAATGTTTTTTAGATAGATGAAATATTTTAAAATGTCAAGGCATGTCAGACAACCCCTAAAGTGGCTCAGAGGGTTAAGACAATTCAGTGCCCAGTTGCAAAGTTGTGTGTTCAGACCAAGGTCATGGAATTTGTATAGGAATCATGTCGAATGCTAAGCTAAAAATGGTATTACACATAGGTGTTATTGTGGTCTATGCATATAAGAACTTTTAGTGCAAAAGTTAATTTTCTGCCTAAAATATCTTACACTGTTTAAAGTTATTTTACATGTACTTTGAGAAACATAACATTGAATAAAACAATTGCTTTGTAGTCTTATACTTGCAAAAAAATCTCATAGGTAGTGTTGGAGTACGCCGTCTCCACCGGGTTCGTTGATCAGAAGAGATTCACAGCTGAGACGTGGAGAAGTTGCAGGTCCAAGTTTATTCTCTGACAGATTACAATCGGGAGCGACCTTCTGACATATATTCAGCATGTACAGTAAGAAGCTCAACCATATGTATCAGCTTGATTCCTTTATAGCTCGTTTGGGCCTTTCCCCCCCCTCTCTGTACCTTCCATCTCGTCACGTATTACGTGTCAACCACATGTTTGACATTTGCTCTAGTTAGCTGGTTAGTACTTATCCTTCTGGAAAGCTAAAGATAAGTGAAGGCCGCTTACATTCTCTGTCTACTCCCTCTATCTGTCTCAATTCGGTCACCCTGCCCTGCCGGCGCCAGTCAATCCTTGTTTTGATTAGTTATACCCTTATAGAATAATTCCCACAGTAGTGAAATACACTAACACAACCTAGTTACCAAAAGTTTGCATATGTTTTTTCTTTCAAGTTAGACAAGCTGTTATAGTATCGTATTTCGTCATTTACAATGTTAATGCTTATCCTAATTTGCAGTTATCCTTGAATTGAAGAGATGTATTTTTATCGCATTTCTTCTGTGAAAACTGTTTTACATCACAAAATAAACTGTTGCAGCCCCTTAATCAGTGTAAACAAAACTCCATTCCTCTCTCAGAGAATGCATGCAGTGGTCATGCTAAAGCAGTAGAGGTAAACTTTTAAAATGATTTAAAAACATATACTAGATAATATTGAAAAGAAATTATTAAAATTGGGGGGGGGGGTACTGAGCCTATCCCGGTGGCTACGGACACTAGGCAGGGAACAACCCAGGATGGGGATGATTTTTATATAATATGTGATTTTGACCACCTCCTTGACAAGTTATTTTAAGGCTTCTTTTGAGAAGTATTACTTCCTTTCCTATTGCTGCTCATCATTGTTTTTTTTTTTTGTTTTTTTTTAAACAAGAAAGCAACATCACATTTTGAGCCTATTTTTATATTTTCAACAAATTGGTTGTTTTATTGTGGTCTTACTTATGGTTGCTTTGGTGTGGTTTTGTGATTTTTCTAATTTGTGTTTTTTACATTTGCATATATCTGGTGTGAATCGTATTGCGTATTTCAACATTGAAATATATGGAATCAATGTTCCTGTTTTCGACAGCCTGTGCTTTTCTTACGCAGAGGCTGGGGAGGAGCCTCGAGCAAAGGAGACTAAGGGGGGACATGATCCAGGTATATAAGATTCTAACAGGTCTGGATGCTGTTCAGTGAAATGGCTATTTCAGTATTAGTTTAAATACTAGAACTCGTGGC
Organism: Mormyrus hasselquistii; assembly: GCA_026779605.1. Lineage (NCBI taxonomy): Eukaryota > Metazoa > Chordata > Actinopteri > Osteoglossiformes > Mormyridae > Mormyrus > Mormyrus hasselquistii. The sequence continues at coordinate 16,364,267 of JAODKE010000040.1, read as the reverse complement.
CATAAGTGGAAATTAGCGGGAGAACATTTTAAAACAAATTTGAGGAAGCACGTCTGTACACAGCGTGTAGTTAGAGTATGGAATAGTCTTCCTGCTAGTGTAGTGGAAGCTAAAACCCTGGTTTCCTTTAAATCAGGGCTAGATAAGTTTTTAACATCCCTGTTATTCCCAAACAAGATTGATGGGCCAAATGGCCTCCTCTCATTTGTAAAGTTCTTATGTTCTTATGAGCCAACAAAGTACTACTTAAAAGTTCATTTTAATTCTGAAATAAAGGGTTTTGGGATACGCAAGTAGACCTCACTCGTTCTTTATAATAATAATAATAATAATAATAATAATAATAATAATAATCACAACTTTATTGATCCCTGTGGGGAAATTCCTTTATTGGGGAAATTCTTTTTTTACGCCTCCCTCAGCTTGCTCTTTGTAGAGCAAGCTGTCTGCGAAGGGCTGCCACCTGTTGGGGCGCCCAGGGAGCTGGGGGTTTTTGTTCATTATTTGCAAAGATCAATCACTTTCAATCAGCCAAGGGTGGATTTCTCGAAACACAATCTTGGTCTGGACTTGTACTCTCTGGACCTAAATTACCCACCGTCTGTGATCAGTGCAGAGTAACGCAACTCACACATACTGCAGTGTTTAAGAGAGCTGTCTGCTCCGCCCCACACACACAGAGTGAAACTCCCCAACATAAGGAAAAACAGAACTATTAACATCGGGCTGATATGGTAATGATAAAAATTTTAAAACTTAAATTGATTTTTAACAATCTGTGAGCCCAACAAGAAGCGCACAAACCTGTCAGAATCAATGATTAACGTTACTTGTAAGCTACAGTTGGTTGAAGGTTCATTATCATTACGCCAATTCCCGATAGCGTAATTCGTGTTCTCTTTCAAAAGTGATCGTGTTTTCTTTTAAAGCAGCATTTCATAGCAAACCAATTATTTAAATAGGTCTTTGAAAGATCAGAATTTAAGCTTTACTGTTTTCTCCCAGGACTCTTCCACACCTTGACTGGGGTCCTGCACAAGGCAGCGTGGGTCACATGTTTCACACTGGGCTGCCCACAGACATCCCTGTCTGTAAATTGGCGTAGTACACTGGGATATCGGCCAATGCCAATACATTAAAAAATGCCAAATATCCTATATATTGGTCGACCTCTAATCCAGTCTGTTTTCATTTTTTGGTTCAATGTTACTACCTAAGTATCCCATATCTGAAATTTTATATTTCCGTCTTTTGAAATTACTGTCTATAGCGACATGGTATTTTGATATTCATATAACTTTGGATTACTCTGAATTGAAATATGAAGTTTGGTGCATTTTATGTTTGTTTCAGCCATATTTGTCCTTTGTCCTATTGGCGTTATATGCTGACATGGCTGGCACTACTTTTTGTTTGGGCTGTGTTGAAGTTGACATGATTAAACCCCTCTGCCACAATAGATACAATTTATACTCACATTTCATATAATTTATTGCCACATTTTACTTTACGACTTATAGTGAACACGTCTGTCTGGGCGAAATTGATCATTATAATCGGATGATCATCATAACCGATTTTTTCTTCTTTATGTCTCAATCTAACTGACACGTATACCTTTTTACATGAATAATAGGTAATAAATTGGACAGCGTTACTAATTTTAATTGCAAAATATACTGTTTCAAATGTTTTTCAAATTACAATACTGTACAAATTAAATTACTGAACTCTGTATAATTAAAATACACTATATAATATAGTATAATACTGTACTTAAATATTAAATTTTATTTGTACAGCGTATTTTCACAACATTGTCTGAAAGCATTTGCTGCCGCATCTCCGTGGCCCGTTTTATGGCAGTTTGATAAGCTTTGATGAGTCTATATAACACAAATCTGAATATTGAACAGCTTCGATTAGAACTCTGACAAATTACCAGTGCTGCCATACTTTTACACTAATGATGTTTGTCATGCTTCTTCATGGATCTGAAGCAGCAACCTCTCCTGTTCCTGTGTTTCTGTTTGACATTAAGAATAGCAAACACAGATTAACGCAATGTGTACTTAAGCACATATAGAACATACTAAGTTAAACATTCTCCTCTAGAATGGGGATGTTCATAGTTACTTCTTTGCCACATGCATACACTATCACTGTCCGGGAGTAATGTGTATTAGCGTAAGCTATAGCTAACGCCTGCCACAAAGTTGAAGGAATTAGACTCCCCTTCGTATCCTTGTATGTAAGACAAGGCAAACATCTTCAATCCCTTCTCTAATTTACTCGTTGGTACTTTGGAGAAGGATTTACAAAAGCAATGTACGTCGTTGATAATAAGTTTGGGCAAGTCCTGTAAACGGCATATATAAACCAATGCCATTTTTCACAGACTGGAAATGAGCGAACCGCATTTCCATGAACGCGGAAGCTGACGTGCAAAGAGTCAATTACCAATGTAAATTCCCTCAATAATTTCCAACATTGTCGTCAGAGCAGTGTTTCTTGATAATTTCCACAGTCGCTCAATACACGCACTTCACTGTTGGTTTTCCTGGAGCCCACTGTTTTGAGTGTTTTGAGTGGTGAGCTCAATCATGGCATCCAGGATGTTACACTTCAGACCGGTTTTCATGGTCATAGCAACGCTGTTCAGTTATTCATTTCCTGCGATGATATTCATAGTTGAATTTCATCCATTTTATTAATTATTCACTGGGCTTTGTAGGATGCACTTCATAGTCTGGCCTGTGTCTCTTCTCTTGTTTTTGCTTGTGCTTCTAGTCTGCCTTCATCTCCTTTCACTTGGGGTGGTGCCCCCCCACATGCTCCAGTAACTGAATGAGCTCCTTGGGGATATTTACTTGCTTACGGAAGCCAAACAAACTACCTTTCTGTAATAGTTTTCTAAAAATCAAAAAAAAAAGTATTTGTACATTTAGCAAGACTTAAGGCAAACAGAACAAAAGCAGACTACTGTTACTACAGTGTACAAACAAGTTGTATTCCTGAAGTGTGCATTAAAGCAGTTACTTTATTATACTTAATGCAGGGGTGCCCAAGCCCTCGATTGTGAGGTTGATTATGCCTTACATTTACATTTACAGCAATAATACCAGAAGTGCTAATTCAGGTATTTCTGGAAAAGGTGTGTTTTTAAGTCGTCATTTGAAGACATTCAGTGACTCAGCTGCTCGGACATCTAGGGGGAGTTCATTCCACCAACTTGGTGTCAGAACAGAGAAGAGCCGAGAGATGTGTCTTCCTTGTG
>JAODKE010000040.1:16322316-16332470 GCA_026779605.1 Mormyrus hasselquistii | reverse complement strand
GGTTGGTTAGTTGGTTGGAAGTTGGTACAGCAGTGTTGGTACAGCAGTGTTGGTACACCAGTGTTGGTACAGCAGTGTTGGTACACCAGTGTTGGTACAGCAGTGCGGCTGCTGATGTACTGTGTAGGAATCAGACGCATCGGTCAATGCTTGTTCCCTCCATATCTGTTTCATCTGATTCATCACCATGTGAATTTAGATAGGCTTCCAGGAAACCACCAACCAGAATGTTTAACCACAGCCAACTGTGGCACGAGACATGTTAGCTTAGACATGTTAGCTTAGACATGTTAGTTTAGCAATAGGAATACTTGCTTTTTTCCAGCTCTATTGAAAGCATAACCCCCGCCCCAAAACTGATCCATCATTACCTTATTTTAAATTTCTGAGCTATGCCACCCCCCCCCCCCAAATTCACTTTGGGTAATTGTTAAGGGACTGAAGCCTAATTAACCGAGCATTTGCAAGTATAATGTGTATGTGTGTGTCACTTATTAGAACTAATGTGGTAGAAAGCAGTTTTTTAAGTGGAAATGTAGAACGTTGTAGTTCCCTTTGATTCAAACTGAGAAAGTCCCTTTGAGACTCACAGTGATTAGTTGTGCATGATTACCGTACTCTAATAGTCCACTGTCACTGTTACTCAGTGATAAATCTGAATGGGATTACTATTACATAACCAGGTCATGTAGATGGGTGTCTGTCAGAAGCTTACTGTCCGCAGCAAAACCAAGCAGACAAACAAACGAAACCTGTGACTCAAAGAAAACGTTGCAGAAGTTAAACATTTCTGAGGGTTTGTTCTGTTGTATGAGAGTATCAGGATTAATTATGTGCCCCGTTCTATCTCTAGCTGCCGTCAACCTCCTAAAGAGTCTTCTGGAACCTGACCCATCGAAGAGGCCCAACATTCACCAAGTGATGTCTGACTCTTGGTTGCACCTTGGGAGCCCTCAGTCTGGAACCCCGTACCTGAACAGGTAAGGTAGCTGTGGGAACTTGAGCACTGGTGCAGCAGGACTGCTTGGATGCCCAGACATTGCAAGGCTTTCATTTTTTTTGGGAGCATGAAGAACTCCATATAAAGCCTGTGTGCAACACATCTGTCAGCCTGGCTGTTCCCATTGAACATCAACTCAACATCAACTGGACAACCAAAACCTTCACTGCGTCTCTCTCTTTTCCCTCCATCTCAGGATCCACATTGAGGAGATTAACCACACGGTGCTCATGCACATGACTGAGAAGATGGGCTACAAACACAGTGAGGTTCTAAGTGCTGTGCTCACCAACAGGGCCTGTCACACACTGGCTGTTTACTTCCTCCTCAACAGCAAGATGCAGAGACTCTCCAAGGAGTACCGGGTGAGTGGGGGGGTGACAAACGCACATGTGCTAAATATGAGTACTGACACCAGGGCCAAGAAATAACTGCAGTTATATATCCGCTCGCTGTCATTATAGGAGAAGGAGATCGTAGAAGATAGAAAGAAACCAGAGCTCTTTCAGACCCAATGGAGAAAACGAATTGAGAAGATCACCATCCCTCCAAAGCAGACGCCAATCTACCTGGCCATCAGCAAAGGCCCAACTAAGGACAAGAAACAGAAAATGGGTATGCATGTCTTCACATAACTGGACGGTTTCATCGTGGTGAAGTTTATTGGTTTGTGGTAGGGTGTGTATTGACAAAACAACCTTCAAAACAACGTACAAGTCAGATGATAATGCGTTGCATTCATATAGCTGTCAAGGAGCCAACTTAGGCTCAACCTAAGCTTCCAGTGAGTGATCATTAAAAAATGCAAGTTAGTTATGAGAATAAGGACTAAACAAACACTGTTTAGCACATATTATCATAAAGGCCATATAAATAAGTAACTCCAAGTGAATCTAGTAGGAACTAACACTACGTTTAAAATATAAGACTGGAGTCAATCCAAGGGTCTTCGAAGTTTTACATGCTGTACTATTCCTAGTAGATTTGAAACCATTGAAGTAATATGAGATGGTGTTTGAAATACCTTCAGTTTTGTACATGAAATTACAGCTCTCAGATACAAACTTTAATTTTCTCTCTGCTGACACGCAATCCACAGTTCAGCAGACCAGAAAATATAGCCCAAGTTATATATAAATAGAATTTTGTGAGGACAAGGGAAAAATGTACAGCACTCTTATGGTACCAACAAGTGGATATTTCATGAGATTGTTTGCTGTCAAACGATGACCATATTGTAATTAATGTAAAATAGTATAGTGAATTTTTTCATTGCTTTCATTAGGTCTTCTTCGTTCTATTACGGGAGGCAAGAGTTCAAACCTGGGTCCTGGAGGGAGCGTGGCCTCGTCCTCCTTGGAGTACTTGGCGATTCACCCACTGTTTCCCCGCACACCACAGCCAGTCAGGCGTCTGGAGACACAACAGTCAAAGGGAAGTGAGCCTAGCAGCGCCGGCTTAGACACGCCAACCGTCAACATCGCCACGCAGTCCTGGGACTCAACTGCCGGGAGGCAAAGTGACGAGCCGGCACCCCCAGTGCCCGTGCTGAAGCTCACTGGCGGAGCGTTCTCACCCCCCCGGCAGAATTCCGCCTTCACAACCGACAGCTCCTACCTGAAGAAAGCCACCATCCCCAACCCTCCTGTCCTGGCCGCCGCCCCGCCGCCCAAGAAGGCCCCCACCAAGGCCGACTGCGGCACCTCCACGGACTCCCCCAGCAGTCCGCCGGGGAACCCAGAGAGCCCACAGCACCGGAGCAAATTCCCCTCCATGGGCATCGGTCAGATCCTCAAGAAACGCAGTGCCCCGTTCAGTCTCCGGGCAGAGCTGCCTCTAGAGATGGACTCCTCGGCGGAACCGCCCCCTTATCACATGGAAACATTACTCTGTACATCAGGAGCCCTAAAAACTCTCTGCTGATGCATATCTCCTCATGGAGACCTTCTCGGAACTCAGCTCTTACGTAATCCTTGTCATCATTCTCCTCTCATTCCCACACATAATAACCACTCGACTCCACAATATGACACCAAGACAATAATGTAGATTATGGGTAGCTTTCTGAACGTTCCGTTTTAGAACGTTACCCATTGGTCCATAGAACCTCAGGACCACATCGTTACTAGATCTCCAGAGCGCACATTATGAATTCAGGGATATGAGAGTAATTCTCGCATAATGCCAGTGTCACTATCTGCCCCAAGTGACGCCGTCTGGCCGCTGACACTGTATGTTCATAACACATTGAGAGTGGGAGTTGGATTATTTTATTTGGACTCTTTTTAGTTCAGGCTTTGAGCACACCTTAAATTATGTCATATGGAATTGAAAGCTGTAGGTAGTAACGTGTTTGGCATTACTTTGTCATAAACTCTTGTAGTTTTATCTTGCTTTTATTGAATTGAATGTTCTGTGTCTCCTGGTGATGGCTGGGTGCTGGGACACCTAGACTGTTTTTGAGATCATTTTTAATCCAATCTTACGGTACACATCAGTAACTCTGCTGGTATGTGTTATTTCAAAACACCATGCCCAGTTTGTCCTGACCTCATGGGGAGAGCAACATCCCAGTGCTGCTGGGAACAGGCGATGCAATCAGATACACGTGTTGTCCTATATACCTCCAAGTGCTCACAAACCACAGAAAAAAAGTATATGTCCTGATGATGACTGTGATGAAGTAAAAGACAGTCAGGATATTAAAGTGATTTTTAAAACCGAAGAGTAAAATCCAACTAATGTCGCCATGTCTGGTGATCCGGGCAAACGACATTTGACGTAACGGGGTAGGGGAATCGTGCGCGAGACGCTGTTCCAGCCGTAATGCGAAAATGACCGGAAATCGCACGTAGTTCGAGGTGCGCTGCTGTACCTCTGAACTGGGTACCGAACTGTGATTAATAAACAAGAGGTTTAAAATAAAGTCTAAAACTGTAAATCTACGCATGTCGGTCACTTTAGCGAAGGTTAACAAATGGAAATGAACAGTTAAGGGAATTTCATGATGGTCGTTTCACTGTGTTGGATGTTTGCCAAACCTCGTTATATTATTGCATGTAATCCAAATATGTTTTTTTAAACGTCAGCTTTTCTGGATCTATAGATAATCTTTGTCAATATTTATTGATATGACTTTTTTAGCTTTTGTAATACTTTGCTATGCTTAAGTTCAAATATTTTTATGCTGTAATATAATTTAAATATTTATATAATAAATACAGTGTGTTTTTTCCTTCACTCAACGTGTTTTTTTTTTCAATTCACAGCAATTTCGCGAATCATATCACTTAATAAAACACTGCCGAAATGTATACACAACAATCTTTGACCAGTAGCGTCGTAAAGTGGGGATGTCACACGATTCCAATGGTCCCTAAATAACTGAAAGAATTTTATTGGTCTCATTTGGGGACCAAATATGATTTTCTTTCATGAAGCCCAAAATTTCTAACCGCGTCCCTGTTTCTCATTCACCCATGAGGTTACTTAAAATGAGAAATATTTAGTTATGCATATCATTAACTAAAACACCCCAATAAGAGAAAAGAAATATGTTCACTTGACTGTAACTGTACAAAAAAAAAAGAGTTTAACCCGAGGCTGAAAAATAACCAAAATGCACGATGTAAATTAAGGGATTCCTATTGGGTAATAACTGTAAAGCAGTCTACAAACAAAACATAATATAAATCTGGATGGGGAAAACGTGTCCCTCTTCGTTAAAGGGCAGTTGTCAGCACACCTAATATATTTCCTTGAGACACCTGTGGACTCCATGAGACTCGGTGACAGCTGAGCGTCACCTGTCTCTCCCTCCCCCGCCTGACCAGACACACCGCCCCGCCGCTCATGGGAACAGACAAAAGGGGCGTGTGGAAAAAAAAAAACACGGACACTGTCGACTTCAGTAAATCTGCATAGCTAAGCCGATAAAACCAAAGGGCGCAAGCACCTATTAAGTACATTAAACTCAAGCTCTTTGTTTCCAGATCCAAACAGTTATCCCGCATCAAATAAGGAAAACTGGCACAAATATTCAAACGCGCCAGTAACCTACTCAATTACATGCGGGACATACAACTGCGAAACCAGGTTAAATGTGACTGCATGCCGGCGCTTAGGGCGAACTATCAATGCATTAGCACAGATTTACTTGATTTTAAAGATAAAACGTGCAATCAGATGCAGTCAGTTACACGGCCTGTGTGTCTCCGTAACGCATCCATGCATTGCAGTACAGTCGCCCCATCGTGTTCAAAGCCCCTCTGAGATATTTATTCGTTACGTTTGACGAAACTGTTGCGATGAATTGTACATTTAATGGTGTTAAGTCAAATTCTTATGCTGGAGTTGTAATAATAAAATTCTGTTTCTAAATGCGTTTGGTGCTTTTCATTTATCGCAACACTAGTAATTTTCAATCAATAATTCCCCATGTGTCAAATACGCCGAATTAAACTCGCTGAAGACCATCATACCGTCGAACCATGACGGAAAATAAACAGGGCTATAGATTGGCTTATGTCGTTCCTAATATACCCATTATAAATTAAAAAAAAATAAGAGGACATATAAAGGCTGCAGAGAAACAATCAGGTATCCTTGGCGCCAGGCAACAAAACGTAGCATATGGAGGCGGCCTATCACATCGCTGTATCCAGGAGGTTTGGCCAGACGCTCGGCGGATTTAAAAAAAATCCTTTGGACCTTTGAAAGCGGATCGCATTGTTAGCGAATCATTAACGCCGAAGCCTTTGCCGGGCCGTATTCCCATGACGGATGCTTTCGCCATAGTCTAGTGGGAACTGAACCAGGATGTAGGCTAATGCCATGCATTTGCTAACAAAAATGTATTCGATTTATTTTGAAAACATCTGCAACCAAAATGTATTTAATTTCGAATATTCGTGTGTACACGAGTAAATATAATTTGAACGTGCATTGAATGTCCCATGGTGACTGGTTATGTTTGATTTTGAGTGTGTATTATAGTGTAGCGTAGGACAATCCGTTTTAAATTATGTTTCACTTATTCAGACTATGTTAATTTAAGCATTATGTCGTTCGTGCTTGCATCAGGGTGAAACTATCGAAAAAAAAGTGATAGATAACGTAATGGTAGGGTAGTAGTGGACAAATGGGTTAAATCATTCCATCAGAAAACCCGGTTAACGGATTAAAATCATCGCATATTAACATGCAACAGCGAACTGGGTCACCCACGTTTTTGTGGGTTTAAGAACTTCGACTCTTTCCGCACGCATGATGTAATACGGGGTTTCTCCGATTGGCCAACGATGGATCAGTCGAAAAGCAGCTGACAACAAGAAACACGCGGTTTGTTTTGCTTTTTTGTTGGGAGGGAGAAAACACACACGAGGTGAGGGGATTAGCCCATGCGGAAGCTGAAGCACATGCATTTTAACGCGGGATGACGCGCCGTCTGAGTGGCTGCCCGAGAGGCATGACGCTGTGGTAACAGACACGCGGAAGCACGCGCTCCCCTTTTCCCCCTCGCGCGCCCTTAGATACAGCTTCCTGGTTGGCCTGCTATTTGCCTTCCATATTTAAGATGCTGTCGTCTACTCACCTCACCCGCTTCTATGTCTTAAGGTTGGGGATGAGCCAATTATGTCCAGGTGTTTACAACAGGCTGTCCATTTATATTCTGAAAGTGTAGCTAAGATTTGTAAAGCTCGATGATCTGTAAACAAAACATGCCATCCCTCAATACAGTTTGGATTTTATTGAAAAACCCTAAAGAAAAACACTTATTTTGCTCATAATCCTTTGTACTTGATGATACAAAGAACAATACAGATACATACATTCTATCTGACTTTTCCTTAAAAAGGTTTATTTCTTTACATAAATATTTTGCTAATATCTGAAGTAAAAATAAATCAGCGAATGCATTTTTTTACCTCAGATTTTAACATTTTTTTTTTTGAAAAGCTGGTACTGTATTTCCACCATAGTTCACCACACATGTTCACGTGCACAGTGTGACCAGTACTGTCCATTCTGGTCTGATTACTTCTTGTCTTGAAGCTGAGCTTCGATCTCCATCAGCCTTTGTCCTACCGACAGTGTCAAAGCTTTGATCTGCAGGGACAAAGTAGGAGACGTTACGTACCCTGTTGCTAACTGAATATGGAAAATACCACAAGGAAGAGAAAGCCAGTATTAAAAATTAACGTTGTGCTTTCTGATTCTGCTTCAAAGAGTCAAGACACATGCCAAGAGGACAAGAAAAAAATAAGCAGCTGAAATCCTATATGTGATCACAGTTTGTGTACTTGTCCCAAATAATGAAGACAGGCTCTTATAAAAATAACAATCATGTGCATTTTATGGAATTATTTTTTAACTGTCGTATTATAGTTTTTTGTATTAATCCAATAGCTGACTTACATTAGTCAACTGTCATAAGAATAAGTGGAGTAGAACAAAGAATTATATTATAAATTTAAATAGACAAAGTCTAAATATACTTTTCCTTTTTACACATAAAGGTTCATTTATCTTTTACAAAAGGCTGACGAGACCCATAATAAATTCCTCAACATTCCCATCCTATTGTTCTATGAATTCCGTTCGATAACGGTCCGTGGGGAAAAGGCTGACACTGCCTTCACACTGGCGCCATCTGCCGGTCATTAAAACAATTGCTTATGAAATAAAAGACTAAATGAGTTCTGATCAATGTTTTCAGCCTGTTTTTGTCTTTGAATTTTGCACATCAGGTTTGTGCTTTTAAATTGAATAAGTGCTGCATTATAAATTCAAATGTATTTGCTGTAACAAACAATACATAATGAGCATCTTTTACCTAAAAACAATAGATTACAGTAACCTGATGAAAACCAAAGTGACACCGACTGTAATTGATAAAACAATTTACATGACACTCTACATGTATAGGAAGCTATGCATTTTATATCAAATATTAAGAAGCAGCGTTAATATACCATTACACAGCACAAGCCCTGGTACAGTTACCCTCACATTGATATGAATCGAAATATCACTGCACCCATACGCTTTACCTGTGTAATCTGAAAGTCCACAGCCTCTCTATACTCCAGAGTTACAGGGGATTCTTCAGGGTCCAAAAGCATTGTCTGATCAGAGGATCCTAGAATATAGCTGCAGGGGAATTAAGGAGCAGGATTACAGTCAGTCCTCTGCGCTTATCTATATAAAAGAGATACCTTACCTTTAACCTTTATGAAAAGTTTCATAATTGTGACTAACATATAAAGGCTGCAGAGAAATATATTGTAGAATAAACAAAATACACCAAGAATAAACTGGAAAAAATAGTGGGTCAACAGCCTGAATTCAAAGAAGATCCAAAACTCATACATTCTGTATTACATCACAGTCACATAGGGTGAGCAACTAAACATTATATAATATAAACAACTGGAAGTCAAATTACCAATCAACAGTTCCCACATCAAGGCAGAACAGAGATCTCTTGTAGTCAAGGCTCTTGGGAGTGGATGTGTAAACTCTGCCAAGCCCAGCAGAGCAGCCCCGACATGAAATGTTTACCACGAGGCTGCAAGTGATGGAAGGGAAAAATTATCAGATGATAACTGCAATCAGAATGCTGACAAAGATAACACTGGAAATATTCACCCACCAGCCTAATTCCACCTGTGTTCGAGAGACGTACGGCTCGCTGCTGATGACAACATTGTCTGTTGTACCTGGAAACCAAAGTGTTTAATAAGAAAAGCATTATAAAAACTAGAAACACACTCAGTCAATCGGGTTTGATACTCCATAATTGGAAAATTATAGAACTGCAATCGAGTTGAAAACTTATCCTTAAAACCTATCTTTAATATAAACTTATCCTTAATTGTTTATTTCTAAATAAAGAGTTTTGAGTAAGAGCTCTCAATTTCTCGGTGTGTGTGTGTGTGTGTGCACACATATACAACTAATTAAAATATATGGCATCTACATATGTGCTTGAAATATGAAAAAAAATTGATGTGGAAACGGAACAGGGCTATGATGGACAAAATCCACTATTTAGTTGAATGACACACGCGTCGGCTAGCAGGACCACTCTCGTGATCCATCATGACTACAAGTATATGTCAAAACACATACACGTGGTTTCTAAATTAGAGACTTTCGTCCATCTGAGGCACTCTTCCCAAGGACATAGCAATTAATTTTTTCCCTAAATTATTTTATCATTAGGCCAGTATTTGGTCGCGAGCCACGAATCTGATTGTAATAAAGAAACGAGGAATCCTTATTTTTTGCCAGCTGTCAGGAGTGTCACGCAAGGATTGAAAGGTCATTATTGGTAAACAGTTTAACTTTATCATTAACAGCAGGGCATTTATGAGATACCAGTTACCAAAAGCGTGTCCTACTGAATTATACAAATTACATAAAACCATGTGCAGCATTACTAACAAAATAACTTAAAGGTAACGATTGTTCAGGTCATAATTGTACGGTACACATCATTATTGGTAAACAGCACACGCTTTGTTAGCACATCGTGAGTTCATGACATTCAGTAGCTGCCAAAAGATGCACCTGTTTATTTAGTAGATGATTCACGTGCATAGTTTGTCGTTATGAGTTACCGGTTTAGGAAAGGCACTAGTTAGGACTAACTTACGTTTCAGCAGTATTTGGTTTTGCTCATCTTCACTTCCGGCCCAAGACAACGAGTCACCTACAGGGAGTCTACAACGAGCACACTGAAACACCACGGGAGGGTCGCTGCTATCGTCTTTCATTCCTTTATTGCTCGGCTCAAACTCTGTCATGGTCGGCTCTTCGTCTGCCATGCTTTCAGCAGTGTACGTCGTGTTTCTCAAATTGTATTTTCCTTTTCCAGCCATGGGTTTCACGGAGAATTCAAACTACAGCGCGCTCTTTTATCAGAACGGAAATACGTCACCAACACAACACACTCCAGCAGGCGCTGGGAATCGTGAGCACTGCGCATGCGCAGAAATGGGGGAATTGAGCAAAAGTTATGGCTGGATATAGATAGGTAGGGTAAAGTGAATGCAAATATTAGTGGCCAATATATTAGGGTGACCAGGTAATCCATGTCAGGGAGGACAGTCTGAGCTAGGACATGATTTGTAAATTACCATTTCAATTA
>JAODKE010000040.1:16311088-16322286 GCA_026779605.1 Mormyrus hasselquistii | reverse complement strand
TGTGCTGATTGGCCAGTCTCCTATAATCATGCATGTGTCACTAATGCTAATGTGAAACAGCTGGATGAGTCTTTCAGGAAACAAACCAGTCAAGCACAAGAAGACCTGAACTATTTAGCCAAACACAGGAGCCTTTCAGTTTGAAAGTATTAAAACCCAAAGTAGCTCAAAGTGTCCTCCCTGACATGGATTATCTGGTCACCCTATATTCAATATATGATTGCTAAAACAGTAACGTGTTTTTATTTAAGTTATAACAAGGTTGTAAAATGAACTAAAGAATATTTTTGAACCAGTTACTTTGCATGTTGCGCTTTAAGTGTCAGGGGTTTTCCGCATACCAGACCTTAACTGCGCGGTCTGTATCGTAGGGTGATGCAGGGTAATGCTTAAATTACCTGCTAAGCCCATAAAACTGTGTTGTTGTATATTATTGTGCATTTGAGTGAATTTTGTAAACAAAAATGCTTAAATCCAACTATTAAACGGGTGTGTGTCTATTTATTCAAACCGCTTTTGATTAAATCGTCTTGTGAGTAATTTTTGTGAGTATCCCTCCATCACCAGAGTAGCCGCCAATCAATCTTTTACAACTTTTCCTCTACTCTCTCAATTTAGGCTACGTCACTCACGCACAACGTCACTCACACACACTCGCGCACGCAAACACACCCACTCAGAGGTTTGTAATTATATTTTTGTGGGGACTCTCCATTCATTTATATGGGGAAAACTCTAATCCCAACATGACGGCCTTAACCCCTACCAGCCCTAACCTGAACTATAAGTAACCAAACTAAATACGAGACTTTTGACATTTCTAGTTTTTTTCTTATCGCGTTGTCAGTTCTCAGGAAAATGCTCCACACAATGTCAAAATAACAGTTTTTTTTTTTATCACATTGCAGTGGACGTTAGGTCCCCCAAGTGTAATATGAATCTAGTCCACACACAGACACACACTCGACAACTGTCAGGATGACAAATTCAACGCAATCTTCGGATTATGATTGGAAATATGAATATTACTACGATTACCTTGATCCGATTATAGTCGATGAAAAAAAACTGAAATTTAATAAATGTAAGTATTCTTCTACATTCATATTTTATGTTTTAAGTAGACGTTGTTTTAGCTTAATTTATGTAACGTTGCCAAAACGTATTACTAAGTATGTGTCTTTTTCCAGACTCTATCGTAATAATATTTTGGACCGGTATGGCTGCCTTTGTGGTTTTTCTCTTCCTTGTTCTGATGTATTTGTCCCGTTCGGGGAGCCAAGCGACTGTATGTAAGTGGACAGTTTAAGTGTTTTTTTTAATACGCATTTCGTTTCAGTCTATCTTTTTCATGTCATTTAAAGCTTATTTTAATGTCAAAATAACTGACCAAGAAAGTTATAAGTAACAACTATATAATATTAAGTATTAATATTTAATTTGATATAAGTCATAAATGACTGTAAGATGCACATTATTCTATGAGATACGCGTTGTTTCTATCAAATAAAGGTTATTAGAAAATAATGTCCTCTTGTAAAGAAAAAATGTTTTCGACATCGAATCTCTTCTGAATAATTTTCTTGCGAAAATTACAGGGGTTCCTGTTCATAAACCCGCACTGCAAGGAAGGGAATCGAGCGTCCGCCCGAGGAAGTAACTTCCTAACAAATGGGATAAAACACTAGTTTGAGTAATTCGGCAGATTTCCATGTTTGTATAAAACACAAGTCAATCTAGAAGCCTAGAGGATTCTCTATTGCGAACGA
Source organism: Mormyrus hasselquistii (assembly GCA_026779605.1). Classification (NCBI taxonomy): domain Eukaryota; kingdom Metazoa; phylum Chordata; class Actinopteri; order Osteoglossiformes; family Mormyridae; genus Mormyrus; species Mormyrus hasselquistii. The sequence goes on along the minus strand of JAODKE010000040.1, from coordinate 16,320,517 downwards.
CCATACGCAGGATTCCGCGAAGAAATAACTGTAATTGATCAATAAATAGAATTATCAGGAATCTGACATGCTGAGGCTGGGTTTGAACCGACAGCATTCTGATTATAAGCTCAGGCCACTGCGCCACACGCTGCCCTGTGTCTTACCCTGCTTCTTAACACAATTCCACCTGCACTTTGTATCCAGCACAGAGACACTCATGGACTGATACTAAGCTCTTATGCACAATTTCATTGAAAGTTTAGTCTGATGATAATATGAGCCATCAACTGCAAGTAAACGTTGAATGACGTTGAATTACGATTATTTTGACACAAAGGGTGTCAGGTCTCTGAATAGGGTTGTAGAGCTGCTTTGTAGAATTAATCTTGTTTTGTGTCATATGATCTAAATAAAATTAGCCTGTTATATCTATCATTTATGATTGTTTTTTATCAATGCCCTTAACATTTAAATGAATAAATAAAATAAATGATGCATTTTGAACAATATTTCTCAGGAAGAACCATTTGTAGACATTGATGGTTCACTGCAAACTTTCACGGCTGGAAAAACTGACTCAATTGCTTCCTTCCTTGTCAGATGTAGGACAGAGAGTGGGGAATCTCAGTCACATAATAAGGAACTTTAAACATATAGGCTGTTATGTAAGTAGCCAGAGATTTGACCGCAAGGAAAGGTGCTGTGCTGGAGTTGACATTTTCTGCAGTCCTACTGGCCAGCGTACATCAACCTCTCTTACTGTTATGTGAAGGGAAACAAGGATGTCTTAATTCTATCCAAGGTGATTTCCACTTTATTTAACTTTCTTCCACAAAGTTGTAAAATTAAAAGGTGGGTTGGATACTTCCCTTAAGCAATACACCCTACTTACGTGTGAATTCGTTCGTCAGAAACTTTTGGACATTATGGCCCTGACGATCACCTGGTCAAGGTTAAACAGTCCTCCTTGACCACTCAGATAGCTTTAATTTAAAATAGCAAACAGATCCACCAATATAAATGACTCTCTGAGGTCACGGACACCCACTTATTGCATGGACATATGTTAATCAATGTCAAAAGTGGCTGTGGAAACCATGTTGGAGAATCATTGCAAAGGCCTGTTTCAAAAATCATGGGACCTGGGAGTCAATCTGTACAGAAGCAAAATGAAATGAACTAAATTTACTTTTTGGAATATTACCTTGAAACCAAACTTAATTGAATTATTTGTAGGTTGTAGTGGTCTGTGCCTGAGCAAGTGAACACAGCATGAATTATCAAAAATAAATGTGCATCTATGCAAAGTAAACAAGCAGTCTAAGCAAAGCAAGAGATTTAGAAATTTGCACGATACACCGCACAACAGAACAGAATCAACACATATAATGCAGTGTTTTTGCATGCTCAGCCACGTTAATCTAGTGTTTAAGGCATTGTCCATCGTCAGCCATTTTGTCCTTTTTTTCGACGTCAATTAAAGTTTTATATATAGCTGGCAGAGTATCTATTTGCAAAGTTGTCATTCACCCCTTTGGACGACTTGGGAACTCCAGTTCACCTTGTTTTTGGACCGTGGGGGAAAACCCCACAGCACACGAACGGACTGGTAGGCGGGTCAGCTGGACATCAGTGTCTTAATAATCGGTATCATTGATCAAAATGGCCGTTAGAACTTATTACTGTTTTGTGTACATGGAAGACTTGCAGTCTCTGTTGCCCTTTAGTCCAGAGTCCGCCTCCCTTGATGCCATGTATCTTATGGCGCTTGTAACTTCCTAATTTTATATCAAAATGCTTATTCAAAACTGGCTTACGATGTACATTACAGTAAAAATATGCAGAAATAAAAGACGTCTTGGCTTTTGTGACTCACCTGGGTCTGTTGCTTTTTCCTCTTTCACAGCACCAACCTCCACAAATGAAACAAATAAAACAGATCAAATTTTTCTTTCAAGAATGTGTAATATACACTCTCATTCATCTATTCCTCCATCCATCCATCCATCCTCGATACCCATTTGTCCTTTGCATGGTTACGGGGATACGCGGTCCTAGACACTTTCTTACAAATAAAAATCTGCGTTGTTTCCGTAATCTAAACATTTACTGCGTGCAGGGCCTTTCCACCAGGGGGGAGCATTGCGCAAAGTTCTATCATAAACTGTACTGGACAGGTCAGAATCAGAATTAAGAAAAAACTTTATTAGTCAAGTCCGCTCACATATACAGGGAATTTGTCTCGGCGATGCTCCTATACATACATTTAACATTAGACTTTAAACATTAGGCGTAGTAACATGATTGTTCAACAGCTCGGGTTTCCGAACTCGAAATCATCTACCATGGCCGCCTGAATAATTAATTAGTTTACAAAGGTTATTACTGGTAGATAAATTATGCTTTTTGTCGGCTATTTCAAGCAGGTATGAGTAACTCCACCTCTTAAGAAGCCTTATAGGGTTTAGAGATACCTTTTCGAGTTTACACCTGGAACGCAGACGGCGATTTCCTGTCCCCAAAATAACTTTAATCAAGCCATCAAGATCCAGTAGCCTATAACCCTGCAGCCCCAAAGAACGGAGTTCCCCCCGCTTCGTAAAGCAGACGGTGCGAGGTATAGGGAACATAATCCACAAATGTGGGTAGGCCGGTTTCACCACACCATGCATCGTTATCTCCACGTCCACCAGAACGTTATCGGTCCTGCTGTAACTGAAAACAAATACAATGTGTATTCATTTATTTGCACGTTTAAATATATACTTTTATCATTTAAGATAGCAGGCATTTTTTATATATGGCAAGTGCTTAACTCAGTGATATCAGCACGAAAAGGATATATAGACTACTGCAAGTTATGTTCATAAACCCCTTAAGCGTTATGTAATGATACATTTATAAGCAATTTTACGTTGTGTCAATTAGGCTTAAATTGATAATATTTAATAATTATTTTCCCCGTAACCTATAAAAAGAACAATAATTATTCATATAATGATATATTCATCGATTATATTGATCACAAATCAAACTTCTATCCGTATATTTGATAAATTTAATTGCTCATATAAGTTGCAATTTAAATAGCCCTAACTTTCGTTTTATTAGGAAATAAACGACTTTATGTTAATCTTAGTGAAGCTCATATCGCGTCCCCGGCTCGATCGCGGCCGCCACGCCCCTTGTTTCAGCTGTGCCCGATGATCTCCAAAAGCTCGCCGCCCGTCGTTCGCAGCGGCAGGTGAGACGCCTTGATGTTTCTCCGCATTCGGCGACTGTCCGCGTCCTTTCGTCCAGAGAGCCGCCCGCCGATCCTGTGCTCCGGACCTGTTGCGTATGTTTTATTTCGGCTCCGATTACGGTGCCGAGTCCAAGCCACCGGACTCTTCGCGGCGCTAGTGCGCGGTGCGAACGGGACTTAGTTTGTTTCTCTACTTATTGTAATAATTTTACTCTTTTTCCATAATTAGTATTTGTAAACGCTGAATGGCACTAAGCGAGGGGGACGCCGGGCGGGTCGCTGCTTCGGCAGGTGGAGGTGGCGTTCTTCGTTCTTCTATGCCATTCCAATGCTGCGTTCCCTTCCAGGGGTTTGCTGCCCGTTTTGGCGTTTTGAGGGAAAATCCGAACATCTGATCATGATCTCATGGACTCGGCATGCGAACCATGACTGGCTTCGGCTCCCGGAGGCAGAGGAGGTCGCTCCTTAACGTTTTCTATCACATTCTTCTCCTGTGGACCAAAGAGATGGACGCGCTTGCGAACTTTTCAAGTTGGTTTATCTTCGCTGCTGATATTTAAGTCGTTAATGTTTAATTCCCTGGTCTGGGGACGCGATAATCGCCGTTTACGGCGGAGATTATTTGGCGGATAAGATTGTTCCTCTGCGCAGTTTTAGTTCCATTAGCCCATGTAATTGCCCGGTCAGCTACTCACTGAGTAAAGTGAGATGTAATTGAAGCTTTTTTTTTTTTTTATCCCACAGCCCATTTCACTCGCGATTATTGTGTGTTTAAGGTTACCTACTTAGGATCATCAAGAGCCACTCGGCCCGCGCCTGCGACGGAGAGCAACTTCGCCTGCAGTGCCCTCGACACTCATCGGTCTCTGTCCAGTCTGCTTTTTATGGGGCCGGTGGGGCGCTGCGCTGTACCGGCAGCCCATGGGCTGTACAGGACAAACAGGGGAACCGAACCTGCACCGCCGTTACTGCCTTACAGGTGCTGTACACAGCCGGTGTTTTTAAATTACAGCAAGCAGAATATCTGAATTCTAACAGATAGAGGGGATTCTATCGCTCGTGATCATTCTATTTGTTGCGTGTTATTCGGATTGGAGGGTTTGTACTGCACGCGATCACTTGTCTGTCATATTTTTGCCTTTGTTATCTGTGGAGTGCCAGTGCATTCTTAGCAAATGAGCTCATGAAGAACATCCTGTTCCATATCCTATTTTCAGAAGGTGCTTTCAGAGTGCCAGGGCCACCGGGACTGCCAGCTTCCTGTTAACCCTCATGTCTTTGGGAGGGACCCCTGTCCTGGGACCCCCAAGAACCTCCAAGTGTCATATAAATGCAAACCCAGTGAGTGAGGCCCTCTTTTTTTTCCCCCCAAGGACACCCTTCCTAAACAGCTTCTTGCACTAAGCAGTGCTTCTCTTGTTTTAGCTGAACACAAGAGGAAGACTGGATGCCAAGCCGAGCGGTTGACTCTACATTGCAAAAGCCCACGACTGCTGAATATCTACTGGGCAGCGTATGGCAGGCAGCCGGGTGACGCCGGCATCTGTGCCCCTGAGGAAGGAGAGCCAGCTCTTTTTGGTTAGTTGTTGCCTGTAACTCCAGAGACCGAGCCATCGCTTCCATTCCCCGTCCCAACTCTGGTCTTGAAAGTCACCCTTCTTCAATTGCTGATTAGCATTCGGCATATCGGCAAGAAGCCAACTGTGCTGTTTGTGTTTCCTCCCAGAATGTTCCTACCACGGTGCTGTGGACATAGTGTCCAGGGAATGTTATGGGAAACAGAGGTGCGTCATCACGGTCAATGACCACAACTTCAAAGACCCCTGTCCCCGAGGAACGAGGAAGCAGCTCACTGTCCACTATGCGTGTGGTATGAGACGACTTTAACCCAACATGGTACCCTGGTCCATCGCTTAATCCAGACTACTGCATTTCGCATTGAGTATCAAGTGAATCTCCTTCATATCTTTGCAAATCATATTACTGTTAATAATATCACATTATCTGGGGAAAAAAACTCAATTTGCTACCAGTGAGTTTTACAAACTTTTCATTATCTTCCAAATTCCAAGAGATGTAGTATTATCTGCTGCTTTTGAATCCCTTTCATTTCCAGCGAGTGATATTATCACACCGTTGGAACAGCTTCTAGGGCCGGCACAAATCTCATACCATAGTTTGATAGAGGTTCTGAAGCAACAACCACATTCTTTGATTTTATCCAACTTGAAACTGAAGATTTATCAGTCGTTGGAAGATGTTTTTCAGGGTTGATTTTTCTGTCATTTGAGTTGCAAAGGAATAAGAAAGACAGTGGATAGTGTAATGGGGGCTTTGTTCCTTGCATAGTACCTCTGAGCTTGATGAAGGAGGCAGATCCCAGCATATTTACCACTACCGTGACTCCTAAACAGACCACTGAGAAAGGTAATTATCCTCTTTTGATTGTGACAATGACAATCATGCTGTGGGCTAGTCTATTTTTCACTACTGCCCATTTTGAGATAACTGAAGCCTTCATAGCAGCAGGAAATGTCTTTTTTTTTATTGTAATTCTTAAAAATAATTATTTTCTCCAAAGTAGTGGTTTTGTACCCCAAAGGCTCCAAACATGCAGAAAACAAGGAGATTATTCTCAGCGACTCTCTGATGGTGTTTGCTTTCATTAAAGGTAATATACACTATAGACCGTTTCTTCCTGTTTGCCTTCATTCAGAAGGACCAACATTTCCTACCGTTCTGAAGCCTTTCTTATTCATAAAGGGCCAACATGTATGCAGGATTTTGGGATAACCTTTAGGTCAGCCAATCAGTCCTCTAATTAGTAAACTAATTACGGTGTTTCAGCAAAAACCTGCGTACGCAACAGCCCTTTTTGGATAAGATTGACCAGCCATGTCAGATGGTCGCAATTCCTTGACTAGTGCACACCCTAGTGGTATGAAATAAAAGTAGTGACACATGGATTGTATAATTCCTTTGACAGCTCGTGGGAGTTTTACTTACACAAAAAAAGGGCAGAAGGAAATGTGATTGGTTATCTCTCTGAACCAATCAGATTGAGAGGAGGTGGGTCCAAGCAACTAGAGGAATCACCTGATTGGTTGGACCCACCTCCTCTACAGTCGGATTAGTTCTCTCTTTGAATCGAACATTTTTGTACAAGAAAAAGTCCCATGAGCCACTTGATATCACAGCAGCACTTTCTAAGGCTTGACTTGTGGCTGCTTCTCTTTAGCGCACCCTGAACTGGCAGCCCTGCTCTTTGTGTCCAGTGTATGCGTGGGCCTCCTCTGCGTGCTCCTAGCCCTGTCCGTGAAGATATCCTGCAGCGTCCGACCTCACAGAAGGGTCCAGTCAATGGCAAGACAACACAGCAGGCATAATTCCGACGAGGAAAGCTCAGAGCTGAGCAGCTTAGTTAGCGAGAGCAAGGACGACGCCTGCTGGGAGGCGGCCAGTACGACACTGGAGGCTGCCGAACTGGCGGAGAGGATCGAGCGCCGAGAGCAGATTATCCAGGAGATCTGGATGAATGCCTATCTGAATGGGACCTCACAGATCTGACCTGTATCACCTTGCAATACTTCTGACCACAGACAAGACAGCCTTACGCTACATTAACACACTCCAATATACCAACCAAATGGACTACATTTCACTGTATAGCTTCAGTTTCGGTAATCTTGTGATCTGGGATCAAGTCCATTCTAAGAGTGTGGTGAAGAATCTGGTCCTTCATTGCTGGTGCCAAACAAACATACAGCTTTAAGCTGCCCATACGTGTCAGCTGGATTAACTATAACTGTCATTACTGTGTACAATTAAGAATTTTAAAAAGGAAATTAAGCTGATAGTATTTAAAAGCCAGGTGTGTTCCTTTAAAATCATCGTGAGCAGGCTGTTCCGCTCGGTTTACGAGAAGCACTTTAACCACACCTTTGGTTCTTCCCCCGCCTTCAGGGAAGCTTTGTCGGGAAGTTTCAGCCCCCTCGTCTTCTGAAATGCTTTCCGTGTTGAATTCTGCAACTTCCTCTCTCTGGCCTTGGGAGGACGTTAAGACACAGCGGCATCCTGCCTGCGAACGGCATTTGGTTTCATTGTGGCCCCGGGCTGGCCGTGCAGCGGGACAAAGGGAGGAAAAGGGCCACACCTTCTGCCCGCCCATGCTGAGCCAAGTGGGTATTGGGTCCCGACACCATCTGACCCCCCCCCCCACCCCCTTGTTGCAGTACTATGGAAACTGGCCCCCAGGCACCCAATTTGACTTGACGTGTGCGGTTCGTGTTACATTAGATTTATTTGTACCTGCTACGGGAATCCACCAGGGAGTGTTACAAACCAACTTCACAGACGGGCCCGAAGGCCTGGAAGACCGAAGGCACAGCACAGATGAGGAATCGCTGGGGATTAACTGTCCAACAGTCCGAGAGTAAGGTCAGCACGTCAGCTGTCCGTTCGTGGTGAGCTGACCCTGCGACGTCGGGGGAGGGACGATGTTGAGGAGTTCATCTGGGGCCCCACTTAATGTTGTTGAGTCCCTGAAACTGCCTCTTCAGTGCTTGCCTGTCTGACCATTCAGACTGCAGGTACGTGTCGTCATCGGCTTCTTCGAGTTTCTACAGATGAGGGGAATAAACCACGAGAAAAGCGGGGGTGAAGCTGAAGCGTCACGCCTAGACGGCACTTACCGTTTCAGGGGTAAACCCATCTCTACCTTTAGCTCCTCCTGCCGTCTGTAGTGATGCAGCATCATCTGCTTCTGTTCCTCGGCACTGACCAGCGGCTCTCGCGACGGTGCCCCCTGACCCCTCTGTCGCGGGAGAGACGGCACAACGCACTCACATTCTGAGGGCATTACGGGGGCACAGACTTGTCGTCGTTCAATCTACAGATGCTCCTCGCTTTACGACGGTCTTACTTATGATAGACCAACTTCACGATGGCGCAGAAGCCATGACCAGCTCTGAATTGTGATCTCTTCCTGGACTAGTGATCTGTCATACTATTTGTTTTATTGAGGCCGGCCGATGGCAGCATCCAGCCAGCCACGCTTTCAAGTCTCTGTAGTGATCGCGAGCATAAACATTTCATGTAGTGTTTAACAACATATTGCAATGGTGTTTTGTCTTTAATGACATTTTCCTAGGTGCATTATATTTACTACATGCCCAACTGTGTCATAATTCATACTTGACTTAGGTTCATAGCTGCAACATAGGATAGGTTCATAGCCCCACATGGGGTTTTCTGACGAACCTATCCTATCATAAATCGAAGAGCATCTGTAGTTAGCTGTTGACTTTATGAACAAAATGGAACATTACAGTTACTGCAAGTGTCATAAAATGGCCTGTTTTACTAAAAAGAACCTTAATAAAAAATTTAACTACTGCAGTCTTTTTTTAAGGAATTGTTGAATTCAATCTAGTATCTATTTCTTAATCTATTTGCTCATACTTTTACAATGACGTTTCCTAGTTGTCACTAGGAGACTTAAGCTAGGAGAAGGGAAGAGACATATTACCAGGGTTAGCTGTTGAAATGTTTTAAATGTCCATTCAACAACTGACCCCGGTCTCCCCTGTATGATAAATGCATCCACATGATCTATAACTCTAGACAAGGCAAGAGCGGTTTGAATGTTTGGCGAATGCAGCTCCACACACTTTCTGAATCTTGACCATGATCTTGGTCTTTTCGTTCCTCCCCACGTAGTCCTGGAGCTTCTTTCCCATCTGTATCTCCTTCCCCGCCCACCAGAGCTGAGCTTCCTCCTCTGGAATCACTTGTAGTGAGGCCTGAGGAATTGTGGGAGATATGGATTAGGAAAAGTAGATGTTGCAGACCAGCCGGTGCTAACTGGGGAGGCACAGTCACGTGCAAAAGTAAGTAAACCCCAAGTAAAGGTTTCCTGTTTTTAATGTCAACATATCAACATTTCATCTTCATTAAAAAAATAATAAAAAAATCTTAAGTTGTATTACATCAAAAAACAGAGCTGTTCCGAGTTAAAAAGTTAATTGACAAACAGTCTCATTGGCTGCTTTTTAATTAGTAACAGCTCTGCAACAACAAAACACCAAACGTGTGTTTATCATCACTTTGGGAGACAATATACATTATTGATATTGACATCAATACATACAGTAAACTGGTTAAATTTGCAGACGACACCAAGGTGGGTGGTGTAGCAGATACTG
>JAODKE010000040.1:16273017-16299776 GCA_026779605.1 Mormyrus hasselquistii | reverse complement strand
ACCCGAGTGGGAGAGAGGGAGCCTTCAGTGCGGGCGGGCGGGGGGGGGGGGGGGGGGGGGGGGGGGGGGAAGGTAAGGAACAACTACGGCGACTGACGACACAGCAAGGCACTTCACAGCGAGACAGGGATGCGATTTCTGATGTGACATTTTACCTCCCAAGTCTTTCCTAGCTGGTGTGGGGCTTCTACCTCCTTCAAAGAGAAACGGCATCGTCAGGCGAATCAGTTGCACCAAAGCGCACGAGTCCTGTACACTTTTAGAGTGACGCCTGCAGGGACACGCTACATGGGCCGAAACCGCCATAAAGCCCTGACGGAAGTACAACGCGCGCGCACACAAATCTGACTTTGGATCTGTGAGAGGAGGACATAACGTGGCGTTTGTGCCGAACGGCAAGGCGGTTTCATACCTGAAGGAGGCGGCGGTCTCTGCGGGGGAGCGGGCCGGGCAGGGGGGGCATTGGGGCGCGGGGGAGGAGGTCGTTTCGGCTCCAGGCCCTGAGACGGGGGGGCGATGGGCTGGAAATCCACCGGAGAGCCTGCGAAAAAAGGTCAGGGGAGCGGCCCCCCACACACATGACTCCCCATGACTGCACCAGAAGCCCCCCCTCCCGCAAAGGCGGGGGAGGCTATCAGTTTTTAAAAAGTACATCACAGCCAGCAGAACACCTAGAGCACAGACAGACACAGCTGCACACAAAGGCACTTATTTTACCTGCAAGTTCCCTCCTACACGCTGCTGGACTTAAGCATCCTTTCCCAAATAAAGATAGAGCAAAGAATAAAGAGTTTCAACAGATGAAGCCGGTACGCTGCTGCCAGTCTCACTCGCTCTGATCCACGTCATGTAATGCGGCCGGCGAGTTTTACCTTTTACTCATTCAGACACCTTGGCTTTCAGAGCAGCTCAGCAATTCAAGTTAAGCACCCCGGGTTCGTACAACAGGGGATTTTATCTGTGGATTAAAATCTGCTACCTCCCGGCGATAAACCCGTTATATTCGCTGATCGGATCTCGCCCGGTATGTTGCTAACACTGCACTCCTCTTCCCTGCTTAGAAGGGCGTACCTGGAGGAGGACCGGCGGCGCGTGGCGGGGCGCGACTGGGCCGACAGGGCGGTGCCGCTTCGCCGTGGGTCGGTGAGGGACAGGGGCTGCCTCTGGGCGACGTGGAAGGCGATGCGGCCAGGCCTGAGCTGGAGTTCAGCTGGAGGTGCTGGGGGAGAATCTCCTCCAACTCCGCGCTGTCCTCGTCCACGTCGCCTGTCGCCACAATTCAGGGTAGGGCACTTTGATTAGATTAACTCAAATTTAATACATAAGACAAATACAATTCAAAACATTCCTTCTACAAGCGCGCTGAATAAGATATGAATATGGATGTCCAAACGCCTACAAGTTAAATTAAATTATATAAAAGGACTTAAATTTTCAGCCATCCCGCTGAACACTCAAGGTCCTTCCATTCACCAGGAGACCATGCGGCTGCTCACAAGCCCCTTCCATTCACCAGGAGACCCTGCGGCTGCTCACAAGCCCCTTCCATTCACCACAGGAATCCTAATGAAACTACACAAGCCCCCTCCATGTACCACAGGTGTGAATGTGAACCCTCACATTCCTCTTCCGTTCACCGCCAAGGCTCACAGGAATGTTGCACAAGCCCCTCCCACTCACACCACAGACATCCATGTGAAAGATCACAAGCCCCTCCCACTCACACCACAGACATCCATGTGAACCCTCACAAGCCCCTCCCACACACCAGACATCCATGTGAACCCTCACAAGCCCCTCCTACTCACCACAGACACCCATGTGAACCCTCACAAGCTAGTATTACACATTCTGCTCTACCTTCCATGTCATAGTCGGCGCCTGTATCCGCGTCCTCAGCCAGCAGGCTGGAGCTGGCAGACGTGGGAACACCCCCAAAGACCCTCTCCACGCTCATCTCCTCCTCCAGGCTCTTGATCCAGTCAGGACTTTTCAGCCGAATGTCAATCGTCTTCCCTTGGACCTGAGGGAACCGGAGCAGCACTGTTGTTTACAAAAGGCTTTTCTAGCTCGCAGGGTGATCCGTGCCGTCATCAGAACAGGCTTACCGTGGAGGCACTGAGAGAGAGTGCAGCCAGGGCGGAGTAGCCTTCTAAGAAAGTCACCCACATCTTCTCCTCCACAAACCTGAGCAGAAGTGGAGAGTCACCTTACAACTAGTGTGCCCGCTTCCAGTCGACCATGGCGGAGAAGCATCAGATATAAAAAAAAAATCCGTTTGATGACCATAGGCAACACCATGGAATCGCCAAGATGAGGCTACTGTCCAAGTCACTGAGATTCAGGCTACATGTCCTGGCCCAAGATTCCAGAGCCACTAACAGTAACAGAACCAGCATCCTTCAAATTACGAGTCTAATTAATAAACACACCACATGCAGCCTACATTTCTCCAGCTCAAGACTCTTGCAGTGAAACATCATGGAATCTGGGGAGCTGACAGATTTGTGAAAGCGTGGCAAAGAGGTCTGATGTCTGCAGTGTGGAGGAGAGCCGTCTGCACGACCCACCTGATGAGGATGACCTCCCCGAAGACGGCGAACTTGTCAAGAAGCTCATCGATCAGGGCGTCGTCAAAGAAGTTGTCATCGCCAGAGCCGCAGAGGGACACAAGCACGGTGCCATCAGGTGGGCCCTGCTGGGCGATGACGTCCTTGTATACCTGGTGCCGCGCCTCAGGGTCAACCTCCAGCATGTCCACGTCTATGACGGCCACCACAGGCCTGGTGTGGAGGAGGGGAGAGCGAGGATGGCCAGCGATCTCAGGACAAACTGCATTACCAAAGTAACTATCAATTTGGCGGGGGGGGGGGGTATATCGAATTTTTACAGTATATCAGTGCTTTCAAACAGATATGGGATGACATAATACCCTTTTTTATTGATATACATTTATTGTGTGTTCAAAATTAGGGCCTTACAGATTAATTGAAACCAATAGTATTCCTTCCTGGTCATAAACAACGTGAAAGCTGTGGTCGTGACGTTACATCAGCTCCCAGAATACACCGCTAAAATCAATCCAATTCAGCTGGCATCTCATGGAGAAGTTGATGAAGAGGAAAGATGTAATCATATGTAATCATAGTTACTTGGTTCTTTTCATTATAAAACATTCGCAGACGCCTCATAGGTTAAAATGATCAGAATTTGCAATTTCTTTTGTTTTACTTTGTTGATGAGTAATGACTAAAAAAATGAGGGTCTTTTCAGTTATTAAACACCTTCAGCGGTGGTTTGGCTTCTTTTTAGATCCATGAACAGGTTTTACGTTTAATTTTTTTTTGTTCATAAACATACCTTTTGTTTTACAAGCAATGTCATAAACTGATAAAAATATGCTTTCGGTGGTTCTGGAGTGAAAGGCTTTTATGTTGAGGCTGCTTTATTTGACCCATGGATTATAGCATCATTTATTTTGGAGATTTCTGTTTGCAATGGTGAAAATGTCTGTACTTAATAGTCACAGTTCTATTTCATAACTATAGCTGCATTAATAATGTACAGCTGTATTAGCATTTCGTTTTAGTAAAACGGTTTTTGAGACTCACAAGCGGCTTTGATTTAAAATTAAACATTAAGCCCAATTCAAAGAGAATACTGATATATGTCATGCATCCCTATTCTACCTAAAAACATTCAGGTATGGTTTTTGGTCCATATTACCCAGCCGTAGTGGGGCGCCGTGTGGAGAAGCAGGTTAGACCTCTGTGCCTGTGATGGCAAGGTTGCTTGTTTGAGCAACCCGCAACATAAAATAGTCACATGTTTGTTGAGCCTTTGAGCAAGGCCCTTTAAACCTCCCCCCCCCCCGAAAGCTTCAGGGGCGCTAGATAAATGGCTGACCCAGCATTCGAACCCCGAGCTTCGCTCTCAACTGCATATACGCGTCTGTATGTCTGAAAGGAAAGCATGACGGGGTATGTGAAAAGAAACATTCCAACATGTACAATCCCCCTTTAAAAACAATCCCGCTTTAAAAAGTACCCAAGCGTTTAAAAAGTATGCAGGAGTGTGAGCCAATAGCTTCTCTGTGCTGAGGACAATCTTACTGCAACACAAAGCAGTGAGCCTGTGAATTGGGCGAGACTAATGGCGACTCATGAGCAGCCAATCAGAGATTACGATGCGCGGCACCGCCAGAGCAAAGCCCCACCTGTGATCCGAGGTCTTTAGCTCCGCTCTGCCGTAGTACTGAAGGGTGCCAGGTGTCCAGAGGTACTGTGGAGCGTTGTGCTCATCATCCTGAGCTGTGGACACCAGGTTCATCTCTTCTGCTACAGGGAGACCCACACGATACTGCGTCAAAGCCAACCTCCTCCCAGACTTCCGCGCCGCCAGGGCTTACAGCGTAACACGTCTCACTGAATGCGAATACGGATGCGCCCCCTCACCGCTTTTATCAAAGTTCCACTTCCTCCTCTTCCAGAGAATACGGTCCGTCCAAGCTGGCGTGCGGCACTTCTCGCTGGTGTCATAGTCGTCGGAGAAGAGGTCATACTTGTAGGTCGGCGGGAAGCTAATGTCGCCTTCGATGAACGTGCGGAAAATCTGCAGGGCGGTGAGATCGACGAGAATGGCTCGGGGTCATGGACTTTTGCGGCGACCGCGGTCTGTGACGGGGTACGGTGGCCTTGCTTACGTGGCCTGCGTTCTTCTGCTCCACTAGCTGGTCGCCGGCGATCAGGGCGTCCCACTGCTTCTGCCGAATGAGCTCCTTCACCTCCTCGTTGGGCAGGTTGATGCGGTAATTGAAGTCACCGCACCAGAACACATAGTCATGGGAGTACAGCAGCCGGCCCTTGGGAGGAGAACATGCGACAAGACGCGGGAGATGAACCGGAACCAAGAGGAGGCGGGGAGGGGTGGGGCAGGGTGAGAGGATGTGACATCACTACCCGAAAACAACTGATACAGAGAGAGACATTCAGCTGGAAGCCACGGCTAAATGTTAAAAGGACACATTATACTACGTAGGACAAGGCAGGTTAACAAGTCAGAGAAGATCTTATCACTAAATTGATTAGGCGAGCTACACACAGACAGGGCTTGGTTAAAGATGCAAAATAACTGCCAAAATGCAATGATGTGCGTCAACCAAGGGCTATAATTTCTGGTGGGCGGACTGTTCCTCGACGATGATGAGTTTGATGCAGCAGTCTGTGGTATCTGTGCTGCATTGAGGCCAATGGAGGAACCTACGAAAGCCATATACATCCTTTGGGCAATGACATTTTCTGAGTCTCATATCATTACTTTTAGCTATGATTTCTGATGCTGAAGGTGCATGGTTACCATGGGGAAGCTGAGCCTGCGCGTGATCTCACTGTAGTCGTCGTTCCTCTCCTTGACCTGGGACTGTCCAGCAGCGAAGTGAGAGCAGACGAAGCAGATGCTGGTAGTATGGAACAACATGCGGATGGCCACGCCCCCCTTGTTCCCTGTGGCTCCTCCCATTCCTGTCTTTACCGTGTCCACGGCAACATCCCTGAAAGGCCCCAGGGCTTGGCTCAGTCAAGCAGAGAAACACGTGCGGCGTATTTTATTGCAGCGCTTCCCAATCCGGTCCTCGGGGACCTACAGTCGATCTATGTTTTTTTGCTCCCTCCGACCTCCCTGCTAGACAGTTGACATTTTTGCTCCCTCACATCTGGGAGATGGACCGGATTGGAGAACACTGTTTTATTGGGTTAAAGCTGGCAAATGATTCTACGGGACTGTACTGAAGTTGGACGACAAGACTAGAAAAGCAAAGACTAGCAGTACGAGGAAAAAAAAAAAACAGCATGACAATGTGGGAATATCGGGATAGACGAGAAGTGGTGGCTGCCTACCGGATGTAAGGGGCATGTTGGGGGCGGATGAAGACGAAGAGGCAGACCCCCACGAGCTGCTCCGAGGCCAGCAGCACGTACTTGTGGTCCCTGGAGATGTTCTTCTGCAGCTCGGCGGCCCACAGCTTCTGATTGGTTGTGCTGCGGGAGGAAAGGTCGCGCTTTCACTTTTTCTGCCCGAGTAACGGATTCACCGATGTCACAGGAGATTCTGCCGATGTTTACCTCGCGCTGACGATATTGCCGGCGTTCAGCTCTACCATTTCCTCAAATCCAATAGCAAAGATGTCTACGGGGCGAGCTTTGCTGTCTGGAAGGACGGGAGGGACGCAAGAGCATTGGGGCAAGTGAGATCCGTCGCGTCCACGACGACAGCGAAACAACATCGGCAGATGTAAACAAACCACAATGTCGCACAAGGCCGCGCGCTGTTGGCACAGTACGGACTGGCAGCACACACCCTGGAAATCGGGGTGCCCCGCCTTCTTAGGCGCATCTAGGAGCCAGTCGTTGAGGGTCTGGTTGCGGAAGGCGATGCTGCGGAACTGCTTGCCCCCGTTGACGTTCCAGGTGCCGACGCAGACGCGCACCTGCTTGGGCTGCGTGTACTTCTGGTAGTTTTGGCACATACCCAGGAGGACTCTGGGAGATGCTGCGGCGCGAGGAAAAACACACTGCGGTTATTCAAACCGAACAGCGGGATGCTGCATTAGCAGGGAACAAAAAAAAAATTGTAGGGAAAAAGACAAGCAGACCGGACTTTAAAAACAGAAAGCACTTAAGTGCTCTGCCGTACGGTATTTACTGTACCTGATTGCAAAATGGGCTCTGAAACTAACATCGTAAGCATTAAGGAAAAAGAGAAGAGAGTGAATAGGCAGCCATGGTCCAATGCTGATGACACACACTCATTCATCTGGAGGAAGTTAGACAAACATTTTTTTTGCTTCCCGAGACTCTCCCAGCTGTAACCTTGGCATGACCTTGTTTGTCCAAATCCACAAAGAATGCTGTACACGTGCACTGCAAAATCTGCTGCAAGTACCAGAAAAACTGAAGCATGTATTAATATATTAGAAATATTTTTTTTTTTTCCTTTAAATAACCAGGTTTTAACGCCTGCAGAGATTTAGGCAAACCTGTGACCGTCTTGGCAGGAGGAGCGATCTCGCGGATGTATTTATAGAAGTAAACAGAGCTGGCAGCTAGCGATCACGCAGACATACGCGGCCGCACACCGTAGAGGCTGCTGGTGGTGAGCAGGGCCCGGGCCTTGTCAGCCAGGTCGCTGTTCAGGGTGCTACCCAGCCGCAGGATGTCGATGGCTTCCTGCTTCGAGCTGTCGAAGAAGTTGTTCTGGATGGTCCTGGTGACGGAGCGAGCGCCGTCTTTCAGCTTCCCAGCCTGGTGGGCGATTAGCAGCTCTTAGATACTGTCTCTTGTTAATATCACAGATGAGGCAATGAATAAAGCTACAGTTACACACAGACACAGACGAAACACAGACAAAAAAAAAAACAACCAAAACGTCTATGCCTAAACAAAAAAACAAAAAAAACAAAAAAAAAAAAACAAAACATAAAGGAAAGCCATATTTAAGTGATATGCACCAGTTTTTACAGTCCTGCCCATAACCCCTTCAGAAAAAAACCCTTTGACTTAAGACCTTCTGTACAATTTTCACCATGTCAGAATCTGGATCAATTTCACTATTTAAGACTGGAAAAGTGAGGCAGCAGAAGCTCTGAACTGTACCGCAAAAAAATAAAGAAAAAGAAAATGGATACACTGGAAGGTAAAGCAACAAGACAGACGTGCAAGCCAGCTTCATCGAACCCGGCGCCGTGGACTCACCAGGGCAGGAACATTATCCAGAGAATGCAGGAGAAAGACAGAGGACATGCAAAGGGAGTTAGACATGAGAAAGATGGTGACGCGGGAGGTTGTGTTATCGTTCGGCAACCAGAGGGTTGCAGGTTCAAGCCCTGATTCCTCCTGACCCCATCAAAGTGTCCTTGAGCAAGACACTGAACCCCTAATTGCGCCCGGTGATCAGGTTGGCACCTTGCATGGCAGCCTCTGCCACCGGTGTGTGAACGTGAGTGTGGATGGGTGAATGTGAGGCATGTATTGTAAAGCGCTTTGGGTACTCGTAGGAGTACATTTAAATGCAGTCCATGAGGCAGCGGCCGCTTTCCGGGGCTGAGACGGCCCCCGGCTCCCGGGACACGGGCACCCTACCTTAGCCTTGCCGTCCAGGGCGCCCGTGCCAGCATAGATTTTGCTGATGGAGTCGCCGTTGATGGACCACATAGAGCGGAAGACCTCCTGGAATCGGGCCACCAGCTGGGGTTTCTCTGACAGGCCCATGGCCTCCAGCTGTTTGGGCAGCATCTGCAGAGGGGGGGAAAGGCAGAGCGACGGGTCCAACAGGGCCGCTCACAAATCCAGCGATATCAAATTACATCACAAAAGGCAAACGACAGGACTGTAGTCATCGGGGTATTACCTTCTTACATGAAGAACAGCAATTGGCATTTAAAAGCATGAGCACAGGTAACATAGTACTTATAAACCACATTCAAGCGAATTTTTTTTGCCAGCATAATGATGTTTTCCTGAAGAACTGAGCAACTAGGTAATTATACCAAAAAATAGCATAAATGCAGTACTTTAGCTTTTGTTTCCATTTTGCAACAGCTTGACAAAAAAAAACAAAAACAAAAAAAACGGTCATACAAAGAGCGCATGTTTCATATTCATAATTCACAAAATTTCTTTCTGGTTCTTTTTAAAAAATGTATCGATAAATCCATCTCTAAGAGTGGCATATCCAAATGTTGATGGTGTAGCATGACAACTGCACAGGTGTTCCGAATTGTGGAGATGATAGACTCCAGATAGCAGGAAGTAAACCAGAGCTTAGCCAAAGTCAGGAATCTCCATTTCTGTACCATAGGTCAACTCCAGGTTTAGAGCTCGTATCAGAAGGTCAATCTGGCTTCACAATCACGTCGTTTTGCCTGAATGCTCTCTAAACGACTCCCACTGAGCATCTTTGAGATGGATCAGTGAATTCCAGAAGTTGAGGTGACACGGCATTCAACAACCTGGTCAACGCTCAGATGTGTAGAACTGCTACAGGCAAATAAATGGCGGCCACCATTTATTACTGTGGGCAGTGGTGGCTTAATGGTTAGGGAAGCGCACACTTGTAATTGAAAGGTTGCTGGTTCAAATCCCCGACCAGTAAAGCACCACTGAGGTACCCTGAGCAAAGTACTGCCCCCAAGCACTGCTCCCCGGGCGCTGAATTGTGATTGTAAATACAGTTTCATGCTCCCCAGGGAAACTGTAAATACAGTTTCCGGTTGCCCAGAGGAGGATGGGGTCCCCTTCCGAGTCCAGGTTCCTCTCAAGGTTTCTTCCTGCCAGAGGGAGTTTTTCCTTGCCACAGTCGCCACAGGCTTGCTTGGTGGGGTTAAATGCAGAGGACACATTTCGCTGTGGTGTGACAACGAGGGAATTCTTTTCTATGACACACCTTGTTTTTTGGTGTATCTGTGACCAAGAGAGGCTAATGAATCCATTTTAGTTGTTGAATGAGCGTGTCAGTGCTGTGCTTATATTTCAGATTCACTATATTTCAGCTAATGTTTTTTTTCTGTTTGATTTTCTGTTTAATTTGACTGATCACCTGCAAATACCAGATGTGACTGCTGAGGGACTGAAATGGACGTACACCCTGCAATCTGTAACACACCTATGGAAGCCAGACTGTCTGCGTACCTCCAATGCCAGGAAGGCCTGGACGCTGTTGGTTCTGTCCAAACAGTCCAGACAGTTGGACCGGATGGTTCCGGTCTGGCACCTGAAAGGACAATAAATTTCAATCAAGTCTGTTGCTCTTTATACTTTTTACTTTGGGGGGGGGGGGGACCTTTAATGTGAAAGTAGATTAGCCCATAGTACTCTGAGAAATGACTGAACTAAAGTATCCATGGGGGGGGAGGACCAATGGTCTGCTCCATGCAGAGTGGCAGGAGCATTACCTCTGAACCCCGCCTTCCCCGGAGTAGTAGAAGAAGTCACAGTCCTCCAGGAATTTGCCAAGCTGCGGCTTCAGCGCACTGTGCAGTTTGTCCGCCTTGCCCCCCTTCACCATCTGGTGGTAGTCGAAGTTGATCATCTTCACCCTGGCGGCATGCTCCGACGCTTTCAGGTGACTCTGCGGATGCACACACGTGTACCTGCTCTTACAAACCCACCGCATGCATGACATTACATAAGTCAAGACGGGGGAAGAGAGGAAAAAAAAAAGCACAGTGGCATCCAAACTTTTTACAGTGAGAGCTACTTTAAAAATTAGAATAAAATCTGACGAGTTGATGAGTCATGGCACGTTTTCTGACCAGGGATGGGGGGTTAGGGTGGGGGGAGGATATCGTCGACTGGAAATGACTTGAGAGGGTGGCGGGCACTGCTCCATAACGTCAACCAGGGACACGGTCAGTGAGCGGGAACTTAACAGTAAACTTTGCATTCCCCAGAGGGCTGGATTATTATATTCAGCCAATCGCTGATTTCTTTTCCTAAACAGGAACCGATGGAGTCACCAGTGCGGCTGTCGCCACGTGGAATTCCCACCCGACGGGAAGTTGAAGGCCTTGTGTCCACAAACATGACATTAAATCCAGGCTGCATCACTTTCTCACTAAACACACAGAAGGTAGATGATGCCCCTTTAGCGGTACCATGGAAACAGGGAAGCCTCGCTCACATTGAAGGCCTTGCTCAGCATGTGCTCGCCCTCCTTCATCCCCAGCAGGTTGACGATCATCTGCCTGCCGTACAGCCTCTGCAGCGTGCAGAAGTGCCTGGGGAGGGGGTGGGGAGCAATGCATTATGGGATGGACAAGATAAATATTCTACATGCACTAGTTTCTTTGTACATCCTGCGACAGAGTGAGTTTTAAAAATAAATGAAAACATTTAAATAATTAATTGTGAGTTGTAAAGCCATGATGTCCATCTGCACACGGCTGTCTGAGCCCTGCCGACTCAGCGATGACTCATGCACTATAAATGTCCTCCATCTAGCCCAGAGACCGGCTCCCTGGAGATGTCCGTTGACTTTAAAAACGCCCTTGCTCAGGGAAATTATTAACTATGTATCGTTGTTAGCTGTTAAAAAGAGCCCTCAGGATACAAATATTGAGGACAAACAGAGTAGGTGTGACTCGCTTTGCCGGTTCTTATGTGCCAGACATCCAACACAGAGCAGAAGGTCTGTCCAGGCCTTTGTGTGAGGTGCAGCGCAGGATGCCGTCTAGAAAAACAACGGACCCCTTTCTCTGCAATCACTTAACTGGTGAGTCATAAAGAATTCATAACTCAATGTTACGACTGACTGTAGGGGACTGTAATTAAGATGGTTTGTAGACCAGAGATGAGGAAATGTCTTTTATTTAATTAACCGTTTTCCTGTTTATTTATTTAAACGCTGTCGTGCATAAATGCCGCTGCTTACACAAGTCGCTTCAGACGACTGGCCACGGCCGGCTGAGTCCTGAAGACTGACGACCCGAAAAGAACCCGGCTGGAAAAACACGCCCTCCAGATAAAAGTGAGCGGAGCGGCGTGAGCGCAGGCGTGACCGTGCCGGCACGGCGCCACCCGGGTCCATAATCCTCCCTCTTGGATGGGAGCCAGCCTGCTGGGTTCCTCGGGAAATGCTGCAGTATATTTTTTGAAATTACCTTTCGAAAGCTGGAGCGTTTGCCTCGAAACCTCGGGACAGCTTGACCCGGTGTGACCCGACCTTGGGAGAGAACACATGCAGCGGCTCATCCACGTGCAAATACGTACATCATGGAGTCGGCATACCATATACTTACATGACATTTATTTATTTATGCAGTGAGGAAAGCCTGTGGTTAGCCAGTATCCCTGGGGCACTTAAGGACTTTACTCATGGGCGCCGGGATGGGATAACCCTACCAGCCATGGGATTTAAACCCACAACCTTCCAAAAATAAGCCCTAATGCACAAATTAGCTACTCCGCTCACTATACCTACCAAATGGCACATTTCAAACCTGAAATTGCAGACCCATGCTGTGATAAACATCAGAAATACCATAAAAATCACATAATAAAGGGTTACTGAGCTGCTATTTACAAGGCTTGTGTGTGCTGGAGGTGAATTTTACCGACTACATGGATTGGCTGTGGAATGAAACCTAAGGCCAGATACACAGACGTGTTCAGTCAGACATCCTGAATAGTTTCCCATCACGCTGTATTATATATGACCAGGTTAAAGAAGAAATAAAGATAAAGAACTGGAATTTAAGCCTGTACTACACACTGCACTGTTACTGCTCCTCAAAACAGCCCACTCTCAGTCAAAGGAATGTATAAAATTTCCCAATAATGCAAACACTGTTTAGCTGAACAGGAGAACCGGAGGCTTCTGCAAGCTGCCCGAATGATGACCTCACAGACAGCAGAACGATCACAGAGGAGATAACAGCAGGCAGCCGTTAGTGGTTCTGACAGTAAATTATCATAATGATCACAGATTACCAGAGCTCACAATGAGCCCATCAAAACGCATCTCCATAGAGACAGAGCACGTCACCATAGAGACCCGCGGCTGGAAGGACGACGGGTGTCATTAATCCAGACTTCAGTTCCCCACAGCAGGACAGACACGCATCGCTGGTCACCCTCACGCACCACAGCATCACCAAATTCCGTCAGAGCTTGCAGGCCCTGCACTTGCCTCCATCTTCCATTGTCAAGAAAGGCTTCCGCTTCTCTCCCTGAGGGTTTTCTGGCGTGAATATTTCATGCAAATCTGAACCTCCGCGCGGACAGGGGCTCGGATGACAGGCTTGCGTGTGCTGCGGTGGAACCGGCGTTCTTTCCGGACCGTCCGCTTCCATTTCCCAAAATGCTTCGCCACACCATACACCGGTGGTGTAAATGACACGATATCGATTCAAAGGCCTTGAAACTGAGCGAGTGTTTAAACGGGGCGGTCCGATCCAACGCAGGACCTTCCCCGGCGGATAGTTTCGGACACAGCGAGACTATGGCATTTCACATAGCATTGCCAACTCTCCCAGGGCGGTGAGACACTGACATGTGCTGTCACACTGCTGGTAATGGGTTTGAGCCAATTATCACTGCTTGTACCAAGGAAACCAATTGTTTCAGCAGCAGCAGCACATACCAAGCGAGCGGAATCAAACAGCAGGAGAACCATTAAGGGTAGGTTGCGAAACAGCGACGGATAACAGAATGCCAGATTCTTAAAGCGCAGGGCATGTAAAAACATTTTCAGTGGTGAATATCAGCTGACAGAAATTGTGGAAATGGAAATTAAAAAAAATAAAGCAGGAAGAATAGAGAGAATGAGAAAATACTACAGTGCCAAGTGGTAGTCTTCTGTTTAACAGAGAAGCGGCCGATTAAATGTCAGGCCGCCTATCCAAGCGGCAGCCCTGCTCGGTTCCGGATAATCACCTTGTGTGCCGTTTTATGTTCATGCGGGCCAAATGTTTCTATCAAAAGAGGGGCTAAAATACCACAAGCGTGAAAAGTGAAACTAACATCTGTTATGCACCTGACACTGTGCGAAACGATCTCAGCTAGAAAGTCATCAGCAGAACCACAACACTGAAATAACAAAACACACAAGATTCTCAGCCCTGAGACTCCCATGAGTAACACAATCACAGAAGCATCATGAAGCAAGACAGCTTCTTTAAATTCTTTAGAGAACAGGATGTTCTGCGACACAGTTCTACATTCACTTGCTTCGTGGACAGTTTGCCAAATTTAAAAATGTGTACACACATAGGCTTGCTGTACGCAGGCTTCCTCCATTTATTTAACATGACCGTAGTAATTCAGATTAAGAGCGGATTACGAAAAAGCACTTCCTGAAATCATATGGTCAATTCTGCATTCATATATATACTTTCACCATAAAATAGCTCTACCTCAATCATATTTAAATTGCACAAAATTAATTAAGAAGCAGAATCCAAGGCGACGCGGTGAACCTTCTGAAAATGAACCATTTAAAAGGAGGACGTCTCACCTGAATGCCGGGCTGCTCCCAGAACAGTGGAATGGAGCCACGGATTTGAATGAAGGAAGAAACTTTATCATCCAGGAAAATGACCTGCAATGCAAATGTGTAAATGACCATAGTGGATCGAAAAGACCACCCCCCTCCCCCCACGCACACGGGATAGAGTGAATCAGAAGCAAGCTGGCGTGACAGGAATGCAAAACATACCTATACCTACCGATATCAGTCCATTGACATGGACACATGCCACCTAGGGACAGTAGCATTAGAAATCCAGACAGCAGAAACAGGTGACAGGTGGCAGTGACAAACTGCAGTATCCCACCCATGAACCGAACGTGCAAGCTGAGGCGTCACAAGCGTCATAAGCCCGGGGCGTTCAGGGCTGTAGCCCAGATGCTTCAGCACCCATATTTTTAAATAGAACTTTATTGATCCCCGTGGGGAAATTATTTTTACGCCTCCCTCAACTTGCTCTTCTTGTAGAGCAAGTTGTCCGCGAAGGGCGGCCACCTGTTGAGGCGCCCAGGGAGCTGGGGGTTAAGGGCCTTGCTCAAGGACCCGCAGACATGCTGAGGCTGGGTTTGACCCCGCGACCTTGTGATTATGCCACACAGGCTTAGCCCACTGAACCACATGCTGCCCCCAACTGTCAGTGTGAGAATTCCATAGAGCACAACAGTCTTTGTCTGGGGCCGTTTCCCAAAACCTTCCTATTGCTATAATCATCAGAACTTCAGAGATAGAAAATTCAATATGACGACCCTCGGACAGATCAGGCCGCCGGGCTGAACCGCGGATGTCTTAAGATCCAACAGCCTTACACTCTACACTTCACTATGACTAAATAGTGCTAGTGCCAGCCACCAGTCACCTCCCAGTCGAGCATCTACGCCAAGACACATCCTGCAGAACGGCTGTTCACCTGCTCAGTCTCTACGAAGTTGGCCACTTGGCCGTCGTCATTGGTGCCGCGCACGTTGAAGCGTGTGCCGGCCCGCTCTGAGCTCAGGCGGGAGATGACGCAGGCCTTGGCCTGCTTGTGGCCCGCGTAGATGGTGCGGATCTCAACCCCTCCGCACATGAGGCGCAGCAGCCAGTCGTCACAGTTCACCCCGTAGTGCTTCAGATGAAGGTGCAGAGATTGGTTCCTGTCATGGACGCAGCCACACATTACAAGGAAAGTCTCTCTTCTTGCCCCACAACTCAGGTTTTTATGCTGCTGTGATTCAAACATCTCAATAGCAATTTGACATCGTTTGTGAACCAGTGACCCACCAGAAGAAACGGATGTCGGTGGTGTCCTCCTTGACCTTGCGATGGGCGTTCAGGCTGAGGTCCATGCTCACTCCGGTGGCGGACCAAGCAAAGTAAAAGTTCCCAGAATTCAGGACCTTGCGCACGTCCGAGATCCTGTCCTCATCCGTGGGGTCGTTGCGGAGGGACACAAATTCGGTGGCAGTGACCCGGAACACTTCCGAGTCCTGGACTTTCCCCACGGAGCCGCAGCCAGTCACCACAACCAAACTGTGGAGCATAGCGTCCCCTACAGGGCGGGAGAAGCCAGAATATGTTTAACATGCCAGTCAAAAGCCAAGCGAAAGCTTTTTGACCACAGTTTACACTTTGCTTTAAGCAAGCAAGCACTTTCTTTTTCTAAAATGTTAGCATGCGGGGGGGGGGATGGGGTCAGTTGACCTTGGAGCCCTAGAGATTTTTTCTCTCTCTACCTGAGAGTATTTAGTATTTGGTTAATCTCTTCTTGTCCTCTGGCTTCCTATCTTTGATTTGTCTTACCTATTCTCTGCTTTTGAATTATTCTGTATGAATGACGCAGGAATGTATCACAACACACCCATGTGAAGCACCTTATAAAAATAGGCTGAATTAAATATTAATATTTAATGTTAATATCGGCCCTGCTACTTTAATTCTTACATAAAAAACAGGTGCATCAAGCACTAAATTTAAACCCCCCACCAACCCAGCAGTTAAACGCCAATATATCCTTTAAATCGAAGATGGATTATGACATGTGGATTCACGTCTTCCAGTTCATCTCTGGTTTGTTTCCATTTTTGTTGATAACAGGCCTCCTGTTACCTCACCTCCCCACACACAGAGACACATGCAGCTATCACAGCTGACTGATAATCCCTTAAAACCACGCGGAAAACAACGCCGCTGTTTCTGCACACTTGGGCGATCCACCAACTCACCGAGATTGAGTCGGAGAACTCCCAGGATCCCGTAGGCATCCAGCATCTTACTGTACGTGTTCTTGATTGCTTCTTTCTCAGCTGAGGCTAGAGAGCACAGTTGAAAATCAGAAAATCATAACCAGAATGTGGATTAAAGGGAACGACATTCACAACTGCACCTACCACTTGCGATTACAAGAACAATGGAATTCAAAATGGAAGGATCTGGAAAGAACCATTTTAGTATGCAGTAGCCCTGCTGAGAATGTTAATTGGGATAGCCGTCATGGCAAACGCTTAGACCGGTCCCTGGTACTATGACCGAACATAACAACCACAGGTGCCCTTTAAGGTAACATCTAAAAAAGGATCTGGACCAGTCTTCATGATGCACAGGACCTCCAAAGGAGGATATCGAGGGTGTCAGGTGACTAAGACTCAAACCTGCCAGGCAGCTGGAAATTGCTAACGGGCAGTTGTGGTGAACGAGGCTGACTTCCACCAGAAGTGACTTGCTCGGCAGTTGCTAAAGACAGCAATTACTTGGAAAGGTTGCGTTTTTCATGAACATCAAGTGAAAAAAGGCACTTACACAGTACAGCAACAGCCCCTGACTCAAACAGGAGACATTCATCACGATTCCTGGTTTCCACCATTACACTGTACGGGGGAGGGTCCAGCTTGTGGTAAATACGATAACCCTTGCTGAAGGCCATTGCTGATCTTCAAGGATAACTGGACCAGATAAATCACACCTAAAAGAAAGAAGAACCTTTCATTTCACAAACAAATGAAAAAACCCACTAATGTAACTAGAGGAGACTGAACAGGTATCACATAAATCCAGGCATGGACTTTCATCTTACACTCAAGCTATCAATACCTCATGTAGCAAGAGTGACTTGCATCACACAAGCAACGCCAGAGCGTCTTTCAGAAGCCAGCTAAATATGCCAAATCGGCAAAAGACCGCAGACACAGGCTTCGCAGCAGGAACTGGGAAACGTATATTTGAATATGTTCTAACCAATGTTATAACCATCAGGCCGCCGATGATGATGATCTACAATTTACTGCAGCATTATCTCGGGTAGTGCAGAGTCCGAAATATCTGCTCGCTTTGCTCGGGTAAAATGATCACTGAACGTTTATTTCTAGTATGATCACTGCTTTCGCCGCATGTAATAACCATCCATAGCATAAAAGACAGCAGGCCCTGTGACTCCTCTTCCCTGCTGACTTGGCCGAGCTTGATGCTCTACAGCCGGATTAGCCGCCAGTGGCATACGGACTACGCGTTTACACGGCCAAGATGGAGAGATTAGCCAAATTTACCACCATTTACCGGTACTCAGGGAATCTTCATCATCCTCCTCATAATCACCACTACCACTACGACTTATTATTGTCAACGTGCCAACCGTAAAGAAGGTCGGATATTTAAACGCAAACCAGAACGTCATAAGCATTAGCAAACTATTTCTGATTATTAGTTTATAAACGGAAATGCAGTGCGAATTAAAACCGACTGTGATAAGGTAGCTAGCCACCGTACTGACATTTTGTATGCACCTAGCCGGACACTGAAAGTCCTTGGGATTGAACAGCGATTTTCGGGAATCCCTTTATTTTTCCCTGGTGTTGTTCTGTTGTATAATCGTAGTCGGGACATTGCCGATATTCTCCGCCGTCGTTATCTACGGGACGCCGTTACCCAGCGGTTATGGAGATAGTTAGCCAGCTAGCTACCATTTCGTGTCCTGCTTTAAAATGACACCTGCCCGCAAGTACGGCAAAATTCCGCCGTCGTTTGACAAACCAAAACCAGGCACCTTTGAACGTAATACTGGTTTCAGCGTATATTAAAAAAAAAAAAAATACATGGGCTATATTTCAAACAGGAACACTTACTACCCCTTCACGCCGCTTCTTCGCCGCCGGATTTTGTCAGGCACAGGATCTCAGCGGTAACAACACGACCCTCCTCCCACTGCACCGGTGACGTAACCTACGTAACGACCGCGTATCCCTCCCACTACACTGTCTGTAGAACAGACGTAACGTCCACGTATCCTTCGCAATCATGCGGAATACGGCTCGCACACGTCGGTCTGTTCGTGAATCCCACGTAATGTCCGCAAGCAGCGTAACCGTACAGCAATGCTCAGAGTGGTATCCTGCGTCCAGAAGAAAATGCAGCCCTTTATACCGGAAGCTTTGAATTCTTTTTATCCTCATGTATTTAATTTTTGAATTAATTCATGAAATTCACGTTGTACAGCTGCATCTGCAGGTAACATAACGATATTCATTGTATATAAGGAAATTCAAGGGACTGAGTTGCCCACATAAATACAAGTTATCCTAACATTTTACGGTAGACTTGCTATTTTCATTTTTCTGGCGCTTTTTGGACTGTTCTATCAAATTTATATCGTCAGACTTATGCATATAAATAAATATGTAAATTTATATTCATGTTGAATGACTGGTTGGAAGACGCAAGGATTAAATGCACATCGCATTGAAGAAATGTATTAATATTCTAATTAACTTTTTTTTCCCCCTGGAAATGATTTCCATATTATGATAAACAGTGCCTCATCCACTCTTGACAGTGATGGCCATTCACAGGATTTACACAACGTGCAACATCTCTTGATTAAGAATTCAAGTGCAAAGTGTGCAGTAGTGGAAGACAAAAACGCGTTATTAAAGAGACGGTAAAGATGTTGAGTGAAAGTGTAAACTGATTGTCATAACAGACAAAATATACAAAATATGATGGAGCAGGGGAGTTTCTAGCTATTGAAAAGATCAGGGTCTAAGTCAAGTTTACCTAGGGCTTGACTTTGTTTCTTTTTGAAGGAAAATTGGCGCCGGGGCTACAGCCCGAGTGATCGGACCTACCGACGCCCATATGAAGGAGCGTTTGTCATTTGTTCAGAACCGTTCATTCGGGTTTAAAATGTTAACAACTGAAACGCAGCTCCCTTGATCAACTCAAGTCGGAAGGCCGGACCCACCTCTGCTCCACCCTGCCCCACCCGGGGAGCCTGACCGGATCGATATGGTATCATGTACGGGTTTACTGAGAATAACCTTATCAGAAAACAACAGTAAAAAATAAACAGTGAGGCAATAAGCTCAGTGGCGGCGCAGTTTTTTTTCTTTTCAATCGAAGCACATTTTGACTGAATTTAGTTTTCCTTATCTTATACGGTCACGTGGTATATTCAGTATTTCCAAACAGATTCCTTAAAAAAAATATTTGAGCATCGATAATCTACATAAGCCCTGCAAAGAAGTTAAACATCATTGGATCATTTGCGCAGGTTTTCCCAAACAAACTGCACGACTGCTGGTGACACGTAATTGACATAAGGTTAAACCAATCAGCGATTCACTGATTATTTTTTAACAACAAATGCGTCCAATCGTAAGCAAGATGATGGCATCGGGAAATGGACGAGTCATAAATTCAGCGCTGCAGTTGCAAATGGATTTAAACTAGAGTGGAATCGATGAAGCCTATTAATCATAATGTAACAGTCACCTTTTAAATCGCGCAACTCAACATAAGGTAAGAAACAGGATGCTTAATGTTATTTATCTAATCCGCAGTTTTGAGCTCTTTAGGAGAAACATCATTAAATAAATCTTTCGTTTGTACGTTTTTGTTTGCTTTCTGGATATGCGGTTTACTTGTTTTTGATTGTCATTTAGGGAGACCTGACAAAAAAGTGAGATTTCTAAAGTGTTTACTTTGTCTTTACTGAGACGGACATTGATGACATGCCGTTTGTTATTTACTTTCCAGTTATTAAAAAGTTTCAGTTTTCTTCCCATTACTTTCTTAAACATAATATATAATAAAACTATATATTTCCGGGCGTTTTCACTTTAAAAAGCGTACTGAAAGGTATACTACTTTGTTTCACGGTTAAGTAAATTAATTTCTTTGCCAGTAGTTGAAATACACTTGATTATGCATCAGAGTCTTTGTAACTTGCTGCCTGATTGCAAATATTATAATGGTGTTTCAACTATTAAAATGTGAACTAATTCATTGATTAGTTGGGGAGGGGCTGGGGAATTGTAATGGGTTTCCCCACAGATAGAAACCAAACCCCATACTGGATTAGGGTTATGATTCACACCCAGCAATACATAAGCCTTATGTAATTTTGTGTTGCAGTGAATTCGAAGCAGAACTGTGGCCCGAAGAATGAAGGGACTGTATTTTGTGGAGCCTGTCGTGGCTCTGTACTCTTTCGCCTGTTTTTTGATCTACCCGCTAGTGTCCCAGTATGTTTACCGGCGAATGTGGCAGGATCTGACCAATACGACTTACCCAGCCACAGACAATGCTTCCAGCTGTATGGGCAACACCAACCGGTCCAGCCATGAGGTCGGTAAATTCCTGAAAATGACATGGACCTGTTTGTATCTGATGTCTGCAGTCTTGTGACAACAAGCACACTTCTGCTAGTAACTTTCAGTTTCCTGAAACATAAAACACCTGCTATCTATGTTTAGGTCGTACTCAAGTGTCACTTCCATTTTTTTTTTTCTTTTCTTTTTAACTTCTTTAAAATTTCGGCTTGTGTTATTTGAGGTCTTCCCAGCATGCACTGCACCGCCTGCTCTTGCTAACAGCGTGTTTTTTGTTTCAGCAGAAAGTGCAAAGGGCGGCTTCGCTCTTCACCCTCTACAACGAGCTATTCTCCATGATTCCCAGCCTCATCGTGACCCTCGTGCTGGTGGCGTACAGTGACCACCGGGGTCGCAAAATCTCCATCGTTCTCCCTCTGCTGGGCAGCCTCGTCTACACGTCCTCCTTCTTGGCCATCTCCTTCTTTGAGCTTAATATCTACCTGCTCATCGTGGCCAACTTTGCCAGCTCCCTGTTCGGTGGCGTAGGCACCCTGCTCGGTGGCTGCTTCTCCTACATCGCCGACCTGTGTAGCGACAGCAAGCAGAAGACCCTACGTATGGCCGGCGTGGACATGGTGCTTGGTCTTCTCTCCGGTGTGGCTTCCATCTCTACAGGATACTTCCTGAGGGCATCCGGATTCAACTGGCCCTTCTTCACCGCCTTTCTCTGCCACACCGCCAACTTGCTGTATGTCGTAGTCCTGCTGGAGGAGACGTGGAAGTCACCTGACCTGCAGGAGATGCGGCCCCCCTTGCAGAAGCTAGTCACCGGCGTCTACCGTCTCTTTGCCCTGGCCAGTCGGAGGAGAAACGTGGTGCTGATTCTCTTACTCCTCGTTTTCTTCACCTACTCCTTCCCCAACATCGGCGGCCTGGCTCTGGTCACCCTCTATGAGCTGAACGAGCCTCTCTGCTGGAGCGAGATCCTCATCGGCTACGGCTCAGCCCTCTCCACCCTCGTGTTCTTTACAAGCTTCATCGGTGTGTTCATCCTCTCCCGCTGCCTGCCCAACGTGGCCATCGTCTTTGTTGGCCTCCTGTCCGTCATGTCCGGGCTGATCATGACCGCGTTTGCCAGAACCACCTTGGTGATGTTCCTTGGTAGGAAGGCTTTTTTCATTCTTCTGTCTGCCTGTAGACTGCGAGCAGTAAAATGGTTAGAGCTGTAGACTTGGGCGGTCATAAACGTTCAGGTTAGAATCCCTGATAAGGCTGTTTCCTTGCAGTAACATTATTGTTCCTTAACTTAGGAAACTGCGTCCATCACCTGCATGCTGGCGCTTAACCATTTCAGCTTTGTGACTTTTTATTTGCACTAATTAAGTAATTTTCCACATCAGATGTTTAGCTCTGGGAACTTTTATGGTTTTATGGTGCCTGAATGTGCAATTAAAACATAAATACTATTGCTCCATTGTGGGTAAATGCACACTTTCTGTCAACACCATTGTCTTATCAAGTAACATGCATTCGTTATTGCATTTTTGATATGTTCTTTATCGGAAAACATATCAGTCTTTTTTTTATAATTGTCACTGAGAATCTGGCCATTTAAAATTGTTTTTTTTTTCCAGCTCTAACCAGTAGATGAGACTGTCTGTGACGTTCTTTTTGTGTTGGTTTAGCAGTGACACATTCTTCTTGGTCTGTGTGTGTGTGTGTGTGTGTGTGTGTGTGTGTGTGTAATAGCTAGCAATTAATTTTCATAATGAGGCTCCTGTCATTATTTCTAACAAGGGAAAAGCCCCATATGAAATGTTTGTTTTCCAGTCAGGGTGCCTATGCTTCTGGCCATCATGCCTGCCCCCGTTTTACGTTCCATGATGTCAAAGATTGTCTCAAAGTCTGAACAAGGTAAGCGGTCTGTGTGACGGCTTCAGAGGTGGAGTGGGCTGGGGGGGGGGGGGGGGGGGGACGGAATGGGGGGGCCGGGGCTCTCCTCTTCCCTGACACAGGAGCCCTCTTTGCCTGCGTGGCCTGCCTGGAGAACCTGAGCAGCAATGTAGCCTTTGCCGTCTTCAACAGCCTATATGCAGCCACCGTGGTCTGGTTCCCTGGCTTTAGCTTTCTGCTGGCGGGTGGCTTGTGTCTGGTGCCCATTGCCTTGCTGGGGTGAGCTGCTGCCGTCGTGCTTATCTTACAGAAGGCGACACGCGTAGCATGTAGCTCTTTGATTAGCGCGTTTGCTGACATATTTGGGGGCTCGTAGCGGTTTAACTTCCGAAGCCCAAGAGTTGCCGTACTTCATTTATGTGACATGGAGTGATTTAACTGATAGACAGGAAAAGTGTTGCTTTAAGTTGCCTGTGCAGGGATAAGGAGACGCTTAAGAAATGCCATCACCTGCTCGGGATTTCAGACGCTGAACACTCTAGTGCCCTTAAGAGAGAGTAACCCTGCCAAGTGGCGGGCGCTCAACCATGGGCCTGATCCTTATGCCGGTCACACCCCCTCTTCAGACATGTTTTTTGTGGTCATCAGTGTGAGGCTGCATGTCCTGCGTACGACGGCTTGTTAACTGTGTAGTTCCTGTTTCCTGAGTCACTGTGCCATAAGGTGACAAAGGCTATATTGTGAGGTATTAGTACTGGCTCATGGACAGCTTATGGGATTCCCGAGTCGGTGGAATATTTTCTTAGCGCCCCAAAATGCCGCTCGGCCATAAAAACGAGAGGTGAGCTAATTAGTCCAGTAATTAGGCCGTATATGTTAAGGGTGATGTGAGCGCAGCGAACTGGGGCTCCAGTAGACCTCTTTTCAGAGATGCAATACGCCTTCGTGTCCAGTTGCTGGTCCCAGTCCAAAAAAATATATATGCCAGTGTTGGGTTTCTCGCCCGAACAGTGCGGTGGCATTCCTGGGTCCGGATGAAGCGGCTGAAGCAGAAGCTCTTATCGCTGGGGAGGAAGCTGGTGGTGCACCGTCCATCTGAGATCCGACCAGGCATTCGAGCGGAACGGCGGCGTATCCTCTGACCTCCCCGAATATTCCCCGAACACGTGTGGTGTCTTAGGGTAGGGTAGAGCAGCGCAGTCGCACCCTTGCTGTTTGAAACCAAAGGTCACTGTTAGCACTGCTTTGGAAACCGGCCCCATGTAGTTGGGGGTTCTTCCTATGGATTATGGTGTGTGGTGTTTCACAATCCATAGCTTCGAATTACGGTCCCTGTTTCCATGGCAAGTGTGAATGTTCACCCATGTGTGAATATTAAGCACTTTTCGTAGAAATATATTTTCCTATGCCGTACAGGCTATTTTTGCTGGTCTGATTACTGTGACAGGCATCGTTATAGTTTAACCGTAAGTTCAGCTTCTGTTTGTTTCTGCTGTCAGACAATTTTAAGTCATCATTCAGATGTAAAGCAAAACACGTAATTTAATAAATAAAATACTTCAATAAGTAATTAAAATGCACTTCCATTGGGAAGTGGACCAACCGATAATTTATATACAGCTGTAGTCTGCCTAGGTCAGGATTTCAGAATGATGGCTAAAGATGAAAGGCACCTTAAATTCTGTCAGTGCAGTGCATCTTTTTGTCAGTGCAGTGCATCTTTTTCCCCCACTGTAATCCTATGATAAGGTTAGTTCAGTGCAATTTTTGAATTTTCAAAAATTTAGATAAATTCAAATGACTATTTAATTATATAAACAATTTTTGTTCATTGTTTGTAACATGTGATTATGAATTATGGCCATCAGAATGATGGCTAATGGTAAAATCTTGTATGTTTTTATATATTTTTTTCAGATGACTTAATCCAAATGTGTACGAAATCATTTAAGCAAGTAGAATGCAATATTTGGATGTATTTCTGCTTTGATCATTTTATGCCGGCATATCTTTGGGTGAAGCCAGGGAGACCGATTATGGTTAATATAATGTCTCTGAAATATTCTGCTCAAAGCCTGACCAACGAGGCAAGTCCAGTTTGTTGATCAAGGCACTTTTCAGATAACTAGAAACGACTTTAAAAGAGCCAAGAAGCTCCACTTTACTAATTTAACAGCCTAACCATAACATAATGGTGCCGCTGTATTTCAGGTTATTCTTTTCCCGTGGAAATACCCTTGACAGTGGTCAATTGTTCAGAGCTCGTTAGCCGTTTAGTTTCGCACAACATGTGATGCTGAGAGTAAACTACAGTATTTTCCGAGTGCAATTTCACACTTTACCGCAAGATGTCAGGCTTTGACAGCAAAATCCACAATTTCTTTTATATAACAAAGAAGTTGGGGTTTTGTGATGTAGAATAGTCAAAAATCATAAATCTTAGCATTACATTAAAACAGCTTGTATATGTTCCAATGAAATTTCGATGCTTAATGTGAATTCCGAATCTACGGGAAGCGCAACCGTAAAATAAAAAGCAGATGCTGCATATTTTCTGAATATTATTTTCTGTCCTTTGATTGTTGCCTGTAATGCATGACTGTTAAAGCATCGCTTATTTATTGAGCATGTCCTGCTGTTTCCATCTGTCTACTTGTTGGGAGATTTGTCATTTATTGTTAGCGAAGGTCCTCGATCCGCCAGCTCAGTGAAGGCGCACTTGCTAACGTACGTGTCATGGCGGTGGATAATATCGTACCTTTTGTACAACTGGCATGTAAGCGTGTGCTGTACTGGGAAATCCCATTACAAAAATACTTGAATTTTTTTTTAATTTTCATTTTTTGGGTATTCCTTTTGGGTCTTGTTTTCTTATCATACATGTAACAATTAAATCACACCACCATTATCTAGCGACTCAAAAGATAACGTCACAAGCGCGGAAAGACACGTCACTACTCCGCCGTTCATCAGTAGGAAAATGACGGAATTTAAGTGAAAATTGCCAGTGCACAATACCCTCTCACCTATTATAGCTGGTCATTAGTCTTTGTCGACAGATTGTCTCAACGTGATTTGTATTGTGTGTGCTGTTTAATATCCCTTTATACCGGAGGCTTTTTTGTCAACTTCCAACTAGGTCACGATTTTAATTATATTATAAATAAAGTTAAGCTGTATATTCTCTTATTTATAAGTGCATGCATTTATGAAAATCAGATTCAAAGTGAAGCCGTTTGATTGACCGAATTGATTAAGCTAGCTCAGGTTTTGCTGGCAATTGCATTAATTTTTACCTTCAAGCTGCACTGGAATGCAATCAGACCCATAACTGCTCACAGAAAGCGCACGTGAAGCGTGTGCTGATTCATCTCCATTCCGCGTGTTTTGATGACAATCTGTGAAAGATGTCCAGAAGGCAAATGCGGCATATAGGCTACTTTACTTAAAATACACGTTAGATATTCAGATTTCCGTAGCGGTTTCAGCGTCGCCATCATTAGGTCACTGTCGCATGTCACTCATCCGGCGGTCAGGTGTTCATTAACCTTCGGGTTTCTCTGCTTTCATCAAGAGGGTGTTCATTTCCGATACATCTTTAGGTATCAATCTGCCTTGCTGAAGGTATAGAGAAAGCTTCTCTTTACCATATTATACCTTAACAATAACACTGGTATATGGTGATTTTGGAGCAAACAATGTATGAATGGTTTTATATTAAGTTTAAGGTGCTGATTAAGAATATGACTTTGGTTTTGCCAGATTGGCTCTAATATCTGAGATATTTAATAGTTCATTAATTAATTAACACAACATGTTTGAAAAGCATTCAGAATTGTAAGAATATTTTTATTTTAGTTACAACTAGTAAGTAAACAGTCTAACATCATACAAAAAAGAAATGTAAAATATTTAACAGTGGCAGGAAAAAGTTATGTATAATTTGATTAAATAATGCAATTAATGTCAATGCTTCAAAAAAGTACTGTGGCTGGTTGAAAAAGACAACTAATGTCTACGAAGTACGATGTGACCCTTGTAAAAAAGTCATCAAACCGGCAACAATGGACTCTAAAGCCATCGACTTGCATATCAGGAGAGAGAAGCACAAGCGTTTTGTAGACAGTTGGACAACAACTTTCCCCATTCAGTTGTTTGCCAGTCCTGCAAGTACATCCTCTACAGATAGACCTACACCCGCTTTGGTAGAGTCTCCAGATCCCACGACAAGCAATGCCTTCAGTACATTCTCCTCAACCGACACACTGAAAGCAGAAGTGCTATGGG
>JAODKE010000040.1:16253502-16264819 GCA_026779605.1 Mormyrus hasselquistii | reverse complement strand
GTGGAGGACAGAGGAGAGGTGCGGGGGGGGGAAGCTGTGGTGGTGGGGGGCGGATGGGGGGGGGGGGGGGGGGGGGAGGTGGGTCCCCCTAGATTTTGAGACTGGGAGACTGAAGAAAATATCAAAAGGAGTTCAGAGTTGTAATTTTACTACGTGGCTACATGCCTGCATTATCAGCCACATCATCATCCTCGTTCTTTTGCTGATATCTGGCCGTACCTTATCTCTGGGAGAGTGGCCATCTTGCTTTGCCTTTCTTTTGTGGAGATGTCAGCCTAGACTCCTCCCTCCAAACACAGCCGGCAATGCATGACTGCTATTGTCTTCCGATTACTTCACATATTACCCGCTTGTGGGGGGGTGGGGGGGGGGGGGGGGCGTCGGTGTTTTTTCTGCTGTGCCCTCGTCTTTTTGCATTTGCTGCAGTCATTCTTCCACATAATTTTTTTGTGTTTGAAAGCAGGGCCCCTTCCAGATTTGTTTCACTGATGTATTGCGTAAACTTAATGCACTAAAGAAGGACAAATGAGGTCAATGAGGGTCTCCAGTCTCTGCGGTTCACTGTGCATCGAGTCTTAAGCGGGGTGATGGCTTCTCCCTGGTGCGGTATGTTAAGCCTGGCACACCTCCAGGAATAAGAGTGGTGCAGTGGAGCCTTCTGCAGCGTAGAAAAGGAAGGTTGACAGAGGGGTATTTTTCAGAATGAGAATTTTTCATGCCACCATGACCAAGCCCGCTGGTGGAGAATCTTGTTGGTACCGCTTGGTTATAATGCCTTATAATCGACTAAATTAAGAAATAGCGCGAGCAGAAAGTAAACGCAACACACAAAATACACAAGAGGAGTAAATACAAAGTATGTGTAAATACAAAGTATGTGTAAATACAAAGTATGTGGCACAGTAGCTTAAGTAATGCAGTGTGAAACAAATCAACCTACATCTACTGCATACATATAGTACATAACATGCATTATGTGTGATTTTCCTGCCCCAAAAATAGCCCCCTCCCCATGTTTCACTATGTGCCCCCTCCTGCACCTCACCCAGGGGCACCGCTGGTGATTTTGGGCCCCTAACCCAGAACAAATTTTTGGAATCATCCCCCCCCCCGACGCCCCTAACTTCGCTAACTGTAACGTCAGAGGTATCCATCCCTGACATTACCCCTTTTCACACTACAATTATCTGCTATTACACTAACAGAGGGGTGTGGGGTCTTTTCCCATTACTTTCCTGTGGGAGGGGCATTTATTTTTGAGTTTGGGCTTAGATCAGCGCACCCCTGTTCAAGCAAATCATCCCCCTCACCCACACCGCATTTCGGTGGTCTTGACCCCAAACCGCATGACCTCCAGCACACAGACTCCCCTTGTCTGCAAACACTTACCCATCTTCAAAAAGGTTTTATTTTCCATCTTGGGTTTGACACCCCAGCCCCCGCCTCAGTGCACGAAGCTATACTGTGTATCTGCGTTTGATGGAAAATACCGGAAGAGAGTCTGAAACCCAAGCTGCACAGTCTGTTACCCTGTGACACTCGTGGTGAAGTGATCTACACGTATGATATGCAAGGGGATCGAACAGAGGATTTACTTGCTTTGACAACGACAGATCAGTGCAAGTTTTGGTTTCACAATTAGTATTTCTTATAATTGATGACATACTTTTTATCTACTTTATCTTGTAGTTTTTGACATGGAGAAGAAAGAATGCTAGTATGAAAACTGTTGAACTTTTACAGTATTTCCTCTTTTGTAATATTCCTTCCCTCTCTGTTGTCTTTTTTTGAAAGGTGAACTTGATGTTAAAATATTTCTTGGGTGGTTTTCAAGTATGTTTACCTAAAACATTCCGAAAGCACTGGCACAAATATATAAAGCATCACTGACATAATAAATAATAAATAAAAATAAATAAGAATAAAAAGCAAATCAGCTTGATGGTTTAGAAAGCTGCATCCACAATAATTCATAAATAGACAGTCTTCCCAATTTATGAAA
Organism: Mormyrus hasselquistii; assembly: GCA_026779605.1. NCBI lineage: Eukaryota > Metazoa > Chordata > Actinopteri > Osteoglossiformes > Mormyridae > Mormyrus > Mormyrus hasselquistii. The sequence continues at coordinate 16,262,817 of JAODKE010000040.1, read as the reverse complement.
TGATGTCACTATCATTTCATAATATCACTTAAAGTTACAGTGCAGTAGTTGAAAACATTAAATGTTTTTAAATTATGATATTTGGTGTTAATGGGGAAACATCCATCTGAGCATGAGAAATGTTTGAGATTAGCGCTTAACTTTAATTTCAGTAATATAGAATATAACATTTTTAATTTTTAATCCCATTTTTTAATGGGATGTCTGCATAGATGTAAAAATCTTGACGTAAATCATTATCATTATAATATTTTTAAACTGTATGTAAACAATTCATTTCAATGTATCAGTTTATGCTTGGCAAACAGTTACAGGGATGGGGGGGGGGCAAATTCCCCCGTGACAATACGCATGGCCCCCCCAAGCACGTTTACTAGTTGGGTCTGAAATAAATGTATTATTATTATCGAGGGTCCAAAGCAGGAAGTGCTATGGAACCTTATTGGAATTCTTAGGATTATCACTATTATTATTACTATTATTATTATTATTTACATTCATATATGTAGCTAAAATGTTGTGTCCTGGGAACAGGCAAAACACAAACATAAGCACATTTTCTTGAGGGACTTTTAACATGGTGCGCCGGGGGGGGTCGAGTTGCCTCAGTTGGTGCAAAGCAAAGTTAAAGACAGAAAAAAAGTCAAACTTGTGGAAGTCTAAACATGAAATCGGTGTGAGTTACATATCCATAAAAACTGTGAAAAAGTGACTGCAAAGCGTTGCATAAATAGCGGTTTTCAAAATCGTCTTTTGCTTCTTAATACCGGCAATTTAGAGTAATACTTCGAGGAGTTTAAGGTCAGATGCTTCTGGCTCCCCTAACAGAAGAAGTGGCCCCAGCCTGCCCCCCCCCCCCTCCTCCAGTTGGAATGGTCTGGAACCACCACTGGTCCTGTGATGTGGAGTAATTGGCATTCTGGGGCTCGGTCAATGCAGAGATGGTGATTCTTTCTTTATCCTACTTGGGTTGCAAGTTGGAGAACAAAATCCCACAAGGTTCCTGGTCCATTGTTAAAAGGCTTAAGTGTTCCCCAGAAAAGCATCTGTCGCCTTCATCATCACCTGCAGCCTCCTCCAGGAAGCAGAGGGTGTAGCATTGGAGTGAAACCTGGTCTGAAAGCCAGCAACTCACAGGCAACACAATCACACACTAATCAGCCACACTAATCACCGGTGGGATTTGAACTCCCACAGCAAGAAGTGTAAGGCAGCCGCTAAAAACGCCATCTATTCAATTTAGTATTGATTTCCCTCTGTGCCCTGGGTGGCAAGGACTTCATTATAATAATCTAGCATGCATTACCCACCACTTTGGTTACATGAAAGGGCAGTATATGGGATTTTGGTCAGGGAAACCACTTTTTATACGCCGTGCCTTTTATGACCTCCAGGGGGCCCAAGGGGGCATCAGTCATTTATATATCTATATCTGTCATTAAAGACATGAGCCGCAGACATTGTGTGTGAGCTGTGTGTGGAGTATACCACATATTCATATAAAACAAGCCCCTTCCTTCTTTAGTAGCATCTCACAGCCCCCCCAGACCCCCTACAGGTCTTTTCCACTACTGGAGAATCTCCTCAGTTTATTTGCCATGAGCTCTGCCTCCTTTTGGATTGAAACCTTTTCGCAGCCCGGAAAGTAAATTGACATCTGGGATAGGTACTGCTGCCAGTTGCTGATTTTCTTGTCTGATTTTGGGTCATTTCGGCGACGGCTGGTGTTTTCGCAGAATTTCTCTAATTGTAGTATTTTCATAAACTGAACACATGGCTGACAGAAGCATTAGACTGTGTATAAATCTTGTGGGTGGAATAGCGCAGAGCCGTGACATGGTAATGAGTTATGGTAATGAAAGTTCTGACACCATCTGACATGTGCTTCGTATTAATTACTCTCTGGCAGGCCTTTAGATAAACTTTTCTACCAGATTTCTGGCATGTTATATTTTTTTTGGTCTAACACCTGCTTTCTCAGCATCGAGTCGTATTCATGATGTAAGTGCTGCCTCTGAACTCTTTCTAGGGCACGGCCACGATGTTTTGCCAGTTTATGCTTCCTGTTATGCGTCCCTGAAAAAGTCAGGCTCCGCTCGGGTGATTTAAAGATCCTCAAAGAGCAGGGACAGCATAACAGTGCAAGGATCCAAGAAAAAAGCTCCAAACAACATTACATCTTCAGTTCCTTATACAATTTGCGTGGCAACATTTTACAGTAACTGTTCCCTCATGATGCCTTTATAATGCATTCGTAGGACATTCAGTGCATCGTAAGCAACATGTGAGTACAACTTAACATCCTAACGTACCTTGACAGCTTTAATATATATTGATAACAGACATTGTACAATTATAATGCTAGTTATTATGAAGGTTGAGTAAATGTAAAGTGCTACCATTTGTTTCACCCTCAATCTGTGGTCTCTGTTATAGAATTCTCTTACAAAATTGTGGATACATTCACGCAAACCACTGGGAGCCATTCAATATCCAATCCTCATGTTCTTCAGAAGGGAAGGAATTGAGATTTTGGAACTAATAAGATTCAATTCCTGGAGAAGCTTTTTCTTTTGAAGTGTGGAGGCAGCTACTTTAGATGCATTAGCTTCCCTTTCAGGTCTGGCTTTCCTTCTTCTCTCAAACATTTTTCCAATACAGCAGGAATTTCTAATACAACAGGAATGTAGATCATCAGGAGATATCAGAGGTGCCCTCAAGGCCAGGTCTCCTGGCTCTCAGATTTACACATGAATTCCTAATGAAATACCTTAGCTTTTCTTTATGAAGAAACTCTCTTTGACCTCTGGAGAAGCGGTCAGCTCTACCACCCTTTAAATAATGAGAAGAAGGATCTGATCACGCAGTGGAAGCGGGTGTCGGATGAGATAATGTCATCTAGCGTGAATGAAGACCATGTGTGTGGATGCACGTGTGCGTCCTTTGAGCCGCATTGTTTGACATCGGGACGGAGTCCAGCGTCTACCTTCGCTACGGGTTTAACACGTGTGTCGCCTTCCTTCCTCTCGGTGGAAAAAATCATCAAGGATCATGATGGCAGATCAATCATAGCTTTGCCCCCATGATATCTAGTATCTAATATCTCACACAGCCACATCTTATGATACTTTACTTGGCATCCTTGAGAATTCCTGTCCTTGTCCCTCTTCTCCATGCACACGTGCTCGGGTCCGGTCACGTCCACTCCCACACACACACTCGCACACTTCCATGCACCCGTGTGCACTGGTGCTCATTTCACTTTGTCTTCACTTTCCTTTTTTTTTTTTTTTGGGCAAGTAAAACACTTCCGTTCTTATCCCTGTCAATCTGTGGTGACCAGAGCGTTTTCCTTCTAGGAGACCACTGGGAGTGTCCCGAGCCCAGCAATGACATCTGCCGAAGGAACGACAGCGGAGACGAGATATTCGAAGAAACCGCAGCGCAAGCCGCAAACCAGCGACGGATCTCACGGCCGCGGAACCGGACATTTCCAAGTTTGACTCCTTGATGTGCTTGTATCCCCGGGCAACGGCGGTCAAAAGAGGGATGGCCACCAAACAAATAAAAGCTGAAGTACTTTCTCCCTCTCTGTCTTTCATTCAGAACCTCAGAGAGCTTCCTGTGAAAACATGGCCTGAAATCGAACCTTTAACTTGTTCATCTGTTTATTTTTAGTGCTGCGTGCCAGAGTTGCCGGCTGCTGACAGTATGGATGGAAACGCATATGCTTGAGGACTGCAGGATCACGTCCATCCTTGGGATCCGGAGGCCCGTCGCGCCCCGTGGCTTCTCTAGTCGAGGGAGAGCACGGATCTTGTTCCGCATCTGGCTGCTTCTCTCGCCTTTGTCCCCCCAGTCGCCAAGGACGTTCCTGCACAGTTCCAGTACAAAAGAGTACTGGGGGAAACTCCCTCTCACCCCCAATCCAGTCTTTTTCTGTGGAAGAAGCTCCCATCCAGTAGTTGAGTGATGACAACTGCACCTGGTCACCTGACCTGCTTGCCGGGTCGAAAGCCACCATGGTGTGGATGTTGGGAGGGGGGGGCTGTGCGTGTGGGACCAGGGGCCGGTTCTCATATTGCTAACAGCATGCGATATGTTCCGTACTGGCGCTGCTGCTGAAGATCACGCTTGCATAGGCACCATTTCGAACACCACAAAATATAATACAATATAATATGATAACAAAACTATGATAAGATATGTTTTATCACTGTATTTCTCAATTGGGGGGTCATGACCCAAAAGGGGGTTAAAAGATCCCTTTTAAAAATGACCCCCCCCCCCCCCCCCATAACATACTGCAGGAAACAAACAAATAAATACAACTAACTGAACAGGTGTTGCACATGCAATTAAAGTGGCACTTGACTTTTTCAATGTAAATGATGGAATAATATTTTTCATCCTGGTTAAAGTCCGGATTAAATCGCTTATCGGGGGGAATTTGGTTTAGTAGGCAGGGGATTCTATGGAGACATGCACCAAAGCTTCATATTTTTGCACAATCGCTAGATGTTTCCAGTGGTCTTTTGTAGCGAGGGCTTCCCATTGTGTTTTTGTACGTTGCCATGGAAACAGTGTCATGGCAATGGAGAGTCATTCCTGACACAAACCCTTATTGATTCACTCAGTTTGACCCATTATAAACAGCCCTGTGTGTGAAAAAAACAAAACAGCTGCTTATTCTTGCTTACAGGGTGGGACAATAATGGGCCATTGTGAACTTATCAGTACCAAGTAATAATAATAATTCTGTAGAATAATAAGAAAATGGAATGCAGAAATAACAAATAAGTGTACCTGTTTGACCTTAAATTGTCATTACTCTATTAATCGGTTGTCAGATTCCATCAACACTCAATGATAAACTGCTAAATAGCGTTACTTGCGACACAATTGCAAATGACTGCCAAAACACAGAAACAAAGGAGGGGTATTTGTATTTTAAGGGGAAGAATAAAATAGCTAAAGGCTGAATGTTTCTGTGCTGGAATTCCCCTTCTGTGAAATTACTAACTTGTTGAAACTGTTTGCATTCTACTCACTATGATGGATTTAGAAGCAGCAATGTACATTATTGTGTAATAATCTCCTTTGGATCATTCCGATGATTCTCTGGACCATTTTGTTCTATTGAAAAATGTTTAAATGTTTGACAGCTGCATAACTATTTCTGATATAACCATGTGACACATAGCCTTGAGGGGAAACCCATGTCCTGCCAGAGTTTTCCTGAAAAATGCTTAAAAATTATATAGTGAATAGTCCCCAAAGTGGCTTCCTTTAATGAAGGATCCAATAGCCAATACTATTTAGAGCGCCCTGTGTATAGTGTTTACCCAGAATGCAGTGCACCTCTTTGGTAAATTAGAACATCGGCCAAACCCCCGGGCTCTTCGGCCCTGCAGTGGACAGTGTGTCTGATACGGCATATTATTCGGCCCTGCAGTGGACAGTGTGTCTGATACGGCATATTATTCGGCCCTGCAGTGGACAGTGTGTCTGATACGGCATATCAGCAGTCACGTTGCTTTGTCGCACACGAATATGCAACCCTACCCACACATGTACTTGCGTAATAAACTTTGGCTTTGCGTCTGAGGTATAGTCTTTAGATTATGTGAAATACACAGATTTATGGTTTTTCTTGCTATCTGCTTGATTTCATTGAGATTGAAAACTTGATCAAATATTTTACACTTGTACATCCATCCATCCATCTATCCATCCAATTATAAATCTGTGCTCTGAGTACTGCTCTGCATACTTAATTTCATGCAGACAGCACAATTGACACTTAGATGATGCACCGAGATCTTGACCATCTGCATGCACTTCCATGGAATCCAGCTGGATTCCAGCACAACTTGTCTGGCTCTGGACTGTCAGCTGGGACCAGGATGGGGGGGAGGGGTGATTAGGAGATCCTTGAGAGATTGGGCACCTGGGGATGGAGGATCTTCTCTACTGCAGAGGACGAACCCTGAACGCACCACAGGCCCGGATGTGGCCAATGGCACAGCAGCAACGGCTGCAGCTGGTCCTCCTGGCACAGGATTGGCTGGACACCGGACTTCCAAGTAGCTGCATGCTATTACATCATTTTACAAACAGCTCATGCAACAGTTGCTTTCCTTGAAAATAGCACATATTACCTACTCATTTCAATACTCATTACAATACTCAGTACAGTATTAAGTTAATGCAACAGTGTTAAAATGTTGTCACAGTAATAGTTCTGCTTTAATGTAAATAAGTGTCCATCCAGCTTTTTATAAGCGTTTATCCAGGACAGGGTTGTGGTCAGTCCGGCTCCCATCCCAGGAAGCACTAAGAATCAGAGAGGGGGCACCCAGGAAAGATGCTAGTCTATCACTGTATGTGTGCTTTAATTTATGGTTCCACAATGCAAGACCAGCATTGCTGTTCTCTGCTGGCACTTTGCTCCTTTGCATAAGTGTTTTGTTGGTACCCAATAGGCAGATGAGGTCTTTTTGCCCCCCTGCCCCCCACCTCCAGGATTGGGAGATTCAATCTGTTCTGTGGGGGGGGGGGGGGGGTTGCATGCTGTCCCACTCTCCTGTGTCACATGTTTTTACTCTTGATACTCCAGGGTCTTTCCACCGGCCAAAGACTTGCTGTTAGGTAAGCTGGCGCCTGTAAATTGTCCAAATTGTGTGTGTCTGTGTGTGTGTCAGATATACATTACACCAGATGTCCCCACCTTTTCAGTTCCCACAATTTAATAAAAATCTATGACTGCAATCAAAAAAACTAAAAATGCCAAAAGTCTTGTATTTTGTTTGGTTACTTATGTTTAAGGTTAGGGTTGGTGGGGGTTAAGGTTGTCATTGCTGGGAATGGGGATTTCCCAATGAAATGAGTGGCCCCCACAAAGATATGAGTACAGGTCAGAGTGTGTGTGTGTGTGCATGTGTGTGTGTGCGTGGCTCACCATGTGATGGACTGGCATCCCCTCCAGGATGTCCCCCAACCTTGTGCCCATATCCTGACTGGGATTGGCTCCAGGCCCCCAATGACACTGACCAGGATACGCATCTATTAATGGATGGATGGATGGAAATTTTTGCCAATGTGCTGCATAGTAAATAACTGCGTCGAACTACAATTAACAAATACAGAAAGATTTTTGTTAATATCACTACAGTATCTCCTGTACAAACAGTATATTTGTATATCCATCCTGCCATTCCTTAACCTTTACTTCTGTATATACAGCATATATATTTTTAACTTTTATTGTCCACCATGCCACCTCTCACCACTTAACCATTTCATTCATTCATTCATTCATTCATTCATTCATTCATTCATCTGTTTATTTTTCTTCAACTGTTATTTTACTTCACAGTCTAAGGAGTAACCAAATTTTCATTTCATTCCGAGTTATACCTGCATAACTATGCGTGCGATAAATTAATCTTAAATCTTAAAGTAAATATGGAGAAGTGCAACCTGGATGGGGCACCAGTCCATCACACAGAACTTACATGCACAGTCTTTAATGGCGAAGCAGCTGGAGGAAGCTCACAGATGCGTGCAGAACATTTATGTTATTTTACAGTTTAATGATGTCATTTTCAGGGCATTGAGGCAGGTTTCAGTTGTGATGGAATAAATAGGGATTTTAACCACACAATGGTTCACTCGGATCACTGTTTTCCGTCAATGTTACTGGGATTGACAGCAAACATATTCCCATCATTCATTGGTTTGGAAGCGTTATATCTCTCCTTACCTGTTTTTAGTGCAATTAATGAAAGCCTGCTGTCCCGGGAAGCCCACAACAGACGGTCAAGTGAGATACACATGAAATGTGTGACGAACAGAACCGACAATAATTATAACAAGCAGCTACAGACAACAGCTCAAAAGGGTTCGTGGAGAACAGAGTTGAGATCCATCAAGTTCTGAAAAAGAAAAGACAACAGCAATGGAATCACAGGGGCTCCTGAGGGAACCGTTTGACCTGCTGCATCGATGTCGACTCCGGGAAGAAAGAAGAGCATCACTGTTGCTACCCAACAGCAGATGGATACAATTTTGAAAGATTAAACAGATAAGTATTTACATTTCTTCCTCTGCCCTTTATTTATGTTATGAAGAGAGTGCATGCCAAGCCAAGCCAGGCCAGGCCAGGCCTCCTTTTGAGCTTTTTATGATGCTTTCAAAGTAGGAACAAATGAGGTTTCGAAAACAACACGAGTTCACCAGGAGTTTCTAGCTGTCTAATGTAATAGGGCTTTTAACAAAGGGATGCTAACATGATGAACGTGATGACTGAGTATTATTATGAGAATGAGCAGACTCCATCTCACAGGGGAGAAGCTTCTCTCACTGGCAAGTGTATTTATTTGTGGTAATGGGGCTGCTATGTCTATGTATGACATAGAAAATATTTATGTTATTTTTACGTATGCTTAATGTTTAATTACGAAATAGCATTTCCCCCAAGGCATTGTAAGCCTCTTGCAGTATTTTGACGCCTTCCCATTGGCTGTCGAGCGAGTCCTTAAGGTGCCTTTTATTTGGGAACATACAGTAAGTGAAGAAAAGCCAAATTTTTGATAGATCGCAAAAACAAAAAAACACCCACGTCAAACAGCTTCAGGACCAAGGACAAAGGTATCATTTGAGTTAAACTTTATGATCCGAATGAATACCATGATCTTCGTAAACCCACAGTAGGATCGGGAATTGAAGCAGAACAACGCAAATTCCAATCTTCAGGCAAAAGTGTGATGTTGACACTTACATCCTGCTATGGGATTTAAACTTTAAGAGTCCTGTGTTGCGGTTTTAACCTGGAAGAAAGATCAAATAAATGCTGCGGCCACAGTGATTGTCAGCCCTGGATGAAATCCACCCTATTAACGGAACGCCTCTTCCCTCGATGCACTTGAAACAACTAATGCAGCTTCTTTAAGATCTCCTTGTGCGATCCATTTCCTTCAACCCCCTCAGTCAGGGAGGTGGGCCAGGGTAACCGGCAGAGTGCTCCGACTGAGCCGCTACAGATTAACCTGAGTGTAGTTTATGATAGGCGTCAAACGAGGGCCCCAAGCGAAGACAACAATGAATACCGTCCACATCAGTATCACAGTTTTTCTCGATTGCTTGGCACATTTCTCAAATAGCACAATTACAGTTTTTCTCAGTCGCTTTGGTGCGTTTCTCAGAACACTATTAACATTTGCACAGCAGTTAGTGTATTTCTCAAAACAATTAGTGCAAACTGCAAAACCTAGTGGATAGCCTGCAAAAACACGTCACATGCTCAAAATTGAT
>JAODKE010000040.1:16233987-16252966 GCA_026779605.1 Mormyrus hasselquistii | reverse complement strand
ATAGATAGATAGATAGATAGATAGATAGATAGATAGATAGATAGATAGATAGATAGATAGATGGATGGATGGATGGACAGATAGAGACAGAAAGACAAAAAGACAGACAGATAGATAGGAAAAGCTAGGTGATGACCTGGTTATAGGGCAATAAAGCATTTTAAAAGCCCTTAAATCTGTCCTTAAGTAAGATAAGATGAACTCTTACCCTCTGGCACAAGAAAAATAAGGAGGGTTAAAGTCCAAGAAAATTACTAAATTGTTCTCTTCACTTAATATGACAATTTCCCTGGGAGGATCTGGACGGGGAACTAAGCACAGCAGAAAGCTGTCATTTTAGGTTTTACTAAAATAAATGTCATTTCATGTGGTGGCTAAAATTATGGTATGGGAACAGAGAGCTTGTTGGAGCGCAATGAGTCAAGGCGCTGCTGAAATCTAATAAGACAAGCAGATGCTTTGGAAAAAGTAAAAAAGAGGTGCAGCTGAGAGGGTCGATCGGGCTGGATAATGTGGTGTGTTTGTGCGTGTCGGTTATCAAGAAGCTCCATGAAGCGGATTATAAGGGAGGAATTGAACATTTTTCCCATTTAAAGAAGGTAATCAAGTAATATTCAGAATTCCTGAAAAATATGCAGTCTATAAATATAATGTTATATAAATATCGCGGCTGGGTGAGCCGTGACCTGTGGTTGGGTTGACGGAAATATGTAACTGCCAACGTGGATAATTTTTCTGAACATCTTATGACAGTTAACAGAACATGTATGTACTGCCAGTGATCTGTGAGCTTGGAGTGTGCTGGCCCCTAACAGAAGACAGAAGACAGAGTATGAGGGGAAAAAAACAAAACAAAACCGTTTTCTGGTAGCTAGATGGATGATGAAGAAGATGAAAGAGAAAAGATCGACACAAAAATCCTGGTGGATTAATCAATCACAGTATTATAAAGAGGTCCGGACCTGATGATGTGTACAACCAAGATCTAAGATACTCAACACTTAATCTCAGCACAGCACAGGTAAAGGACAGAATCACATTTAAGGTTTTGAAGAACTGTCAGCAGCAGTTGCTAAAAGATTGGTGATTAGATAGATAGATAGATGGATAGATAGATAGATAGATAGATAGATAGATAGATAGATAGATAGATAGATAGATGGGACCATTGATTCCTCACACTAAAGTGAGACACATTAACAACAAAGAACTTAATACTGAAGAAATATAAATTAAGAATAAGAATAAAACAAAAACGTTGCAATAGAAATATCAAAAAGGCAGAATGATATGGGTCATGCCGTGTCATGGTTTACTGTGATCTGCACTCCTGTCCTCAGAAACACATCGATAGACGTGTCGCTCTAGCTTCAGTCCTCCGAGACTGCAAGACCAGCGGTACGACGTACCAGGCAAAGCCCGACCACGTGCAGCTTTGAAGGATTTCCTGGTGGGGGGGGGGTTAGATGGGGTGAAAAGACTTAAGGCACCTAAAACCCACAAGACACAGGCCCAACTAGGAAGACATGCAAGCTTAAGAACAAATACGAGTGCGATAGTGAGATGCTTCAGTTTGTCCTCCAGCACAGTTATAATGTTTAACGGTGTAAAATGATAACCTAAGTAATTTGTTTTGACTAAAAGAATCAGCCAAATGAATGTAGGAAATGCACAATAGTGGATTAGAGGGGAACATAAAGAATCGGTGATGGAAGGTCATCGACTCATGTTGCATCAGAAGAGGTGATCCAGGCAGCCGTCTGAGTCCCGGCCAAGCGACTCTGTTTTCTCTGGATTTGGATCACCATCCGGCGGCCGTGTGTGGTAGCAGATCGGGGTCCCAGCTGTGAGATCAGGCAGTTCCCAGCGGGCCGAGCTGCGCAGTCGGCCTGGCCAGAAACATGCCATTGCGTATGGGCGGTCCCGTGTATCGGATTCTACACGGACACGAGAGCCGAATTCTGCTTTTGCACTTACTGGCTCTGAGTATCAGGAAAATTTGTTGCTGGCATGAAATTTATTGTGTTCGACAAACGATCGTTTGAAAAAGTTTATAAACCCCTTTTAAAAAATCAATTTCTGCAATATACACAAAAAGGAATAATTATGTAAGAATCACGCAGGCTGTCCTGAAGGCTTAAATTCTGAATGCTTTTTAAGGTACAACTGGCCCCCTCCTTACCTAGATTTCAGGATAACCGTTTATAATTTGGGTGGCGCTGTGGCTCAGTAGGTATTCTGGTTTTCATGCTCCTCCTTTCATGCTATGCTGCCTTGTGTCTGCACATTGTTCATAGAGCATGACTGTGTGTGTGTGTGTGTGTATGTGCCCTGCGATGGACTGGCATCCAGTTCAAATCGGCTTTACTTGTCAAACCATCCATATACAGGTATAGAGTGTCAGATACAACAGCACTGGCGATGGAAGAATCATCTATAACCCTTGTTTACATACCTCCGAGGACAGTCTGGTGAGTGGTCTACAGTCCCCAGTGGTTGGTCACAATCTGAACGATGGGAGGCAATTTTTCAGAACCTTCTTAGAGGGTCAGGTTACAGTCATGCTGTGTAAAGTTCATACACCCACGTAAATGTCTCTCTTTGCCTGTTTGTTGGCTCATGGATATATGAGAACACTCTTTGCATTGTGGAATCCTGGTCAAATGTCAACAGCCCAATAGCGCCGCCCTGGTGGTCGCGCCTTGCGATGAGCTGTGTCTGCTGAGCATGGAGAATATCCCAGTGCAGCATCAGAAAAGTCGTCTTTCTCAAGCTAAAATCCACCATCCAGCTTTCCTGCCACTAATACACTTAATTATTTATAAAAGAATTTTTTTGGTTGTAGATAATTAAGTAATTAGCCTTTTAGAGGACAGACACATTAACTCTGAAAAGGGAGAGCTTCTGTAAGTGCTAGAAAAGGAGGAACAAGTGAAACAAAGGCAAACTACTGTAGAAGCAACACATTGGGCAGAAACATGATCTACCTGATCCCATGTGATCTGGCTCCCTTGCTTTTGCTATTGGTCCATCGTCTACTGCTTATGTGGACCTGAGTGTATTTATATTATATTATATTATATTAGACGTTACTTCTTTTTTACATTCTTCTGCGCAAACATTTGAGAATGAACTCACATGTCCAGTTTTTTTTTCCACCGCAGTTGCACTGAGAAAATTAAAAGTCTTTACCATTACGGTTTGGCACAAGTCTGGGTGTTTTTTTTCTTCTTCCCTGCACCCCCACAGCCTAAAAACTGTCTAACCACCCAGCTTCCTCACATCCAAATGAAGCCCTCACTCCCAACACTGCGCCCCCCCCCCCCACTCCCCTGCCATAGGGGCGATGAGATCTGAGGCATGCGACTGTAACTCCAGATGGATACAAATAACAGAGCTGCGCTCCAATCTAAATATCTCTGTTTCTTATTTAATAGGACCTGGTGACTAATATCTGACGTGACAGCACTGCAAAGTGCACTGTCACGCCAACTGTGTCTCAGATAAGTTTGGAATTAGCTGCAGATAGTAGTTTTCCTGACAAATCATTGGGTCTTGGGTTAGAGAAAAGAGCAGGAAAACATGTCCTCGCAGTAGTGAACTGTCAGGACGCCCCTCTCTACCTGTTTCTCTTAAATCCACGTCTTTAGGTGCCTGGAACTGTCAGGATGGGTCCCTGCCTGCCACTTTTCCATTATGTCTGTCAATTCCCTGTTTAGCCAGCTGGTGTCGCTGGTCATCCTGTTCTGTGTTCCCGTTGTTTCCTGTAGTTAGCACCCTAATGTGTGTCCTCTGCTCCTCCGGCTGCCACATGGCTTAATGGGGCTGTGCGGGTGGCCGTGTCAGCCCGGCTTCTCTTTTGTTGTGGGTTTGAGCCTGGCCAGCCTGTTTGTAATTTTGAATGTTTATGTTTTATTATTTTCTTGATCCATGTATCTGTGCTATGGTCTCCTAGCTGTTCCCTGTTTTTGCTAATATTCCGTTACTCTTGTTTTCTAGTCTCCCTTTCTGTTTTGATCATTTATCTGTTGATTTCCTCACCTGTGCTTGTGTTGGTCATTGGGTATTTGCTTCTGTTCTACTATGGTTGTTCCTGGGTTGCTCCCTGCCTTGGTTTTTGCATATTATTTACTTTGTTTTTGACCTCTCATGGTTGTTTTGTCTCTCATGTTTTTTGGGGTCATTAATTCACTTTTTATAAGCCACTACATGGACCATCCATCCTTCATCATGTCCATCCATAACTGAAACATACTTTTAACCAAAGAACTTTTTTCTGAACATTCTGTGGCATTCACGAGTAAGTGCTCTCACCAAACTTGCAAATCTGATTGTTCTTAGTGAAAGCAGACAACAAACAATATAAATACGGTCACATACCTCCCCTTCCCCCCAACCCTCTCCCATCTGTAATTACCCCCCCACAAAGACAACAGCCCACATCAGAGGAGTGAAAAATCCATGTGTCAAAACCAAAATGGAAACGCATTAGTGTGAACTGAATTCACTAAAGACAAAACAACTTTACCTTCTCGTTGGTGGGCACTTTGTTACTTTTGTTAACTTCACTGGAGTACAGGATGAAAGCCTCACGGCCCTGCGGATGTGTCAGTTTTAAAGGGAAGACTTTCCCTTGGGTTTGGTAAGATTTTAGCTTTTTCGTCCCGCTAACATCAGTCAGTGCGAGTGGTGATTTCTGGTAGCTGTGAGATGCAAAGAATTCGAATGCTGAGACGGTTCAATTTGTGATAAAAATGGACTTACAGCACACGTGGCGCACAAACCGCAAATAAACAAAGCTTTTCTGGTAGCTTAAACTTACAGACATGAAGCAAACTTAACATTATAAGAAATGTCTAACAGATGCTCCGACTCCTCTGTGTTTAGACACGTCTTGGCTGTCAGGGATCAGAACCAGTACACATCAGGGGTCAAAGGTCCAGGGTTCGGCGACATCCGACTCGCCCACATTGCGAACTACAGGACACAACTTTGAACCACGTCCTGTTCCTGATTTCATTTTTGTGGCTCAAAAGAAGGAATTCCCTGCGTTACAATGAGAACCTCGTTATGATTACGCTGGATGTGCTGTTAAAATATTCTCACACCAACACACTGCTTCAGCGTTCACTCGCAGTCCTCAGAAAGCCTTTTTTTTTTCCTGAACAGAATACACTATTTGTTTTCAGTGATTGTGAACTGCCACAGATATTTCATTTTGTCTATCATCACCCTGGCGACTATCCTGTCCTGAACCTTCTGAACTGCATTTTCTTTGTGTACAGTCTCCTTGCCAGGCAAATTGTCATTCAACCATCCACAGAACAAATAATTTTCCAGCTTGTATAAATTCAGTATTAGCTTACCTTTTTGTTGCTAGCTTCGTGATATTATACATAAAATGGATTACGTTCTCATCCAGTGCCAGTTATTCCAGTGGGGTTTACATTCGTTTTGGAAAATAATATGTATTTCAGCAAATGAAAACCTCAAGGTTCCAAAAATATGTACATATATCTGCTGTTTACACCCATACTGTGTGGTCTTAATTGTTTTTGTTGCAGGCAATTCCTAGTTTACGGACGAGATCTGTTCCCTAAGTCTGTCTATGGGTTTGCAGGTAAGTTGGAACAATAATAATATAGTGAATAATAATAACAACAACACCAATAATAATAATAATAATAATAATAATAATAATAATAATAATAATAGAAGTAGCTACAATTGGCACTGTACTATACTGAACCTCAAGCTAAGTCACAGAGGATGTGTAATGTTTTCATGAGTGTCACAAACTAGTTTGTACGATTGTTACAAACCATTGTTTTTAATTCACACCTTTGGCAGTCCGTTTGTACACAGACGTTAACCCGGGGACCGCCTGTATTTTCCTTGCTGGTTCGAGTTCATGGCGCTTAGGAAGGATACATGTCTTTGTTTGATTCTGACATGGTTGACATATATGAAGACAGTTGTAGCTTCAAATGGAGATTTTTTTAATATCAAAACTCAGCATAGGGCCATTCTTTTTATCTCTTTAAGGGCGATAAAGACTTCAGTCAGACGCACGTTCTGCTTTGGCTCCAGTGAGTCCCTAAAGCGGACCGGGCGCTAAAGAGTCAGACTGACTTAACAGTCCCCATCCGATGTAGACTGGCAATGTCTTCCCTGTCCCGGGCAAAATGCTCTAGCCACACAGCAAACAAACAACCAACAATGACCAACAGCCAACAACCAACAAGTGAAAAAACAACCAACAGCTAAAGTGTCAGATATAATGCCAAGGAGGTCAGAGTGGCCCAAATCACTCTTACAATCGCCGCAAAAGATTATGGGGAATCAAAGCTGGGCGGCTTAGTTTAGCTGGTGGCGACACAGGAGCCTTTCATAGCATACGACAACCTGCCCGAACCCATTTGCTGGAACGTGGTTCCATTTGCTGGTTCCAGAGGGGGTGCAGGCTGCTGGTTCTCAGGGACACCAAACTCCTGGCATGGTTCCTGGGGCCTGACAGCAGTAAGGGAACCTCTGCCTACAGGCCTTCATGTTGGCATTGGCCTCCCTAAAAGGGTTCCTGGCAATTCAATAACTAGTTCTGAGGCTTATATGTTTCCATGAACGTTTCTCGCGATTAGCATAGCATCTGCGTTAAAGTCGCAAATTCATTATGATGCAAATTGCTTTTTACCGCTTGCAGATGCACTAGCTATCTTCGGCTACACACTCTCCCGCGAGTTAAAAAACAAGCCGCTAACTTGACTGCTTTTTATTAGTTCGCTTTCATTCAACTTCAAGAGCCACAAAAAAAGGGACAGTTGTTTTCAATCGGTTTCGGATCAAAAAAATGTTGGATGAAACATTACAGAGAGAGGGCGTCTGGTTAGTAGAAAGCTGCTGAGGTAATCTGATGTTCAAGAGCTGTGCAAGCAATTAAGGGCATTACATATTTCATAATGCATTATGTGTTTAATAAAACCAACTGCCCCTTCTCACTCCTCTCTGCTCCGCGCTCCGCTTCCAGCCCCTGCCGAGTGAACTCGTCCTAAAGTGACTTTCCGCCTTCCCTTCCATGTACATCTTATTAAGTTAGGATAAGCTCCCAAGACACGCAGAAGTGGGGTGGTTTGAGGAGAGCGATTGCGGACGGACACGACACATACGGAGGACGTGAGCATCGCAGGTTTTCATAAACAAGTTCCGCTCTCCCCCAACTGTTTTGAGTCCCAGTGCCAGAGAGACTTTCAGAGAGCGAACTTTTAATGATGATGGGGCTCACTCTGTTTGTTATTTCTTACGGCGACTTCCATCCTCGCCATGGCAACCATCGACGGTGGTTTTGAGGCTAATCCGTAGTCAAATATCACTGAAATAGCCATTACTGGGTAATTACTGAGGCCTCATGCCTGTGATGTGGGGCAGTGCCCCACCCTCAAAGCGCTATTGCAGATCCATAGGCCGCGGCCCTACCATCTCTTTCCAGCCGTTCTTGCGTCCGTGCCACTGTGCGGTGATGCTGCAGTCCTTCTGCCAATGATTGTAGGATCCCAGTAGTGGCTGAAAAGGACGAATCTGGCAGAACCCTAAAAATGCCTTGCCTGATCGTCTAAATTAAAAAATGAGTACATGCCTTAGGATCCATTTCTGTTCAGTCACTGTTTACTCCTACTCCTTGCCTTTATGCTTCTCTGTTATGTATCTTGTGTCCTGTATTTATTCCTTGTCCACGTTATGCCCTAATTGTTAGTTGCAGAGGTAGGAAATTCAGGTCCACAAAGTACATACCAGGGTTGGGCATTCCGGACTGTATGCATCAATTCCAATCCAAATCAGGAAATGGAACTGGAGTTGGGATCGGAAAAAAACTATGGTGAACAGAATTGAAACTGAATTCAAATTTCAGGGACATTTAAATTCCAACTCCAGTTCCATGTCCTGACTGGGACTGGTGGATTCATTCAGAAATGGCCCCATCCTCTGTACAAATCCAAGCAGTTGTGCATAAAGAGTAACATTCACAGGAGACTCAACTGACTGGTTGAAAAAGAAAACCTTGGCCTGGATTTGCACTTTCCGGACCTGAACTTTCCACCTCTGGTTAGTTGTCTGCTGTCATTGTGTCAGAAACAGCAGCAAAGCTGCGGCAACAAAAATCCCCACCAGCCACGGTCATGTGGCAATAAAGATTGCGATTCTGATTAACATTTAACCACTAATTAACAGGGCAAACAAAGAAGCCGCTTCTCATCCTAATTGTCTTCCCATGAAAAGGGAAATTAATATTTTAATATTTTAATCTGGCTTTGTTCTACAGTGCAAGGTTGGAAAGCAAATAACAGGTTCTCTTGACGCTACCTGGCAGATATACTTTTCCATGCAGGTATGGCAGAAAACGATCATTATTAATGTAATAAAAGATAAAATCTCTTCATCGAGTGTCCATATCTTTAGAAACGGACCACTGTCTGAGGAAATAAATCACAGCGCTCTTGTTTATAGAACAAAATATATGTCTGTAAATATTTGGTAGGATTGTGGTAGAAAAAGCCAAGAACGGAGAAATGT
Source organism: Mormyrus hasselquistii (assembly GCA_026779605.1). Lineage (NCBI taxonomy): Eukaryota > Metazoa > Chordata > Actinopteri > Osteoglossiformes > Mormyridae > Mormyrus > Mormyrus hasselquistii. The sequence continues at coordinate 16,244,401 of JAODKE010000040.1, read as the reverse complement.
AGTGCTCCGAACGCAGGCTGTTACAAGTGGGCTAAACCTTTTATGTATTAAAATCACTGTATTGTTTTTATGTAGTTAAATGTTTATTTATGAAATACCATAAGGAAAGGAATGTAGCACTTGTGCGGTCGCTGTGATTAGCAGAGAAATAGTCCCTTGTTTCAGATAAATATCAAAGAGGACACAGCTGTACTTTAAGGATTACTGTGTAAATTATGGCAGGGTAATTATGGTTAATTTGACATGGGGAAATATAAGTCAACTATACATACATATATATATATATATATATATACACTCATGCATATATACTTCAAGCTGTCATCTTTAATGAACAATAGATACCTTCGTAATGCACGATACTGATCAACACAAGAGTTAATAAAGCATTACAGCAACTTCTACTGGCAGTCATAAGGCATTATAGTGTTTATGGTGATTATAATATTTCAATGAAGCTCTCATCTGTCATGCATTTAGATCTGTACCTTCATGCAGCGGTTCTCCATGATAAAGGTATTTATAATACATGACAGATGAGAGCTTCATAGTACAGTCATAATGCATAATACACATGGCTATAATGTGTTGTACCTTTTTATAAATATTTATAGAAGTGTTTATAATGATTTATGAATGTATTGTAATGTGCTATGAATGTGTTCTTTGATTCCCACAGGCACAGCATTAAGAGAGAATGTTACAAAGAAACATAAAATAAGATTAAGGCCGGTCATTCCAATATTAATAATATTCCCTATAAATATACCACATCACCATACCCATATATACCATTGGTAGAGAAGATTAGAGTGGGCCTACATTTTATCCCAGGCAGCAAAAGGTACAAGCTTGATATATTCAAGAGTGCAGCCCATCACAGGGACATACAGTCATACTCTTAGAACCTTTTATAGACAGCACTTAGCTTTCCTGGATGGCTTTGGAGGAACCAGAGAACCGGAAAGAACCCCATGTGACACGAGGAGAACACACTCTGCACCCACAGACCGTGGGGGGGGCAGGACTCAAACCCCCAGCCCTGGAGGTGGGAGGTAATAGTGCCACCTACTGAGCCAGCCGTGACATTACGGCACGGATACGTTACATTACCATATAGAGAGACCTTATGATAATGAGTATTACCACATGCAGAAGAAGAAAGTGCATAAAACTCAAAAAGATTAGGGCTTCCACAACCTCATAATAAACTGTGGCCAACTGGGGGTAAAACAGTGTACAATTACCAAACAAACAAACAAACAAACGAACGAACAAACAAACAAACAAACAAAGGAGCAAACAAACAAACAAAGGAGTAAACAAACAAACAAACAAACAAACAAAGGAACAAACAGATAAATACACCAGTATGACAGTACTAGATGGTGTCAGGAAATCGCTCCGGTTCTCTATATATAATTAATTCTTCATTCAAGGAGACCCTGAAAAAATCCTTCATTTGTTTCACTGTGGCACACTATGACCAGACCTGTGCAGACCCACACTCACAGAGACACACATTCAGACAAGCAGCGCAAATATATACCTCTATCATATCACAGGACTCTTTAATTACCCCATAGCCTCAACCTTGGAGACCAGTTTTCGGCACAATATGTGACTAAATCTCTCCCACCACCTGCGCATCCTCACCTACACACTGAGCAGTGCCAGGAACCAGGCATATGTATGCTGGAGACAGCTTATTTTACTTAGAGCTGTTTTTAGAAGACGCTAAGCTACTAGACCTGCACCATGTCCAGAGGTAGAGATTTCAGGTCCAGAGAGTAGAAATCCAGACCAATATTTTGTTTCAGCCAACCAGTCGAGTGCTCTGTAACTGTGACTCTTTATACTCAACTGGTTGGTTGAAACAAAATATTGGTCTGGATTTCTACTCTCTGGACCTGATATCTCCAACTCTGATCATGCCAAATGCAGGGCTTCACTCAGAATTATTTGATCATTAAATGGCCGTTTCAAACTTATTTACCAGTCTGCCTGTTAGGACCTTCCATTAAAACCATTCGCTTTGTGTAAAACTGCCTTGTTTGTGGAGAATTGAATGTTTCAGCAATTACGTGAAAACAAAAACATATATTGACCCTCCGACACTCATGATGCAGTTCTGTTATAACTTAACTTGGCCTTGTTTTGGAAAGTTCCATCCATTCATTTCCCATGCTGCATATTCAGGTCAGGTTTGTGGAAAGACTACAGTAAGAGGTACAAGGTAGGGGGCACCGGACTGTCACAGGGCACTCATTCACAAACTACAGACAATTTAGAGACAGCAGTTCACCTAAACCATATATAGTGGTAGTTAACCACATGAAGATGGAGAGGACACACACATTTTACATATAGACAGTAATGGGTAATTTAAGTCCAGACCAAGATTTTGTTTTAACCAACCGCATTGCGTGTAAACAGTCACAGTCAGAGTACTCACCTGGTTGCTTGAATCAAAATCTTGGTCTGGACTTTTACTTTCTGGACTTGAACTACCAGCCTCTGTACAACCATAGAGTCACATCCCGACAGTATTAAGCAATGAGCCAATGCTGAACAGTCTCTTATGCGACATTTATTATTACACAACGAATATACACCCAAGCAAAAACTTTAGAATAAAGCCATGAACGGTTTTATCAAAACCTAAAAATGAAGTTGATGTGGTCTTATGTTACACCCTTTAAGTATTTATGCCATACTAAACATGTGATACTAAACATGTGATACTAAACATGTGATACTAAACATGCTGGTGCTTGGTGGTTTTTGTTCACCTTTGTCCTTAATATTATTTGACATATTTAACCATCTTGCCGGAGGACTGGATGAACTCTCTCTAACCTGTATGATCCCTGCTCTTGAAACGTGCATCTGACTATAGCAGCCAAGGTAGTGTGTAAGGGCAGTGCCGATCATCACAAGTCCACGTCTTTTATGCCCTAGTGGAATCCGTAATTAATAAGCCTTGATTGCTACAGATGTAACAAATTTTGGTTGAATCGATTATGCGTCGATCTACAGCTCGCAATCGTTTTTTATGCTTGTGTGTCCAAGCATGTGCTGCCTTGGGTGGCTGGAGCGCTGGGGTCACTTTATTTGGTTTCTTGTACTCACATTGAGCCTGATGTTCACAGTCTAATTAAAGTATCTCCAATCCAAATCAAGTCTGTTCGATACATAGATCTGATTCGGGGTCAGGTGTGTAGACTTGCCCTCTTTAAGACCAGGGTTGGAAAAGCCCAGACCTAAAACTAACAGTACTGATACACAGGGCATGTTTTTGAACAGTGTTGCTTGGGCACTTTCCAATTGATATTGGGAAACGAATTTCTATTTGAATAACTTTCTGTTCGAATGATTGCCAGGTACCCAGATTCAGATGAGTTGCCCTTTGTCTCACCAGGTTGGCATTTGTCCGGCAACATTGCTCAAAAGCTTTGCCCTTTGCATCATTACCTTTTAAAAGTTACACAATTCAGTTTGGGGGGTGGCATTGTGGTACAGTGGTTAGCTCTGTTGCCTCACATCCTTGGGATGGGAGCTGGGTTCCCCTTATGTCATGGTGAGGTTTCCTCTGGGTGCCCCAGTTTTCCCCCACAGTCAAAAACATTTGGAGGTTAATTGTAGTTACCAAATTGCCTGTAGTTGTGCTTGTGTGAATGAATGGTGTGTGAGTGTGTGCCTATGATGTAGTTGTGCTTGTGTGAATGAATGGTGTGTGAGTGTGTGCCTATGATGGATTTATGCCCCATTGTTGTGGATCCCTGCCTTGCACCTCTAACCTCCTGGATCAGCGCTGGGCCGCCTGTGACTATGAATAGGACAAGTGATTACAGAAAATGGATGGATAGACAATCCAGTTTGTTTCTGTTAAGAATTCAACATTTTCCAGTCCAAATGCATATTTCATCTTAAGCAATCTGTATAATGAACAGAACAAAACTATCTAGATCTACGCAAACATAGAGTAAAACTGCGCCTTTGCATAGCTGCAAGAAAATCATGGGTGGATGTTCTAGCATCCAGTCTGATGGGATGGTGTCTTCAGATGACACCAGCACAATGTCCTACTGGACAGGAAAGTGTAAATAACATAACAAAAACAACAAACGGGAAGGAGCAAAGTCTTTTTACACCGGACCCAACCTACTTTATCTTGCTTCACGCTCTTGAACTTGAGACATCTTCCTTTTCCTGCCAAGGTCTTTGTTGCCTGTTTGTTCAGGAAGACCTCGTGATGGGACGCTTGGACTGATAACTGCTTTCGCAAATAATAATGAGAATGTAACATTTGAGTACGATAATTGCTAAAGGAGATTAGAAAAACACACACTGAGTTCAGGATAAGAACAATATGTGGAATACTATTTCAGAGGGCAGGGGACCAGCACCGTTGTAAATTCTGACAGACATTGTGAACAAAATGCAATTTTTGGTCATAATATTTTAAAAAGAAGTCTAAATTGTTTTTTTTTTTTTTGTTTTTTTTTTAACCGCAGACACAGATGAGTCTTGCCGAGATCATGTTTGTCAAGGTACCGGATTGAGAAAGCTGAGCTGACTTCATTTCCAATACATTGTTAGCCATCAGAATCGACAGCAGCTCCCCCTGGTGGGCGGAGTCCTAGGAGCCTGGAGGGACTGGTCTAGAGCAGAATGGCTGCAATGCTGTGCATTAGTTTCCCACGGGGAGTGTGATGTGCTGTTTGTACCCAGGCGGTGGAAGGAAACTGACAGGGGCTGCTGGGCGGCAGCACAGTGTTATGTTGGCAAAGCTACAATGAATGACTCTTGATTCACCTAGATGACCAAAAAAATTGCCAGGAAGTTCTCAGCATTGGGTGTTTCCTGTTTTCCAGAGGCAGACCCCCTGGACAATGAAGGGTAGGGGGGACTTTCATTTGTGTAATTACATATCAGTATAACAGAATTGACGCCATGGGAAAGAAAGTCTACATGCTGAAGTGGGAAATAAAAGGACGTGAACTGAGGTTTTAACACGAAGGAGGTTGTCACCTCCCGCTGGAGCATGCTGGGAAAATCTGTGCTGCTTCCTGTCTGCGAGGTCAGTGATATTTCTGGAATGACCAGGGGCGATTCTAAGATTTGACCTATAGGGGACTCGGCTGTCACTTTCGAAGAAGAAGCGCAGGATGTTGGTGGGGAGGGGGGATATGTAAAGGATATAAAAATATGGGGCAAATCAATAAAATGGATTTAGAAAAATTATTTTTCAGGGTGGCTGAAGCCCTCTGTTATAAGGTCTAGATTGTTTTGACTCTCAGGTTCTCACAGCAGATGCGATGCTCCCCCTCCCCATTTAAAAACGGAAGTTCTTTCGGGCACAGAAAGTCTGAGAAGTCATGAACGTACGTGTCGGTTTCTCTGCTCCCACTGCCGGTTGAAAAGTTACAACCTAGACTGGTTCATGCAATACAGCAATAACACAGTGGCCTGGAACAGAACTGTTTGTTATGCAGGCTTTTCCTTGCTAAAGACAAAATATGCAGTGATTTTCGCATATGAAAATCGCCTGAGGCCTGAGGTGACGGAGCGAGGCCCGGGGGAGTGTAAAAGCAAGCGGCCTAACAGGTCTGTGATTCTCTCTGGGACTAATCCGTTGTGAAGAAATGCTCAGTGACAGGAACCCTTCAGTGAAGCAGCACCATCTCAGCTTCATCCTCTCTTCTGGTACCAGAGCTATATCTTGGTTTCTTCAACATGATGGAGTTTGTCACTAGTCCCCCCCTCTTTTTCACTGAGTGGAACGCTCCGCAGTCAGGAGCTATAAAATTACAGGGAACATCTAACTGAGGCCTGGTCCGCTTGTCTGCAGATCAAACCCAACAAGGCCCAGCAGGGTCCACCTCTGGATCTCTGACCCCCATCTAAGGAAGTCATCTTTCCCTGGCTACCATCTTCCACACTTCTCAGCATTCCAGTTTCCAGCTTACATCATCCTGGAAAAGACTGCAAATAATTACCAGGCAGGGAGTTTCCTCACCTTGTCCTTTACTCTTGGCGCATAAAATGCGCGTCTGTCATGTTGAGTACGCACAGGGTTTCGCATGCTGATTTGCGCCTCAGCCTTTCTGCTCGCACAGGATTAAACTGGATTGTTATTGCAGTGTGTTCGATTCTTTGGTCAGGCAGCTTCATGGGAATGGAAAGCCCTTGCAGGTCTCATGGCTACCATGTGAAAACATGTTGAAATATAAATCACCAAACTCTACGCAGCACGATGCCTAAAACCAGCGTTTTCCTGTTTTCATTCTCTATTTCTGGGCCCTGTTTTTTGAGCTTCTTTTAAGGTAAAGTACAATTCTGTGCATCTAAGTGAGAGGGCAATTTTAAACAGTTTTTGAAAGAAGAAACACAATTTGTTGTATGCTATTTCTGTTTGAGGTCAAAGAATGGAATTAATGGCACAATTATGAAGGATCATAACGTGTATTGAAAATCAGCATTGAGCTTTTATTGCATGGCTGTGTATTAAATGACTGTGATGCACTGGCATCCTGTCCAGGGGATACTCTACCTGGGATAGAGTCCAGGGCACTCTACAACCCTTCAAAGCGGTTTGACCATGGGTGGAATAAATCACATAAAAATTATGCAAGACGATTTCAAACTTTACAGGTAAGAAAGTTTGGGTTAACACTTGCTCAGACATTTCATTAATTATGTTCATTTTAAGATTTTCTTTTGACGGGATCTCTTCACAAGCTGGTTTTGGGTTCAGTATCTTCGAACGCCATTTCTACCTCCTGACTGGCTGCGTGGAATGATGTCACCATCTGCGCAGCCAGCGTACGCAGCCTGTAAATCCTGCTGTGAACGGAAGTCTCTTTCCTGCAATTGTCTTCCTGTTGGCTTTTTCTTCCACCCCTCTAAGAGATCAAATCAAGCAGGACATCACTCACAAAAGGGACATCCCAGAAGATATCAGGAGGAGTGACAACAGGAAGAGAGCAACAGGTCAAGATAGCGACGGGAAGCTCACAACCACTAGAAGCCACTTTCTGCATCATTTACATTTAACAAATTTAACACTTTTGTCCAAAGCAATACACAAGTGAGGCAAAGAGGACATGACACACATACATGCTGTTGAGGAGCCGACTGGACTGTGAATGTAGGCTGAGGTACCAATGACTGCCCAGGTACAAGTGTGTGCATTATCGTAAAAGAAGCTACCAACATAAGACTGAATCAGTTTGCTAGCTAATCGACCTTGGTCACACCCTCATGCAGCGGTGGCCAATCATATCCGCGAAGGGCCGGTGTGTATGCAGGTTTTTGGGGTAACCTGTAGGTCAGCTGTTCAAACCCAGGTGTGAGGACTCTTCAGCCAATCAGTCCCCTAATTAGTAATCTAATTAGGGAGCTGCAGCGAAAACCCTCAGACATAGCGGCCCTTTGCGGATGAGAGTGGCCTCCCCTGACCTAATGCTTTCATTGATTTGAGTCAGCGCTGTGTGTAATGGGCAAGACTCAGAGGTGACTCTCGGGACTCTGGGGGCCTCCATGGGGCCCTGTAACTCCCCCCACCCGACATGGTAACATTTGTTACCCTTATTTTACTGTTAAGTATTAATTACTTAATAATACCAACAAAGACCATTTAATAAGCAGATCAGTTTTCAGTTTTGTGAAAAAACCGAATACATAAATAAAGCAGATTTGTCGTTGCGATGTACTATGTAATCTGCCGCCCTCGGGGGCCCCCCTCCCAGCTCGGGGCCCCAGGCCATTGTCTGCCTGGCCTGTCCTGTCACTGCGCCCCTGGCAAGACCAGAGGATAAATGGACCCTTATTTTCAGCTGTCAGTTCAGTAGAGATGTATAAGTTTACGTTTCACTTAAATGCTCCGGGAGATGCCAAGCCTGCCCTTGCTTTCAAGTCACAACCCCTGTATCGTGTCTCATCTGGGCTTTTGCTTGAATTTCATTTCTCATTTTTCTTAGCCTGACATGTGCTGAATTCGCGGTGGACTCAAATCATCCACCTTCCACCGACCATTAAGTCTCGATTCCCTTTCAGTCTATGTGTCTGTATTTAGTTTTCTTTCTTCCCTATTGCCATTATCCTCCAGACAGGAGAATGGGAGTCTGGAGAAGCAAATGGCTGGGAAGAAGGCCAGGAAACGCCACTGGAAGTGGACTCTCTTCCCCCCTCTGTGAGTGGCGCACGCACAAGGCGTGACCTCATTCCTCTGCTCCACGGGAAGGAAGTACAAGGCTGATTGCCGGGGACACCTGCTTGGAACGGACGCTGGAAAGCGGCTGACAGTGGCAGCGGCTGATGAATAAATGAGAAGATAGATCATTTGCTCAGGTGGGTTATTTAGTCATAGATAAAATAGAAGTACGGGTCTGGTCACATAGTGCAAGCATGTGGCACTGAACGCCTCCTTTGATTTATTAAAATGTTATGTAGAAATAATATCAAATGCTTTTTTGCTATTTAGCCATCATGATTCTCCCAAAGAGCGATGCATTATTCAGCCCTATATGATGCGACATTTATGCAATCCTTGTAGGTGTTGTTCAAAGATTGGCCAGTTGGGGTCTGTGAAAGATTGCAGTCTTGGGGTCTGTGAAAGATCGCAGTCATATGCACTGTGAACTGGACATCCTTTAGATAAAGACCGAGATCAGGTTTTTGAGAAAGACCACCATGAAAACGACCCTGAACTTTTTACCTTTGTATTGTAAACATGGGGGTTTCTCTCCTGAGAATGTTTTTCATTTCACCAATGCAAATTTGTGGCCTTACACTAACCCCACGCCAAGTGATATTACTATAGTAGGTGGCATTAAAACACAAAAACATTATTTCCTATTATCTGTCCATCTATCCATTCTATCATCCATATTGTTTTAATCATATTTTTTAATTATATACTCTTATATCGCTTTAATTTGAATTTTCTTTGTATTATGTATTTTTCTTATGTTTAAAACACTTTGAATGACCACAGTGTATGAAAGGCGCTATATAAATTACTTTGCATAGAAACTTCCATATTCCATATCCAGCACAATGTCATTGCAGTTATATCTTAATATGCAACAGTTAATTCATTTGAACATTCTCCTTCGAGCTAACTAACATAATGATTATACTGCCACAAAACTTCTTAAGCCTGAAACAAGGTTATATTGAAGACGTCTAAATGATCATCTGTAATGCCCTGTAAAAGAGATGTATGTGTGTGGTTCTCCTACATGCTCTGTGACAACTGCTGACTCCAGCATCTGGCCTCCAAGAAACGCTTGTGGCTTTCTGGTACCCGCCACAGCGTCCTCAGACCGCTCGAAATAGCTAAAGGCACAAAGCAAGGTTAGACAATCAACACTACAGCCTGTTACATCACAGACAGAATTAAGCATTTTTATACGCCTTAAAGGTCTGTCAGTCATCTTGCATCTACAATTTGGCACGTTCTCCGCCGTAACTCGGAAGAGTAAAAGGAAAATTTACAGAAGCCTTGTTACTCTGTGCTGTGCGTCAGGAAAACTACATCCGACCTTCAGCAAAACATTGAAAAGCTCCATCTGCTTTGCATTAAAGCAATGTCATTATAATTATCTGCTTAACTATATCCACAATGACTGTGGTATCCTTAAAAAACATGAGCAGATAAAGTGTGCTATTCCTTCTCAGTGATTTAAAATGTTTCTATAAATATAATAAACAGTGTACCTCAATTTTTGACATATTAATGCATGACCAAGCTGATAAATCGTGTCCAAAAAGATTGGCAATTTCAGACTGGATATTTTACAGAAGTTGCAAAAATTACTGCTATCTGGTAGCTAAAATGCTTCCCTAAAGCATCTTCAAAGGGAAAAAATGAATAAATAAGAACTCTTGAAAAAATCAAAATATGTATAAACAAAGTCCTGCACTCTCCTCCCTATGCTGGCTGTCAAATGTAAATGTAATTCAAGTTATTACTTCTCATCTATAACGTCACAAAGAAATTCATCTGCAGCTGTGATCAATTTTCAGTTTTCTGAATATTTTTGTGCTGAATTTCCTGTTTTTGTTTTTCTTTCTTAGAAATTTACCATCCGTCTCTGTAAAGCACTTTGTGACCAGCATGGTTGTAAAATGTGTGATACTTAAAATTCAATTCGATTTGGAAGGCAATGCACAGATTCTTCAGGGGTACGTCATGCACCTAGAGCTCCGAGAAGCGCGACACACGATGCAGTGATCCTGGAGGAACCATGAGAAGCCCAACACACGATGCAGTGATCCCAAAGGAACCATAAGAAGCGCGACACACGATGCAGTGATCCCGGAGGAATCATGAGAAGCGCGACACACGATGAGTGATCCCAAAGGAACCATGAGAAGCGCGACACACGATGAGTGATCCCAAAGG
>JAODKE010000040.1:16193037-16206378 GCA_026779605.1 Mormyrus hasselquistii | reverse complement strand
AGACTGAGGGAGATACTCAGGAAGAGAGACAGAGGAAGGAAGACTGAGGGAGATACTCAGGAAGAGAGACTGAGGAATGAAGACTGAGGGAGATACTCAGGAAGAGAGACAGAGAAAGGAAGACTGAGGGAGAGAGACAGAGGAAGGAAGACTGAGGGAGATACTCAGGAAGAGAGACTGAGAAAGGAAGACAGAGATACAGGGCTGAACAGGACACGTGTTAGGCTGGCTCAGAGGCGCCTTCACTCAGGCAAGAGCAGCTGTTGTTCCAGACTGCCCCCCCCCCCCCCACCTGACTGGATGTTTGTAGGTTCAACCCACAGGAGAGGAAGGCCTCACAGCTGGGCTCTTGATTTGAACTGCTTTAGCAGGCATCCAGTTAGCGAGCCGCTCTGGAAAGGAGCAAGTTGCATTTCCTTGGAATCTAAGCACTTCTGTCTGCGGCAGATATCCGCTCTGCCTTACTTCCACTTTCTATACGTCCGCCTCTCCGAGGAGCTTTAATTGTGTGTGTTCTGAGTTCTTCTGGCGATAGACGCAGTTTGCCGTAGCGCCTTATCCGCTTGCAATTAGCTCTGCGATAAGCGAAACATTAGATTCCGATTTTTCAGAGGCCACCATATCAGCCATCTTTTCTTCGGCTTTCAAACGGCCCTATCTCAAATTCCTTCAGGATTACGCCTTATATACTCTACTATACTTGGATGCAGGCCCCGGCTGTAATCTGCTTGAAGGTCGGGGCAGTCGGTCGGAGAGTGAAACACTCACATTTTAGCACGAGGGTGCTGAGGCCCGAGGGATCGGGGGTCGGGACGTGGCAGCTTGTGAAAAAATCCCGTGGGAGGCGTCAGTCCGTCCGTAGCGGGTGTCGTTTATTCGACACTTGAGTACAGTAGCACAATTCATTTTTATGAAAGGGTTTATTATGCAGATTTATTGACCAGATGTTCACATCCATGATATCCTTTGTGGCTTGTTTGTGTGTCTATACAGAATATTTGTGTACACAGTTTTAGATGTTGGTTTATATTAGACTGTTTGCCTGTGTTATTCTGTTTGTGTTTTGCCACTCGTCGCCGATGAAGTCAAATGATATGAGAGTGCCAGGACTGTAAATTCCGGAAGCTTCCCCTACGAGGGGTGGTCGACAGAGCGATACACAAATGCTAATGAGACAAAAGAACGCCTTCCTGCGTTGTCAGCTTGGCCGACACCATCCAGCGTCAGAAAATAGGGGGAGCGTTTTGTCAGCTTGGCCAACACCAAGAAAGCGAGCGTTTTGCGTGTGCACAGGTAGATTGTCTTTCCTCCCTGTCCTCCTTTCTGCACCCTCGCTTTCCTGCTTGTAAACAGACTCACCACCATCAGATAATTCAAGTTTCCTTAATGCACTCCAGTTCTATTCGTGTTCTCTTCCAGAACCTGATCATTGATACGGTTTCCATGGAAACACAGGGTGAAAGGTTACAGGGATGGTTAAAGTGTTTGTTCTCCGCGCCGTGATAGGTGGGGGTGAGGTAGAAGCACTGGGGCAGGGAAATGGGGAGAACAAGGGGTTTTCTTATTGGGAAGACATTGTTGTACTGTTGCTGCAACAAGCAGAAAGATGCTGCAACATGCCAAATGGCAGAGTGTGCGGGTAAAATGAACGATTAGGGATGCCAAGCAGGTTGCTATGGAAACCTATAACTGTTCGGTGAATTGAGCGAACAAAGAGAAAGAGAGGAGACAGGATGCTTACGCATTACAGGGGAGAATAAATCTCTGCTGCAATTTCGCCGTTTTACGACCAGAGTGAGGTGAGGGATTGAAAATGAAGAGAGTATGGAAAGAAACAGAGAAAAGAGGCTGCTGGTTTTTACTCACGTGCTGTTCAAGTGGTGTCTTTTTAACTTAAATGTTTTTGATGCTCAAGTTCCGTGTTTATTTTTGCTCTGGCGGTAGCGGGACGACGCTCGCTTCAGGGCAATAATAATTTGAATGGAGGGAGAGGGACGTGACACGTGTGCGCACATACGCTTTCTATTTGAACTTCTCCGATCCCTCGTGGATCAGAGGCATCTTCGACTCATTAACTGCGCGCCGCTCGTCCGGCAACACGTGCGTGAGTGTCAGCAGGCAGCGGAGAGCTACGGGGGAGCCGGCAGTTGCTTCAAGGCATGCTGCTTCATCACACGCGCCGCGCTGCTGGGGGGGATGGGGGCGTGTGCGGGCATCCGGGGCCCAATCAAACGTGCCTGCTTCCGCAACCTCACCCAATAGAAGAACAGCTTTTAGTCAGTCGCGAATCGGGAGGCTGACTGTAGGAGCTCCGGCTGAAATCCCAGTTTTGGGAATATTTAAAAAAAATAACTCAGCGAGTCGTTTTTTTTGGCGGAACGAAGAAACCCATAAACCCAATTTTATTTACCTCAAAGGAAATTGGTTATAATATTATACAGCTTGATTTTTCTCCGTAGGAAGTTCTCCGAAAGGCCTTTGTTGGCCCTGCCATCCAGATGCTAGCTATTAAATGCATTAGACTCAGGAGCTAATTAATGCTAAGAAACTCGTTAATGAAAACTTTGATCAGACACGGACTCGGGCAGGGCCAGATACTTGGGGGAGTGTCGGGAAAAGAGGCCTCTAGACCTTGTCCCAGCGTCCCACATGTACGTCAGTTTGAAGAGAATTTTTCCAAGCTTTCAGAAAGGGGAACTTATGTAAAATTACCCGGTGCAGCTAAAAATAAAGCCCGATCCCCTGTGTTTAGCTGATAAATGATACGTTAACAATGCTCTTTGGGTTGCGGTGCTTTGGAAATGAGGTGAGGATAACTGTTACCAGGTTTTTCATTTCTCTGCTCACGTTTGAGGGAATTAGTTTGGGTGAAAGAACTCTGATTCTTATGCCCAATTATAAACCACACTTTTTTTTTCATCTGCCATTTAAAATTCTGTTCTGTATGTGAGTTCAGAACAACTCACTACCACAGCTGATAGTGCCTTTGTCAAAGGCAATTGAAGAGCAAATTTACATTTTTACCAGAATGTGATCCAACAAGGAACTTTCGCTACAACACAGAAATGGTACTTACTCCAAAACCTCAAAACATCACACACGTGCCAAAGACTGATTGTGGTGTGGCAACATGTTCTTCAATTGACACATCTATGCACCACCACCTGGAAGGGATACAAGGTACTGTATGGTACTTCAGGACCCTCTGGCCTGTGGTGAATTATTCTGTAAACTTGTTGAGGATCTGCTCATTTCAAATTCATAAAGTAAAAATCCAGACCATGATTTTGTTTCAACCAACCAGTTGAGTACTCTGTGATTGTAACTCCTTATACACAACTGGTTGGTTGAAACAAAATCATGGTCTGGATTTGTTTTTCCTGTGCCTCTGGTAAAGAGGTGTCAGGAGTCCCGCAGTGCTGTTTTTTGAAGTTCCAAATAGGAGGCCAGTCAAGTTCTCATCAGAGACAGGATGAAGATATGGCGGGGCCTTTATAAAAGCCAGCAAAGTACCCAGCGCCCTGTCAGAGCTCAGTAGGTCCAGGGGCTGGATGTTTAAAGGCAGTCTGTTCAGAATTAGGACCCTGGAGCATGTGAGTCACAGCTGAAGCTGCCACTTGACAAAGCGGACGTTGTCCGAGTCAATCAAGATTCAAGAGCTGGATGGTCTTGCAGAAGAGTGGCTGTGCGCGTGTCACCGAGCTGACCATCAGCCCAGCTGGCAGCACATCAGAGTCGGCAGTAGCAAGAGACACACACACATATTATTAGGCCGACCGTTTAAAGACAGACCCATTTAAGTTTTCCTTTCCTGCAGACTGGAAACACAGCAAGTGAGGATCTGAGGATAATTCCTCTGAATTATAAAGCTAAAGGGGGGGGAGGCAGAAAAATGGGAAATGGAAGGGAAGGAAGACGGAGTCTGTGTGAACGGGGGAAGTGAAAAGGAGGCTGAGGAAAAGAAGGTGAAAGGCAAACCAAGGATGGCGCTTCTCTGAGGCTCATAGGCGCCAGCTGGTCCGGACCCACTGAAGGGCAGGGACTCGTGCTTCAGCACCACACTGTCGCAGGTCTCATGAGCTCTGGGATGGATCTGCAGTGGATGGCATAGGCGGGGGTGCTGCAGGTAACGTTGGAGACGTGCCCATTTACGGAGAGAAGATCGGTAGAGATGGGGGGGCGGGAGGCTGGTAGGGGGGAGGAAGAGGAGGACAGAAGGCTGAGAGCAGCAGCTTTCAGAGAGCACAGGTAAAGCTGCTCTCTGAGGTGTTGGTCAAAGGATCGAGAAAGTGCCAGATTGGGAAGATCTACGAAAAGGAGGGGCTGATTTTAATGAAATGAATTTTAGGAGGGGTAACACAATGCCCCTGGGTAACCCTACAAGGGAGAACCTTGGCTGGCCTCATGTCAGGAACCATGGTGAGGTGGCTTTACATCCGGAAACTTTACCTAATGATCTCTCCCTGAGGTCTCCGCGGAATGAAAGGTAACAACCTTCATTGTGCCACGGAGAGCCTGCAGCCTCCTGAAGGCCGTCAGTCTTTGGGGGGTTCCTATGGTGTTCGTTCTTTCCAGCACACACAAGAGAAAGTCAGTCGTTGCCCTGGAAACGCACTGTGGATGAAGAGAGGAGGGGGGATGATGAAATGATGTATGGTGAAACGAAAAATTAAAGAACAAAATCGCAGTAAAACCATAGAACAGGATTGACCTTGCATCTATGTACATCTGGAGTGTATTTTAAGGGGAAAACCTTTTCATAACTTTGAAGTTTTAGCCTCTAAGTGGATTAAGGTTTTTTTGTTATAATTTTGGGGGAGAGAAGACCTGTACTGTGTTGGAGTTTTTTCATTACTCTGCGTCATGGGGGTTTGGAGAGGGTGGGACACACACATTTCACCGCGTCACATTTGCTGATCGTAAGAGCAGTATGTCTAATTTGATGGTGCAAAGTCCAGACGGCATTTCAGCAACCCACTCTGAATATGCTGCTGACTTTCTGCCGCATCCTTCTGTTTTAGCGGCGACCGGCCTGACAGGGCATTACTGTAACACAAGCACACAGACCCCTGGCCGACGGCAACCTGTCCGTGGCCACGCCCACTCCTTTCACTCTGCACTCCGCTACGTTTCCGCCTGGTCCTTGTCAAGATGGACCCCATATGATGGGGGTCGTCACGGCAACGCCAGAGCTGGGTGGCCGATCAAAGTTTGGAGCGCCAGCTCCCCACCCCCCCACTGCATGTGACCTCTGACCCCAACGGCGAGGCTGTCTACGGTGACAGCTGTCCGGGCTCAGCGGGAACAGTCCGCTCCTTAAGAATCCTTACGGAGAGCCGCTCGCACAGCCAATCGGGCCAATCTGCCTGCGAGATACAGTGATCAGGCGAACGGATGGAGGTGTGTGTGGTAATTAAATGACTATTAACTACACACTATGGCTTGACTTATTCCAGTAAAAAATATGTTCACAATTGCAGGAATGAAAAAAACCTCAAATGATTTGGTCATACTTTTAAAAAGCAGCCCGTGACAGTTTAATTTCACAGATGAAAATTTGTATTTTTTGCATTCAGGGGCGTTGTCATGGAAGCTGAAATGTGGTCTCTCTCCTACAGTCCTTCAGCAAATAGAGCATTGTGCTAAGTCTGCAATGGGGTCGAATACCAGGGAACACACATTAATTGCAACCCTTCCCTCTAATGTAAGTTGTTTTGGATAAAAGTGTCAGAATTGCAACGTGATCTTGGTTTGGGAGGAAGGCTGGTGCGGTGGTGATGCCCGCAGGCATGCTAAGATTTCATGGGAGGTTGTGGAAAGTGGCGTTGGAGTGGGGGTATTGAACTCATCCCCTTCTGGGGACCGGGGGTGTGTTGATGGTAAATGTAAACAATCTTATTCAGCCAATGAAGCATGTTGATGAGCGTGTAGCGTGGACGTGGGTAGGGAGGTCCACCGGCTGGTCGCTTCCCTTCTGCTGAAGCCAGTGGATCACTAGTTAGATGGATATCACTGTCTCCCTGTGCTGTACCAGGCACCCTGCATTACAACCCTAATGATTTGTCTTCAAACACAACCCCACCCCCATTCCACCCTTGATAACATCACACGCATACTTTTTCATTCATTCAAAAAAAATCCTTGCTGAATATTTACCAGGCCGTGTGTCCTCCTACCTGGACTATGCCGGAGTGCTGGAGCCATTTCTCTTGTTTTTTGTTTTGTTTGGCTGTTCTCTTTTGTTTTATTTGGTTGTTTTCTTTTGTTTCGTTTGGTTGTTCCCTTGTTTTGTTTGGCTGTTCTCTTTTGTTTTGTTTGGTTGTTCTCTTTTGTTTTGTTTGGTTGTTCCCTTGTTTTGTTTGGCTGTTCTCTTTTGTTTTGTTTACATCTTTACTACCCTTTGATGTCACAACCTCTACCAGCTGTCAAGTGTATTTGGTCCATAGTCTCTCTATTTAAATATTCTGTATTGCTGTTTTGGTTTTCGAAAAGCGTATCACTAGGACCGACCAAACAACGTTTGCCTATAGGCCACGGAGGAGCAGAAGGTTCAGTAACGGCGTAATTTGCGCTTCTGCCCCCTTCCCATGGAGGGAGGTGTTTGTTAGTCCTCCTCATGCGAAGCCGCCCACCTCCCCACCCCCCCACTGCTTCATCTGGTAACAATCTCCAGGCAAGCTGCTTCTGCCACTGAAAGCCAAATTCACTCAACTGTCGCTGAAATATGGCAGGATGCGAAGCTACGAGGACTGGCGTGTTCCTTGAAAATTGGGGGAATGCCAGACAGCCTCTTCTTAGTTATAATATTTAGAATTAGCGTTGAATTATAATTAAAATGCACTTCTTTTTGGTCCTTTTTGGGACTTTTACAATGGATTTAAATTCGATTAGATTCTTACCCAATTTGCCTTGACTCATAAAAGAAGAGAAAATAAAATAAACATCATGGATGCCCAATATCCATTATCAAAGAGAGACGCAGTTTTTAATAAAACGTTTGGTAAAGCTGAAAAAAATAAATCTTGTCATTTTCTTTACACCAACAAAACCCAAATAGAGATTAGTACCTTTCAGTCTGTCGGAACTTGGGAGGACTTTGCTGTCGTGCTGCAGGAACTGAAGCCCCTTCTTTTTTCTGGTTTGCGGCAGAATGAATCACAGTCCATACCAGCCCAAGGAAAACAGTGAGAGCGAGTCCTGCTGCCAGACTGTCCCTGAAACACTCATGATTAAAAGTACATTAAAAGACGTCTGAGCTATCAGACGGCAGAAAGATCGGTATCGGCTGCTTCCAGGCGAGGCTTATGAAGACCCCTGCTTCCAGAAGCCCACAGAACAGTGCTGGGCCTTCAGTTTGAATCAAAACAGTGGCATAATGTTTTTTTTGGGGGGGGAGGGTGTGTTGTCTGCCCTTCATATTGAGCAAGGACACCACCAGAGGTGGAAAGCTCCGGTCAAGAAAGTACGAATCCAGACCAAAATTTTGTTTCAACTAATCAGTTGAGTACTCTGTGACTCTGCTTGGTTGAAACAAAATCTTGGTCTGGATTTGTGTTTTCTGGACCTGAACTTTCCACCTCTGGACACCAGAGCAGTGGTGAGCCCTAGACACCAAGGTGATATGAAGTTTCATCTCTCTCGATGCGACCCTTCGTTTGGCACTGCATGCGGTCCTGAGTCGACAGTATGCAGCCTGCCGCAGAGAGCATCCCGTCAGAAAGCGGGAAAGATGCTCGAGTCCACCCCCAGAAGATCGTAGGGTGCAGGGTGGCTGTGCCTGCTGGCTCTGACTGTGTTGTCTTTTTATTTTGGATGCAGAAATAAACGTTTTCTAAATATATTCTGTGAGAATGGCAGAGAGCAGGAAGGGAGCAAGGCTTTCCTGTTGTCCTCAAGGGAGGCCTTGTGTGAACATACGTGTGGCCTCACTGACAGCAGAGATCCTGTCAGCTATATGGCCCTTCTTTTCCTTAAAGGCGAAACACGGCTATTCTAATGCTTCTTGGTCTACCTTCTTGGGTTTGTTAACTTGGGAGGTATAAGAGGGGCCATAATCCAATGATATGTTTCAAATTAGTGAGTGACAGGGGATGGGTCACTCTGGCAGCCAATCAGCGTCAAAAGATCAAGAGGAAGCCAGTGCCCCTTTGGTCCCGCCACTGTATACATCCATGGATGCATGACATACACGTGTTATTAACAGGGTCCTGCCACAAGCACGTCTGGCCTTTACTCTGTGGCCGGCTTCTGGAACAGCTACGACGGGCTGCACCTTTCTGGATTAACGCCCCGTTCTTGCGCAGCAGCGAATCACGCGTGTTGCAGTGTCATTGCTCCGCGGGAGAGCTCTTCTGCTCCAGAGATGCAAGGATGCATATCAGAAGATGCGCTTGGCAAGAATCGCGAAATCCGCAACAAATGCTGAAATGCCGAAACATCTGGCTTCGATCCTGTCCTCCGCTTGCACGTGGCCTCGGTGGGGCGGAATCCTGCATCTCGGCGGTTTGCCTTGTAAACGCCGTCTGCCTGGCTGTGAAAGCAGCTGCTCCTCGCATCGGAGAAAATAAAAAGGAGTCCGTTTTGGATTTCAACTAATTGTTTACCGTATCACCCCTGGCTTGTCTAGTATGGGAGCTGTTTTTCTGTGTCCTTGGGGCGTGATCAGTGATTTTTGTTCCTAGAGCAAGTGTTCGATTGGGTCTTACCACTGTGAGTCAATGATGGAGAGCTAAGGGTTTGGGCCCAGTCTCCTGTTACCCATGAGGAAGTGATAATCTGAACATCAGCTGTGTTTGGTTGTGCGTAGTAACTCACTATAACTAGTACATTGGTTCACCATGGAAATCGAGATGGGTTCCATGTGCTTTGCCTTCAGTTTTTCGTCGTAGGATTCCCATGAAGGTGATCAGAGCAGCTTGGAAAGCCTTGCCATAAGTCCCCAGTATGCTCTTCTCTGATTGGTTGTAAGGTGGCAGGTGAGTAGAAGCCATTTTGGAATGCACAGAATGTACGGAAAAACCTTTTGGTTTCCAGATGTTTTTGCAACTTTTGCAAAAAGAAAAAGAGGAAGATTCAAAGATACTCTTATCCCACCACTGCAGTCTGGACCTTCTTAAGGGTTTTGTTGTAAAAAGCCTTCACTTCTCCTTTACCATTTTCCTCCACTATTTCATCTACTCAATTGTCCAGTGTTTGTTGGTTAAGTAATAGGCTTCTTGTTGAATACCAGCCAGGATCAGCTGAAGGCAGAAGTTCAGTCAGTATGAAACTGTCTCCAAAAATTTGATGCTAAAGCAAACGTGGTACCCTGGTAGAATTTCAGGAATATTGGAGCTTATAGAATCCAGCTTTGGATCAGCCTTGGTTCTGCTAAATCAGTAGCTTTTTATTCACTACCCATTTATACCATTTGGAGACTTTCCTCGTATGAATCTCCGAGACTGAAGAGTAATATAATAACTTCCAGCAAACCGCACTGTTCCAGCCCTGGAGCCTCGGCAACATTCTGAGTAGTAATTGATTTCTTTAGGGTTTAGGGTTACGTAAACTGTTATTTTTTACCAAATATGAAACTAGGCATTGTTCCACTTCAGTGAAAATTTGCTTACTTAATTTGTCCTCTGTAATGGACCTGTGACATATTGGACATTTTGCCAAACAGCAAAATATCGTAGCATGTAAAATCTTAATTTTGGTTCCCTGCACTGAGCTGTTCCTGAAAGATTATTCAGTGTGACGAATTCAAAGTTGGTCATGAATATGGTGAGTGCAACTACTTGGGTAAATTGTTATGTATCCAATTTATGTTTTGGAAACCTGCTTGGAATTTAGAAAATCTGGGCTTAGTTGGCTGAATTTGGTGTTTGAGTGTTGTATTGAATAAATGGTAACATTTTACTTAAATCTGTCATCTATAATGCACTATAGATACCTTTATAATGCATTATAATGGTCAGTATAAGAATTAATAAAGCATTACAGCATCTTCTATTGAGAGTCATGAGGCAGGTATAAATATTTTTACTGTAGATATCTATAGTGAAGGTATCTAGAGTGCATTATAGATGAGAGCTTCATAAAGCATTCATAATGCATCATAAACATGGTTATACTGCGTTATGCCTTTTTATAAATATTTATATCTATGTTTATAAGGCTTTACGAAACGTTCCTGAATGAATTTGCTGCTGCAGCTATCATGAGGTGCACCAGTGTTATGTAGAAACAGTGGCACCCGTCACCATTCTGTCAAATGTGCCAGCCGTCCCGGCAATTCAGCGGTTTTCCAGCTCAGAACGGGGTAATTTTTCTGAAGAGTTGTCCAAAAACGGTGGTATTAGAGCGAGACTTAGAGAGCATGGGGCACAAGACTGGGGTAGACGCCGGTCAGGATGCCAGCTCGTCGCAGGGGACATATAGACACAATCGTGCACTATGGGCCATTTAGAGATGCCAATTAGCTGAACTGTGGGATGGATCCTGGAGTTTCCCAGACAAAGGTCCACAAGACAGGGAGAACAAGGAGGGAGAGAAAATAAACTGGACTTCTAATTTTCAGCAATCAGTTCCCCCTCCCCTCCTCCCCCCTCCCCTTTGCTAAGACAACCGTCTGGCAGTTTTTGGCTATAACTGTTGCCTCCCCAGGTGGGACTTTTCAAGATCACCCAACCATAATAAAAGCACAAGTTGTGTGTGCGTGTGTCTGCATGCGTGTATGTGCACTCAGACTTTATTTGTATTTTTTTTAATGCATCTTTGCATATTCAGGGGCAACTGTTGTAAAAATTCAATTAATTTTAGTATTAAGAAGCAGCTGTGGTGATTGCGGTTGAGTTGGGCATTTCTTGGCTCATAACAAACTCAGACATAATCCTTCAGTTGTTGTCAGAAAAAGAAAAAATGCTCCACAGACACCAGCCAGCCGCCCCCGCTGCGACTTAGCGAGTAACATCGTGGTGTCTTGTTTCCAGATGAAGCAGCAAAGACAAAGAAGCAGACATTTACTCTCCTCTGCCTCAATCCCTTCCCTACAATCTGTAATTCATGTCTTTTGTTTTCTTTATCCGTTGCTTTCAAATTGTGATTGGGAAATATAGCATCAAAAAAACAACCAAGTGGCACCAATTAGCTTATGTTGGTTGGATACGTCAGTTGAGACCGATCAAGGAAATCGCCATAATGGCTGCTCTTAAAACTGGCTGGAAAGTGCCCCCGTGAACCCCGTCAAACCCAGCAGGAGATGGGGCTCAGGGGTTCCTCTCCACCCTTGTCTCGAGGGTCATTCTGACAGTCGATGTGTGCAGACGATGTGTCGATGCAGTGGGTTTGTTTACGTAACCTGGACGTGATACTACCAGCCGCACGTGCTCTGAGCTCATCGAGTGCATTTTTCCGAAGAGGAGTTTCCCTCCGTGTGATCCTCCTGCATTTTCTAATTTCCCATTTCTGACTCATGTATAAACCGTGTGTCTTGTTCTGAAGCTGATATGGCAGAATTGCTTGCCTGGGAAGGATTGTGATCACGAGTTGCTGAGCTGTACTCATATACACTGAAGTAGTAGCTTCACTAGACTATAGACTATAGAAATCTGTGGACTATTGAGTAAGACTTTACTCGAGGGGACACAAATGATGTAGTAGTATAATCTGTGGGCTGCTCTGGGAATACCTTAGCATTCACTCAGAGGAGCTGGAGGAGGTGGCTGGTGAGAAGGAGGTCTGGGCATCCCTGTTTAGACTGCTGCTCCTGCTACCTGACCCTGGATAAGCAGCAAAAAATGGGCGGACGGATGAGTAGATGGATTGACACACTCTTACTTAAAGTATTAATTAACCAGGAACTAAGTATCAATTACATACTGATCCCCTGTTGGTTCATCATTAATCAGTCATAACAGTTCATGTATTTCATGCAGTAATATTTGTTCTTGATTTGTGCCCTCTCAAGTAAAGTGTTACAAATTATTGTTAAATTCCGCTAAATAACTCATGTTAGATCTATGTAGTTGGCATGAGAAGTTTTGGCATGAGAGGCATTTAACTGGTTAAATTCATTGAAAGATGGCTAAAAGATACAGACATCAGCCTACAATGGCAGGTGTGTTTTCTTCAGAGCAGGATTCTAAATGCATCTGTCAATCCCGCAATGAGCTGAACATGTGGTACACATGGAGAAGGAAGAGTTGGAGAACAAACAGGAGTCACGTTCGATGGCATAAGAACACGTTTCCATTGGTGAGTCACGGCGCTTTGGACAAGGCGCGTCTCAGGGGTCAGAGGTCAACAGTGGAGATACAGAGATTTGGGCAGGTCTGGGGGGTGGTTAAGCAGACGTGCTGCTGATACTCTCAGGAGTGACACAAAATGATGGCATTTAGGCGCATTCACTGTCCATCAGTCTTTCAGTCCTGGCCAGGAATCATATCTGTCTCAGGCAGTACAGGGCTGAAACTTAGCGCACATCACAGATGGGATGCCAGTCCAGTGTACGGCACATACAGACAGTCATTCACTGCGGACGACGTAGAGACGCACTGTGTGAGAAAACTGGAGCTACTGGAGGAAATTTATGCAGGACAGGGAGAATGTGCAAGGAATGGATGAAAGGGAACCTGATTACCGTTATATAACATTCAAGAGGTCAAAGAGGTGCTGAACTGTTTTCTGAGCCAATCCTCCATGGATTTGTGCTTTTTTTCTAGCTTTCGTCTGCACATCGCGACATGTTTTCTGTGTAAGATAAAAATGAAGATGGAGAGATGAACGGCCATTGGTGGATGCTGTGTGGTGAGTCAGAGAAGGAGATTAGCGTGTAGCATCGCTGCTGCGTAACCTCTGGAAGGAGCGCAGGTCTAAAACCCCAATGCGAGGGAAAGTAAATGGAAAAGTACCAAAGCAGAACAAACAGCTGCAGCAACAGGGAGAAATACATTCATGTAATTGTTCTGTAAACAGAAACAAAGAGCTGGGTTCTGGCGTTTTCCTTAATATTCAAGGGAATTCACTGAAAGATGGCAGATGTCTGTAGGCCAGAGCTGTTCTGCTCCAGGAATAAGGGAAAACGACGCAGTGATGCATCAGCTTACTGCGTTTTTACTGGTGTGGTTGTGTCTTGGAGGGTATTGTCTGCATTTTCGCATGTCCGCCTGGACTGGATGCAGGTATCCTTGGAGGATGCAGGCATGCGAACAGGCTGGGAAGGAGCCTGGAAGGTTGTAGCTAAAAATGTGCTTCCAGTCTAGCTTAAAAATTACAGTGCAGAGTCTTGAGGGAGCCAGGCAATAAGACTGAGG
This sequence comes from Mormyrus hasselquistii, assembly GCA_026779605.1. Lineage (NCBI taxonomy): Eukaryota > Metazoa > Chordata > Actinopteri > Osteoglossiformes > Mormyridae > Mormyrus > Mormyrus hasselquistii. Next base: position 16,193,086 of record JAODKE010000040.1, on the reverse strand, counting down.
AGACAGAACAAATCGGTGAGAAAATTGATGGTAGCATTGATGGTAGCAT
>JAODKE010000040.1:16181967-16192937 GCA_026779605.1 Mormyrus hasselquistii | reverse complement strand
TTGAGGGAGCCAGGCAATAAGACTGAGGAGACAGAACAAATCGGTGAGAAAATTGATGGTAGCATTGATGGTAGCATGCCTGGCAAATTGAAAGGCTTGAATTGTGAGTGGCTGTGTGGAAATGTCCAGGTAACGTTTATCAGAGGATTATTTCTGAAGCTTGGAGCTGATTGTTGGGGCTTCGCAGTGCTGAACTGATACCATGCTTTTTTTCTTTTGGTAAGAACAGTTTGTTGGCAAGATGGTCCAAAATCTGTCACGTGTCACTTGAAAACCAAAACCATTTTAGTCCCTCCTGCGCGCGTGCACATACACACCCACACACACACACACACACACACACACACACACATGTTCACACACACATACATCCACACACACACTCACGCACATGTTCATGTTCACACATACAGAGACACGCACACACACACACACACATGTTCATGTTCATGTTCACACACACACACACACACACACACACACACGCTAAGGCCTGCCAGAATGAAGGGGAGGTGCTTCAGGAGGCTTGGATCACAGCTGATGTACCGGGGGGGGGGGGTGAGGAGACAGCAGTATGGAAATGAGGAGCTGGACGGTCGATCCAAGCTCCTGCCACGCAGTGTTGCTCCTCTGCTGGACCCGTCTGGCACAGTAAGGCTGGAGGTGGTGGGGGTGGGACAATATGTCACAAAACCCAGTGCCGGGGCTTTCTACCAAACCCCGAGCTAAAAGCCACGCCGTGCCGCCGAAGATGCTACTGGGTCCCAGATCGCTTGCGTCATCTTTGTGATTTTTCATACGGAATGTGTTGACACTCCCACAGAAGGTAGCTTCAGGATTCCCACTGAGACATTAAGTATGATTTCATTCACCATTACTTATGGGTGTTATTTATACTTCATTTTCAGTTTTCATATTTATTTGTGTGCCTTTACTTATGTTTATTTTCACTTTAGGCACTTCTTATTTCTCATATTTCTATAAAGCACTCCGACAGACCTTTGTGTTTCAAAACGCGCTATGCGAATGAACTCGACGCAACTTAAGCAGAAAACGCTAACGGTATAATTTGCAGTCATATGCTTTCCTGCCCACTGTATCATCCCATGTCCTTGGTCGCCGTCATGCAGCTTCTGCAAACGAAGTGTCAGCCTTCGCTTATTCAGTCTCGACTCAGCGGTCGTCTCCCGTCTCGGCGACCTGCTCCCAGTCAAGCGTTTTAATATTTAATCTCCCTCTAGGCACTGGTGCTATATCACTGGTGCTATTGACTGTTGGGTGACTGTATTGATACTCAGGAAGCCGCATCACTTTGTATCTCGGCACATGTCATGGAATAAAATTGTCCCTGGGTGATTCAGATGGAACGTTCAAAGGAGTATTATGTCATTACCAGTTGATTCCAATTACGTCTTTTACCCTGGGCAATTGCAAGGCGGTTTTAACCACGTACAGCCGGAGTAACTGCTTCTCCGGTCAGGAGTCATCCACAATAAGGAAATGAGCTAAAACGGGATCAAAAAGGACCTACGGGCATGTTATTAAGTGTGAAGGTCATTTTTTTTTTTTAGCTGCGGTGGGGCATGCGTTCCTGCCGCTTGTTTCCACTTCCTCAGTTCCCCTTTTGAGGGTTGCCGTTTCAATTGTCACCCCCTCCACACCCCCTCCCCCCCAGTGTCCCAGATGAAAGACTCATCACTCCAGGACTCGTGAGAGAGTTTCTTCCGGCCTTCAGCAGACGACCGTTTCAGTTTGCCGGCATTAAAGACGTAATTCATGATTCTAAGGCTCTCCCAGAATGGGATTAAGGGGGAGGATGTCCGCTATGGTAAAACAATGCAGATAATGTCAATTTTCTTTGCATTTTGATGTAAAGGAAGCAACTGTACCTTTACGTCAAGCTCACTGGGTGAAAACTCAGATTCATATCCTGCTGGAGATGTTCATGGTGATGAGTAATGGTAGCATCAATTCCAGTTCACATCTTATTCTGAGGTCAAACTCTCCCCAAATATCAGACAGCCACTTGACTCTTGGACATTTTGCATTTTTTTTTCAATTAATTATCAACTTTTATTAATTGTCCCTAGTGTAGGACGCGCTTCTTGTATCTTCTAGAAGTTTCGACACTGTGTCTAACTAGGGTGACCACCTAATCCATGTCAGGGGACATTCTGAGCTGGCACAGGGTTTGTAAACATTTCAATTAAAAAAGCCCAGATTTCACTTCAGAATTGAGTCCTTGCTGTGTGCTGATTGGTCAGTCTCCGATAATCATGCGTGTGTCACTAATATCGATATGAAACAGCTGGATGAGTCTTTCAGTCAAGGAAGCAAACCAGTAAAAGCACAAGATCAACAAAACCATTCAGCCGAGCATGGCAGCCGAGTCGGTGGTAAAACCTGAAGTAGCTCATGGCGTCCGTCCTGTTATGGATTAGGTGGTCACCCTACGTCTATCTCAGACGGCTGACAGTGGGGAGGGGGTAGGCTCGTCTTGGTGCGGGGGGAATATCATGCCCTCTCCGCCTTCGCCTTTGTCTCGGGAGGAATGTGGTGGATGAGGTGGAGATGAGCCAAAGCGGTGGGATTACTCTGCATTCCGTAGGCGGCTGAACGGCTCTCTGGAAGCCATTACCTGGAATTACCAGGCTACCACGCTTCAAAGGAGCCTTATCTGAAGATGTGATACGCTTGGGATCTGACCCCGAGCACGGCCCGGCGGCCTGGCTGCCATCTCGATATGAGCGCAGCTGCTATGAGCTAAACCCGCTCCTTTATTCTGCCATTCAGCTATACCGGCCAAGAAAACAATGTAATTGTAATAAGCAACCAAGCGGAGCTGTCTTTGCAATCGGCAGCATTTGAAACACAAAGGCATGGGCCATTTTAATTTCTCATTACCCGTTTGAAGCAGAGTGTTCTTAGCACGGTGAGATATAGCGATGGCTTTTTTGGCAAGGTGCGTATAAGCTACGTGCGATTTTCGATGGCGATAATTCGGCGTTTCGGAAATAATGAAAGGAGAGAAAAGGCGTAGCGCCTGAAGCATACGTCTGTTTCGGGGGTTGAAATATGATTTGCCAAAACATCCCAGCAGCAGGCTGTAGGACTCGAAACTACAGGCAGTTTCTGTTATCAGATTTGCAAATCTTCTTTGGCGGTAATACCGTTGGGGGGGAGGGGAGGGGGTCTTCCCACACTGGGCTCAATTCCCATCAGCGTGTTTCGAATCAGGGGTGAAACCCCAGGTGCCAAACTCCCTCAGTGTGGTTATGGAATGACTCACCAATGGTTTTCCAATTCCATATAAAACATGGTTCCATTGTGGATATTCCGTTTCCCATTTTTCCAGTTTTATCTGTTTATGCCGACATAGTTTCACTTTTCCGTATTCTAGTGTCGTTCTTATGGCCTACCTTTAATCCACTGAAACGGTCTGCGGTGGCTGAAAGTTCAGCAGTGGCTGATGGGCATTCCCACGCGAATCGTATCCCAGGCATAAATAAACAAACAACAAAGCGGAGCCCTTTTCGTATTTTGGGAAGTGAACCCTGCCACTCTTTGTCAATCCATCTCTGCTTGTCCCACTGCCATTCAAAGCTGGGGGTGGTCCCTGAGTGACGGATCAGTCTCCTTGGTAACTGTCACTACAGCAAATGAGCCCCCCCTTTCCTTTTCAGACCTCCATTTAGTCAAACAATGTGCCATTTTTCTACCATTAGGTTTACGAGACCCACCGGTGCATGCCCGTCGCATGCGGGCGTGCACGTGAACAGAAATGCACGTGTGCTTGTGGGTGCGGCATTAACCGCGTTTAATAAAAATTGGTACATGAACCTATTGAATGTTCCTCAGAAGCAGCACATCATAATGGACAATTGATTTAATGTCTCAACAGACCAACATTTCAGAGGGCGTCAGCAAAGCCGTGGAGAGTGTGGGGGCTCCGCAAATGGTCATTGTTAGTTTGATTGATGGGTCTTCCTGGCTTCCAGCTTCAATAACGCACCATCCAGGACTGGATCAACAGATACACTTGCTCTGTAGTCTGGGCAAAGAGCGCCAGTCCAAAACCCAGCCCTATTGTGACACCATAACACAACCACACATGCCCCCCCCTCAGTATATCTGAGATCCACTGATTACTGTGTGTAATGAAATACAATACTTTCCCACAGGAGTATGGTGTAGCGTGAGAACTGAATTGAAATTAGAAATTTATTCTGCCTCCATAAATAAGGGTTTTAAATAACAGAGGCTGTCTGGTTTAGCAAAACCTGATGTTCTTTGTATTAGTCCATCATGAAAATAGTGTTCTGCCGTTGTGAGTTACTGTTACATTAAGTAGTAATATTACTCTTGTGGCAAAGTTCAACCATATTTTGAAGAACTTCTAAAAATAAAATTATGATAAATGGAGTGGTGATTGGATATCTGGAAAGGTATGACGGACAGATATAAAGGAACTGAACCATTTAATGGTATCTGGTAAGATATTAAACATAGATTATATTATAAGATACCTCAGTGTGAGTGGATGTACTTTCAGGATGTTTACATTATTTAGAGAAGGAACACTTCTCCACATTCGGTCTCGCCATGTGATTTCTTTATTGTCGAAGTCTGAACAATGGAAAATGTTTCCTGCTTTAGAGCTTTCCAGTTTTAAGGCAGCTCCACACTATCGTCTGAAGAATCGGAGACCTGAGAATGAGTAGATCCAAATTCCTACTAAGAGACTCAAAATAAAATATTAGTCATAGTGTTATGTTACACATTCAAAGTGCTACAAAGCTGGGAAGAAAAGCTTATGTTCGGGTATACAGGGCTCGCAGGTTCATCTGCTGGTTCAGTGGTAGAATAAAGCACATACAGATATCCACATATACAAAGGACACACACACACACTCATCCGTACCTCACAGGGAGCCCATTTGGAATCCACCCCCGTTCCTGTGTGTCTGCAGACACGTGACTCTATAGAAGGTCATTCTACTCCTTCTCACATCATTAGGCACATCCGTCACATTGTGGGCCCACCCACTAGCGATAAAACAGAGAGGGAGGGTGATTGAAAAACAAGCATTTGGGGAGGGAGGGTCTCCTCATCCCACACCGTGGAGGACAGAGCCAAGCGAGAGTCGGAGAGTGAGGTCTATACGTTCCAAACCAGTATTTCAGGATGAACACTGATGTATGGAAGGTGTAGGTCCACATATATACAGCGCTTGAAAAAAATGAAGAGACCACAGCAAAATTTTCAGTTTTACTCATTTCTCTATTTATGGGTATGCTTCTGTATAAAATATGCATTTTTTTTACTAAATCTAGCCTGGCTGTTCCCTGCTTCTCACTGATGAAGAGCTTCTTCCTTGCTTTGTGGGTCTTCAGTCCTGTTTCTAGGAGCCTGTTATGAATTGTCCTACTACTGCGCTTCACACCACTTAATGTTTCCCATTCTTTTTGAAGGTCACTTGAGGTCGTCCTCCGATTCATGAGGCACTGCCAGATAAGATGATGGTCATCTTTGACATTAGAAAGTTGCTCCTGCAGTCTATCTGGCTGGTTTCTGGTCATTCCCAGTGTCTCCTGCTTCACCTTATTCTTGTGTACTGTGGTCTTAGAACTTTGAGCCTGGAAGCAGCCTGACTCACAGTGTAGCCTTTTACCAGCAGAACCAGGATTTAACCAGGATTTAACAATGCAGATTTTTTAAAAATGTAGAGTGATCCCTTAATTTTTGCTGGCAATTCAACACACTGTATATACACATGTATGTGTGTGTGTGTGTGTGTGTGTATGTATTACTATATATGATTACACTAATTGTTGCATTTTCTTGTGCATGTGCAGAATGACAATAAAGCTGACTTTCACTTTCAAGGTTTGAAGACGGACATTTCAGAGGACCTAGTATTTCGTGTTGTTTGCTTGCTTTTACCCTGAAAGACCCGACCCTTGCAAGCTTCTGGGTGGCCAGATATAGCTGATCTGGCTTAAGAGGAGCTTTGGGGCTTTTGATCAGTTTTGGCCTGGGGGGGGACTTACGTACCGAACCCCCTCAAGGGGCAGCTGAATGGCGAAAGTGCCCGTCATCGCCGGGTGGACAAACAAGGTGTCGGACGTGCCAGCGCCTCTGCCACCCAGCGGGCTCATGACACTGGGCAGGATCTGCAGGATAAGCTTGCAGGCGTGAACCGGATCTGTGTTCGAGAGAGGAGGCTTGGCTTGAAGGTCGGCCTCTAGAGGGGGCTTCAGAATCGATCCTCTGTTACTTGTCTAGAGGTTTTATCTGGCAGCATTTTGTATGCATCTCTCTTCTCTGGTCACAAGCGATATGTGCTTCCGCTCCCCATGCTGTGGTCAAAATGAGATGTTTTTGGAACGTTCTCCCGGCTTTTCAGAGACTCTGCAGATCTAATAAACATGTAGATATTCACACTAACAAATGGAAGCAGCCGGTACGAACCCTATAGCTCTGCTTGGCATAAAAATAAAAAATATGGACGATGTGATGTTTCCTGATGAAACAGAACTCCGTCTCTGGCTCTGGAGGACTGTAAGATACACATGAAGAAGAATTTGTTCATATCGGGCACGGTGTGTTGGAGTTCTTCATAAAGAGGAGAGAACAACGTCCTGCCTTGACCCCGTTTCAGTCAGGTTGAGCTTTGCGTGCTGCAAGCTACTAAGCTGTGAACTTAATTTTCTTAAGACCCACTTAGGTCTGCTACTTTAGAATCCCAGTGCTTCGTTAACAATACCTATGTTCTCGCCAAATAATAATCCAATCAGAGTCGTCACAGACGGTCATGTGGCTACTAGAGAAGCACCTTAAAATGACCTCTTGACCTTTCACTGCCTAAGCTTTACATTTACGCTGCTCCTGCTGTGGGGAGAAGACGTTTTCCTTCCTTCTGGAAGAGCCCTGGGAACAAAGGAATGGTCAAAGGAATGGTCTTTCCTCATGGAGAGGAAGAAGCAGCCCCAAGCTTGGTGGATTGGACACAGTGAAGATTCCCAAAGTGGTTATTAACCATCCGCTGTTTTGTCCATCACTAGCTGTCCATGTGTCGTTCAGATATGCATGTGTATGCGTGTTTGTGTGTAGCTCGCATTGCTGGAATCTGGATGGTGTTCAGGAGAGTAACAGTTTTTTTTGTGACGCTTTTGTGAGTTTAACTGAATTCCATTCCATCTTAGTGAGTAATTAAAAAATAATGCTTAAATTAAAGCCAACCCTGAAAGCAAGTCATATATGGTCAGCAAAGTTATGACCTATACAGAGAAACCTAAGCACAAACTTAAATTGCCTTTCTCTGGGGAGACCTATTCTTTGTGCTAGTTGGCTGGTGGAAGTTCCATAACTGGTTAATTTGTCGTTTAAAAGACATGCCGATAACGTTCAACTTCAATACCGGCATTGCACATTCAGCATCTTAAAGCAGGCTGTACGAATCCCGTGGGACTTTCTGTCAATACCTTGATCATGGAGATCTACAGAATGAAATCTGAGTGCTGCTGCAAAGTGTGAACCATCAGGTGGAAATTGACAGACAGGTTAATGAGTTGTGGAAAGGCCTTCGAGTTCCTGTTTTAGCAGAATCTGTCCCTTAATATTTAATTTGAACTTCCCCGAATTCCACATTCAATGACATTAATGTGAACCACAGACATTTTCTTTTTGCTAAAGCCTAAACAATAAAATAAAGTTGTCTGCAGGGTAATGCTTCTGTGCTCAGATGATGGCATCTGTTACTTACTGTGCAAAGGGACAGGACAAAATGGACGGGCAATACGACTAGTGTTTTCCTCTTCATGAACGCGTCATAAATGTGCCTTCTCAAAGATCCTGCTCTACCCACCTCTCTATGCCAAATGCAAGTGACCTCTTGCAGGTTTAGAAGTCAGTGATACAAGAAGCAGACGAAGTTAAAACTGATAGGGCGAAGCCAACCCTGTCGGGGACTCCTGCCGCGCCTCCTCCCCCCTCTTGCTGCCATTAAATGCTGAGCTACGGTTAACACGACACCCGGTTGCAGTTGCTGGCTAAGCTGAAATCCGGGCCTGGTCTGAGACAGACAGAATAGAAGATCACGGCGGCAACCTTCGGAGAGTCGGGAGTCCACTTTAGTAGCTAATTAGTCAGCGTTGATGGTTTTTGCATTATGGAGGACGGTGCCTTAGGAGTTTTTAAAGCTGGGTCGACAGATTGTTTTTCCACGTGATGACTTTCAGGGAAAGTGAAAGTGGCTGCCAGCGATGTCACTGTTCGTTGACGCAGATACTCTGCTACGAAAATGTTGGATTGGACAGTGATAGTGAATGGAACAAACTGCGAAATCAGATTTAGAGATTCACATCAGGTGACAAAAACAGAGAAATGTCTTGAGCAGAAACCTTCTGGAACCTGTCTTATCTGTACCCAGAATCTGCTTGTTTTGCATGGAGCTAACAGTCCCACTATCAAGTGCCAGTAATGAGTATGTGCCTATGAAAAATGTGTAGTCCACAATATCTGGTGCACTGAGCAATGCAGTGACTGCTGTATTCCTGGAAGGGCGGTAAAACGATCTAAGCACCTCAACTGGTTCCACCTCTGTGTTTTCAAAGTCTGGCTGAAACTTCTGGTTCTGATCTTCAAATCAGCTAGAGAATGCAATGTAAAGCTCCACTGCTATTGATTCGTAGACTATTAGCTCTGCCTTCTCATGACAACTCTTCTCTACAGAACCGCTGCCATCTTCTGGTCCAGCTCCTGGAGGCGTCACACTCGCAACTGGCCCCCACCAGCCGTCTCTTGAAATTCAATCTACTTTCGGGACCTTTGATCAGTTTACGCGTTTGTTTCTCCACGGCACTCCAAATAGTTCCTGTCCCGAAATCCTCAGCTTATCATGTGACACCGGAATCTTTGACCCATCAAATCGGCTTAAGTCTTACTGGTGGAGCTACAGTCCAAGAGGTCTCATGATTTGTCGCTAATCCCTAGTCCCCTTCTCATTTTTAATAATTCCTCTGGAACACGGGTGCAGACTCAATTTTCCCTCATGATCACATTGGCCGCTCGAAGAAGGTTAGCGTACCTGACTGACCATTGTGGCACCATCTGGGACCTGTGCGCTGGATATTATAGTTGTTTCACTATAGCTAAGTGGTCCCCCACCCTGATAGACCATAGTTGGTTGCTGATGTCTCCCCTCAATTTAGGCTCGGGTCAGACTTTGACAAATTGCATTCCACAGACATTACCGAGTCACAGATGTACAGACATGGATGGATTTGCAAGTGGGGAGCAGTCATTGGGTCTGGCTCGCCCTGCTTTGGCTTTCTGTGAAGCAGATAGCATCATGTTGCTGCTGGCCCACTGCTGTGACAGGTGCAACTCAATGTGTTGGGCGTAGGAAGGTTTGTCTCGTCTGGAAACTCGAGAGTTCGAGATCCTTACAGAGGAAGTGAAGAAGTGAAAACATCACCAGGATTTTGTATGATGGACCTTGGTGGGGGGTGGAGGGGGTTATGAGATTGAAATAGTTAGTGTGAAATTTTCACCCCCCCCCCCATTTTTGGAATTACTCAACACTTACTGTTGCAATAACCAGCAGGGCCTCCTCTGTTGTGGCACTGCCCCCCCCCTCCCCCCACCCCAGCATGGGGCCATATTTAATCCCATCAGTTACAAAAACCGACGGTCATTTAACCTCATTCGCTCAAGCAGGGTACTTTGCAATGTGTGTGAAAATATAGGCATATGTGTGCATATGTCTGTGTGCACACACGTGTGTGTGCATCCCTGGTAGGAGCTGGTGCTTGTATGCTGGACAGAGTCGCAGAAAAGATGTTCTCAATTTGAGACACCAGTTCTCAGGAAAAAAAAATGTACATCAGCAAGAAATGGAAATACCAGAGTGAAGGCAGTAACCGAATGACTAAATCTGACTGACACGCTTAAAAGGCTTTGCGGCTCACAGTAAAAAAATAGTCATGGAAATTTCACTTTATCGCTATCATTTTTTTCAAGAGCGTCATGTTGAAACATGATTCCGTTACGGCCTGGGATTGAAAATGCGATGCGTAATGAATCATGTGGCGAAGATTAAAAAAAGGTGAGAAAAGAAGGCAAAGCCCCAACAGAGCAGCCATGAAATAAATCCGTTTTCGTCTCATCAAGGGCGCGGTGATGTCACACGTCTCATACGCTTTGACTCTAGCGGTGTCCCCCAGCTCCGGGAGTGGAGAGTCATTTGCCTCATCAACATGACTCCTCATGCGCTTTGAAACTAGCGGTGTCCCCCAGCTCCGGGAGTGGAGACTCCTTTGCCTCATCAACATGACTCCCTCATGCGCTTTGACTCTAGCGGTGTCCCCTAGCTCCGGGAGTGGAGACTCCTTTGCCTCATCTACATGACTCACACCTGACGCCATTGGGGGGCTGGCTTTGGTTTTACTTACCGTGCTGTTTTGGAAAGCCATTTCAGGAGCATTCGGTTGGGTTTTGAGTTGATGTCCCCCCCGTTTGCACCCTCCCTGCTGAGGCCAGCGCCCTTGTGCTGCCTCCGTCTCTTTCTCCCGAGCCCCTGAAGACCCCTGACCTCCTCTGGTTCCCAACATCCATGTTTTTCTTGGGTGTTGTTTCAGCTTTAGGTCACCAAGACTGAACCTTGGAGGGTGGGGGGCGAATGTGTGCCGTTATGTGTATTTATGTGTGCGGTGTTTCCCTCTGCAATTTATGGTTTCTTTCTACCACTGAGCAACTTAATTAGCCAGGGGGCCCTGGGTTTAAAGAACTAAGTGATCTTCTTTGATCTTGCAGAAGTCCAGGCCTGTTCCTCCATACACACACGCATCTTCAGGGTCCTACTTCCAGCTAGGAGAAACAACGCCTCTAAACATGTGGACCACCAAAGGTCCACTCCGGTTTTGTTGTGCTTTTTGACGTAGCAAGTGTTTAACACGTCTCTCCCCCC
>JAODKE010000040.1:16148734-16181946 GCA_026779605.1 Mormyrus hasselquistii | reverse complement strand
CTCCCCCCCCGCCTCCCATGCTAATGACACACACGCACCACAAAAGCTTTTAGCCTGTGTCATTTAATGAGTGTTCCCATGGAAAAAAAAGAGAGATGTTAATTTGCTGGCCCAACAGACAGGGAGGCTGGAGGTGACCCTGCCTCATTAACGTTGATGAGTAATTAGTATTTATTGCCTGGAACCGAATACAAAAGCGGGTTTAACCGTGAATAATAGAGGAGAGAGAGAGAGAGAGAGAGAGCGAGAAGAATAGAAAGTGGGGAATGTGGTTCCCTGACCTCAGCCATGGTGAAAATGGAGTTTGACCTTTGATACTCACCTCTTCCTATAGCTCATTCAGGGACAGGGTGAGTCCAAAGCCAAGAAGTGCCCTGAGCTGCCTGGCTCCGTCCTTCCGGCACTTTCTCAAATAGATCTCAAGTCAAAGTCAAGCTAAGTCAAGAAAAGCGTTATTGTCATCGCAGCCGGGTGTAATACACAATGAAATGAAACAGAATTGCTCCTGAGCATAAGGTGCAACATTCACGGTAGGACAGTGCTAAAAAGAGTTTATGAAGCGCACAAGGCAATTCCTGCAAAGGTTCAGAGTTGCGAGTGTGGTATGCATGTTTGCTTGTAATGCATGGAGATCTTATGCTAACTACATAAGCGTTGTGGCATGTGTATCAATCATTTAAGGCAAGGGGAGACAGATGGAAGATCACTGCCTGTATTTTATACCTAACATAACAGGCAAACTATGTAACACTGGGGAATTATTGCATGGCAGTACTGTCTATGTTTAGGGTGAGACCTTGGCCTTCAGCCAGAGTGATAGCAGTCCACTATACCTGAGTGTGCCTTGCCAACGTAGCCCTCTGATGGTTTATTATTATCTGCTGTGCCTGGGGTATCCAGAGATGGATAGTTTGTGTCCAGAAAGTAAAAATCCAGACCAAGATTTTGTTTTAACCAACCATAAAGAGTTGAAGTTACAAAGTATTCACCTGGTTGGTTGAAACAAAATCTTGGTTCTGGATTGTTACATTCTGGACCTGAATTATCCACCTCTGCTGTCATCCCAGACCACAGGGACCCCGATGACCCCTCCCTCAGTGTGGCCTTGGGTTCTCAGACATGACCGCTGAAGAGCCTCTCTGATGGCTGTCTGTTGGCGAGCCCGAATGCTGTCGCGGTGTTGACGGTTCAGTTGAAGGACAGCTGCTGTGCTCCAGTCACTTCCCTTCCACACAAAGGATAAATTCTCCGTGGTTTAAGAGCCAGCATTGTCTTTAGTGTAGGTAGGAGGATTAAGATTAACCGCCTTAGCTGATGAGGGAAGCTCTTAAGGATTAATTTGTAGAGATTTATTGTGATTTGTCCGCCTCACCGAGGCGCCAACGTCCTGGTTATTGGCCTGTCCCTCCTCTTCACCCTTTGCTTTTCATCAGGGCTTCATTAGAGGGTATGTGGGACCTCAGGGTGACCCGTCTAAGCGATAATGCCAGTGTCCTCTGGGAGAACTCACCACATCTCTGTGTGCGTTTGTGTATGAGCGATGTGCGGCGAGCGGTATGCGTATGTCGCGCGCATGTTAGCATGTTCTGCTTGAAGTTCTTATGCTAACTACAATAGCACTGTGGCGTGTGTAGCAGTGTGCACACCTTAGTGTGCTGGATGTGTGTGTGTGTGTATTTAGTGTTTTCGAGTGCTTTGCCTGTGTCTGCTTACTGACCCTTCTTTTACCCGTATGGGAACCTTGTTTTTTCCTTTTCAGACATTTTGTGCAGGTTATATTGTTTTTGAAGAGTATAGTATTTATCCTAGAAAGCAATTGTCCTTTCATGTCCGGAGACTCTTTGACCGTCTGTTTCTCAGTCTCGTAGACAAAAAAAGCTTATCACTGAAATGCGAAACCACCTGAGATTGGCCCTTTATTATGATTATGAACACTACCATCAGTCCACTTTCCTGAGACTAAGGCAGGTCCCTCCTCACAGCTGTTTTGACCTAGTCGGTCCTGGAAGGATGCAGGACACAAGATCTATACTATTCCTCAGAAACCAATGGACTCGGGGTGGGGGGGTGGAGGTGGATGAGAACGTCAGCTGAATAAATGGAAATTTAAAAAAAAAAGTCTCCTGTGTTGTTGCAGTATAGAGATGGACACCAGACCATATGGATTGAAGCTAGTAACTGATTAGTGAGCGGCCATTTTGTCAGTATTGGATGTACAGATTCCCTCATAGGTGTCACATGACATATATTTAAAATATATAATTTGATGAATTGCCCCCCCCCCCACCCCAACAGCAATCCAACCACTAAGCAAGTAAGGTTATAAGCAGTAAGAGGCGTCGTCCCGTTTAGTTTTGTTGATGGTTGTCCTCACCTTCAGGTGTTTCCTCCTGGGTGATGCTCTGAAAGGGGTCTCTGAAATCCTTCTCATTGTATCAGTTTGACATTTACCACAAACTCTCCAGCTGGACGGCTTTCAATGAGCCAACCCTCAGCAATCAGGCCAAAGACAAATAGAGCACTTTGCTATCTGCAATTTTTATGCACCCGCTTCAATTTTCCAGCTGTGCTGTTGAGGAAAAAGGATAAACCATTTATTGAGAACGATAAGGGATTTATTTAGAAATATTGCTGTATGCTATTAAAGCTTTGTCTTTTGGCTGAGTGTTTTTCAAAAACGTCCACCACATAGTTGCCCGTTTTTAATGATGTAGTTGAAGCGGCTAGTTTGAGAGAGCAGTTAGGGGACTGTGGGGCAGGTCGATGGCATTTCTCAAGAAAAATTTGCCCAATTAAAGTGTTGAAGCCTCATTAAAAAAATAATTGGAAGCTAAAATACTAGCTGGCTTGCCTTTGCTGTTTTCTATGGTCTGAAAACGGTTCTCTCAGTCGGGAAGAGCAAACTCTTTATTGGCAGCGGTATGTGTCCTTGTAATCCAAATGTAACCTTTGACTCACAGCTCCTTGACACACATTCAGTGTGTGTGTTCACACTGAGACAGTGAGGAATGCAAGATGGCAGCCATGATTGTCAGGTGAGACGTTTCACATACAAGGAGCACACATACTCATTTGAAGTCTAGTTTCACATTGGAACTCTGCTGATCACATGTTTCTGATTGGCCACCTGACGTCTAACAAATAATGAGGCTTGATCAGGCGGCAGGGCATTCTCAGGGGTCAGAGGTCAGGAATGGGGGCAGCTGGGTATTTTAATGACCTTTGGAACCCTGGATTTCACATGTTCAACAGATTGTCCTCTTGACCTCTCCGCTGGGTACCTAGTTTTTACCGAGTGGATGGTGGCGTGACGTGGAGAACACAACAAGGTGCTGGAAGGTCCAGTGGTTCTGCTGACCCACATTCCTGCATATATAGTGATAGGGAAGACAACGGTTTGAAGCCCCAGTAGGTAGGATTACATTATGTATGAATTGGTGGAATAAGAGTGGTGATGTAATCTTACTCCTCCACGGCGATGGGTTTGACCCCCTGTGGAGGTTGAATGTTCATCCCACGTTTCCCTGGGTTTTCTCCAGTTTGCAATAGTAATAATAAATAATTATTACAATTAATACTAATAAATAAATAAATACTAAATAATAATAGAGATAAACAGATGTATCTTATTGGCCCTCAGTGTGTGTCTGTGTGCCTTGCGATTGGCTGACTTTCTATTTAGGGCAGGTATCCTCAACTTTTTCCGTCCCCAAAGACCTTTGAATGGACGTTTGACACTTTGGCACTTCGGGAACCTGAGATACCACAGCAGCCAGTGCTGCCATCGTGTCGCATTGAGTGCTGCGTTTCTGCAGGTGCTGGCTGCAACGGTGCAACCTTTGCGTAACCAGACCTGATAACGATTGATGCAGGGAAATGCAAACTATGTCGATTTGTAAAGGAAAAGACTGGAAGCGGATGAAGAGAAGGCTGTTACTCCATCGTTTGGGATGTGTGGGTGGGCCGGGTGGTGCCTTAACGCCGAGAGCTGTTTTTAAGAGCACTGGGAGGTTGATAGCCCAGTTCAGATAGCCCAGTTCAGATAGCCCAGTTCAGATAGCCCAGATAGTTCCCTACAATGGAAGCCATCAAATGAAGTGGAAAGGCTGAAGGAGGAGCTGATGGAAACCTCAAGATGTAGATGAAGCGTACGGGCCCACTGCTGTGGAATGTACCGGAAGGAAGTCCAAGCACAATGGGTTCAGCAATAATTGGCCAGATGAGGCTTGTTTTTTTTCTGCCATGATGTAATCAGGCTCAACAATGCGGCACAGCTACATTGCGGCCGCTCCCAAATCGCAGCTTCCAGAACATGCGATTAAGCAGCACTGCCCCAACGCGAGGCTCCAAATTCTGCCCTTATTTTACTCATTCTTTCTTTTCTGTTCCTTTTTCATATCCAGGCTCTGGATAGTTTTCAATGATTCATAGAAATGTAACTCAATTCAGTTCGTTCACAGTATATGAGAAGTTTATATATAAAACAGCATTTTTTTTCCACCCTGTTTTTATGCTTTGCGTCTCTCAGACACCTTGGCTTGTCTCCGCCAGATGACACTCGTGCAGCTGCTGAGCTAATGAATGCCAAACGGTACCCTGGGTCTTCCTGTCGCTGAGACATGTGCTCTCTACTGCCTTGGGTGCGAACTGCAGGTCTCAGCAAGCAGCTGACAAAGCACTCTGTTCCCAGAAACAGCGTGTTCCTCACACTCGATGGAAGGTCGGGACATGCGCGGGAGGCGCACGCTTATCGTGAGCTGGATCTGGTGCCGAGCTCATGCCCAACTGAAGAGATGAGTCTCAGAAACGGAAATTAACATTCCGATTAAACGGTGTTGTTTTGTTTTTATTTTGTTTTTACAGGTATACATGCATATCATATTCTTTTCACACTTGTATCTAGGGTCAACAAAGTAGGAGTGAATTTGATACTGGGGTGGACACAATAATTTAAATACAAAGATCTATTGAATGGGGGGGGGGCGCACATACCCCCCGTTCTCCTCGGTTCCTGAACCCCTGTCTATGGTAGAATGTGTGTCTATTGCATCACAAGATAACCAAAGTTGTGGCTACATTAGTCGCTGAAGGCTGATGTTAGCAGTAGGTGGTGTTTGTTTCCTGATACTCTCATCCAGGGCATGTATTCACAGAATGGGCTTCTCACTGTCAGATTTATGAATTTTCTCCATCAGCCTGTATGATGTCAGTGATGTTTCTCTGGAGATGCAGATTTTCCTTTTGCAGGACTTTGTGGCACAGATGGACACCCTTACAAACTTACTCTCTCTCTCTCACACACACACACACACACACACTCTCTCTCTTTCTCTCTCTCCTTCTCTCTCTCTCTCTGTCTCTCACACACTCTCAAATAGGATCCCTGTTTTACACAGAAGGAGAATGTTAAATGCCTTTTATAAACAGAGGGAGGCAGAGGAAAGAAATGTAGGTAACTTGTCTCAGCAGCACTTAAAATCGAAAATCAAATGACACGGTCGAACGTAAATGTTTGAAGTACGGTTAAAATATTGGCCAGGAAGCACAGTTTGTTTCAACAGCAGAGGAAAAAGGTTAGATTGTTCCAAAAATATGAAAATCAATCAAGCTTTATGTAATAAAATATACAATCTAGCAGTGTAAAGCGCAATTTTATAATCTACTTTACAGTCCTTTTTTGGTCCTTGTACTTGGGTGGATTGAGCAGCTTGGTTTAATGATGTGTGTTTAAAAGTTAACAGCCTAATATATTAGGAGCTGCTGCTTGTTCAGTGTAATGGTGATACCTGATGTTGTTTTCAGGGTCTGAGGTGGTGCATGCGAACGACATGCCTGCCTCCTTATTCCTACCTAAACAGCTGCTTGGCCCGGACGTGCACCATCTTAGTCACACATGCATATTTCTTCCGTCTTGCTCACCAGGAGAACCTGGATTGCAACAGCCTCTGCTGAATTGATGAGTTTAATTCTCTTCTCACCCCTCCCTCAACCTGAAACTGGCCAAACCCACATGCTGCACTGGGGGGGGAGACAATCTTTTAACTCATTTCTGTGACCGTGACAGGCTGCCCTTATTGCGACAGACTCGAGTGGCTCTTGCATCTTGACTGGCTCGTCCCCCTCCTGGGGGGCTGTCGCCCCGACTTAAAACAAGTTCTGATTTAGCGTCCCTTTGGAAGCCACGATTACATTCTGCGGGAGCGGGTTTAATATCGCTGGGGGCCGTTTGTTTGGGTTACTGAGAGACGCGCGTAATAGACCCGTGACCCTTCTGATGATATTTGAGTGCTTTGACTCTAGGGCAGGATTGCTAAACAGTTTGTCTGGGAGATGAGCTTCTGCCACAGTTGAAGTGTCTGGTCCCCATCTCACCTCCCTGGTCTCCTTGTTCCTTGATGTATGTTTCTGAGAGAACCATCAACACAGATTATATACCGTCACCGTGAACGTGCTGGGTTAACTTGTTAGCATGTCCATGCAGTGTGGGACAACCTAAATCAACAGACTGCATCAATTAATAACGTCTGCCGTAAATTTAACAGGGCGCCCCAACCAAACCTTAGTCCACGTGCTCCAGGTGTCTTTGTGGCATTTATTTTTTACGCAAATGCTGCTGGAGTAGCATGCTAGCATTTACACGCAGCATGGGACAGCATAAATCAACAGACAGCATCGATTAGTATCGTCTGCCGTAAATTTAACAGGCCTCCCCAGCTAAATCCCAGGCCACGTGCTCCAGGTGTCACTGTAACGTTTGTTTTTCGCTCAAGTGCCGCTGGCGACTCGGATACGCTTCCTGTTTTCTTGTTGGCGCCTGGAAAAATCCACCGGCCTGGAACCTGTTTACTTCATGCTTCTAGCTGCTTCTGTGTATACAGAGCTTTTGCTCTTACAGCAGTCATTGATCGGATTATCCATCTAAGGCCATAACAGGCCATTCTTAGCCTGGGTGTCATCAATTTCATTTATGCCGCCACACCCCCCTCCCCCTCAATAAGTCCTACACATCAATAAATCTAACTCAGCAATCAAAATTTTAAAGTATCCTCGTTGGCCGGCCCATATGTGAGCCTTCTGCTCATTTTTCAGAGGATGAAGGTGGGGGTTCTGGTTTGAGATGGAGCTGGCAGCTTGTCCGGTCCCCTGGACATTACCCCGGACCAGGGCACCCAGATGGGGAGTCTTCGTATGGGGGGCCAGCCCCGCCCCCGAATCTGCCTTTCCCAGCGAGATATCTGCACCGGGTCAGTCGCTGCGCTCTGCTGCATCTGAAGCAGAATAGGCAGTGGATTCAGGCAGATGTCTAACTTGGCAGCTTTAAGGCTGTGAAACACAAATAGCCAATCAGAGAGGAGCAGTGGGAGGATGAGTGTGAGTCCTGCTGTCACTCTGTGCCCAGAGCGGAACCCCCCCGTTAGGCCCAGTTAATGAACAAACTGGGCGAAACAGCAGCAAAGCCCACATCCAATCAGAAGCCGGGGATCTCTCTCGGATGGACCAGCGTGCTTCTCCTGCTTGGGAGGCAGCGGCCTCGTTCTGAGGGAGCATTATCTCATATCATCACCATCGTCGTCGTTAGCCAATCAAAAACACATTGCCAAAAAATCTATTAAAAACTACTTTACAAAGTACACCTAAAACAATGTAATGAGACCCTTTTCATCACAGATCTATACACAAATGTCAGTTTTAAAGGGACTCAAGTCGATTTTTGTCGGTGAGGCACATATGTCAAAATATAGTCTAATCTAATCTAATCTAATTTATGTTCGCAGTTAACGATGTTGGTTAGCTAGCTATCTAGCTATTGAAGTTAAGTAGCTGAATTTAATGATAATAAAGTAATTCATACAAAGACCCATCATGCATATTGCTGTTAACTACAGAAACATTAATACTAGTTAAACCGATGACTTCATAAAACATCTTTTCGTTGGTCAGTTGCGTTTCATCAGGAGAATGGCCGTAAAAGTGAACCATACTTAGTGTTCACCGGGCAGTGATGCTGTGTAGCATATGGATAACCAGGGAAAAAAAAAACTTTGCAATTCCACTTCTAGCATGGTGTGAAATGGGCTGAAAAAGAACCATAACCTAGATGTAAAAACTCTGGAGCGTCACGCTAATAGAAAGGCAGATTGCGTGTGCGAGTGTGTCCAGCCACACCACTGTCATTTTACTTCATTCTTGATTTATTCATTTTCAAAAACATGAAATCCAGATTACAAACCATCTTAAAGAAAGCCCTTAAGAGGAGCGAGGCCTGCGGCTTGAAACACTTTGAGAACAGTGAGTCCCACAAGCACGTAGCATGAAAAGCTTTGCGGCGTCATCGTGAAAAGCTCATAAAAAATGCACACAAGCTGGTTTCTCGCTTGGCTGTGTGTAATATATTACAGCATGTTTGTTATTTTTTGGTGTTGAGGGATTTCAACATTTTTCACACCTCTTTCCGACTGTAACGCCTTGTCTTAGATGAACAGAAAGGACCTTCTTCGCAATATTGTCCCAAGACTGATTTGGTTTAATATCGCAGCTGTACTGCCGCAGTAACAAACAATAATAAAGACAAAGAAAGGGGTTCAGGCGAGCATGGGAGCCGACACACCAGACACCCTGGCCTCACACTGTCGCCGTCCAAACGTTCAAGTCATTTTTCACTGGATGAAATGAAAAGTCAGCAGAAGTTTGGATGTTTGAAGGTCTTGCCTATATCCGATTTGGTACTTTGTCGTCTTTTACATGGATTTCTTGAAGCTGTATTAAAATCTTTTATAAGAACTCTGCGGAATATAACACCCTAACAGGGTTTAATATTTATAATATTGCTGTCATTAATATCAGCGTGGACACAGTGCCTGGGGTTTGAATCCTGCCTCCCACCCTCATACCACCACCCCCCCGCCCCCGTCATTGCAGGGTGCCTCTTGCAGTCCAAAGAGATGCAGTTAGACACTAAACTGCCCGTAGAATGTGGGCATATGTACCCTGCCAATGATCTGGGGTCCCTTGTGCCCAGTGCTGTCTGAGATTGGCACCAGACCCCACACAACCCTGACCTGGGTAAGACTAAAGGATGGAAAAAACCAGTACAAAATATTCAGGAAATGAACTATTTTTACCCAATGATGCATATTGTAGTAAATGTATATATATTTTATACATCCATATAATACTTCTTTGAAATTAACGTATATTCCTGATTTTGATTTATATTTTACTTTCTCCTAAGGGCCGGCAGCCAAACCCCAGTTACGGTCCTGAGATACATTACGAGCCCGTGAATTGAAAACGACACGAATTCACGTTAAATTGTTCCATTTTTAAACTGGTTCACTTTCTCGGGCATTTAAAAGGAGGATCTGCTTCTTTGGAAAAAGGTCATCATTAGCATACACACGACATTTGTCGAGAGTTCTGTAATGGCTCAAAGAAAGTGTGGGGGGGGGGAGTTAAGGAAAAAACAGGTTACGACCTCTTGCCAGCAGTGAACATTAAACGTGCCGACTGCTCCGGACTTGTGACGCATGGCGAAGGGGGGGTTTGGACCGAATTCTATAGGGACCGTCCGTTCCAGCTAGCTGAGTAGTGAGGCCAACTGCTTTTCCAGAAATTGAGGTGATTTGCGAGCACAGAACAAGGGCTGGGGCTGTCTGGGGAAGCCCCCCCCCCCCACCCGCTGAACCTCACTTCTCACCTCGCCCACCTCCCACAGCATGACCTTCATCTCGACTGGTGGCTCCCCCTCCTTACAGAGGCGAATAACAAGCCTGTGTGGATTTATGGCGAGAGCGAAGGGTGATGCGTCTGTGCCAGCGGTTAGGCCAGGCTGGTGCTTCGGTGAACAAAATGAGCATATAGAGCGTATATTGTAGGGCCTCATCTGGCGCCTGCTGGCTTCTTAGCTTCATCAACGGCCCTCTGATCTTAAGCAAGAGAGCGAAGCCTGAAAGGAAAGGCCTAAAGTCCAATCTGTTCATGTGGGAGACCTGGGCTGGCATCACTAAGGCTCCATAAGGCACTTTCCTTTAGCATCTCTTCTTTGCTAATATCATTCTCAAAATTAGAATTCCTTATGTTCAACAGGCAGGGGCGGGGCCATATGAAAGCTCATTGGCCTCTGGAGTTGTACTTGCACAAAATTGTTCTGAGGGCAAAATGAAAAAAATAATTGGTTCAGAGAGATGACCAATTAGATTGTAGAGGAGGTGGGTTCAACTAATTATATGCCTTGGTCCCGCCTCCTCTAGTTGCTTGGACCCACCTCCTTTACAACCTGATTGGTTATCTCTCTGAACCAATCGTTTTTGTTCAGTCAATTCCCATGAGCCTCCTGTGTCTCTCACTGATTGAAAACATATCCTTGGCTAATGCTTAGGTCGGCCCCTCTGTATAAATTATGCCCCCTCTTATGCCCCCATCATAAAAAACTTAAGATCAACAGAAATGGTGTTTTTTGTGGTTATTTTTTCATTTGCAGTTATTAGGTGCATCCAAGTGTGAGGGTCTGCCAGAAATATGCGGTAATATAACCAACTCAAAACAAAAAACAGGGCTGTCTTGTTTATACGAAAACAAAGTAAATATAAATATTTATTCGCTGTTTTCTAAGCATTACTACATCCTAAAATAATGCTTGCAGCTAGTGTTCTTCTTGCAAAATGCCATAAATGTGTGCTTACTTCACGGTCAAGCCACGCTCCAGCTTGTAGCCGACTTGCGAAAATCCTGTTCATTCCTGTTGATTGTTAATTCTATTGGTTCTCTTTGCTATCCATTGTATTTTTGCCCTCGACATCAGTATCTGTCATTGTATAGTTAACAGGTAACTCAATATATCTGTAGCATAGAACCCTGTCTCCTTTCCAACATAAAGAGACATTTTTTTGCAGTGTGTTCCGCATAATTGAATCTTAGTCTAGCCAGCTCAAAAGGCTGGGGATATTTGCCTTGCACATTTATGGCCATAAATATTTATTAGCTGCGAAAAGTGGGCCTTGATTTGATTCTCATTGGGGTGACCTGCCAATCACTGGTCCCCCTTCTCAGAATCTGCTTCTTAAGACCCCACAGATGGGCCCCTGAATAAGAGTTGCTGCATAAATAGCTTCTCGGACACATTCTCAAATAACGGATTGTGTTTAATTACCTTACAGCTAAATATAGACTCAGGCGCTCTGAAATCACCCCCTATTTTGGTCTTGCATGGAATTAACTTCTCTTGACCTTCATTCCCTGTTTTCTGGCCTCCTGGTTTTTTTTTAATTAAAGGGATAGGCAGATGGAATAGCTTTAAAGGGATAGGCAGATGGAATAGCTAAGAGTAGCTCTTTATGCTAACAATGTGATGGAATAATTTGCCTGTGGGTTTTCTTGGTGTAATGAAATCCTTTTTTTTAAAAAGAAAGCTATCCATAAACTGGAAAATATATTTAATACCCAGGAACAAGCGAAAAAAAGAAAAAAAAAACACCTTCCTGCTCCCTGTATTGAAGGCCGCTTCTTTTGATGCCTGCCAGGTTACGGCGCAAAGGGCCTAACAAAAAGGCGGGACTGACCCTGTCTGGCTCAGCAGCATGTAGGAGATAAACCCCGAAATTAATAACACAGACAGCATGCAAAGCTCTGCGAGCCGTGTAATAACAAACAATTTACAGGGCTGCGAAACTGTATACCCAGTGCACGGCCTTTCTGTTTGTAATCTCGATTTCCACATCAGCATGTTCATTTGTTATTCGAAACTATGACCTTGGAATGCGATCTCTCTGTTAGTTCCCCCAAGTGTTTTTTTTTGCTTCCCCCCCCCCCCTCCCCTTCTTATCCACAGATGACATTTATGGGTGCCTTGCTTCAGACGTGTCACCGAAGACCTATGTATTCATCTTCCTCTTCCAAAGATATGGGAACCCAGATGACTGTGAATTCATTTGGTGACATCAGCTACAATGAAACAGTTATTGGTTATTGCTGTCGATTGCTGTTGTCCAGTGGCGAGAAGCTGGTGTTACCCTGGTATTTGGGCTGGTCCATTTTTGGTGGCTTTTATTTGCATCTTTCCTGGAACTTGCTTTCCCAACTTAGTGGTGGGAAGCTTCATTGTTTGTGGTGGTTAAAATGAAACTGATGTTCAGCTTCTTCAAGGGCTTCAGACATGAGCAGATCTTTGCCACGAGCGTTAGAGAAACTGCGGTCATGGCCCACCAGAGAACCCGAGGGGCATTTGCATGAAACCCTATCAGCCTTTTTTTGGTAAACACACTTCATCAACTCATGACACTGGTCCATTATAAACAGTCTCAGCACTGGGGTCTGTTTTCTGTCACTTAACAACCCATCGGGTTGGTACTGCTGAAAGGCCTCAGTACTTAGACCTGCAGTGGTCCGTTTAAGGTTCCGGGTACTCTGAAGAACACGTTTTGGGTGCGTCCACATCGATAGGTTCCACAGATGTTCTGTGTGCGTGTATATTTTTTTTTTATCTGATGTTCCTAAATAGCTTTCATTATCGAATCCTTTCATTTGCAATTCCCTCCAAAATCCCAGAATAGCTGGCCGTCTTTTCCTCTCCCTCCCTATCTCCCTACACGTTTCCCCCTGTTGCACTCTGCTTCTCTCTCTCTGTCCTGCAGCAGTTTGATCTTTTAATCGCTTCCAGCTGCGAACGGCAGAGGGGAAAGACAGGCTCTCGCAGGAACGGTACAGCTGGGGCGGAGGCAAGGAGCAAGGGGAACAGGGAAGAGACCCAACTCTGCGGCCCGCATGCAATCGCCGCCCTACTTCCATTACGCCTCTTCGTTGTGCTTTAGCCTTACTTTGTTGCCGTGCCAGATGTTTGCACCCTGCAATATGTGTGAGATTTACCTGCCGCCCCCATGTCGCCAAAGTGTTAAGTGGACAGTCTAGCATTTTACATTTATTTGACGCTCTTATCCAAAGCGACAGTAGAGGAGAGGATTACAGTTTGAGTACATCCAGGTATTCAGAGTCACAACTTTTGCGTCTTTAGCCCAACCCTCCACTTGTTGAAGTAGAGGGGCGATCAGACAGAGTTGTGGCGTGGGGGCTGAGGGGAATCACTTGAGAAAAAAAAAGAGGCACGATTTTTTCAAGCTTTCTCAGGCATGGATTGTGTTAGTCCTGAATCAACACTTCTCAGTCACGCCACTGGGAGAAATTCTTCAGCAATTTTCAGTTAATTGAATCAAATGTACCACTCGATTGGGTGTTAATTGAGCATAAATTTAATGTGACTGTTCTCCCTCTGAGCCTCCAGCTGAGATAGTTACTCTTTTCTCCGAAAGCGTATTCATCTAAAAAAAAAAAAAAAAAACAAACAACGCAGAACGAGACAAAGCTGTGTAATTTCAGCTCTTCTCTGACGAGGAGCTGCGTATTAGATCTTAACTGCATTAGTGCTTGATCAATTGCCTGTTTGAAATGGAACGGTGAACAATCAACATTGGTACCAACATATCGACCAGTGGTTGCACTGGCTGAAGTGAAGTATAGAGCTTAGTTACCATTTATGTGACACTATGGAACCAGCTCAGTCGAAACATCTGAACATATACAATATAGTTTATTCATTCAGCAAACTAAGAGCAATATACAATTCAAACCAGGGTTAGCTAGTCCCTGTATCAATTGGGAGTGAAGGTCATTTCTCAAGAGCCCAATGGTGAAATTAATCAGTCAACTCTGGGATTTACAGTGGTGACCTTCTAAGCACAGGAACAGCATCCCAGTCAACCGAGCCCACATTCCACCCACTAAGAATAAAGTCCCCACTAGCCAGCTGTGCATAGGCTTGTCTGGG
The DNA here is from genome assembly GCA_026779605.1 of Mormyrus hasselquistii. Classification (NCBI taxonomy): domain Eukaryota; kingdom Metazoa; phylum Chordata; class Actinopteri; order Osteoglossiformes; family Mormyridae; genus Mormyrus; species Mormyrus hasselquistii. The sequence continues at coordinate 16,168,130 of JAODKE010000040.1, read as the reverse complement.
ATTCGAACCCACAACCTCTTGTGCCTGAAGTGAGAATTGTAGCCTTAGACCAAAAAGCCAGAAGCGGCCGCAGCAGTCACGCACTTTGAGGATGCGAGCTTTGGGTAACAGGAGAGCGGCATCCAAATGTAGAATGCGCGATTGTACGTCAACTGTGAGTCTTTCATTCCCAGATCACCAGGTGCAGCACATTTGCTGGGGAACGATCCCATTGACTCTTGAAGGGGCACAAGTTTTGCATGCATCTGACCTCCAGAAAAAGCTGCGGCTAGACTCCTCTAGAGATAAATAAAGCTCTGAAAAGAGAGGAAGAATTATGAGACTGTGCTCACATTTCGCTTGCCAGAGAGCGATTGTATGGCGAGAGCGATGGAGTATAGATGGACGACTCTCAGAGGAGATCGTTGGCTCCTTAGTTTGAGCCGAGTTCCTCAGTAGTTTCATCTGGGTCGTGTAACAGTGAACTGGGGAGGTGAGCAGGCGGAATAGCTGTGGGTCGGCTTTACATACACTTGTCTTGCATTTAGGGGCATAAGAAGAGCCATAATTCAAACAAGGGGGCCAATTTTATCATTAGCTAATGGTATGTCTTGAATTGGCGAGTGACAGGGGAGAGGGCACTCTGGGGTGCCCTGTGGCCCTGTGGCCCTGTGGCCCTGCCTCTGTATATGCCCCTGTCTGTCGAACATAAGAAATTCTGTTTTTGAGAATGATTAGCAAATAAGTGACGCTAAAAGAAAGTGCCGTATGGAGCCTTAGTGATGCCAGGTCTGGTCTCCCACACAAACAGATGCGGACTTGATTTCAGTGCTTTTTCATTGCTCCTTAAGATCTGGGGCCATTTGATGAATTTCAGAAGTCAGCAGGCGACAGATGAGGTCGGACAGTGTATGTTCTATATGCTCATTTTGTTCGCCAAGCCTGGCTTTACTGCCGGCATGGATGCATCACCCTTTGCTCCCGCAATAAATCCACAAGGGCCTATTTTTCTTGCAATGACAGGGGGCCATCAGTACCCTTGGGGCCCCGACCCCATGATGTGGCCCCATGCTTGCATCGTTCCGGAACACAGTCACATGCAAAGAGTGTTATCGATCCTGTCACAGCTTAAAGGCACAGGCAACAGAGAGTCATCTAGTCGGGCTTGCAGTACAGCAGTATTTACTGAACAAAATCCAAATTCACATAGCTGTAGCATTCTGAGTTTTTAGCATCTGGGGCTAATACCGATAAACTATCAGAAATTACCCCATGGGAGATCTACTGCTCCCCCTCCACTCAGTTTCCATTAGCAATCAGGTCCCTACAGGGGCCATTCAAGGATTTTTTTAAGGTGTGGGACATAACAGAGGCCATAATTCATACAAAGAGGCCAACCTTAGTGAGTTGGGGAGGGGACACTCTGGGGGCCAACCATCTTACAGCTGGGGCCAGTGTCCCAGTGGCCCCGCCCCTGAATACGCCACTAGGTCCCGATCCAGCCATCTCCATACATTCCAGTTTCCATTATAACTCTCAGTACGTTCAGTGCAGTGAGCCTTTTGACCATTTTGAAAACAACGGTCTTTCACTTTTCTTATGTTTGATGCTTGATTGCAATATTTTGTTGTTTGTGGACGCAATGACAATAAAGCAGACTTTGACTTACAGAGACCTGGGTAACTCTAGTAGAGAGACCTGGGTACGTAGATCTAGTAGAGGGAGCTGGGTAGCTCTAGTACAGAGACCTGGGTATGTAGGTATAGTAGAGAGAGCTGGGTAGCTCTAGTACAGAGACCTGGGTACGTAGATCTAGTAGAAAGAGCTGGGTTGCTCTAGTAGAGAGACCTGGGTACGTGGATCTAGTAGAAAGAGCTGGGTTGCTCTAGTAGAGAGACCTGGGTACGTGGATCTAGTAGAGAGACCTGGGTACGTAGGTCTAGTAGAGAGACCTGGGTAGGGGATCTGGATTGTTGAACTCCAAAGAAGTCGTGGGGCTCCCTTTGATTGTGTCTGCTCCATTTAAATACACTCATTGAATATCTTGATGAAAGTTAAACAGATTTCCTTCAGAGGAATGCAAATTTGTAATAGAACATACTGTATCAACTCAGCATGGCTCCCTAGTGTGTTCTTTTGTTTTTCTTTTTATAGCCTGTGAGGTCATGATGAGGTCATGATGAAGTCATGATGAGGTCATGATGAGGTCATGATGAGGACACTGGCTCTGACAGTCCCGTGTCCTTGGGCTGTGTCAAGCAGATAATAATGCGGTTCGCTTCGAAGCCAGTGGCAGGGCTTTAGTGAAATCTGTGCCCAGCTAGGTTCTAGTTGGGCGCTCGCTCAACCCCGATCATCACCCACCCCCCCCATAATTCACATGCACTGTTCTCAAACTTCATTTTTTAATTTTACATTAACATTTTGTTTAGCAGGCGCTTTTCCCCATAGCCTCATACAGAGAAAAATCCCTGAGGTAATTGGGAGTTCGGGGCCATGCTCAGGGCCACACTCGGGGCCCCGATGGAAAAACCACACTGACAAACCTTGGGCTGAACCTGCAAATCTGGTCACAAGCACAGCGTCTTAACCTGCTGACGCACACACCACCCTTGGGGTCTTTGGCTTCTAAAGGTACAATTTCTGAGTGGGCTGGGCCCCTCCTCCCCTCACTCCACTTCGCTATATAAAAAAGCTATATGTTTCCAGGGAACCTAATTTAATAAATATCAAATTTTTATGGAGCAATAAGCTATGTGCAATCATACTATAGAAAGAACCATGGAATTTTAGGGCAGCCTTTGATCAGTATACACAGAGGCCTTGGACCTCATCTTCAGGAGCATAGAGACAGCTGGCCTGGAGCCCTGTCTCCTTTCCCCATTGAACTTTTGACTTGAAACTAAACAATGGCATGGGAGGGGGGCATCTCAGTCCACACAGACCACCTTAAAGTGACAGGACCCCAAAGAGCCTGTTCAGGAAATCTCAGAGACCGGACACGGCGTGCCAAGCTACCTCATCAGATTTCATTGTGGCATTTTCATCTTACAGCCCAGTATTTATTGTTGATTTAATAGAGGACATTAAACAGATATCACGTTATATGGTTCACCGATGATGACTTTGCCATAAGCATAAATGATTTCACGTTAGATTTGTAGGGATCGTTTGTGAAGAGAATAAGGGATAGAAATCAGTTTCGTTCCTGCGGGAGTAAATCACAAGAGCGAGACCACCACAAAGGTCAGAATTATTAGCCTCGTCAAACTTGAATTTCTTCCCAGTTTTTGAATTCGTGTCTAGGGTAAACCATCTAAAAACAAACGTGAGAATATCTGTTTTTGTAAAACTTATCGTATTTTAGCAAGGGCCAACATGGAACAGAATCCTGTTTAAGAAAGCAAACTTTGCTAATGTAAAAAGCTTGTATTTGCTTTTGTTTGACTCTTACTCATGGTTATAGCCCCTGTTCATTCTTACTCTACATGTGAGAATGGCACACGCTTTCAGCTCAACTCCTCTGTTCAGGATAGTCTGCAAGCTTTGAACATCTGATGGCACAAAGTCTGGCTCACGTGCCACTGCCACTCACGGTGTTGTTTCCCCCAGCACACGTGCTGACTGGGCTACAGGGACACATCCAACATGTGTTGACAGAAGGCAGCACTTTGACACTACACGCTAAGATCAATTTTCTTTTCTCACGCTAAGATCAACCTCTTTTCGAGGACATGGTTGATTATCTGTTATTGATTGGTGCAAAAAGACCAGATTAGCTGGTCGGGTAGCTGAGCAGAGCTGCCCGTGATGGTTTAGCTCTTGCATGCATGGAGACGTGACGGTTATGTTCCACGGGAATCGTTTCTGTCCTCCATTACACCCAGAGAAGTATGGCTCATTTTCACGTATTTAGGTGCCTCGATGAAAAAGATCTTAATTTAAAGAAAATGAAAGAGCTTAATTTGAACATGACGATCAACTCCCACCTTCAGCTACATCTCATTGTGTGACTCTCAATGACATTGGCTTAAATTATCATTCTAGTTTCCTACCCTTGCTTGCTGTGTGATTTATACCTCTCCGCCTCTTTCTCCCGTCTCCTGTCTTGTCCGTCAGCCAGATAACTGGTTCCTTCCTTTCCTTCCTTGTCGTTTTGGGTTCCCGGGTGCTAGATGGTTCCTGCCACATTTCCTTTAGCTTCCATATCATAAATATTCAATACAGGACTTGTCCGGTTGCCAGGATTTTACAGGGGCAGGGTGCCCAGAAAAATAAACACCCCATGATTCTTTGTGACTGAAATGGAAAGTGATTAGGAGTTATGTTTCTCCTCGAATAGGGCTTGCATTCAGAGCTCACTACAGCCACCCAGCCACAGGACAGGAAACGATACGGCCGGTGAGGTGGGGGGAGCCACTGGAGACATGGGGGTGACCTTCTGAGAGAGCCTTTAGGCTGCTACCTCTTCTCACAGACCCTTAGATGTTGGAGGTATCAGGGTGGACATACATGCTAGTGTGGGATGGGATGTTTTAATAGGTCTTGAAACTGGAAGATCTACCGTGGAAAGACTTTTACCCATGATGCATCATGATCCTGTCAGAAATCGTCTTTGCTGTGAATTATTTCTTGTAGTTTCATTTCATTGGTTGGGGCGCAGTTCATTGTAGTTGGTCTTTCATTCGTTGATGCGTCTGCAGCTTCTGCAAAAGCGTGTATGGTAAACAACAATGCTAATCTCTGTCCAGCAGTGTTTTCCCTCACAAAAATGTCCTGTTGGGCTGCTGGAACTTAGAAGGAAACTGGCCCGATTCCGATAAATTAATCGGCCCTGTGCGGTGTGTTTTTAAGATTCGCTGGAATGCATCATGCCTCTGCCAGTACGAAAAAGAGAGAGATTTGGGCGCAAGGATTGAATAACTCCAGGAGCTATCAAGGGGCAATCATTTGCCAAGAATTCATTTACCGGTACCTATAGCTTTCTGTGATTGGCTAGGTCACCATTGTCCCGCCCAGGGGACCAGTGTAGTGATTGGGCAGGCATCCTAGCTGATGGCCTTGAGGTGCTGGTAGCCGAATCTGCATTCTTTGCCCTGCGTGTGCTTCCTGCCACGGAGGCCCCGCCATTACCGATCCATTCAACCACTCCCCATCCCCAAGTCATGGCAGCCAGCCATACGTTTGTTCAAAATGTATGGCCCGGGATCTGTGAAAACCATTCAGCCCCCCCGGCTTCCTCTGAAAACACTGCCCCCCCCCCAGATGGCCTGTGTGCTGGCACAAGATCCAAAGCTCAGACAGAGGGCGGGAGTCAGCTTGCCGGAGGGATATGTAGGGGGCAATATAGCTTTAGAGTTTGTAATCTGAGCTACAGGGGTGTCAGGGTGTGGACACAGGCGACCTGTTTGTTTGTAGAGCGGGTGGCCTGTATTTTTCTTTCCAGCGTCTGGTTCACACGATCAGGCTTTTCGAGGTTTTCCTAACCCAGCTAAAATGATGCACAATATAAAGTTATCAACAATTTTTTCACTGGTGTTTTCTTAACACATGCCTTTGACCAATACATTTTAAAAGAGCATGTGTTTTTCTGTCCTGATTGTTCTCGTCGTAATATTGTCGCTTTCTTGTTTGCGTTCCTGCAGGTGATGGCGACTGACGAGGACAGAGGTTCTTTTGGGACCATATCCTATTCCATGGGATCCGGAAGCGGCAGCACGGCCCCCGCCCAGTTTACCATCGGCAAGGAGACAGGCCAGATCTGCACCAACATGGCTTTGGACCGGGACCAAGGTCCATCCAGCTATGACTTTGCTGTGACTGCAGCAGACGGGGTGAGTTAAGGACATAGACCGGGTCACCTCGGGGCCACGAGAGGATCCCGAGGATGTATGCAAGGACGCAGGAGCAAAGTACAACTCAAAAGAAATTAAAAGTAACCCCCTGAAAGATCCCTTTGGTTGGAGCCGCAAATAGCATCCATTTCATGACGTGCCAAGTAACATTTAGGGCGAAGATGGTCGCAGAGATGGTAAAGCCATCAGCGCAAGGCAGCGGCCGCATGGACGCCAGCCACTGGTATCTGAAACGCTGGGGCGTCTGGCCCGCCACCAAACCCCCGGCCCCTTTCCCCATCTGCGGTTTATGCTCCACCCTCCCCGACTTTCTGTTTAAAATGAAAAACAAAAGAAGTGCAAGAATCTTAGAGGTGCCGAACGATTCCCACTTTTTCCAACTTCTGACCCCAAGTAACGTGTCCCCCCCCCCACCACCACCACACTTGGTCTCGATCCAACCCTGCCCCCACCCCCCAATGGCAATCCTTCAACTGTTAGCCTCGTAGAGTCGTAGAAGAAAAACAGAAGGAAGCTGAAGATATCTCTCCTCCCCTTTCCTTTCTCCAGGGTGGATTAAGCTCCACAGCGTCCGTGAAGGTGACCCTGATGGACATCAACGACAACGTGCCCACCTTTTACCCGGTGCTCTATGCCGTCAGCCTGAGCACGCAAAGCACACCTGGAACTTCGGTTGTCCGGGTGACGGCCTACGACTCTGACGCGGGAACCAACGGGAGGGTGACCTACCGCATCATCCCAGGCAACAACTCCCCCTTCTTCACCCTGAACAAGGACACAGGTCAGCCTGGCGGCTGTGGACTCGCTGAGAATCTGACCCAATAAGCTGACCCACATTTGGAAACATTTGTAGTTAAAGCTGTCAGTTTTAAAAGCATTTTCAAATGTGGTTTCCGGTTTCAGATGATTAAACTGATTAATTTCGTATCGGAATTTTGTTTGTGAATAATTGTGCTTTTGTGGTTTTTCTTACCTTAATGTGTATGAAAATTCTGTGTTTGTAGCAGAAGGTTCTGTTGCGTCGAAAGTACAGGTGTGATTTTAGGTGCACCCCCTAACCTCCACACGAATCTTATTTGCACTTATTTGCACGATCCGCCCCCCCAGGTGTGATCTCCCTGTCCCGCTCCCTTCACGGCAAGGCCAACTCTGTCATTTCCATGGTGATCGGAGCCCAAGACGGTGGCGGCCTGACAGCCTCCACCAACGCCCGCGTCAACATCAGCGTGGTTGCCGGTTCAGTGGCCCCCCCTGTATTTGAGCAGGCACAGTACTTCTTCACCGTGTCGGAGGACGTGCTCCGGGGGACAGAGGTGGGCGTGGTGCGTGCGAGCAGCAGGAGCGGTGAGTCAGCATGGTCACCGGGCGGGGCGTCAGATCCAAACCCAGACTAAACACGCATTAGTGGTTCTATAAACTAAGCAAAGGAGAACAGAGCACATCAGTAACTGGGTCCAAACCTATAATCAAATCACTGACTCGACCTAACCTAATACTTTCACTCACTCAAGTCGGTTCACTAGGAACTTCACTAGGAAAAATATATATATATATATGATCTACTGACTCACGAGACATAGACCTAAGGACTGTGACCTCGGGGGCCACCTGGGCCCTTGGCTGGGTTGCTTTTGGGGCATCATCATCTCGAGTGTCGCCATCCTTTCCACCTTTATGCTCTGCTCGTCAGGGGTCTCCCGGGACGTCTCCTACACCATCTCGGCGGGCGACCCGGATGGCTTCTTCACTATCGACGAGGAGATGGGCGCGCTGCGGACCAGCCTGCCACTGGACCACGAGGCCCGGCCCTGGCTGGAATTGGAGGTGCAGGCACGCAGCGGCTCCCCCCCTGCCTTCGGGCAGGCACGGGTACGCATCACGGTGGCCGACGTCAACGACAATGCGCCCGCCTTCCTGCCCTCGTCCTCTGAGTCGCTGCTGCTGCCGGAGCACACGCGCATGGGGAGCACAGTGTACCGCGTACGGGCTGAGGACCCCGACTCGGGCCCCAACGGCCAGCTCAGCTTCCACCTCATGTCTCCTGCTGGCCAGCGCACCTTCAGCGTGGAGCGCGGCAGCGGTGACATCCGGCTGATCGGCAGCCTGTCGTACGAGAGCGTGCCGCGCTACGACCTCCTGGTGGTGGCCCGGGACGGCGGGGCGCCCCAGATGAGCGCCACCTTCACATTGGTGGTGCACGTGCAGGCTGAAAATGACCAAGGCCCCGTTTTTGACACGCTTACCTACCGCGTGGAACTCAAAGAGGGCACGCCCCTCAACACACGCTTCCTTCAGGTCCGTGCTCTAAGCAGGGAGGCCCCTGGGGCTGCTGGAGGCTCCGCCCTCTCATTAGCATACCACCTACGCCCCGACGGCGATGCGGCAGGCTTCGGTGTGGCCCCCGACAGCGGCTGGCTCTTTGTGAAGAGTGCCCTGGACCGGGAAGCCAAGGACCTGTACCTCCTGACGGTGCTGGCGACGTCGGGCAGCGGGCAGATGAAGAAGACGGGCAGCGCCACCGTGCGTGTCTCCGTGACGGACGAGAACGACAACGCGCCGCGCCTCACGCAGGAGCGTGTCTTCCTGGCCGTGCGCGAGAACCTGCCCCCGGAGACTGGATTTGGCCGGGTCTCCGCGACCGACCGTGATGCCGGCCTCAACAGCCGCCTCACCTACCGCCTGCTACATGCAGACAGAAACTTTCAGATTAACTCCCAGACAGGTACGTATCCAGCAATAACAATACTCACAGTAAGTAGTATCCAGCAATAACAGTTCTCACAGTAAGTAGTATGCAGCAATAACAATACTCACAGTAAGTAGTATCCAGCAATAACAGTACTCACAGTAAGTAGTATACAGCAATAACAATACTCACAGTAAGTATATATATGCCTTCCAATCATAGGTGCAGAGACCTAACCCACTGAACAGCACACCGACTGGCTGTGCTTGTTACATATGGCTGTATAATGACAATAATAATCATCATCATCATTCATTACATTCTGGATTCAAAATGGTGCTTTATCTGCCATTTGCACAAGTACATTGGAATGTGTGTGTGTGTGTGTGTGTGTGTGTGTCTATATGATCAGTTAAGAGAGAAGCTTAGGGTCATTAATCCTGCACCCCTGGGGATTTTGGGGGCATTAAGGGCCTTGCTCAAGGGCCCAACGGACAGGTGACTCTGGCTAAGCATGGGATTCAATCATCATCATCATCATCATCATCATCATCGTCGTCATTAAGTCTGGGTTCAGGGGAAAGTTTCATCCCTGCCACTGCTGTTAATGTGGCTTCAGGTGAGATCAGCACAAAGACAGCCCTGAACCGCGAGCAGCAGTCCAGCTACCAGCTGATGGTGGTGGTACAGGACGGGGGAACACCCCCCCGCAGTGCCACTGGCACTGCCCACATCACGGTGCTGGACGAGAATGACAACGCGCCCTCCTTCGTGCAGGTGCCTTTGGGAAGGGAGCAGGTCATGCAGGTGAGAAGCTCCTTCCTGCCCTTATGATCCCCAGCCTCCGGTTTCTGTGTCCCGTTAATTGGCTGCGTTGACTCCTCTCATTAGGTTCAGGACGGTCTGCCGCCTGGATCTGTCATCGGGACGCTGCACGCCAAAGACCCTGATGAGGGAGAGAATGGGACCGTTTTTTATTCCTTGTCAGGCAAGGCAAAGACGGCAAAGCTTGAAACATTTAGCTGGACTTATTGAATGTGTTTCTAATGTTGCTCAATATATCGGACAGCGCTTTGTTAACACATTGAACTGCTATGTACATATATGCACAGACATAACAAAAGAAAAAATGCTGAGAATAATGATGTACAAGAGGGTTAAAAGACAAAGACAGAAATAAAATAGAATCCAGTCACAAACCCGCAAGTCGCTAATCAAGTCAGCATGTGATTTATTTAACTGTAAGTGTAGACCAGTGTTACTCAATCTAGTTCTCGGGGACCCCCAGGCTGCCCACATTTTAGCTGCTCCCAGCTTCCAGCACATTCAAGAACACCAAATACCTGCTAGAGGTGTGGGACGGAACAAAAATGTCGACCGTCTGGGGGTCCCCAGGGACTAGGTTGAGAATCGGTGGTAGTTGCTCCTTCATAGGCTAGCCAATTAGAAGGCTTTGCTTCCTGATCTCTGGTGCTCTCTTTTCATTCGCTGCTCCCACAGGCCCAAGGGCAGAACGCTTCTCCCTTAACCCCAACACAGGCGAGCTCCGTACCTCCGCCCCACTGAGCCGTGCAGAGCGGGACGAGTACAGGCTCACGGTGACGGCCACCGACAGAGGCCTCCCACCCCAGAGCTCCACATGTGCCCTACATATCCAGGTGAGGGATCTCGCCCATCTTCCCTCTGCCTTGGCAGGGATCTTTCACTCCAGTTGGGTGGAAAATCAGACAAAAACAAAAAAACCTTGACTTATGGTCCACGTTTTCTTTTCCAAAGTTGCTTCAGGAGACTCAAACTGAAGATGCAGACCCCGTTAGGCAGTGGAAATGTATTCTCCCACATTCCTTGCTCAGTATAGGGAACCGAAAAAATAGATGTGTCATTTTGACATCTGCAAGATGTTTTTCTCGCGTCTTGGACCTTATCCACCGCCAGGGGAAATGTCACTCAGTGGAGCGATCACGTCATGTGCATCAAAACACTACCGGCTGAGAGTTGTTGAGAGGCAAATGGAGATGTGGTGCAGAGGTTTGAAGCCTTGTAGGCCTGCCCAGCGATGCGCTCTCCCATGAATAGCACCACAGAGAAGCTCAGCTGAGGGTAGCATTTCAACATTTCAGGAGTGTGAAAGATTGTCATGCTGAGGAGAAGCAGGCGCAGTGGAGGGTCTTTCACATGCATGTTGCTTTCAATTATAATTAGAACCACCATAGACAATGGGGTGGTGATGTGGCCTCCACACCCCCACGGTTGGGCATCCAGTTCCCACCCCTAGATCTCTGTCCCTCCATTCCAGAATCATGTGGGTAGCCAAATTGGTGTCTCTAAGTTCACTGTAATCCCAGATTAGTTGAGTTTACTAGAAATTTGTGTGTAAACCCGTTCCCCTCAAACCACTTTAGTTTTTACACATTCTGAAACTGAACAGATTAAGTTGTATTGACGTGGACAATCATTACTCTTTAAAAATGATCAATTCACTTAACTAATTTTCTTTGCATCCCCAGGTTATTTGAAATAACTATCTTAAGCTAAACTTACATGCACATTGTATTTATCACTACTTATATTTATTTGTTAATATAAATAATGTGGTTTCTTCAGATGTAATTAATACCATTTTTTTGTAACAAATACTTGAAACAAAATTGTTTGGAAGTAAAGCAATAAAACATTTAAATATTCAGAAAAACATTTATTTTTTCACAAAATAGTGCAAGATAACATTCTGCAGTATTGCACAACCCAAAAAAAAAAACAAACAACAAACTCATTTCTAAACAATTGCATGTTTGCAAGAGGCACAGCAAAACTGATTTGTATGGCAAAGACCTCCTTCAAGAACAGCAAACTGTATAACAGTCTACATTCAACACATCTGAAAGTGACTGAAAATGATAAAAAAATATGGCAGTTCACTGCATACTTGACGCATTTCTCTACATTTCAAGCTGGTTTTTCAGTGTTTGCAGCCTTGTTTTCAGTTCTCTGTGACCCAACGTGAGAAGAACCTGTTGTATGAACTGAAGTGTCAGCTTCATAGACTTGGAGTAGTTTAGATGCAGTGCAAACAGAATGCACATAGCTTTTGGCAAGTCCTGAAGGTTGTGGATCTTAATTTGTCCCTCGATGATCATCCTCAAAGAGGCTAGACTGAGATGCAGGGAACATGATGATGCGGCACTTTCAGACTCAACCAGGAGGATTCTTCGTCAGAGTCCTTAATAAACAATGTCAAGATGCCAGCAGAATCATTCATTTCTCATTAAATAACCATCGATATTTCATAATATAGCCTGATCAGGGGAGAGTCACCGCTAGAGGGGATTAGACAAACATATAATCCGAAGAGACTGGAAAAAGGTGTGGCTAGTAGTGCTGACTGATAGGGAAGGGCGTCATTATATGAGTGTGTGATTAACACCTCACAAATCACATTAGATTAAATGAGTAAGAAAAATCAATGGGGTCTGAGCCTGCTATACAAACTCACAGTGTTTACACTTCCACTGCATCTTCACAAGAACCTGCAAACCAGAAAATGAGCAAACTATTAGCTCGAGCTGCAGTAACGTTAACCTGAATGACAAACAAATATAGTCGGTAAATTACGAATCACCGTGTTAACACCCGACTAATATTACCATGGTAGCCCTGCTAACGGCCGCGTCCTTTGCAAAGTTACATTAACAGTATTGATATACAGTGTTCTTAATGCTGGTGATGTAACAGTCTGTGTGTGTGCCTTCTTACCAAGCAACAAAGGAATAATGTTTTTATACGCACAGTAGTCATTTACTGAGATTTTGTGGCATAAACAAAATAAAGAGCCGTCACAATGTGGCTCAGGCGTGGCTGCTGATTAGCATAGGTACAAGAGATCAAACGTATGGCAACAGACCCCAAATTAGACTATCGACCTGAAAATTAATGCAGCTGGCCGCTTTGAATCGGAATGACAGTGTTCTCGTGATTCCTCTTCACGAATGAGCTGACTCAGGGTAATTCCGAAACTAGCAGCGTCAGAATTAGCATTAGCATCTCCTGAGACATTCAACTCAAAGGATTGTTCGGTGTCAGAAGTTTATAGGACAGTCTGTGTACCTGACGATGCTAGACAGCGTGACAGGAGGAGGAAAGACGACAACAAAGATCCTGTTCTGAATAAGCATAAAGTTGCCTCCATTTGGACTCAAAAGCACCTTGCAGCAAGGGTATTCAGGTTTGGCATAGACGGACACTTTAAAAATAGTCAGGGGTTACTGTCAAAAGAAAAGCAGAACACATGAATTTACAGCGATAATGAAGAACAGGCAGACCAAATCAGTATGAGTAATGATAGCCTGACTTTCCCTGCCAAGTCGGACCCCCAAGACAAAGCCCCCTCCTTTTCTCCCAGAATTGTTTGGTTTCTGAATGATTAAATTTATTATAGTACGGGAAGGTAAAGTATTACACATATTACAAAGTCCAACATTCATCCTTAAGGCAAATTTCCTTTCTGTGTGATTCATTACACATTCCTACCATTGTCATGAAGAAGAATATTTGCTTCAACTAATCGTGTCCTGTGCTTTTGTCTTTAGGTCATCGGCTCCAGCAAGACTTCACTAAAAACCAACACTTTGTCCATGACCCTCAACTCAGTAGAGGGAGCCAAACCTGGCTCTATCATTGGCTCCGTAAGGACACATGACAAGCAGCCACAAGGCCAAGTGACCTACCTGGTGGTAGGAGGCACAGACCAAGATGGCACGTTCATGGTAGACCACCTTACGGGAGATGTTTACCTGGCCCGGGAGCTGGACTATGAGCGAGGGACTCGTTATTCCTTGCAGATTGAGGTGGATGACCTCTCCCAGACTTACCCCAACAGTCACCTGGTTCAGCTGGACATCAATGTGCAGGACAAAAATGACCATGCCCCCCAATTTCCTGAAGACCCCGTTACCATTGTAGTTTCTGAGAACATGCCACCTGGCTCCTCTGTCTACACCTTCCAGGCCATGGATGGAGATGGGAGTGGGCCCAACAGCGAAGTGCGCTACTCCATTCTCCGGCGTTGGCCCAATGACACAGAGGTTCTGTCCCTGGACCCATCCACAGGTGTCCTGACCCTGATACAGCCCCTGGACCATGAGGTCACCCCTTCTTTTTTTTTGGTGGTTCGGGCCACTGACTCTGCTCTCGATGTTTCTCAGCGGCGGTGGGGGTCGGTAACGGCCCGTATCTTTGTCACAGACGAGAATGACAATGAGCCAGTTTTTAGCTCACCTGCTGCTGTTAGTGTCATGGAGGACCAGCCCGTGGGATTTGTGGTGCTGTACGTCGTGGCCCGTGATGCTGACAAGGGGGAGAATGGCCGTGTCTCTTATCGTATCCAGGATGGGAATGCCGGAGGGAGATTCAGCCTCAATCCCAACACAGGTGTGCCTCTAAAGGCTAAGACCTTCAGAAAATAACATTTCGCTCCTATGTTAATATGAAACTGTGCTATTCGTTCTTATCTTCTGCTGAAGAATGTGCTTTTAGTCACTTCCCCTACCTCCTAAAGAACTACTGTAATATTTCATATTAACTGAAGTTGCTCACTGTAGTTAATGCATCTTTTGTCAAGAACCTCTTAGCTCCTGGGCCTCTACAGGTGCAGAATGTCCACTATTAAGCAATCGCGCAGTTAGTAGAGATTGTCCGTTTTCTTTCAAGGCATCTTGTGAAAGCATTCAGTGCTCCCAGTTTGTGGCTTGGCCTTGACTCGTGCAAAATACACTTAAGGATATACTGCTGTTTTTTGTCTCTCGCCCAGCTTGCTGCTCTCATTTCGGGCCTCAGTAGTGTGTAAGAGATTGTCAGCTGCCGAGCAAATGTTCCCGGTTACAAAGACCCCCCCCCCCCTCCCCACTGCAGCTTTCTTCCAAACACAAGGCACATTTTTGCTTGTACCCTGAAGACAGGCTTTGCCAGGGAAACCTCGATAGCCAACTTAACGTGTGGACGAGGCCCTGAAACATCCCTCCCTCCCTCACAGATTCCATGTCTTTAGAGTCACAAGTGCAATAGTATGTTATTTTAAAATGTCCTGGCAGAGAGGCTGAACGGTGGGAGGCCTCTCATAGTTAGATCAAATTCGACAAGACTCTGATCCCCCAAGTTCCACGGTATGAAGGCTTTCTTGGCTCGATGTGATTGGGCTGGTGTGGATTTTCTCTTCTCATCTCCAAAAGGACTGCATGTGTTTTACAGCCGCGGTTCATCCAGGTAGACGAGCCTGACCTAGCAGCGTGATACTGTCGTTATACCACATTCTCACTGGTAGCATGACCCAGGAGTTCACTTTGCACCACACTGTGGATGTGGGAGGTTTATAGGTTGTCACACAGACTCAGTTCTCTGTCGGTCTGCCTGCTGTAGGTATCACGCAGATTCAGAGTGCAGGCCAGCTTTCAATCTGAACATTACTGCATGAACATTTCAATGAGGGAGGGAGTCCTTTTAGCGATTAAAAACATCCTATTGTTTGTAGCCCATTGAGGATCTGTCCTAATTCCTCAAGAAACAAAGAATCTTTAATTCTTCAGTACTTGTCAAGGTCAAGGATGGCCCATAGTAACATCTAATCAGAAATTGAATCCTCCTGTTTCTCCTGTTCTTTCTCACCTGACACCCAAGGTTCATTGTCCATCTTGAAAGCCCTGGATCGGGAGGACCAGGCTGTTTACAACCTAACGATCATAGCTGAGGACCATGGGATACCCCAGCATTACACCTCTCAGCTGCTTTCCGTCCAGGTGATTGACGTCAATGATGAGGCCCCCATGTTTGAGAAGGCCGAATTTGAAGCCCAAATCTTGGAGAACCAGCCATCTGAGGTCACCATCCTCACAGTGTCTGCGTCTGACAGGGATCAAGGTAAACCATGCCCCTAGAAGGGGATTTCTCTCTGCTCAGCATAACTGTAAAGCAGAAAAACACATTAGACTAGTTACTGTAAATCAGTTACACTTTTGTTAGCCTTCATTACAGTTCCTCATCATGTCCTGCACAACAACAGTTTTTAAAAAAAAAATTATGTGTGTGTGCTTTTGAGAAGGGTATGGGTGCTTGGCTGGTGGTGCATTCTCCAAGTCTTAGTCTGGAGCTTATAAACAGAAGGATCATAAACTTTCTCTCCAGGACCAATTAATGAAGCAAACAGGTGATGGTGCCAGGTCATTCTCAGTTAGCACGCAATCTGGCACCCGTACAGGCCGGGGAAGAGAGTGAGACGGGGCCAACTGCTCGTGAGGCAGTATGAGCAACGTGCAGTAAGCGTGCACAAGGGGAGGGCTGCTCTGTTTACACGTCAGGATTAGGGCACGGCGGTGATCACGCTGGGAGGGCAGAGCGAGTGCCGGCACAGGAATGCTGATGCAAGCAAAGTGTGTCGGCCTGTGGAGCTTCTCCTTGATGATATGTGTTTGCCCTCCCTCCCAGGGACTAACGGCCAAGTATCCTATGGAGGCATAGTGGAGGAAGGCTTCACCATCCACCCAGAGACCGGGGTCATCATGGCCACTAAGGCCCTCGACAGGGAGGTCCAGGACCGCTACACAGTGACAGGTACCTGCTGTTGGCTGTACTCCAAACTGTTACAATAAGGAAAATAACCCAATTTGAGTTGCGCCTAGCTATCCCATGAGATCGGTTAGTTTGCTTTGATACCAACATCTGTTTTTGCGCATTTTAATTGCTGTTGCACTAGCAGTGAATCACATGGTCTTCCCTTTCTGTAACTCCTCTCGACACCCACCTTCTTCCCTTTCATAAACAGTCTATGCCAAAGACGGCGGTCTGCCAGCCAACTTTGCCACAGCCACAGTTCGGATCACGGTACTTGATGAAAACGACAATGAGCCAACCTTTGGGAGTTCCTACTACAACCTCGAGGTGCCAGAAAACCAAGACCCCGTAGAACTCTTCACGCTTCGAGCCACCGACCAGGATGCCGGAGCCAACGGAAAGATTAAATACTGGATTACAGGTACATCTTATGTGAGGTGTACTGAGCTGTGGCAGATTCTCGCTTTGGAATTGTCTATTGCATGATATCTCTCCACCCCAACTGTCTGGTATAGGTTGTGGTGGGGCCTGGATCCTATCTCAGAAATAGGATACAAGGCCACAGAACACCCTATACAAAATGCATGTCTATTACAAGACACACTAACAGTCATATTCAAAGGGTGATTTAGGGACACCATTATAGCTACATGTCCTTGTGCTACGGGACAAAACTGATGGGATTTGCGTTTTGTGTTTTACACTTTCACAGCTGGCGACCCCAATAGCGATTTCAGTCTGGACAGCAGCTCAGGAGTGCTGTCGACTTCCAGACCCCTTGATAGGGAGAGGAAGTCCAGCTACACACTTACTGTTGTGGCTCAGGACCACGGCACCCCATCGCTCACCAGCACAGCTGTTGTGGATGTCTCTGTCCTGGACGTCAATGACAACAGTCCAATCTTTCAGCGCAGCAGCTACACCGTTGACATTTCAGAAGATGTGCCCGTTGATTCACTGTTGCTAGCGGTGACGGCAACAGATGCGGACGAAGGGCTGAATGGGAAGATACTGTATCTTTTGAGTCCGGAGTCCATGGGTGCTTTTGCCGTCGACCAGGACACAGGTCAGATCACCACAGCTGTGGTGTTGGACCGTGAGAAGCAGGCCTCCTACAGCTTCAAGCTATGGGCTGTGGACTCATCCCCCGCGAACCCACGCAATGGTACGACCCATGTGTCGGTCCACGTGCAGGACGTGAACGACAATGCCCCTTTCTTCATTCAGGATCCATTGATCATCAACATCTCCAGTGGCAGTGTGTCCAGCCACCAGGTGGTTGCTACTATGAGGGCTGAGGACAAGGACTTTGGGGCCAATGGGTCTGTCTTCTACCGCTTCGCCAGCCCAGTTCGGGGCTTCACCATCAACTCCCTGACGGGGGCAATCCAGGCCACACAGAGCCTGCAGTCACTATCCCAGAGCCAGCGGACCCTGATTGTTGAGGCGGTGGACCAGGGCAGTCCTTCCAAGTCCTCGCTTGGGGTTGTGATAATCTACATCAAAGAAGAGGAATACAAGGGCATCCGCTTCTCCCGCACTGCTCGAGATGTCAATATCCAAGAGAATGCAGCCAAAGGTGCAAGGTTTTTTTCAGCTTGAATATGGTGTAATAAATATTATATGGCGTTTTTCTGCTTAGGTTTTTTTTATACGGTTGTGTGACAAATTACTGACGTATATATTTTTAATTGGGAAAAATACAAATGTGACAGCAACGTAAAGTAAAACGTGACCCAGAAAACTCTTGTAATGTGAAGCACTGTAATTATACTCCCGAAGTCCGTCTGGAATGTAAAGACGGTTGCATAGTGTTTCATTCGGGCTTTGGAACGGCAGCTCGGCCTTCGAGGCGTGCTCATCGACGCGTGTTATGACCTTCTGCCCAGGTACCTCTGTGGTGCAGGCAGTAGCTCAGCACCCAGACGGCTCACGTGCTGGCATCACCTACAGCATATTCAGTGGCGACTGGAAGCAGTCTTTCAGCATAAGCTCCAGCACAGGTGAGTCCGGTGCGAAAATGGCTGCCTGTCATTCCGGGCAGGGAACCCTGGGGCAGTTCACCGGAAAACGGCTCTGGTCTCTTGTTCCTCAGGTGAGATTCGGGTGCTGAGCTCCATGGGACTAGACTTTGAGGACACCCCCAGACTCCGCCTGGTGGTGAAGGCAGAGACTGCATTGTCCAGCTCGTACATGGCCATCAATCTGATACTGCAGGATGTCAATGACAACCTACCGCGCTTCCAGTTGCAGACGTACACTGCATACATGCATGAAGCACAAGGCTATGACCTTCCCATCATCCAGGTGCACAGTCCCTTCCAGTTTCTTGATTAA
Source organism: Mormyrus hasselquistii (assembly GCA_026779605.1). NCBI lineage: Eukaryota > Metazoa > Chordata > Actinopteri > Osteoglossiformes > Mormyridae > Mormyrus > Mormyrus hasselquistii. The sequence continues at coordinate 16,149,674 of JAODKE010000040.1, read as the reverse complement.
TGCCACTGGCGACCAGCGGTTCTTTTGAAGACAAAAAAGAAAACACCTGTGTGTGCTTTGGAAATCATTTTACTCTGGGACTATCCACTTAACATTTCTACATGCCCTTTTCCAAAGCCATAGGCCCAGGAGAACCTTGAATTAGAAACTATTTGATTACAAAGGACATTACAATTTTTTTAACAAGGCTTGTTATCAAAGCAAAATGCCCAGACAGTCCTTTGCAGTTATCTGATGTAATTTTTTTTCTCTTTCGCTTGTTTAAATTTTCTGAATTGTACTCATTTCCTCATTCTAAGGTTCTAGCTAGTGACCCCGACCAGGGTCCCAATGGTCAGGTGACCTATTCCATCTCATCGTCCAGCATGAGTGGCCTCTTCAGAATCAATCCTTCCACGGGCAGCATTACCACGGGAGCCATCATGGACAGAGAGATCTGGACACAGACTAAGTAAGTGCATGTTACAATGTATTTGATGTCCTTTTGTCGTAACACACTCTTGTCTTGTCTTGTAGATTTCTCTGTGTGATTTACATGTAGTTTGCTGTAAGCAGGGATGCAGCTAGAAATTTCGGGCTCCATGAAAACATACCATACAGCTGGAGAAAAAAATAGCAGACCACTCTATATATTAATACAAATCTGCACTTTATAATCCTGGTTTAATCTTGGTTCTGCTGGCAGAGGCTACACTAAGACCACAGAACACAAGAGTAAGGTGAGGTAGGAGACACTGGGAATGACCAGAAACCGGTATAGAGGCGGAAGTGACTTTTTTAATTATTCAAATTATCCAACGACAGTGTCTTATGAATCGTAGGATGACATCAAGTGACCTTAAGTGCAGGTGTGAAGTGGTGAAGTGCACTGCTAGGATTTTTTGTTCGTATCAGTTTATGGATGTGCATCTGTGAATTTTTATATAAGGCTTATATATAT
>JAODKE010000040.1:16128406-16139846 GCA_026779605.1 Mormyrus hasselquistii | reverse complement strand
CAATGTTTGCAATGCATGCTTTCGAAAGGAAATAGCAACAGAGCGTCATTTAATGCGACGAATCGAATTCGGCCCTTGCAGAAACATAGTAATGAGGGATACTACAAAATCGCAATGCTTTACTCAGACTTAGAATGTACTGACGCCTACTGTATGTCTAAGTATAACTACATATTTATTCAAGTATCAGATTGGTACTGAATCAGGAGATATAAATACTGAATGGAATCAATCAAAAAAGTGGATCAGGATGTCCTTATTAAGTAGTATTTGATGGGTTTAAGTGTTTACTTCACCATTGAGGCCGTGACACTTGCCTTGAGGAAGTCTGGGATCCCCAGTGATGTTCCATATTTATTTGTCAACGATCAGGGATTGTCCGAGTTTTATTTTTCAAAGGCTGGACAGCCAATCAAGGTCATGAAAATAAACAAAATGTTTCTGGCAGTGGACCTTTGGTGAGGGAGCCCAGCGTAAGGTCAGATTTATTACTATCTAAACATTAGCCATGGAAAAAAGGTCTGGAATTTACATTTCTCTTGTGTTTTTCAATGAAAGGCCCTTTTTTCTGACAGTTCTTCAATGCATTTTAATTGTTAACATGTCAGTAAAATAAAAAGTTGTTTATTGGTTTGGAGTGGAGTGCTTAGTGGAACATAATTAGCAGCTTGATAAGTTGCATTCCTGCTAAAAATGTTTAATTATATAAAGACACCTAAAAAAACGGCATCCCGGAAAAAAGCAGAGCCCTAACCCTCGCACTAATGACGGTATAGTTCTGCTGAAATGAAACTTGCTGGGCAAAAAAGCAATTTCCCAACTTAAGCGCAGGGAGTTCCAGGAGCAAGCGGGAGCTGTAAAATCATTTAACGACGTGAGGATCGCTTTCCGCTTCCCCTTTGAGGCTGCCCTAACTGGAGCTGCCATGGATAGCTGCCTGATTGTGATTACCACAGAGGATTTATATTTGAATATATTTTTCGCATTTCTCTGAAATGTCGATAAATGCCAGAACAGATTTTCTGCCACGTTGAGCTTGCGAGGATTTTGACAGCAGACAGAACTAAACGACTTGGTGACATATAACAGTGTTTTCAGGACCTGTATACTTAAATAGCTGCAAGGCAGAATCACAGTCCACGGAAAAGATCACACTGAGGGGTCATACGGGAGAACTGCTACACCAAATGTAGGCGGTCGCCGCTTAAACACTAATGACAGCAAGCTGAAATTCTCAACAATGAATCTTACTAAGCAGCCGGAAAGTATTCACTAGTATGAAAAGTCAGCAGTCCTATAGGAGGTCACATAGCAAGCCATACTTATAAGTGGAACGCAGATCCTTGTTTAAAACCACCCATGTCTGCTGCGTTCATTTTCTTGAGTTACTTTGCTATGGAAAATACCTTAAGGTGCATGTGGATGTTTTTTATTTTAATTTTAAATAAAATAAACCAGTTTGAGTTTAAGTTCATGCAGCAACCAGGGCACGTGAACCACGAGCCATTGGTGTTTGTTTAAACTCCTAATTAAATATCACAGAGCTCGCATTGCCCGTCTTCATTGATCTTCTAACTTCTCCCGACTCACCTCCCCACTTAAGAAAAAAAAAGAAAAGAAACTGCATTGCTTCCAATTAATTGAATGTAACAAAGCTGACCCTTGAGAGTAACCGAATGCTACTGTCATTCTTTGGGGAGGGATCTGAGTAAGCGGCCATCTACTTGAAGCGGACAGATTCCATATCTTCTCCATTACACGGAGAACACAGCTGGGCGATTTTGCTTCATGTACTGTGTAATGGTCCGATTCTCTTTATACCACCGTTCAGCTTGTGCACAGTCCACCAGATTTCCCATGTGGCCTTTGCACCTGTTTCCCTTTAAAGCTGTATTATATATGAAGGTTTATCTTTCTGTTTAAACCCTCAGAAAATGTGCTGTATCTCACACAGCTGTTCCCTATCTTATCTCCTCCCATGGAAAGTGATGGGGGATATAATCGCAGATTCGGAACAGCCGCGAGCAAGGAGATGCTTGCTGGATCCGATGCATTAATGTCCTGTCAAGGCTGTGAAACACCCTCAGTCGGAATCAAAGGCAGATGTGAGAAGCAGACACATAGGATCATGAGCATAGATGGACATTAACAGGAAAAGTCATGCTGGATCGTAAATCCAACAAGATAGTTGTTTATTCAGAAAATGTGAAGAGCAATGAAAGATTTCGTATTAGCAAATGAAAGGCATATTGTTAGTTTTTTTGAGCAAATCCAAACATGTCGCCGATTCCTTCTATATCTCATGTTCCTAGAAGATTCTGTCAGACCACCAGTCACCAGGATCTGATGTGCGATGTCCCGTCTGGGTTTCTTGGAGTGACTGTTTCTTTGGAGTTAGTGTGGCCTTTTTTTTGCATTGGGTCATGACCTCTCAGGCTGCCGTTATCCCAAGCAACCAAGTGCCGAAGAATGCAGCACGTTTTGCAGCATGTTTTGCAGCTTGCATTTACTGCTGTCACAGGCCGCAGCGGCAGAGGGAGCAAGCTGCCAATCTTGGGGTTAGGTCTTCTGGAATCTTCTCATACAGAAGTCTGGGTGTCGAATGTATTGCTTATAAAGATTTCCCGTGTAAGGAACAAGAGTGGGCGGGGTTTGCAGGAATTATCTGCCCTCATATTAATGGCCGCTGCAATCTCCTCAGCTACAGTACTAGTGAATTTACAATTCCCAATAGTCATTCTAGTGCTAGCACCCAATCACATGCCATTTTATGATTTCAGAGCTGATTTCAATGTAATTTGAATGTAAAATCCTAGGTGAGAAATTCCTCCTATACTGTAGCCCACCTCAGGTCACCGATTGCTGTCAGTGCGGGTCTGTAGCTGGATCTCCTCCAGCCCTAGTGGAGGTGTTTAATCTGACCTCCAACTGATGATGTAAAATTCAGCACATGTGTTCAGATTCATCCCCATGCTACAGCTAGGGGTACCATGCGAAGCATTTCATCTGTGAATGGAGCAAAGCCATTGTCTGAACTCTTGACGAAGTCATGTCACGATTGGTTGGCATTCTCGTAGTGGTGAACATGGCAGATGTGAATACCGACATCCGAGTGAAATCGCTACCGGAAAACCCAAAAGGAAGTCGTTTACCTTACGATTGTCTTTTATTTTCTGCATAGTGCCTTTCTTTGTTTTTAAGACCTTGGATGGAACACACATTTCCGTCCATCACACACTCCTGGTAACTGTTCTTTACTGCAAACCTTTGTATATTATTGTAGCTAAGGAATGAAAACTTTTATTTATTTTATTTTGTAAAAAAAAAAAAAATTAAATGTTTATTTGTTCTTGTTCCTCAATATATTCTTGAAGTCACATGTTCTGACTGATTTGTACTTTGTATGTAGCTGTGCATTTATAGGCATACGTTTTCACCTCGAGTCTTCTCGATGTTATTCTTGAGCATGGACGTGTTGTTTGGTCCAGTGCCCATCCATTTGAGAACAGATGCCTTAATAAATGTCCTGGGAATATTCATTACGAACACGGAGATGTTTTTGTGTCTGTTTTCAGTCTGTACGCTTTAAACAAGGGAGGAAAAAAAAATGTTTACTTAGCTTAGCGGTTTCTGCAAAACAATTTACATGTGCGGTTGCACTATTTTGCCCGTATATGTACAACAGAACATTTAGTGGATCAGGTTAGGTTTGGGTCACAACATGCAAATCTCCATCCAGGGAGCTTAATGCTGGACCTTTAGGTCACAGAGGTCAAGCTTAGCTTCAGCTCCACAATGGAACCTCTCTCCTTTCCCTTGAAGTACAGCAGTTATCGTCTGCACGAATGCACATGGTAAGAAGCTTCTTGGTGTGAGCAGTAATGGCGGCACACCACACCTACACTGAAGAATATTAAAGGGTTTTTATTTTATCTGCCATTTAAAGACTTCTTGTCGTAATAGTAAAGAAATAATGGACATTTGCTCCCGGATGCTGTTGACGGAAATTTGTTCCCATTCCTGAACGGGAATGACGAGCAGAAAGTTGGAAATGTTGTGATTTTAATGACGGCTGCATATAATGGCTTTTGCATGGTTTTCCAGATGTTTCTATAGAGGCAGGAGAGCCTTTGTGGAACATGACAGCACCCCACCCCACCCCCCATTTTAAAAACCCCTATCCACTGAGGTGGTGCTACTGTGCTGGGCAGGTCTTCAAAGTTAATGATACTGCAAGTCACTAAAAGTGTGGTTTTACTTTATACCGGCTGGCCAATTAATTGCATCGCCATCCATTTCAGGGTAGGCATTCCGGTAATGGTTTCTTTCTGCAGGAAGGTTCAAATAAAATCAGAAGAATGGCTACAGTTGACGCGCCATCTTATAATGTTCACAAGTTGAATCATGGCAGCAGTCTACGTGTCTACGGAGTTTGGGCTAACGGGGCCAGACTAGGCAAGATGTCTCACAGCATTATGGTGGGGGGATCCTGTCAAGTGGAGATTACCCATAAGACCCGGCTTGCCCGGAAGCCGTCACTCTCCAGTGCCCACTGCTTGCTGAGGCAGGAGCTGTCAGGGATGCACAAAAGATTCACCCAATTACCATTTCATTTATTCGCTCCCTTTTACCCGACTTTCTGATGCACATTTATAGTCCTGTCAGGCTGCTTGCGTGACTAAGAGGTGCAGTGGAGGGGGGGGGAAATCCCCTCCTAAACCGACTGGCACGCAAACTCCTACTAACTATTTTTGGACCTTGTTCTTTTTTGCTGCCTTTAAAAACTGGTGGGGGATGACAGGAGAAGGAAGGCAGGCAAGGCACTGACAAACTTCTGGTTCTGATTTTCGGTAGCCCCGCCTCCTAGCCCCGCCCTCTGACATCAGCGCCCTGGGGCTGAGGAGGAGAGAGGTGTATTTTCACTCGTGCGGCCCGGCTGTGCGGCCAGCACCCACACCTCGGCTTCTGTCACTTAGCAACCGTTGCCACCTGCTTCCCATTAGCGGTACTGGGCCGCGTAGTGCAGGCTTCAGCCCGGGACTCTGCTTTCTGTCTCCCTTGCTCTCTCTCCCAGGCCCCTTGTCTGGATTTTGTCTTTAATTCGTCTTTCGCTTTCCTGCTTGATGAAAGAGAGGTGTTTGTATTTTAGTCCTATTTGCCAGCTGACGCATGTTCTTGGCTGAGAGAAGCATGAGGTCTCAAAATTATTCCTTATGTCTTTGTCTGCGATGATTGTGAAGGAGTTTCAGGCTTACTGTCAAGAATGACGAGACACTGGGACTTGTGTATAAAGTTTTATAGAGCTTTCAGCATAGTACCGATCTGCTAGTGCATCAAAGGCAAGGCTGGCATTTCTGTGGTAATAAATCCAGGGTTAAAAGAATTTATCAGCGAACTGTAGCGTCATTGGCATCCTGACCAGGGAGGACCAGCCTTGCCCCATTGGGTCTATAATAGGCTTCAGACCTCATCAGGATAAGCAGTTAGAAGTGGGAGATGGATGGATGGATGGATGGATGAAAGAAAAATCATGATTCCTCTCTGCCCATTCCACATCATAGAAAAAAGCTTTACTTGTTTTCACAGTCATGGCTGATTGGCTGTAGTGGAAAAAATGTTGATGTTTTTGATAGATTTGGTTAAGAACCTCCTGAAAGCGGGTGGGGATGGTTCTTCTGAAGTGCAGGTTCAGCCTGTATAAGAAAACATGACACGTATAATGAAGTACTGGGTTTTGGTGGAGTTCTGAATGTTTGCGTACAGGAAGGGGGGGGGGGGTGTTTCAGATGGCCTGATGGGCCGTTCCAAGGACGACTTCATGGACGCCTCATAACAATGATGTCTAGGCAAACCCAAATGATTCAGCAGAAATTAAATTAATGCCTTGGGGCAGCTTAGTGTTAAGGGGCTTCAAGCATAATGAAGAGTAACACTAGAAACCTTACTCTGAGATATCACTGACATGAGAGCTGTTTGCATCTCATATCAATTTCAGTTATGTTGGGCACATCAAATAAATCCTAGAGTAGCTGCCAGCCGGTGGGAAACATGATGACATATTGTAGTTGCCAAGTATTTCCTACCTGCCGACAAATGGATTACACTCCTTCAGTGTTTGGGCAGAATTGACCGTTTTGAGAAAAGGCTTCTCTGTGAGCTCACTTTCAGAAGGTGTCAACCTCACAGTGAACCTGGGAAACTAATGATCACATGATCACAGAATAAAGCGCAACTGTCCGTGTCACGTCCAAAGCAGATTTATGTTTCTCATATATCAGACAGATCTGAACACAAGTTGAGGTGAGGGATCTGTAGGACTTCAAGGGCGAAAGACAGCCATTTTGTTGTACTAGCCAGTTCTAGTGTCACTCTTAATTAGCATAGGTTCATCTTGAGACACTAAGCTGTAGACGTAAACTACACTAAGATGTAAACCACAAAGAATTTCAACTCCACCTCTCCATGACTGAGACATGAGGATTGTTTCTGTTTTAAAACCTGCTACAGATAATGTTTGTCTGTATGGATTACTGACCTCCTTGTTAAATGTAGCCGCAAGTTGCAGATCTATAAAAACAGATACACACGATCACAGTTTTTTTTGTTTTTTTTTTTTTTTTACTGACAAATGTTTCACGGAAATACTGAGATGGATGCAGAAAAAATGGACACCTCATAGCTTTCATTGTTGTTCAGTGAAAATAACATTTTCTGTCCCTCCCTCTATGAAAACAAGCCAAACCCAAATTAAACAAAATCCAATGACAAAGAAAAAGTGTTTGCGCTCTCTTTTAAAATCTTGTTTCATTTTAATTTTGGACAGAAAGTGTTGTATGGTCTTGTTGTTTTTCTTTTTGTAGTTACCATGTCACTTTGACCCAGCCCGTGAAAGCTGGGCTTATTTTCTTTAGTTCGATATCTCCCTGGGATTCTGGTCCACTGCTCCGGCAGGAATGGGGAATGAGTGAGACAGATTGAGAGATGAAGAGAGAGAGAGATTGATGGAGTGACCACAAAAGGCAGTCATTTCTTTCTACCACCAAGTGAAAAACAGGGAAGAAGACAGAGAGAGCTCACCGTTTGTTTTTCACCTCGATCACCGAAGCCACTACTCGCCGAGAAGAAGATGCCTGTCTGTCTCACAGCAGAACCTTCAGCTGTGTCCCGATGTCATGAATGAATAAATGTCCGTTCACTGAAGTACGTTGTCAGGAAATCAGAAAAAGCAACAAAATTACATGATCATTCAGAATCAATAAAACAAGGTTACAGTCATATGCAAAAGTTTGGGCACCCCTCAATGAATAACATTTTGGTCATTTTTTAATGGAAAAGATGTAAACACAGTCTCTGTTGGAAATGGAAAAATGCACAATATTTTCACTAAACATTGATACATAGTTACTTTTTATGTCATGCATTGAAAAAAGATAAAAAATAAAAACATTATTGTGGCACTCTGCAAACGTTTGGGCATCCTACATAATCAGTGGTTAGTAACACCTCCTCTGGCCGATATAACAGCTTGCAAACGCTATATATAGCAAGCTAAAAGTCTTCCAGTTCTTGTATTCTTGGATTTTCTCCCATTCTTCCTTGCAAAAGGCTTCTAGTTCTGTAATATTCTTTGGACGTCCTGCATGCACAGCAAATGCAACCCACAAATTTTCCAGTGATGTTTAAATCAGGGGACTGTGATGGCCATTCCAAAACCTTCAGCTTGTGTCTCTTGAGGTAGTCTATGGTGGATTTCGAGGTATGTTTAGGATCAGTGTCATGTTGCCCTTTTCAGCTTCAGCTTTTTTACAGATGGTGTGATGTTTGCTTCCAGAATTTGCTGGTATTTAGTGGAATCCATTCTTTCCTCCACCCGTGCAATGTTTCCTGTGCCACTGGCCGCAACACGACCCCAAAGCATGATAGATCCACCCCCATGCTTAATAGTTGGCAAGGTGTTCTTTTCATGAAACGCTGCTCCTTTTTTTCCTCCAAACATGCCTTTGCTGATTGTGGCCAAAGAGTTCTATTTTAGCTTCATCAATCCACAGCAGTTGTTTCGAAAACACATCAGGCTTCCGTAGATGTTCTGCTGCATACTTATGACGATGGATTTCATGATGGGGATGCAGGTAAGGTTTTCTTCTGCTGCCTCTTCCATGATGGTCTTGTGGAACGGTGCACCACCGCTCCTCAGTCTGCTAAATGTTCCTGCAGGTTTTTTTGCAGTCAAATGGGGGTTTGATTTGTCCTTCTGACCAGCATACGAGCAGTACTCTCTGAGAGTTTTCTTGGTCTTCCAGATCTCATCTTGACCTCCACAGTTCCCCTGAACTGCCATCTCTTAATCACATTTCTCACTGTGGAAACTGCAAGCTGACAACGCTTTCCTATCTTCTTGTAGCCTTCTCCTGCTTTGTGGGCATGAACATCTTTCATTTTCAGAGCCTTACACAGTTGCTTAGAGGAACCCATGGTTGTTGAGTATCCACAAGTGTGTGCACAAGGTTTGAAGAGTCAGAGTATTTGTAAAGCTTTGAAATTGGCACCAGCTGACATTTACTAATGACAGCTGTTGCCATGCATCAGATCTAATGAGCTGATTAAGGTCTGAAACCTTGTAAAAAGAATCTGAGACTTTGGAACTCTTAGGGTGCCCAAACATTTGCAGAGTGCCACAATAATGTTTTAATTTTTTTTCTTTGTTCAATTTATGACGTAAAAAGTAACTATGCCTCAATGTTTGGTGAAAATATTATGCATTTTTGCAATTTCCCAAAGAGACTGTGTTTACATCTTTTCCATTATAAAGTTTTCCAGTATAAAGACTTACAGTCACAGTTGAGAGTACTCAGCTGGTTAGTTGAAATTATACCTTGGTCAGGAACAATAGTCATGAATGATCCAGCTCTGCCTATTTGCAATTCCATTTCTGTTCTACTTATCAATCATATTCTGAGTCATTTATATCTCCATTTAAAAAATCTTATGAACTATGTTTTTGGTTTTTACTAAATTTCTTCAGCTTTTTAACATCAGCAGGCTTCCCACTGGAGCTACTGAAAAGCTGAGGTTAACAGGGGACTTCCTTATGTACCTTTTTGGTGAATAATGTTCATTGTGAAACCTTGTGATGACATTAACCTATATTGCCATCTCATTATTGTAACCCCCAGGATCTCTATGGACAAGCGCATAGCGTTTTTTTTTTTTTTTGGCTACATCTCAAAGGCTTGCACAGAAGCACTAATTGAGCCATCAATGTTTGAATCTAGAAATATCAATGGTTTTGCTATTTATCATGTTGCATTTTGTCTACTGTTTGTTTCAGCCGTCTCTTCTTTAGAGGACAGATGAGACCATCATATTCTTTAGTGTTTTTGTCACTGATTTGTTTCTTTTTTACTGCTCTCACTACATCTGTGCTCAGACCTCAGAGGGTTCATTTGGCTTAAATCACAACCAAAAAAGCCCTTTAAAACTTTACTGTATGTGAGATATGCTGTTATCTCCCCAAAGAGTCCACTCCACTCACCTCACACACAGTCTAATCTTTATGATTCAACTTCAGAAAAAAATGTCTTTAAAGGATTTCTTTTTCTTTGAGACATCCCATACACACAGATAAGAACATTCGCGTCGGGTGGCTCATCTCACTTCCTCACCAAACAAGCAGCAACAACTTTTCAACCTTGGCCACAAATGAGGCCACTGTTCTGCGCCAGAAACGATAAAACTACTATAAAAAAAAATATATATATAAAAATAAAAAAGAAAAAAAGAAAAAAAGAAACGCTTGACGCCAAAAGACTGGGCAAAATTAATAATGATGCCACAGACCACGACTGACTGATTTGCCAACTTCATATCATAATAGGATATGGACAACATTGGTTTGTCTTCCTGTCTCCTGTGGAAATGAGTGGGTGCAATCCTCTACTATCCTGATTTTCCTTCTCGTTCCCTGAATGTCCTTATGTTGCACACATACTTCTTGAATAGTCCTGTTAGATCTTGCTTTGTTTGAAATTGTCGTTTAGCTCCTGCTCTAGTAATGCTTACATTTGCACCTTTCTCTTCATTGGAAGCTCACCCTAGATTCACTAATGCCTAGTTAACTCCATGACCGCATGTTTGATTGCAATGTGCTGTTCGTCTCACCTGGACTTTGTCCTCATTTTGGACAAAAGTGTCAGAGTTCATAGAATCTGTATCTACTGGTTGCCTTGGCCTCTGGTCAAATCTAAAGATAGATCAAATAGATGAATAGATAGACAGATATTGCTTATTCCATGAGCTTTTTCTACAGCATTTTTTGCCATTAAAATTATGCTCTTAATCCATTAAATTGGTCATGATGAGAGCCTACAAAGTTCCCATAGTAACGAGAGACAGATTGCCCCCACTTTAGCACATGAGGACATCCCTAGTTATTTTTATTGCCTCTGACTTTAAAAAATCCCCAAAGACCTCAGAATAATTCGAGTCAAGAGGAGTCACCGGTATACAGCCCTGCATCAGGTCTTTAAGAGCTTAACTTTAAATGTGTATAGTATTTTTAAGTATGATTTGCTCTCAGACTCTCTTTGAAAATGGATCCTTTCTGGTAAGGTCCTTCTTTCTTCATGAGTAACGTCCCTCTTTCTCTGTGTGTTGTTCTCCGCCTGCCCCGCGGTTCTTGTTTGATATGACTTTCGTCTCACGTTGCGTGATTTTATATTGCTTATTTTTGGAGGTGAACCTTTAAATTGATGACAAACTCCAGGGCTATTTTTTGTGCCCACCGACCCACCAAGAAAGATGGCATAACCAAAAGAAAAACAAAATCCATTCGCTTTCTTCTCTGACATGATTCAAGGGCCAATCAGAGGAGAGGAGGACTGTGAGGGTTAGACGGCATCAAACCTGCAGGGTCTCATTGGTAGAACAAACAGGTGCTGTTCTGAATTGCTTCCTCTTTTAGACTTTTTAGCTTAGCAGGAGTTCACTGGCCCATGGCCTTTTCCCCCTGGAAAAACCTTGAACAGGCATCTTCTCAAACTCGCTGCAGCTAATTAAAGGCCGAACAGAAAACAGAAAGAGCAATGAAAAGGAAACAACAAAAGACACGTGTTTGCTATTTGGTATTTGACCCAAAGCGGAGACGGCTCAGCTGAATTATTGCTGCACGAACTTTACCTTTTATGGACATGGTGGAATGCGGTCTTTCTGATTACTCTTCACTTTGCATTTGTTTTGAACTATGTAGCGATGAGCAATGGTGCTAAAAGACTAATTGCTGTAGGGGAATTAAGCCAGGGACTGGTCTGGGCAAGGGGACAAGCAGCGAGGTCACGGTGTGGGGCGGGCGGGGCAGTACTATGGGGGGGGGGGGGGGGGGGTGTTTGCGGGGGTTGGGTGTGTGATGGGGGGGGTGGGGGCACGCGGAGGGAGGTTTGGGGGA
>JAODKE010000040.1:16107183-16118683 GCA_026779605.1 Mormyrus hasselquistii | reverse complement strand
TCCCCGGTTGTCTTCTGTGTTTTCCGTGTGGGTTCACCCATATTTGGGGGCGGGTTTTGGGTTTAGGGGTGGCCCCGAGGGGGGGGGGGGGGGGGGGGTTTGATTCCTCCCTTCTGAGCGTAAACTACCCCTGTGACTGTGGCCCATTTTATCAAATGACATGGCACATGGTGTAAGGATGAGTTTTACCAACAAAAACATGCACCTTTTTATTCTGGCTACATCTCTTCTGCTTTTTCAACGCATCACGATCCAACATCTGAACTGAATATGTGTGTGCCTGTGTGTGTGTGTCAGCGTGTGTCTCTGTGTGCATTTTCCGAGGGCTGCGTTCCCCACATGAGTGTATTTTGGCAACCGGTGCCCGCATAATGTTGTTCTTGACTTCCAGGGCAGCCATTTCTGTTTGAGAGTTCAAAAACATTGGGGGAACCTGCTGGTGGAGCAACATTTGCTACCTTGACCTCATAAATCAGGGAATAAAATCTAGAATGCGCTGAGAGACAGTTGCCAAGTTGCCAGACATACTTTCCCCATTATGTTTTTTAAGACCTGTAAGCGATCAGCCTTTGTTGCTGACCTCTGCTTTCCCCCCTCAGTATAATTCACCCGGAGTTAGGTTTTAATTGACAGGCAGAGTCAATTCAGTCTCTGTCATATGTTCCGGTCTGGGTTCCCGTATCTAATACAGTTAGTGCTGGATTCTCAGTAAAAAAAGGTTCATCTGTATCAGCTTGAGAGGACCTACCAAATATCTTGCTTTTTTAATGAATTTTTGAATTTGTAATTAAAATCAATAGAGTGCAATTTCTTGTTAAAGCACAGTTAAAATGACACTTTATAATTGATGTATTGCTTGACTTCTTGATGATCAAATTTGAACATCAGCCTACCAAAGGAGAACAGGGTCAAAGTAGCGTATAGATACAGTTCCAACCCAAGGAACTGATTGGATATTATGTCGATGGTCGTGTTTGCAGTGCACTGTGGTTGGTTGCTCTTACAGACGTGTGAAAGGTTTATTACCAAGACACCATCCAACCACAGGGGTTCAAAGATCACACCTTTTCCCCCTTCTCTGGGCCTCATCATTAATTCCTGGGGCTGTGCGAGGTCACACCACTCTAAGTAGAAGATTAAATCCCCAGCCTCAATATTGATCCATACCGTCCATTGATCCTTTTGGAGTGGAATCTCTAGTGGTCTCTCGAGAGCGATTGCAGCCACATGATCACACTTCCTTCTCTACATTCTCCACAGGCAAGCCACATTCTAACCAGGTTATAGAAGGTAGTGGAGGTCATGGTAGAAAGTAGGAGGTCATGGTTCATTTTCTGGCGGAAGAGGGAGAGCAGAAGGGTCATCTAGGCCAGTGCTTCTCAAACCAGTGCTCGGGGAACCCCAGACGGTCCATGTTTTTGCTGCTTCCCATGAGTTTGGAGAGAGTAAAACATGAACCATCTGAGGGTCCTTGAGTGCTGGTTTGAGCAACACTGATCTAGGCTTAAATTCAACATGATGAATGCTAAAAATGCAATATGGGAGGGATGAGCTATGTGATGACGTAAGGTGCTCAAGTAGAACCCTGCTAACCGATAAACATCAAGCCTGTCCACTAACTCTGTACTTTCCCCAAACAATTCTCATACCTTTGTTTGATCTGAAGTGTCAGACTCTGTAAGTTTGCCTTGAGCGATATGGAGGCCAAATTGGACTGTTCCAAAAAGATAGAAAATAAGACAAGACAAACAAGCAATGTGAACAAGACTAACACAACTACATCCATGAGGTAAGTCCGTCCATTATGCGTATTCATCAGACTAGCAGTGATCAAACCAGTTATATCCAGATGCAACATTTAAATTTCGGTTGAAAAAAATATATAGGCTGTAACCAGTAGGGGATCCCATGAATCTTATTTCTGGTTACTGACCTGCTGAGACGTGACTGTCCAGCTGAGGTCTGGACAAAGCCGTGCTGATTCACTGGGATGTCAACGGTCCCTTGGCACATTAGCCCGACGCGTTGCAGCCTCCTAAGCTTTCGGAAAACCGCCCCTGAAGACAATGACAGAGAAGCGCTGAGACAGAGAGTCATCTTTCGCAATCACACTGTTTGTAAAAGGGAGCCTTGTTTGGCAGGCTTGAAAGAGAAGCCATAATTGTTCCCAGGCTTGTCACCAAAGCCTTCACTAGGCCTTCAGAAAATAACTTACACTGTGTCATAAAAGACAAAACTGTTACTCTCATTACTTTCCTTTTTTTGTTGTAATTTTATTTCCTCCTAAAAACCACCTTTTCAAAAGCATGAAATGTCTTTTGGAAGTATCCAACACCATTTTTATGGCAGTAAAGGGGGGGAAAGGAGCTTTAAACTGTAATATATATCAGCGTCGGAACTGGGTCCATTGAGTAGGTTCTCCTCTCCCGTTTTATTTTTCTGAAATTCACTGTCCCCCGCTGCCTTTTGTATAACATTTCTGGGCACGCAATAAAAAAAACAAAGGCTTTAAAATTAGGAAGGTTTGCAAAAAAGCCAACATAAAAACGGCCTTGTTCGCAGACGTAAATCATGGAGAAACTCCAAGGTAGCAGTGCGGGAAAACGACCCCCCCAAACTCCCATCCGTACCCCCATCATACATTTTAACTCCGGTACAGAATGGCTGGCAACAGACAAAATATAACTGTCAAAACTCAGCAGTTATATGGTGAACACTCATTAGAAAACATATTCACCTCTAGAAAAGAGCTGTATTCAGAATTTAACAGCAAGCTGAGCCGTGCCAAACACTTACTTAGTCACTAAATATCTTATTCAAATGGTATTTAATGGAGAAAGAACTTAAGTAAGCACTTAAGAACTCTGGTGAGCACATCCTCAGAAAAATGTATGAAAATAAAATTTACTTCAAGACATATCGTTTGACAAATTATCACTTTAATATCACCATTTTAGTGTCCTTCATCTAACAGGGCAGTTTTGTTCCACAACATTCTTGAACATTCTGTAAGAAGGAGCTTTTGGGCAAGTCGGGAAACCTGCTGGAAATCAGCAGCAGAAGCAAATAACCTTTTAAAAAGTCTGTTGAATGACAAAAGGGTAAAGAGCAGATTTAACACAGATTGGAAGCAGCCACATTCAGAGCGACTGGCATAGATTTGGTCGAAACCGGTCTCCCATTGCATTGAGGAACATTCTACACCCATCCTGGGGTTGTGGTACTGAAAGGATGCGTGTCTTCACTTGGTTGATCACATGTCTGAGAATGCAGGACATGCACCGCCAGCAAGATGCTTCTCTCCCAAGTCCTGCACTGACTGGTCTTGTTTTTTTTCCCCTTGCCACATATGAGAAAATCATGGGATGCTGGGCCCTGCTGTGGATTGTTGTAACCCATCTGTTGCCCCCCTAGTGCCAAACACAACAATGGCATCTGCAGTTGGGTCTCATGAGAGGGCAAAAAAAGGAAAACTATGAGGAAGAGCATCATGTTTTTGCTTAAACTTCAATGGAAATGACATTTTACACTGCGAAGGCATTTATCAGCCGTGACTGAGGTACGGTGCATCAGTTTGTCGATGGTTTACCCGTCCGGTCCGGGTAGCATTTGCACGTGGTTTCCAGAAGGTTTGTTACAAAAAGGTCGGGGAATTTTCCTTTTTAACAGTCCAGTTTTATGGATGGAGTCCTGGGACAGATGATACACTATTCTCTTACTCCCCCCACCCCTTCTGGGGTGTGCTGCCTGGAGACAGATCGACAGATTAGGCTACTACCTCCCATTCCGGCAACTACCCTCCTACCTGCCTGCCATTGGCTCATGCGATGCCTCTCCTTCCTTCCCTGCTGCTGTGCCACTGTCGATCTTGCCATCAAGCATCAAGCACCTCGTGCCAGCACCGATCTGCCCATGCATAGAGACTGAAATTTTCAACCCATGTATTAATTTAGTTCTATCAACTTGTTTTTGTTTGACTCTTCTGCCGGCCCCTGGAGGATGGGCTCCCCCCCTTTGGGTCTGGTTCCTCCCAAGGTTTCTTCCTCCAAGGGAGTTTTTCCTTGCCACCGTCGCCATCGGCTCACTGGGGGTATCCCACACGCAGCCATACATGCACGACTGCGCCCCAGAGTGAAGGCTGATGGAATCCCCCCCCCCACACACACACACACATGCGCAATTAGACACAGCGGTTACTGCGCACCTGTCAAAACCACCTGAACTGGCACACAATAGCATTATGTAAACCCCGCCAATGAGCTGCTCAGAGGCAGTGCTGCAGGCTCAGCACTGGAATACCTCAAATCCAACTATAGGCAGGATAGGCGGTCGGCTAGTACCTCTGGATTATTTGTGTTGCAGTGGAAGCGAAATGATCATCAGTTTTTTTTGGTGGGGGGGGGCATCCCAAGTAAAACTTCACCTAAGGTCCTTGAAAAGGTAGAGCTGGCCCTGCATAAAATTCGGCGGGGAGGAGCGGGACAAGGTGACATTTAATTGGGGGGGAGGGGGCAGGTCTGAGTTAATAGTGTTCAGGTAAAGCTGTGATTGCACAGACAGGGGGTCGGAGCAGGGAGATGGAATGTTCAGATCCATATTGTAGGGATACTCTAGGGAACAGAAATATTTGGATGTTGTATAAGTGTCATATATAAATGCACGCATACAAAACTTTGGGTATATCATTATACTCAGTGTAGCAAGGCCTTTTTTACACTGGTTGCAAGGAGCAAGTTATGGTACATTTCAAGTTGGGTGGATATAAAGACATGAGCCTCTACAAACAGCCAATCAAACGTCGTCACAGATGCTGTCAGTCTTCAGGTATGTGTGCATGTTTATGGGCTGAACCGCACCAGCCCTGGTTTTGGTCGGATAAAAAAGACTTCTTGTTTTTCCTTGCTCTTCCGAATGACTTTGATTGAGCATTGGCCTCTGTGGTGGAAAGCCAAGTTCAGGAACATGCTTTGCCCTATGACAGGCCGTATGGAAACTTCAGTCCGTAACATTCTGAACGTTCAACATTCAACATTTCCACTGCACTTATTTCCGAGACAGAAACTGCGCACCTTTTCATTCAAACAGCTGGGATAGTGATTTGAGAAAGTGCTCTCCCCTAGTACGGCTTTATCCCAGGAGCGCAGTAGGGGCAAATTCGGGGGGGTCCAGCATTTTACTGGGGCCCTGGAATATGTCAAATTATTGTACAAGAGGGGTGGTGGTGGGATCAGGGTGGATCAAGGTGACATTTTGTCTGAGGGCCCAAAATGTTTAGCTAGGCCTTCGCTCATAACCAAATCATTAGCTGCGTCCCTACAGCGGGTAAGGACAGGCCCCTGACATGCACATACTGCTGCTGCACCCTAGGGTGGGTTACTTTGTAACATAAAAGTTTAACGTAACATAAAAGCATAAATCCAAAACTTTTGAAGCTTTCTGAACTCTTGGGACAGCTATACAATTCGACTCCATAAATTTTCCGCGGAGAAACTGAACATGCACCGCCGCTTAGCACATTAATAATGTAACATGAGACGCGTATATCAGCTTTCGGCACCTGTTCAAAGTGCCCGGTTCCCCACGTTCTCCGGTTATTCCACCGTTGCATCAGGGTACAAAAGTTAAAGGCAACGATGATGAACAAGTTAGCCAGATGTTTTTTTTTAATTTTTAAAAAAGGATTCCTTACGCAGATGTAGTCTACGTTCATGGTCACCCATCATTAGCCGCGCCTGTATTCATTAATCGACAGAAGCCTATTTTCTACCCCGGGAGTAATTTGGCCTCTACATCCAGACTTAGGCATGCGAGCTGGTCTCCATGACAACCGTTTGCTGTGAAGAAGAGACCAACTCTCTTTACGTGTTTATTGCATTTTTCTGACGCATTTACCCAAAGTGACTTATTAGTTAGGGTACAATTTATTTGTGCTCCCTGAGATTTTAACCCAAAACACTATTTACATGTATTGAACTACAGAAGCTAGCATGCAGCTACTGCCTAGCTATTACCACATGCAGTTTTAAAACATTCACAGTTCGGATCCATCGCACAAGGCAGGTCTCTTTTAGTTATAACTGGTTAAAGGGGTTTTGACCCAAGTTCCTGGTTGAATTTATTTACCAGGCAGCACGTCTCCCTGGTTTGCCCTCACTAGGCCTTGGGCTGAACCACTGGCCAACTCTGGGGGTGTGCTCACCAGATGTCTTGAGGAAATAATGTCCCGGGAAGTACAAAATAACTACAAAATCAGCATCCTGAGCGTGGCTACGCTAGCTCCACCTTTCCCAGGATAAAATACTGCTTTTAGACAGCTGGGAAAAAAATCAGCCAGACCTTGGGCATCTGTGTTCAATCATCTTAAAACAATCAAACCATTTTCATTTAAACCATAATAACTAATTAGAGCCCAGTTTTACAGCTTCTTTCCATGGCATGAGATGCAGACCATGTCTTTTGTTCTGCCAACTGCCGATGAAGATTCTTCTGCTTTATTTAAAAGCAGGGGCCGCTGAAGACCAAGCGTCAAACTTAGTCAAACCTCCTTCCCTTAACCTGCAAAACAAAGGAAACTTATTCAGACTGGCATGAATTCTGCACGGCCCCCTTGAACTGAACTGGTCTTGTCCTCTGTCTCTATGAGCTCCAGTAGGCCGGAGGAAACGACACCATTGATGCGGAACTCCAGTGGTGTGAATGAGTTGACTGTGTTTTGTCAAACAAACAGTCAGGGGTCGTATCTTTCCCACCTTCCGTTCGTGCTATGAGGTGTTCAGGAACGTTGCAGAGGCTCCCCCAGGGACACCGATGTATTCGCAGCTGCTAGCTGCCTCACACCTACCCTTGGGTTGCCCCTCCCTGTAGCCAAGAGAAAAGGAGTTCCCTCAGCACCTACAACAAGGTTCCCTATTTCTGGTCCTGGAGGGGTGGGGGGGGGGGGGCAGTTTGCAACACAGTTTGCAGATTTCCCTGCTCAGAGACACCTACGAAACCTGGCAACTAGCTTATTAAGATCACGCGGGGAGATTCTGGTTTTCCAGGACCATAAACGGGGAACCCAGGCGTCGAGGACGGGCCGAAGGGACAGTAAGAAGGGACCTGGATTAGCTAATGTCTTGACAATTGAAATCGGCTGTTTGGCTCCAGTCTGCACCTTCATTTCATTCATTTTCATCCCTAATTCCCTCTCCACGAAGCATGAAACTTTCATTCAGGAATAGCCAGTAAGAAACGCACTGTATTATGAAAGGGAAAGTTCCGTGTGTAGTAGATAAGGGTGGACTCACAAGCATTTCTGTGTCTACTTAAACACAATGTTTTGCTAGGCTGATATGATCGGCTTCACCAAACATCAACAACCATCTACTGAAGCCCTCAAAGCATTTGTTTGTAAATGAAGAAGTGAAGCGGTTCCTCAACATGAGTGTAGTTTTATCTTCCTTTTGAACAGAAGGAAAATATATACAAAATCCGTTTGGGTGCTTTGATAAGTAATCTTGCCCCTTTTGGACATATTGACTTTCCTTAGAAGCTTAACTTGCATTGAGAGGCCTGGAAACAAAACCCTATTAGATCTGGCAGAGACAATCGGACACACTATCTGCAAATATTTTCTGATCGTAGTGTTCTTTTGCTTCTTTTGCGTGTATGTTTTTCCCCGCTGGCAGTTTTACCCGCCGTGTGACTGTGATTGCAGATGTGAAGAAGAATGCAGCATGAAGGTGGGGGGGTGTTTGTTTTGCATCATTTGGCAATAGGGCTCCCATCGGCAAGAGGAACACGCGTCGGGGACAACAGACAGACAATTTGCCGCTACGCACGCCCGGCCTTGCAACGCACATCACACTGGGGGGGCACTGCCGTGCCGCCCCCCGACCTCTGTGGTGTTCGCCCCTTCTGCTTCGAGTCCGCTTTTACTCTCCAGTTACAGTTGTCAGTCTGCTTTTCCAGCTAATTAAAGATCAGTGGTGTCCCTTTCATCCTGATAACCAAATTTTTCTCCCCATTGGATTTCAATATCATGGATCGTGGAATGTATCTGAATGGGGGAAGGGGGGCATTAAGCATAAAGTCATGTTCACTTGTCTGTTTGCTTCGGAAAACCTCAGATATGATATTTTGCTTTTCTTAAAAAAAATACAGATGTAATTCAAGCTTTTTCCAATTTTCAAATTTCAAGTTTGCATGAATTTATTTATAGGTGATTTTTTTTTTCCATGATTGCTCATCACAGAATTCTTTATGATGCTCCATAAGTTACCATAAGGCACGATAAGATTTTTACCTGCCAATTCAAATGTTTATGTTATTACAGGCCCAAATCCCCCAAATCTGCCACGAGGCAGTTTTACTTAGGGCCCCAAAAATGTTATCAGCTTTCGGTATCAGCTTTGGCATTACTTAGTGTTGGGTAGAAAAGAAAATCGGTGGAATCGCCCATCACTGCCTCACAGGTATTAGGATCCACAGTGGAGGGGGGCCATGAACCCAAGACTGGGGCTCGTATCACCTCTAATGAAGCATAACTTGCTCCCGTCTATGGTCTGTGCTCTTCTACAGTGGAGATGGGGTGAGAGCCATTAACCCATGCGTGGAATTCGTACTTCTGAGTACTACATTAGAATTCTGAATGTTTTTTTAGAAGCCAGAGCAGCCTTTCACACATCATAGCGTCAGAAGAGACTTCTGACACCCAAGAAAACATCTCAAGGAGCAGATGAGTCCCAAATGCACTATACTGTATCATGCTGATCACTCAAGCCCAAGTGATCTTTTAGCATTTCATAACCAAACCCCCTGTCTTTATTTCTCGAGTCAGCTTTGTGCAGCTTTGCGGAAGTTCTGTCTACCACAGCAGATTATAAATTTGCTTATCATGGTATAACTATGAATGCGAGTTCAACCATCTTAATAACCATTCATGTTTTTTTCCCAGTAAATGGTTCGCGTCATTTGATTGTACTGCTCAAACTTCAAACTTGCGTTATGATTTAACTGGTACTCCTTTGCATTTTACTGGTGCCCATTATTAGTTCTTGTACCATACTGGTTTCTCTATGCTTCAGCTTCAGAATGACCTTCGGGATTCTGTTTATAATCCATAGGCCCTTCTTGACTGCACTTGCACTGCAAATTGTTTGCAATTGTTGCAATTGTTTCCTAGGTCTCAAGCTCTCCTGGTCCAGCAGTGGCCTTGAAGATCTGAAAAGGCCATACAGGGCTTTTGCCGTCTCCTGACCTATGAAGTGCATCACCTTGGATCATTCCAGAAATGTTTCCAGGCCCTGTGCAGCTTTGAAACGGTTTCATCAACTTGAAGAATCTGTCTGCATTGTTGTTTTTTAATCCCCCTGTCTCTTCTTGTTAGTCGGCCAAGTTCTCCTTGGATAGATCCAGCCCCGGTTCAAACTGTGAAAAGGCATCCAAGCAAAACTACACCACTCTTGCAAGTGCAATCAATGTGAGCAGAAGACAAATGTCTCCCTGGCCCGTCGTTGTTCACAATAAAGGTAATTGAAGTGAAAGGGGAAAAAGTTGACATAAATAAATAGATGGAGTAAAAATCTATGTCAACAGAGGCAGAGCTTCGCCAAGGGTTCTTTGGGAAGGTAACGGCCCATTCAATATCCAGTCTCACTCTTGACTGTCTCTGCCCTCTGCCTGACCGTCTCTTTTCGCCACGGTCTCGTCGTCTGCGTCATCAGCGCTATCGAACATGTCGCGCGAGGGCAGCATGTAACATGGCAGTAAAACAGAAAGTTCTTTGGGGATTTCATGATTCGATGCTGGTTCCTCATGCATCAGCCTACATATCTGCATGATTTTTTTTAATAGGTGTTGTGTGGACAATATATCACAAAGGGGTACATGGATCCAGTCTTTGATTGCAGGCAGTAGCGCTAGAGGAAGGGATACTGAGGGAGCTTCAGCACCCCCTCTGGTCGTTGGTGGTAATGCAATGTCAGAATACTGTAGGGCAGTGTTACTGTACAACACCAATAATTTTCATTTCTAGCTGTTCATAGCTACCAATGATGCAAAAAAAACGTCAGTAAAGCAGACAAGCCAGGGAGACATAGACCAGAAAATGCTCAACAAAATTATCATTCTGAAATTCCTGGATGGCCTAGAAGAATTTATAAATAGTATCTGAGGCAAGCCATTTCCTCCAGCACAATTTAGCAGGTAATGCGCTTGTAATAGCCATCAAATGTAATTTCAGATTTGTACACATCAAACACCACAGGAAATGTATTATTTCCAAAGGCTCAATATATTCCATGCAGTGTTCAAATAACGGCTGAAGTGTGAGCTCAGTGCGTCATTGCGCAGAAGAGGACAAAGCAGAAGTCATTTTATGGCATCTTTTAGTGGAAAAGAAAGCCTGATTTTTCATACTGCTGGGTGCAGGCCAGGTCAACGGTGCTAAACTGCAGCCCTGTAAAATCCTGCAGGTGACTGATCCGGCGCTGATTCATGAGGGCGTTTGAAAACAATAATAAATTGCGACCGACACGAAAACAGCTTTGGCATTTGGCCACCCTATTAGCGTATCTGCTGTAGAGAAAAGTGCCCTCTGTCTCACACCACGGAAGAGCATAAAGCTGCTGGCTCCCTAAGCGCACTAAATCAGGCAGGGGCCGTTTGCCAGGTGGACGTTTTCCCCCAAGGCAAGCAGACGATGACTGGACTGTTCTGGGATCTGAGCAGCTTTGCGGGAAGAGCTCTGCGGTATGATACTGTAATAAACCCTCTATTGAGGGAAAACACTGCAGCCACCTTTGATAACCTGATATGATCTGCACCAGAGGCTTAAAGGACCCACACAACCACTCGTTCAAAACTCAATTTCTTCATTCTAATACGAAGTTAAATACAGGGAAAGTGCACTTAAAACGGTCAGGGCCCGGTTTTACGCCAACCCACCTGGCACAGTAATGGCACAAACCCACAGAATTAATCCCTGCATGTCCAACACACACACAGCTCATTAAACACACTTCAAGCGCTGGATGATGTAGCACCACACAACAATAAATTGACAGCCTATTATTGCACACCCACGCTTACTGGGGATGTTGGAGTTATACCACACCCCCTGTGTAAAACAGATGACACGCACACACAGACACACACACACATGGGTTTGTGATTATATCTTTGTGGGGACTCTCCATTCATTTCTATGGGGAAAAGTCTAATCCCAACATGACGACCCTAACCCCTACTATACCTGACCTTAATAATAAGTAACCAACCCAAATACAAGACTTTTGGCATTTTTAGTTTTTTGATCACATTCGCAAATAAAAATAACAGATTATTATCACATTTTTGGGGACATTTGGTACCCACAATGTGATATAACCATAATCCACGTACACACACACAAGTTGGTCTTCCTATCTAAATAGGGACTGTCAATTCATTTCTATGGGAAAAACCCTAATCCCAATCACGACACCCTTAACCTCTACCCATCCCTAACCTTAACCATAAG
>JAODKE010000040.1:16091786-16103384 GCA_026779605.1 Mormyrus hasselquistii | reverse complement strand
GTGTGTAACCTGCCTCATGTGTGTCCCTGCATCATGTGTGTGCCTGATCGGTGTGTGTAACCTGCATCATGTGTGTGCCTGATCGCTGTGTGTAACCTGCATCATGTGTGTCCCTGATCAGTGTGTGTCCCTGCGTCATGTGTGTGCCTGATCGGTGTGTGTAATCTGCATCATATGTGTGTAACCTGCATCATGTGTGTGCCTGATCGGTGTGTAACCTGCAACATGTGTGTCCCTGCATCATGTGTGTGCCTGATCGGTGTGTGTAACCTGCATCATGTGTGTCCCTGATCGGTGCGTGTAAACTGCATCATGTGTGTCCCTGATCGGTGCGTGTATCCTGCATCATGTGTGTGTCCCTGATCGGTGCGTGTAACCTGCATCATGTGTGTCCCTGATCGGTGCGTGTAACCTGCATCATGTGTGTCCCTGATCGGTGCGTGTAATCTGCATCATGTGTGTGTCTGATCAGTGTGTAACCTGCATCATGTGTGTCCCTGCATCATGTGTGTGCCTGATCGGTGTGTGTAACCTGTATCATGTGTGTGCCTGATGTGTGTGTTTCCCTGCGTCATGTGTGTCCCTGATCGGTGTGTGCAACCTGCATCATGTGTGTCCCTGCATCATGTGTGTGCCTGATCGGTGTGTGTAACCTGCATCATGTGTGTGTCTGATCGGTGTGTGTAACCTGCATCATGTGTGTCCCTGATCGGTGTGTGTCCCTGCGTCATGTGTGTGCCTGATCGGTGTGTGTAACCTGCGTCATGTGTGTGTAACCTGTGTCATGTGTGTGCCTGATCGGTGTGTGTAACCTGCGTCATGTGTGTGCCTGATCGGTGTGTGTAACCAGAGGTAGCAGCAGCGTGATCACTCTCTGTAAAATAAGTTAAATCAACTGAAACAAGATCAACACAGATCTGCAAACACAGCCCTCCCTCATTGTCTTTGGGGACAATAATCACTGCCTGATTAACAAAGAGTCCCCCAATCTCCAATAAACTTGTATATTTGTCCTCTGTTAATCAGTAATTTCTTTCAGTGTCACATACCATAAATGACTGTCAGCATGTGATGGATAGAGGTGGAGTGGTTTATTACCTAAGAATTAAACCCTCTTGTTTACATCATTTCCAGATGGGGTAAAAATGAAAAAAACAGCTATTGGTAGTTGTAAAATTTATGATTTATATATATAAAATCAGTCTAACCATTGAACTGGCCTGAATTCGCTTTGTTTTCCTTTCATTCATCTCCTAATAAAACATCGCTGAGCACAGAAACATGAGTCATTTGGATTCTGTTAGAGCACCACCTAGTGGGTATTTTGGGATTTCGCTACGTCCTGCTGCAAAAATAACGCGAATGGAAACTTTTGTTAATTGTTTGTGGGCAGGTCAGCGTATATTTATTCGTATGTGGCTGGCTTGCGAGGAGATCTTACATGTATTTGTGTGTATTTTTGGCTGATATGTGTGGATATGCACTTGTTTACCGTGTGTGTGTATTTGAGGTACATTTGCCAGGACAGCCACATGTTGGTCCATGTGTTTGTGGCTGATTTTGGTGGACGACTATGTTTGTTGGTGTGTGTTGTTATGATGCAATACGTGAGGAGATTAATGTTTGTTACTGTGTGCATTTTTATGATTAGTCTACAAGGATGTCCCAACATGCGTGTGTGTGTTCATGGCTGTTTTGTAAGGAATTCTACATGCCAGCCTCAAAATTATATTGGTGAGACTCTTTCTGCGTGAACTGAAACGTGCTGTGAAACAGAACCGGGCCATCGAACAAAACCTGCAATGGAGGAGTCATTTAAAAAGCCCGACAGAACCACTGTGCTAAATGTTCTCTCTGGGGATTCGGTTGCTGTGAATGGAAGAGCTCAGCTTATAATCTTAGGGTCTGCAGTGTGATTTTATCATTGTGCACTTAAACAAGGCCTTTAACCCTAATTGCTCCAGGGAGTGATTTCTCAATTATATGTCACTTTGGATAAAAGCATCTGACTAATAAATTAATGTCAGTGTGCCCCCGCTTCAATAATTAATAGCTATGCAGCTGGTATGTGACTGTCATATTCACCAGTCACTTGTTACCTTGCAATTAGACCATTGCAATTCTCTGCTAGCAAATCCACCGGCTTATGCAATCAGACCATTGCAAATGATTCAAAACATTACAGCACCCCTGATATTCATTCAGCCTAAACATTCTCACGTCACACCCCTCCTTCACTGGCTCCCTATTAGCGCTTGGATAAAGTTCAGGTCCGTGGTTCCGGCTTACAGGTACAGTGGACAGGCACCCATCTCCATTAAAAAGCTCCTCAAGACCTACATGCCATCTCGCCCCCTTCAGTCAGCAAACCAACGCTGCTTGGAGCTCCCTTCACCATGAGAGAACAGTCACTCCAGAAGGTTCTCTTGTGTGGTTCCCCGCGGGTGGAATGAGCTCCTGACCCGGTCCGGTTATCAGACTCCCGCTCCACCTTCCAGACCTATCAGTTCCATGAATTTCTCTCCTAGCCTGATGCCTATTTACACTCACTGAATGTTCTTGTGTTGCACACTGGGCCCTTGAATGTCTTATTAGGTTCTTTGTTATTGTTACATTTTTGCCGCTTATACTTGCACCTCGGCGTTCAGCGGAAGCTCACCCTAGCTCCACGGACGCCTAGTCCACTGCTCGACAGTCGCATCACTTTTGACCAAAGCGTCTGCTAAATATGTAAAAACGTAATAATGTAAATGCCCTCTGTCCTTGAACCTCCTTCCCTGTCGTTTTGACAGTAACTGTACTCGAGCCTCGTTTGTCATTTCTACCCACTCTCTCCTTCTTCCTGCTGATCATCTTGCTGGTTTATTCCTTCCTAGTGGTTGTGTCTCTCTCTGCAGTTTGGCCACACGTTTTTGGGGGTGGGAGGGGGGTAGTGGTCTAATGTGTCAGGGCCGGCATAAGATAATCATTCCCGTGAGTGAGGTGTCAAGCTTGTACACTGAGCCTCACTGGTACATTTTCAGTTCATGATGTGATACACGCCCCCTCCCCCCATCCGACGTCGGCGACGATAACCCCCCCACTCGCCTTCCCATCTGTCCAGAACAGGAACGGGAAATTCAGCTGAGCAGTGTTTATGCTAAGGCAATCTTTATGGATCCACCTGGCTTTGAACCCCCCCGCACCATGCCCCCAGCCTGGCACCACTGCACACATTCCACCACCAGTGCCTTTCAGATATGCAATAAAAATATCCAGTTTACATCCAGTTAACCCAGTGAAATTATAAAGAATGAGAGGATTTGAGCATAATGCCTCCAGGTATAAAGGCATAATGCATAGACCCGCTGCTTAAGTCCTGCTTGTGTCTGTCAGATTTGTAGGTAAGTCAGAACAGATACATACGGTTCTTAATTAGTGTCAGTTAGTCAAATGTTTGTCTTAGTATATAGCATATATTTTACATTTCTATGCATATGAAAAAAACTTAAACACTTCTAAATACACTAAAGCATCTTAATGCTTTCATGAGCATCACAGTAGTGTGTGTTATTATACACCATCGCATTTTATTCTACTGATTTTTTTCTTATCAGTATGTAATCCAAAAAATATTTCTGTCAAACAGTCTTTAGCGCTGATATAATGCAAAAGTACCAAGTCACCTGGAATACAAATCCTACAGATTTTGCTTAAATATACTGTATTTAGATGTGTTTATATATTTTTGGCAGCATTTTGTAGGTATGACAGTCTCTTTAAAACACATTTAGAATATAAATATCAGTAACGGAGTATAGATCTTCACAACAGCTGCTCACTGTCGATCATCTGCATCCGCTGCTATTCTTAACCTCGCATGGAATCAAAATGACATTCAGTCCTGTTAAAACATCAAAACAAAAAGGCAATTTCATGCTCAACTTGACTATACAAACTAAACACATTGGCTGGCAGAATGTGGCCTGGTCGCTTGCTAACTAGGACCTCATCTTGAGACCTGAACTTAGCTGCAAATCCAGTTCCATCTGGTGATTGGTTACCATCCCCCATCGGATCTGTAAATTGTAAAAGGGGGCAGTCATGTGAAATTATTAGTCCCGGGGGGGGCGATACTGTACCGCATGGAGCCCCGGGGAAACTGGACGCCAGCCAGGCCCAAGACCCGCCTAAAAAAAAAAAAAAACATAAAGATGTGTGTGAGTAGATGGTTTAGGATGGAGGGAGAGGTTTGGGATGATATCTTGGAAGAAAGCCATGGATGATCCTGTGGAATGCAGTGAGAAATTAAGCCAGATCTCTGTTATTGTGCTGATGCGTTTATGTCCTTCTCACATTGGATCCCGTATCAGTTTCAAGGGGTCACATGAGACCATTTAAATCATATAAACTTAATCCTCACCCCCACACCGCCAGTATCACGCACCCTGTCTCTGAATGATGATTCAGAATAACTCAGGGCACCCTCTGAGAGAAGCTCTTGGGGGGGGGGGGGGGGCTGATTTTTAATTACGGGATCCTGGTATGCTGTCTTTGCTCTCGGCGTGCCGCGTGCACAGAGACAACAACAGCGCTTGTTTTTACAGCTACTGTGCGAGGTGTACTGTGTCTTTCCGGACCAGCCGGGGAATGGAAAAAAACAATAGTTACTTTGAGTAAGGCAACAGAAAATAATCAGTCAGGGGAACTGTAAAATAAACTGCAACAATCAACTAGCGGTGGCAGGAAAAGTCTTCAAACCCCCGCTGGGCGGGATTACCGAGCACTGTCAGTCCCTGATTGGATAAACCCCATAACACCTGTTGCTTTATTGGTTTCTATTCAGTAATTGACAGCACATAATCCCCCCAATTCTTTTTTCCCACATCACCCAATCTGATCTCTTCTGCCAGCTTCAGTGCTGTCAAACTAACTTGTTCCTCATATTGTTTATTATTTACTTCTGCAGGACGGAAGTTTTAAAACAGACAGAAACAAACTTTGAATATATACCATTTTTAGGTCTTGCCGAAACTCGGTAAACGGCGGCACGAGGAAACTACCAGAAATCGCACATTGAAAGTGTGTTTCAATGTGTCGCGGCAAACGGTTTCCCTTTGATCACGTTCTGCGTCTGGCTCAAAAGAAAATTGGAACCATTAGGCCTCAAATGGGAAAATTTGCTCGTCTTTGATGTTAAAAAACAAAGAGAAAAACCTGCAGTGACGAGTGTCGCTATTATTCAGACGGAGGATGTCAATCATGGATGTCATTCAAAACCCCCAAATTTCACAGATTCATAATAACTATATGTGGCTGGGACTCAAGGCGCTGATTAAACAGTTCACCGTGTAAAAAAAAAAAAAAAAGTCTGAGGGCTTGGTTGGAATGGCAATTTACATAAAAGGAGAGTTTCTCTAGTGTTCCGTGCGTACATGTTACGTAACACGGCTCACAGTGCGATAGTAGAGACCCAGCTCTGTAAACGAACATAACAGCAAGAGCTCCTTTGGCACCAGTCAAGTCATCAAATGCCGCACAGAAACCCAACAAGAAGAGCTAAGTGTGTGTTAATGACATCTGCAGGGAAACACTGTGGATGGTAAAAAAATATTACGTTTTTTTTTTTTTATCTTTTATCAAATGTGACTGTATGGGCATCACAGTCAACACAGTTACTTAACAATGCAAGACTCAAAAGCCCTTCCTTTATCCTCATCCATAACCACAGACACCAAACCAGAGGTAAATATTTCAGTTCCAGAGAGTACAAATCCAGACCAAGATTTTGTTTCAACCAACCAGTTGCTGGTAGAAAAAGAAACATCTCAGTAGATGCTATGATCCTTTGACCCATCTGAAGCGTACAATGTGAGGTTTACTTTGCACTATATGGGTTATTTTTGCACCTTCTTGGATTGGCAGTAAATGTGTGTTTTTCTGTGTACTATACTCTTACTGTTCTATGCACCAGAGTTTCTTCAACACAGGCTCAGGGAAAAGTCCCTTGTAGCATAACTGCATAGAGCGCTGCATTTAAATTGGTCAGGCTCCTGCATTTATACACGCTCACCCTTTCTCAGGTCCTGCGCCCAAGACCTGTGTTTTTACTTTTTTTTTTTCCTCAGTGTTCCAGGTTTTTGTAGGTTAGACCATAACTTTGCTGCATTTGGAACACAACACTATTCTGAGTGTCTTCTGTTCTCCAGAAACCTAAATCAAGACCAGGTTTGCAGTTAATCAGGAAGTGAATAACCGTGACTAAGTTAGTTGTTGTTGCCTCAGCAGTCGCGCCGATGTGAACGACCCTGGACGGCGGCTTTGATGGCGTTCCCGTCCAGCTGCATTGGATGTTGGCCAGCGTGGTTTGCTGAGAGTGCAGGCAGCCTGATGAATTCACCTGGGCTCAGATGATGAGTCCAATTCTGGTTTTAAAGAAGATGAACGGTATGTCGATGACACATGTTGCCTCATTTTTACAAGTCACGCTCTCAGGTTTCCTAAAATCATCAGTTCCGTAAACTTAATGAATTACGTCCCTAAGGTGACGCTAGAAATTAACTGTACCTTCATGATTCATTCATAATGCATTATAATAAAAACATTATAATCAAACAATCATTTAATGCTTGTTATTAATGTATACAAAACCTGTTATACTTTTGTTAGGATGTTAATGTGCACTTACATGCTATTTATGAATGTTCTATGAATGCATTATGAAGTTACAGTTAATGTAAAGCACTATCGCCCCTTGCACTAATATAAGATATCAATACATCTATCTCCCATCCACATACCCAGTACAGCACTGTCTCCTAATCCGGTCCTTGGGGACCCACACGCCGGATGGAATGTGCACGCACACGCACACACACACACACGCACACGCACATGCACGCACGCGCACGTTTGTAATTATATCCTTGTGGGGACTCTCCATTCATTTCTATGGGGAAAACTCTGATCCCAAAATGACGACCTTAACTCTGGGGTGGCCAATCTTATCTGCAGAGGGCCGCTGTGTATGTGGGTTTTCACTGCAGCTCCCTAATTAGATTACTAATTAGAGGACTGATTGGCTGAGGAGTCCTCACACCTGGGTTTGAACAGCTGACCTACAGGTTATACCAAAAACCTGCACACACACCGGCCCTTTGCGGATGAGATTGCCCCCCCAACCTTCACCACAAATAACCAAACAAAATACGAGACTTTTGGCGTTTTTAGTGTTTCGATTGTATTCACAAATCTTTGTGAGGACTTGAAAAATGACCCCTGTAACTTCAAAAGAACAGGTTTTTGTTACATTCTGGGAGACATTTGGTCCCCATAATGTAATATAAATCCAATCCGCACACACAGGGCAAGATTCAAACCCCTACTCCTGGAAGTGTGAAGCGCTAAGTGCTAAGCCACCACACGCACCCATTAAAAGATCAACCACGCAAATAAACACACAGCCCACAGCGCTGTTAAATGGCTGCTTCCTTATCGGCTTTATGAAGAAAGGATCAGCTCAGGAACATTGAAGCATTCCCATTTAATGACTTAGCTAAGATCCCAGTTGTTTATTTATTTTGACAACGATGCATCGCTTCAGCAAACAGCCAGGCTGCATAAATAATCACATCAATGAGGCTTCAGACCCCAGAGTGGGTGAGATTACCACGTTGTGTCAGTGACTGGGCTACATTGGTTATGGGCTTATAGGAAATGTTCCCAAGTGACCTCAGGCTAATCTCAATTCAAAATACTTATTTCAGCTCCCCGATCTGGTTATTCCATGGGTTAATTCCGTGGGTTTAAAAATGCTTGCCAACACCCCTGTTCGGGACAGGACTTGAGTGGGGGTGAATAGAAACCGACAGCCCGGTTACTAAATCCTAATGTATCACCTACAGCATCCGATGCCAAATAGAATTTACCGTTAGAAAGGGAGACGGGACATTAGTCAGAGGATAGTCATAGCTCAGGCGCCGAGAAGCGGAGTCAGTAGAAAAGTCACCTTAGAAAAATTAAAGTGGGTAATATTTTAAAGAGACATCTAATCAACAGCATATGAGTGGGACCACACTTTTTGATACAAGACCTCGCCAACAGGGGAGCTTTGTGTTCTGCCTGAAAATTAATCCTCTGCACACAAACTGTAGGTATGGATAATTCTGAAAAATCAAGCCAGATCAATGTTATAAAATTTACATTCCGGCAATCCACAGAATTCCTTGGTGCTGGCTTTCAGAGTCATTGATGCACAGGCATTCAGCTCCATTTAGAGGCTCCCTATGATCTATGTCCCTCACTTGTACGTCACTTTGCACAAAAGCGCCTGCTAAATAAATGCAAACATTTAAATGTAAAATTTCCTGGAGGTGAACTGCCAGGGTGTTCAGGGTTGGCCCCAGCCTTGTGTCATGTGTCGCGTGTGACTGGCTCTGGTCTCCCACCTGCAAGCCTGCACTGGATAAGCTGGGAGAAGATGGATGGATGGATGGATGAGAGCTGATCAACCCCTTAGATGACATAGGTTTGTCTTCTGGGGCACTGACCTCTGAGAAGCTCTGACTAACAGCAGCTGCGTGAGTATGAACCAGACCATAGCAAACCAATTCACTGACTGAGACAAATTGAAATGGGCTAGCTTACACCCCCACCCCTACTATGAGGTACTCATACCCGCCGCTCTGCTGGCACAGAAATGTGGCCAGGATGCTATTAGGTTAATCAAAGATTATATAGTACTGCCAAACGATTCATTTTTAAAATCACGATTAATTGCACACCTTATACAATCATATACAATCATCCTGTAATGATAACAAAAAAGAGTTTATAGACTTTTTATTCAGTATAGAAATTAAGTTCTATTAAAATCTTTGCTCGAACTATTCTGTGTGAAAGATGTTTTT
Source organism: Mormyrus hasselquistii (assembly GCA_026779605.1). Taxonomy (NCBI): domain Eukaryota; kingdom Metazoa; phylum Chordata; class Actinopteri; order Osteoglossiformes; family Mormyridae; genus Mormyrus; species Mormyrus hasselquistii. The sequence continues at coordinate 16,094,496 of JAODKE010000040.1, read as the reverse complement.
ATTTGTGCATTTCTTTGAAGGCACCTGTGATCTAAGGTTATTATCACTACTGCGACTGGATTATCAGTATTATTAATATTATTATTATTATTATTATTATTATCATCATCAGTAGTAGTATTAGTAGTAGTAGTAGCAGCATTTATTTTCTTATTATATAATAATGTTACTCAGCATAATATTATTTGTTGCATTAATATATTATATTCAACAATAAACAAATTTCATTTCTTTAATTCCACCATTTGGACATTTACTTTGGGATGTATGTAAGTTAGTAAGTATGTACGTACTATTACTATTATCATTATTATAAACACACACATTTATAGGAGTCAGTGGGGCAATCAGACGAGCTTGATGGGCCGAATGGCCTCCTCTCGTTTGTAAATTTCTTATGTTCTTAAGGTGACGTTTTGTCAGAGGGGCCAGAATTTCTATATAGTATAGGACTGTCTAACATGAGATAAAAGTATCGTTCAGAGCGTTGTTCCTTTTTCTCATAAGAAATGATTTATTCTCTACCATCCTCACGCCATGACAATCCCCGCATAAAAAATATGAAATGTAACGTAATAAGTAGAAATTCGCGTGCAATTCTAGTCCAGTGTGCACCTGGTCGAAACGATCAGGCAAATTCACTGATAGACGGTGCTGCAAGCCAAAACTACTCCAATGAACAGATGCAGACTAGATGCAATACAATGTAAGCGCCTGTTCCCACATTTTTTTTACATGGGATTATACTGACACCATCCGGAGAAAGCATACATAATAACACAATACACAATAACAGCATTTATATGTCATATGGTATTATACTTAAATGCATGAGGTGCAAACACTGAACTTAAAACACAAGCACTTGACTAGCTTTTGTGTTATTATAAGATAATACTCGATTTAAAATAAAATCTATTTTGTATTACGGGCACCTTTGCAAAAATGTCAAATGCCCTACATAAATATTTTTTAAAAACAATCTATATGAAGTGTATTTCAAGAAACTTATTTAAAAGACAAGAACCGCACGCTTTGTAGTAATACTAGGCTACTTACTAAAGTTTAATTTCAATTCGAAATAGGTTTTTTTTGTTGAAAAACAGCCTGATTTAATTTTCTGTAAAAAGAAAGCCAGTAAAATTCGTGTATATAATGTAACAGAACGTAGCGTTGCCTGCCGGATTTAACCTCACCGCACTGAGGCTCCGCGGAGCTTCCAAGCCGGACAGCCGATCCCGGAGCCGCCGAGCCCCCGCGTGTCGTCAGTTCCGCTCGACGGTGCCGGTCTGGAGAAAGTGGGCTGGACGTAGCCAGCGACTGGTTAACACACAGAAAAAGGCAAGGAGGCGGCCAAGGGGGGGGCATTCGAGCAGCTATGCATTAAAACAGCATAACGGGGGAAATAATCAAATTGACATTTTGTTAATATATGTTGTTCGGGTTAAGAAAAAAAACGGGTTATCGGAGACTGCCTTCTCATCGTAAGCACTGGTGGAACATACTGGTTGGCTCGTCTGTCTAATTGGGAAGCCTGGGCTTTGACACGGGTGAGGTAAGGCTGCCTTATGAATAATATACGGTATCCTGCGTGCGAGCCGATGTGAGCCCAGCCGAGTCGGTCGCGGTGGCGCAGATCGGCCGTTTGCGACGTCGGCAGCAGAAATAAACATTAAATAAAACGCGAGCCCATCCGCTGCTGGCTGCAGATAATGGCTGTTTTTCGTGAGCGGGGCCTTTGCGGGAGGACATGCAGACTGCCAGTCCCGTCACTTCACGTCTCCAGGTGTGGAGATCGGGGGGGATTAAAACGTGGTTTTAATAATAAACGCCCAGTTTGGCCCAAATCTGCATGCCATGCAAGGTTGTGTAGTGACGGGGGTCTGCTGGTAGGGAGCCGGAGGTGCGGGGAGGTGTTGCTGCGGGCGGCCGGTCGCTCCCTGGCCGCTCTGTGCGATCTGGAGGCACTTTCACACCTGAGGCTCCTCAAAACAGGCTAAATAAAACACGCAACAAGTTACAACAGCAGATGATATCAGTCATATTATAAGTAGCACTAAGATTTCGTTACAAGTACATGGTAGCTGTTGCTGACACACTAGGTCAGTTTCTCAGAGCAGATCATGAAGGTTTGTGCCAAAATGTTCAAGATTGTGTTCGGAGTTCATACACTCAGATTATGAGCATTTGCACGTTACTGGGCGGCCTATGTACCTGGTAGCGATCTGATATAATCTCATATTAATATCTGGAAACGCGTGGTGTTATATTTGTGTTCAGTAATCCCCCCCGATCACTGTGTACAGCTGGGGCGACTTTGGTGTTTGACCCTGTGAGTGAGAGAGCCGCTGAGGTGGAGAATCGCTTATAATGTGTAAATCTGTAGACGTACTGTTAATGTGAACGTCATATACCTACATACATTAATAAAGAGGGGTTCAGTCTCTCCGTTAGGGCATCTGATGGGAATAATTCCTATTCAATAAATTCACTGAGAAATTAATTTTTTCAACGCTCATCTGTGCTATATTATTATTATTATTTATAACCTTTTTAAAATGTAGGTTTATTTAAGATTCCCGCTTTAATGGGCATTGCGAGTGACTCTCGGCATCCATTGAATTGCACTTTAACGAAGGGCTGTTGTGAAATCTCCATCTCCGGCTACACCTGCCATTGTGAGTGTGGCAGTATGTTGTGTTTGCCAGCC
>JAODKE010000040.1:16063625-16075974 GCA_026779605.1 Mormyrus hasselquistii | reverse complement strand
CAAGGGGGAGGCCGCGTCTTGGGGGTTTTTCCCCTTCTTTTAAGCCCCCCCATTCCCTTTTTTTTATTTGTGGATTTTTTTAACCCCCCCCCCCCCCCCCGACTGTTAAGAGGTTGTCAGCGGCCGTCAATTAACCGTTTTCCGATTATTACATGAATTCCCTGTTTATGCTCCTCTTGTTCTGTGCTGCCCTTGTTTTCCGACTTTGTTGTTTTTGCGTTGTCTAGTTTGTTTGTATCGAATGGTAATACGTTTATATAAACATTGTGCTATTAAATAACAAAACATAGGAGCGGGATGGTAAACTGTTACTCAAATAGACTTTAAGGGAGAAATCGGGACAAATTGGATGAAAATATTGATAAATAAATGTTGCTTTCAAGGCGCAGTTGGCGGCTGGATTGCGCCGGTTTCGGTCCCAAAGCAGACAGGTGTTAATGAAACTCCGAATGAATACAGAGGGATCTGAATTGCCGAGCACGTTAATGCCGAAAGTAACCTGGCGTTTGAGTTCCTATACCGCAGCTTCCGTGCACCTGTAACGTCACGCGTTTTCGGAAACTTTTCTGAAATGTATTTTTTAAAATGTCGGATCTTCTAGTGAAACTTTTGCCGTTATCATTAAAAAGGTTCTCTGCTGCTTGTCAGGGACATGCAAAGCTAGGCAGCTTGCGGCGGCTGCCGGACGCGTTGGATTCGCGTCGCTGTTTCCACGAATCCGATAACCGGAGCGCATCTGCGGGCCGGTTGGCGAGCTTCACTCCGCGTACCCCATCCGGGATAAAACACCTCCCGTGTGTTTGACGCAAAATGTTTACTGGTGCAGGACCAAAGCAAAGGAGTATGTGCAGATTAAAGTTAACGGGGGAAAAAAATCATTCCTTATTATTATTGTGATTTGGAAACGTTTCTGTGTCTGTGTTACAGCCACATCTGGAAGAAGAGAGGACCAGAAGACACTGCCGTCACTCACAGTCACCCTTGATTTTTAAATTGTTGCTTTGGGATTTGCTTTCTGAAGGGTGACCGAGTTGCCCCCCCCAGCCACCCGCACATCTCTGATGGATGGTGATGTCGCCATGCTCGTTGGCCAGCCTCCATCTCCTCTCCCTTCCCGGCCCTCACCAGGTGAGGTGGGGTCCTTGGCCATGAGCGCACCTCCTCTCCCTCCTCCTCCGCCGCCCCCTCCTCCTCCTCCTCCTCCCCCTCCCCCACCTGGCCCGACCAATGCCGTCGGCGTGCAAGGTGGCCATTTCAGCCGGGCTGCCCACCGTCAGTCCAAGATGCGCAACTTCAACTGGGATACGTTACCGTGGCAACGTGTACTGGGCAAGCACAACGTGTGGACGGTGTCGCAGGCCCGTGAGGATTTCCCGCTGGACACAAAGTACATGGAGGAGCTCTTTAGCCGCCGTGAAGCTGCCCGGCCCGTCAGTGACTGCAAGGGCACAAGTGTCACCATGACAACAGAGATGGTGCGTGCAAGCCCCGCCCCCTCTTCCTACTGCCCATAATGCTTCAGGTTTAGCCTATTATTGATACCCCACATATTGCCTAGTTAATATTTCTTGACTGGAGCGCAGTTTGCTTGGTGCAGCTTCTTGCTTTGTGTGTGGAGGGTTCTGCAAGGGGAGCGATAATAAGATTTGGCTATTTTCGCTGTAAATGAACTTTAGGGTAAAGTTTAGCATCAGCAGCGTTGAAACGGAAATGGTGCTATTTTGCAGTCGGATGGAAAGTTCTATATTTGGATTGCATTGCTGAAGATGGAAACGGTACCCCCACTTCCCGAAAGGAACCACCAGGCCACAGAGTTGCAGAAGGGGATTGTGGTTTAGGACTAGGGTTGGCACATTTCTGGAAATTTAGTATTTCATGGGAAGTTAAGTTGGGGATTTTTGGAACTATTCCAAGTTGGGAACTCTCCTTGGGAATTCTGGGGAATATATGATGATTAGTGGAAAATTTCCAGAATTTAGCAACCCTATTTAGGTCACACCTTTGCATCTGTGTATATGTGTATATATTTTTATATATATAACTGTAAATATGCCATATGGAAACTGGCAGCCAATGCCAATACATTCTGTGTAACAGAAATGTTCTTATCGTGCTACCAGATAAAATGGTAAAATTTGTTGCCTTGTTATTAATGGCTGTTAATGATGACGGCTGATTTCAGCATCTGTTTTAATTGCCCGGTGGAATGTTAAACAGCCAACATCCAGAATGCCAAGTGTGACACTGGCGTCTGAACTTGCCTCATTTGGGGTGCACTAATGTTCATAGTGACGGATGGATGTATTTCTGAAAAGGGATGGGGGTCCTGATACCGTACATCCCCCAACCCGGGAAACACTGAGTGTGGCAGTACCAAGCTGGTACGGGTCTCCCTGCCTCCTTTTCCGTTGCTCCTAGTCTGCCCTCGTTCATAATATGATGCTCTTTGATCGTGTCGCCATTAATTCTGTTCTGAGCTAACTGTTCGGCAAGTGTGTGCATTTTAACGAGAACTACTTCCGATTTGACTGGAATTCTGTGTCCCGTTTCCTTCGTTACAGGAGGGGCACGGCTGTGTAGTGGTACGTTTTGTTTGGGGGGGGGTTGTTTGTAGAAGGAACCACTTAGTTGTTGGAGTCCTGAAATAATTGTCGTAAGTTTAGAAGGACATTTGCTTCTCATTGCACAATAACCGTATTTTGCCAGTTTTCAGACGTAGATAAACGTGACTTTCCTTCTTATTCACTGTTAAACTGCTTTAATGTTTCGGAAACATTAAAGCACCATGTCTTCTGGTGAAGTAGAGGAATTTAACAGCCACGTTCCTCCTTGCAGATTTCCATCCTAAATTCCAAGAAGAGCATGAACATTGGCATCTTTCTGAAACAGTTCAAAAGGTGAGCATCTATGATAAATTAAATGATATGATAAATACTGCGGGCAGTGGCTTGAAAGGGACCAGATCCTGACACTGTTTATGCACTGCGACAACGTCACTGAGTATGCATCAGTCAGTGTCGCATGCAAGGGGCGGGGCTACTGGCCTCAGCTGAAAGCTGATAGGCTACCGGGGTGCCCCTCCCTGTCAGTGGCCAACTCGAAACATTTCATTGGCTGATAAGGTTGGCGCCTCAGTATGAATCGTGCCCCCTCCTGTGCCCCCCCCCCACCTTGACATATCCTACCTTTGCTTCTGCTGAGTGTTTTTGTTCTCGGGTTAATCACTGTGATTAAGGCAGTTTGTTCGTTTACAGAAGGTATAGACTCTGAATTTTAACCCCAAATGGGACATGGATGGAACCATGGGGAAAAAAAAGCTGTAATACTGTAAAAATGTGTTTTTAGGGATTTTTATAAAACGGTTTGTCTGTGCTGGCCAGCTTCTGTGGAATTATATTGATGTGTCTCCTCGCCTTGTGCAGCTGGACCCCAGGGGCCGTTAAAGGAAATCTATTTGCTTTTTGCGACCTTTGTAGGCCGGTGATGGAATTGATCAGAGACATCCGGCAAGGCAGCTGGATGGCTTTCGGCTCGGGCAAGTTGAGGGAGTTGTGCAAGCTGCTGCCTGAGGTGGAGGAGGTGAGCCGACAGACTCCCTTTTATCTTTAGACATGGGACAATAAGCGCTGCTTTCATCAGTGAAGCAGCCCCGTCTAACCGCCACGTGACGTCGAGACAGACTTCGCCGTCATGCGTAAAAGTGGCAGCTGCGGTCCGGTTATGTAAACGGTGCATCTGACACGGGTGTCCTGCGCTTTCAGTTGAAGATGCTGAGTGCGTTTAACGGAGACTGCTCCCGGCTGACCGAGGCGGACCACTTCATGGTTAAGCTGGTTAAGGTGCCTGGGTAAGTTCTTGTTACCTTGTTACCATCTGGTCATCACCGTCATCCAAGGATCTTCTCAGGACCCCTAGTCTCAGGACTTTTGAGCCCATCCCCCGCTAAGAACAGCGATGATCATTTCACTTCCCATGCAACGGAGGTTGTTTGGGGGTCTAAAGTTACTTCCTGTTCCATGGCTGGGGTCGGCCCTGCTGTTACCGTCTTCATTAGTGTGTGTGGTGTAGCTTTAAGGTGTCTGAAATCTATGGCTCTGTGACGTGCTGTAGGATAGCTCCTAATATGGTCCCTCTCTATCCCACGATGCCTTCCAGCTATGAGGAGCGGCTCCACAGCATGGTCCTCAAGGAGGAGTTCTTTCCGCTGATGGAGGAGATAAAGGAGGCCGTCACCGTCATGACGACGGCTGCCAACGGTAAGGCACGCTAAGAAGTGCTCGTCCCGAAAGGTGACTCTCGAACGGTGACGCTCGTGTCGACGTCCTCAGCCGCCCGCGTGCCTCCCGTATCCGTATCCATACCTCTGGCCCGTTTTTACAGAAGGGTGCCTTCTTGCTGGGGATTGGGGGGGGGGGGTGCACTGCCTTGTTGACCGCTGCATCTTCTCTCCAGAGCTGCTGAACTGTGACGACCTGCACTCAGTCATCCGGCTGGTACTGAAAGCCGGCAACTACATGAACGCTGTAAGTTTATACGCCGGTGAGGTGTCGGTGGGACTCTTGATGTACGGTCTTTCGTTAGGGTCTACGAAGCACAAATGTGAAACTCCAGTAGTCTAGCCCTTGTGTATCCATTTGTCAGAAGCCTTTTGACGATTGTGACTGTTGAGTGCTGTCTCCCTCCTCCAGGGCGGCTATGCTGGCAGTGCTATTGGGTTCCGGATGTCCTCCCTGCTGAAGCTGGTAGACACAAAGGCCAACAAGCCAGGCATGAACCTCATGCACTACGTGGCCATGGTAAGGACCGGGGACCTGCTCTCAGTCACATTGGGCTATGTGGTCTCCATGCCACCTTCTTATGGGTCAGGAGAACACACCTGTGCACAGTACATTGTTGTTTTGTTGTTAAATCCACCCCCCTTCTCTTTTTTTCATTTGCTCATGTCGTCATTTATAGTCGACGTCACCTTTTTTTATAGTAAAATTTGCTGCTGTGTTTTTTACTCGATTTGTACAATTTGATCCTCCAAACTCATTGAAGTCATTATGTAACCATAATGCTTTGTGAGAATAACCCCCTCTGTCTTTTTCTCTCATTCTCAGCAAGCACAGGAGATAGACGCTGCTTTGCTGAAGTTCCCCGAACAGCTTCCGCACATCGGCGCTGCAGCCAGGTGCGAGGCGTCCTGAACCTTTTGAAGGGCTTGGGTATGTCCCTGGGGGGGGGGCTCGTGTGCAGGGACTAAAAGGGGATGCTGCGTGTGACTCCCCTGCACAGAATCAACAAGCAGGAAGTGGAGATGGACTTCCAGAGGGAGGTGGAGAAAGTTCTGGAAGCGAGGGCGAACGCCAGCAAGCACCAGGAACTGCAAATGCAGATGGAGAGCTTTTTCATGGTGAGGGGGCCACGCAACATGTGGACTTCAGTCACGATTTAATTAACTTTTGGTGTTTGTGGTATTGGGCAAATAGGCACGTTTATAATGGGGGGGGGGGGACACCTTTCTCCATTGTGACACTGAAAATTCATGCTAGGGGGGTGCGATCTGACGATATTAGATCGTGCGCGGAGAGAGCGTTAGCATCGTGCTACAGTGCACATGCTATCAGTTTGCAGTCGCATGGCTCATGTCCGCATCTTCGGCTGCAGCCGCATCCGTCTCCGGTCGGTGCTTCGGATTTCTCCCCCTTTCGTCCCCCCCCCCCCCTTTCCCAGCATGCAGCACGTTCCCACTTTGGCAACGTGGCAACATGGACCACATGGTCCCGACAAGGGATTTGACATCGGTAATATGTAACTTGTTTGGATTTTCCAAAACTGACACAGAGCAAACAGTTTTTTGCAAAATTAGCAAAGATAAGGTTTGTATGTCATATGGCAGCACAAAGACTCTAACGGCCTCATGAGAGACCCCCGAAAGGCTATGTTGAGTGTGCCTGGTATTTAATTTATTTTTTTATTCACCTTACTGGGCAGTATTTGTTACATAACTCACTTTTGCCTTTTTTTCCAGTTTCAGATTTATTTAGTCATGTACTTAATACTTCAGACTTGTGCCAATAAATACACGGCTATGCAATTTCACACCACTGTGTTAATCGCTGCATATATATTAGATGCAATTTAAGTGGATAATTTAGCTTTTTATTTTGAGGTTCCTAATTACCTTTTTGAGTTAAAACTGTCCCTGTATCTTTTGGTTATTTTTGTGAGACAAACTGGACATTTAATCAAAAGTATGAGAATTTTTTGCACTTGAACAATCATTCAGCATTTCGTCTGCAAGTCAAGCAAACGTACAACAGCAGTCCAATGAAAATGTCGTCTTGATCGGCCAACCCCCATTTGCCTCCAGGAAGCAGAGCTCCAGGTGGCTGAGGTGGAGTCGTCCTTCCGGGCCCTGAGCGCAGTCAGTCACGTGGTGGCAGAGTACTTCTGTGAGGACCCCAGCCTCTTCAAGCTGGACGAGTGCTGCTTCGTCTTCCACTCCTTTTGTGACAAGTTCACAAGGGCTCTGCAGGTAAGGCTGTGCTCCGTTTGGCCAGCAGAGGGCACTGTTCTGCAAGGGGTTGCTAGTACTGGAAGACCAGGGTCACGTTCCAGCAAACTAAACTTGCATGTTGCTTCTTATCTAGTTTAGTGGAGGTCCTTTGATTGGGAACATGGCGACTGAGTGAAGGAAGCTGACTATTTGATTCCCTTCCTTCCACGCAGGAGAACCACGAGCGTGAGGAGGCTGAGGAACGGAGGAGGCAGCAGGAAAGACAACGCAGCGTTGCCAAGCGGCGCTCCACCGCCACCTGCTCCAGGATGGAGCGTGACATGGAAAGCGTGGCTCTGGAGAACCTCCTGCACACTTACTTGAACAGCCACTGCGCCCGGCGGAAAGCGGGTCGGTCCGCCGAGCCCGGGAACGCGGCGAGCCCAGAACGAGCGGAACCACAGCTGAGCAGCTGGTCTTCCATGCAGGATTTGAGATCCAGCGAGCCCCGGGATGGGCTGACCTCCATCAACGACACGCCGACCCCTAAAGCCCGCAGGTCGAGGGGCCGGGCTTTGCTCCCCAAGTGGAACGGTCGCAGCTCTCTGCTGGAGAAGCGTGGCCAACTCTCATTGGAGGAGGAAGATGAGGTGGACGCAGAAGTAGCGGATGAGGTCCCGAGGACGCCGGGGGCCTCCGGAGAGGTGCTGACGCACCGGATGCGTTGGGGCAGCCTGTTTCCCGGGGAGCCCCCCCTCCAAGCGTCATGGTCACCCGGCGGAGCAGCCACTTCGCCGGCCGGTCGCATCCCTCAGGACGAAGGCAGCCCCCGGACCATCCTGAGCCTGTCGCCCATGACGACCCCCAAGTCCACCCGCCGTCACACCATCTCTGTGCCCCTCTCGGCATCCTGGTGCGAGCTGTACTCTGCACCCTCGACTCCCATCCAGGCCACGCCCCCTCCAACGGAAGAATCCACATCCCCTCCCCTGGACCTGCTGGCAAAAATGAAGCCTGCGGACGGCTTTCTGTCCTCCCCCATCGCAGGTGAGGCCTATATACCCGCGGTGCTCGCCTTGTCCAGTGACCACGAGCCGGGGGGGCCTGTCCGGGGCCTGGGGATTGCCTCCAATCCCCAGGAGGACGGTGGGACCACTGAGCCTGTCCCCAGTTTCCGTCTGGGTCACCTGTTCCAGCGGCGGCAGAAGCCCACAGCTTCTAAGTCGGAGAGGCAGGACGGCTCTGCTCTTGTGTCCTTCTTCAAACGCCTCGGAGAGCGAGGCGGTCGCCACGGCGATGACGATCTGGAGGTAATAGTCAGGGACTCCTGAGGAAACTGGTTACTTCAAGGGGCTTTAGAATAATTTTTATTTATTCTTAAAGAATACAATTTTAAATCTTTTTCCTAAAATGCAAAGAATTGCTTGTGACCTGGAACAGTTTTAATAAAAACTGAGGGTGGAGTCACGCCCAGAGACGATGCCGTCGTTCTGCCCGTCGTCTGTAGATTGCTTGGCACATGTGCTCCTGCATGCTGACTTTATGGTTTCATAGCTCTACATCATACCTTTTTTTTATTTTTGTTTTTTTACTGAATCTGCCATGCAAACCGAGGTTTTCCTTCCTTGATTCCTGGAACTGCCCAGCTTATGTGTGAACCGGAACCAGAACCATTCTGTTTGTGAACATAGTTATGTTTAAAGAGGTGTGATGTATTTTTATATATACATAAAAATAAAGTGTGGCGTTTCCACCGTTTCTGTCCTGATTCTCATTTCTCTCAGCCCAAGATGGATGGATGGAAGGAAAAAAAAACCCAAATTAGGTTTAGGAGAGAATGATTTCACTGTTTCAGCAGGACCCAAATTAAATGTGTGCATTATGACTCTTCTAAATTCTTTTTCAATAACTTATTTCTCTGAAACAGTGTTTCTCAACTGAATTCTTGGAGACCCCAGACAGTCCACATTTTTGCTCCAACACAGGGAGAGGGGGAAAATGTCCACTATCTCCGGCTCCCTGAGGACTGGGTTGACGGGTGGAAATCCCAAAAACATTTGTTTCTGCTAGCCGATCATGGTAACGATTAACAGATAAAGATTTTTGTTGTAGTTGTTTTGGGGGTTTCAAAACCCTGCCTGTGTTCTTGATTAACTGAGAGCTGAAAACTCACGACTACTTGAGGCTCCCTGAGGACTGGGTTGAGAAATACTTTCAGATCGAGTTCTCAAACTTTTCTGCCCACAACACCCAGAATGAGAGCCGGAGACTCGCCATCCCAATTTTGCTGACAGGCAGGGATGTAACTTTTGGAACATCATGACGAATGCAAACATAATCTACACATAATTTAAACTCAGAACTTTCTTAAAGCCTGAGTTGTATGCTTTAAAAAAAAAAAAAGTTAAAATGTTGAGTTTTTGAAAGAAAACAAGCAGACATGATCTTATTCCCCCCCCTCCCTCCCTCATGGTCCCCCCTTGCTCTGGTGCATTCTGCGGTCCGATTACCCTGTGCCCAGGTACTCCACCTGCTGGCCGATAAGGAGTTAACCAGACCCTGGCCAGTGTGAAGGTCATTTCATTCTCTTTCCCTGCCTCATCCATTATTTGCGATCCAAGGGCTATCAAAGCCCGTCTCTGTCTCCAGGGCTGCCGTCGAGAGCGGAAAAAAGATGGAGCTTTTCACCCGGTCGCCATGGAAGCAGTGTGTATTTACAGCCGTGATCTCATTCGGCCAGTGTGGCGGTGAAATAATACCCTCTGGAACAAACGGTAGAAGGTAACCAAACCCCCCACCACTAAATCTAAAGGCTGTGGTGCTGATCCTCGTATAGGTAAAGTGCCGCCCCCAGAAGGACTCCCTCACCAATCTGGAGTAACATCAGAATAGTTCAGGTGCTGCTGTCCGAATCCCCATCGCATAGTACAAACCTAGGCAGGTACACAGCCAGGCTCAGGATTCAGAGCTAAAGGCAGATTGAACGCTTCTATTAACAAGGAAGCACCGCTTCAGCAGTCTGATTCTGCTTCTTTTATTCATCGATGCTAGTTAATGAGCGGGGAGCTGTGGGAAACTGGCAGGTTGCAGTTTGGTCCAGCACCTTGGGGGTTAACACCGCGGACCTCTGGTTACAATTACATGCTCAGGGGGAAAGACCTTGTTATAGAGGGAAGGAGAGAAGGACGAAAAGAGGAGGAACCGTATCTCTGATGGAGGGAGGGAAACGAAAATACGTCTTAGGGGGAGAGAGGAGCTTCTCAAGGTAACTTAAGCGATTTCGGGGTTTAAAAGACGACTGGGAACCTACGCTGGGCGAAGGATCCCCATCATTCAGAAACACAGAGGAATACTTCGGAGGTAAACTCGCAACGTGGAGAGCTAAACTGGAAGGGAAAGTAAAGGTTTCTTATGTAAATAGCCCAATTGCAGTGAATGGTAGATGACAGATGACAACAAAACGCGCAGATGTAGGAGGATTTAAAAAAGAAATTTATATTCGTGGGACATAACATGACAGACTAAAAGCATGTCCTTGCGGTGCTGTACGTACGTTTTACCCTTAACGTGTCATAACAGAATAAGGGAGTACAATGCATAAGCCACTTTCATTACCAGGTTTGGCAACTTTGATCAACTGGCTGGAGTGAGATGTTCAGTTCGAGATAAGACTACATACACATGCACACGCGTTTACATGTATGCAACTGTTTTATTATCCTGTAAATAGTCTGTATTGTTTGCGAAGTACCACAATGCTTTTGATGTAACTCATGTTAGATTTATAATGGAATAACATGGCTTTGCTGTAAGGTTCCCTGCGTTAGCGTGAGTGTTACGCCAGATGCGTTAGAGCACTTTGCTCAGCCTGGCGAGTTCTGGGGTTTATCGTGACAGTCCGGGTGTATAAATACCGCGATCGAGACCAGTATGACTGGTCGTCTGTATGAGGTTTGTTGGAAAGGTGAAAGGATAGAAATATCCCTGCGAAAAACGCCGTTATGCGTTCCTTCAAATAATATGATTTGTAACAGCAGTGTCCTGGGTAACTGTACGATACGGTTGGATATCCTACTAGTCTATGTAATGTACTTTTTTTAACCACAGTATGAGTTCTTCGCAAACAGACAATCGAGTCACTCAAAACCCCCCAGGACATCCCAGCAGAAGACAATATATATTTATATATTTTAAGCCAAACCTCACGCTGTACCGATAGGCTGCTAACTCATGTGATCAGGGGTCTATTTCAGCTCTGACAATATCAGGAGTGCCAACCTTGTCAGCTGGCTGGAGTGAGATTTTCAATGTCCACACAATTACATGTATGTAAGTTATATTGTAAATAGTCTGTAGGGTTTGCAAACTACTCCAACACTTTTGACGTAACTAATTTTAGGTTTATAATGGAATAACAGCGAGCGGGAGACTCTGAAAAATAGTTGGCAATCATGTAGCTGCCATTTGTAACCCGCACTCGCAGACCAATTTGGCTGCGAAAAACCAATTTGAACTCAGCAAATTCCCCGGGGGAATAATACCTGGATTACACGGTTTCGTAGTTTTTAATATCCGTACAAAGTAATTATTCGATTTCTTATTGCGAATGGGTGTTTCACGTGACGCAGATTAGTCCGTTCCAGCAATAAGAAGCTTTATTATTTTATTTAAATGGTATAGAAATAATCAACAAATTAAAACGACAGACTGCTTTATAATTTGATGTGTTCAAATTAATCAAGTTACGTAGTCTAACGCGTAGGTAATCCTGCAGTGCAGCTCATATTTACAAGCTATTAAAAATAGTTTGGGACCAGCTGACAATTATAGCAGGTTTAAAATGAATTTTAAAAACAAAACGAAAGGATAAGTTAAATATTTAAGGAAGCTTAAGCCCACTGTTGATAAACACTACCAAATCGTTTCGCTAGATGGCGCGCCGTTAATAGGAACGAGCCTGTCGTTCACTCCACTCGTTGCAGTTTCCTGGGATCGTCTTTATGATAAAGGAATAGTGCAAGGAATTTAATTAACATTAATGATAAAGTCTTTATCATTAATGTTAATTAAATTCTTTGCACTAGAAATAGACCGAAATCACGCCCCTGACGTGTGATGTGTGTTTTTCGGGGATCTTTGCATTTCCCTGCTGAAGTTTTCAGGAATTCATACTACTCACATGCTCTGTTACCCAGTATCAGAGTCCGGTTAATACAACACACATGATCAATACAGCGATCAATAAAGGTAATTGATGAAAAAGTGTGCACAACCTCTGCAAATATTAACTCTTGAGAAGATGGCTGGTCGGAGTACGGCGTTCTAATCTATTTGGGTGTGGATTTGACCTGCCATCTCAGTGGGCAATTGATATCAAACTGACGTCAAATTGACATCAAGGTGCGCGCTGGGATGCTATGCGTAAAAACGCAAAGACGAATATCGTTACCTGCCGTTTACAATAGAATTATGTTCAAGTGCAGTATGGCTTGGTTGTGTTTTTTAAGTCTCTGTGTGTAATTTTTTTTTTTTTTTTTTTAAAGGACACTACCAGGGCCCGTGTCATAATGCTGGATTTTTGGGTCAACAAGGTAATTTGCAATAAAGGTCGTCTGGGCTAAATGTAAATGAACAGAGATAAACCCCATTTACACTGTGGTCCCTTAAATCTGACAGGTTATCCGGGTAAACAACTGATCTCGCTGTGTGATACAGGCCACAGGTATAGAGAAACTGGTTTGTTTACATTGCCCATCCGAACTAAATTTCACATGAAGTGTTATAACTTATGTGAAGCAGTAATTATGCGGACGCCTCCTAACCCATGCAAGTATAGAAAATAGATGGATGGATAACAAGCAGCACAAC
>JAODKE010000040.1:16040236-16052581 GCA_026779605.1 Mormyrus hasselquistii | reverse complement strand
GTGTGTGTGTGTTTCGTGTGTGTGTGTGTGTGTTTCGTGTGTGTGTGTGTGTGTGTGAGGGGCGGGGGGGGGGGGGGGGGGGAAGGGAGGGGGTAATGTGATGACTCAGCCTAGAGCGAATGAGAAGTCATCAAAATGGGCCAATGTTTATCAGCATCACCAGTTTGTACCACGCAAATATGTCTTAGCAGAACCGCTTAGCACCTTTGGTCAAAGTATCCCCATGTTGGGGCTGGGAAATGTGGGCGAGCATCTCACCAGCATCAGTGCGTTTGGTCCACGAAATCCAGAAGTTTCTGGAACCATGGTGCATGAAATGAAAAGGATTCTGGCTTCACGGCCTCCCACTGGATAAGTACAGACAATAATGCGTTTCTGTGTGTTCAGACGGCAAATGCCGAAATTCACAGCACTTTCAAATCCCATTGGCTTTGGACTGTATTGTTATGCTGCAAATCTCTTAGCAGTTTGCCGTGCTGTTCATTTATACAGCAGGTATTTTTGGCCGGAGTTATCAACAGTGGCGCTTCTCCCGGGACTAGAACAAATGACCTTCAGCGGAGTTGCAGTCACTGCACCGTCTGCCTGCTGGCCCCAGATACCGTGATGGGGAAGGCCACAGTTCTGGTTTCTGTTAGCCATCTGTGTCATGTGAGCCAGTGAGGTCCCGGCAGTCAGAGTTAAGCAGAGGTGGAAAGTTCAGGTCCAGAAAGTAAAAATCCAGACCATGATTTAGTTTCAACAGACCAGTTGAGTATAAAGATAACAGTTTTAGAGTACACTGCTGGTTGAGAGAGGGAGAGGTAACGGAGTGCACACTGATTACAGCATGTTGCTACACTCACCTCATGGCAAACCACTTCAGGAATGAGAACCTAAGTACCTCCATGTGACAGGTGATCCCTCAGTACCACACTAGTCCAAATGGAACAGTGAAAGTTTCTTTCCACTGGCTGGAATGCCAGACCTGCTACCAACCCCCAAATCTTCCTTGCAAGTCAAAGGACCTGCTTGCAGAGCCAGATGTTGGTTAATGTCTTACCCAGGATGAATCAATTGTAAATTAAGTGCCTTATTCAAGGACCCAATAGAATAGAACTGCTCCTGTCTTTCAAGGGATTTGAACTAACAACCTTCCAATTGCCAGCACAGATTCCTGGCCTCACAGCCACCGCTTTGCTGGATGGTTGAAATCTTGGTCTGAATTTTCTACCTCCGAAGTTAAGAAATAGCTCAACACATAATACACCTTTATTGTCATTGTAAAAACATACAATGAACGTTCATGTGGTAACTCTCATGCAGAAAAGCAGCAGTATTGGCAAGAATAATTATCAAGAAAGGCACCATTTGTTCAGAATATAAATAAAATTAATAAATAAGTGAGTGCGATGGGTGAATTAGAATAATTATAATGACTGAAATAGGTAGCAGCAATATTCAATAGATCAGCAATAGGTAAGATAAACACTCCTAGTTCAAAAACTTAGCCACTCCCCTGTCTGCTCACCCTTCCCCCCCAAAACGTCCTGAATCCGCAACCACAGGGAACAAGCAGCTACCGGAGGCGTACCTGTATCCCAGCATGCTCCTGGGCACGCGGCCCCGCCGCACACGGGACATTTTTAAGTCCCCCTTCTCATGCTGGTAGGCCTGGTGGGTTGGGGCGTGGAGGGTGGTCCATTCCCGTCGCGGGAAAGCGGCAGCCATCCTGCCGAAGGCACCGCGGGATGGAGAACGACGACGTCGCCGCCCAAGACGGCAGACCCGCGGCAGGCCGAATTACGCAATGCGAACAAGTGTGCCGTCCCTGCGGGCGGCCAACCATAACCGGCGCTGAGTTTGATTAAGAGGATGAGAGAAACTGAGGAGCTGTACACAGAGTCACATTACATAACCATACCAGGCAGTTCCACTAATCAAAGAAATAATGGCTTTACCCCTGGCGGCTTTAGGAGAAAATGGCTCAGCAGTTTTGAGAAACTTTGGGATTTATCGTCTGCCCTGTGGGTGGTGCAGCGCCTCACACTCCTGGGGTGATTGGCTTGAGTCTCCCCCCTGCAGTATATGTATGTGGAGTTTGCTGTTCTGCTCTTGTCTGCTGGGCGTGCATGTATTTCCATTTTTTTTTTCTTTCAAATATATTGGCATTTACTGTACATTAACCTATGTTCAGCAGAGTGTTTTTTTTTAATGTAGGTCATGCTACTATAATCAGCATATCAGACAATATGATACCATTTACCGTGCAAGACAGGGGTTGAGCATTGCGCAGGGTGAGATGGAGGGCTGTGATATAACATTCTGTGCACAGCAGTGGGCTTTCAGGCAGCGCCAAAGGACTATAAGACAGCACAGGGTAAGGCAGCGCCAAAGGACTATAAGACAGCACAGGGTAAGGCAGCGCCAAAGGACTATAAGACAGCACAGTGTAAGGCAGAGCCAAAGGACTATAAGACAGCACTGGGTAAGGCAGCGCCAAAGGACTATAAGACAGCACAGTGTAAGGCAGAGCCAAAGGACTATAAGACAGCACAGTGTAAGGCAGCGCCAAAGGACTATAAGATAGCACAGGGTAAGGCAGCGCCAAAGGACTATAAGACAGCACAGTGTAAGGCAGCGCCAAAGGACTATAAGACAGCACAGCGTAAGGCAGAGCCAAAGGACTATAAGACAGCACAGCGTAAGGCAGAGCCAAAGGACTATAAGACAGCACAGTGTAAGGCAGCGCCAAAGGACTATAAGACAGCACAGGGTAAGGCAGCGCCAAAGGACTATAAGATAGCACAGTGTGATGCTGTAATAAATGTTGTGTATGGGAGGGAGTGAAGACCCAGAGGTGATCTGTCTTCACAAGTTGCTGTAAGATCTTATGGTCCAAGGCGCTTCAGTGGCCAATGCAGGCAGAAATTCGGCAGGGGGCTGCTGATGAGTGTCCTGGTCGTCATCAGACACCTCCAGCACTAAAGGAGCCACTCTGAACCTACTGAAGCTGCTGACGCTGTGCCCTGCAGTCTGGTGTATGTGTGTGTGTGTGTATGTGTGTGTGTGTTTGCCCTGCAATGGACTGCCGTCCCATCCAGGGTGTCCCCTGCCTTGTGCCCTGGGCATCTTGGGGCAGAACGCTCCTCAGGATCCTGTATTGGGTCAGCGGTTATGGAAGATGGATGGATGGCGACTCTCCTCCTGGGCATGAGCAGAAAACCTCTGGGTTAATGCTAAATTACCGTTCTTTCGTAATCTAAGAAGATTAAATTCTGTCAAGGGAGGGTTTCTATTGGGGGGGGGGGGTCACAAATCTGGCAGGCAGTTTCAGCAGCTTTTAATCTCCTGGGCTGTTTCCAGCTGTGTGTCTTATATTCCTCTGTCCCACGACGCCTACGGATAATATTATGTAATATCATTTTTTTAATGATCATTCCATAGGAATGTCATGCATCTGATACCTTCTGTGATGGGAAGCATAAATTAAGGAGGGATGACATCAGCACAGTCTGACCTTAGTAGTTGCTGTGCGCATCCAGTATCGTTCGCTGACCTTTGCAGTCTCTGGCCGAGACAGACAGCGATCTCGGCCGTGAGAAAGTCCGGGACTTTCTGCTGATGTTACCGGAATAAGAAAGACGCGCAAACACAACTGGCCGTGCTGTGTATACTGAAGCGGTGCCTTACGGTAAAAGCTGCAACTGGCGCTGCACTGATGGTCCCAGATGTTGCTGCTTTACGCCTCCCGTGTCTCAGTGTTTGACATAATCGGCTGAGATCGGTTCCCCTGCTATCCTGTCAGGCGTGCTCATCGCCAGTCATGAAATGAGCTTTTTATTACTCTGTCCATATGGCAACCTAAGCTGTAGGCAAAGATAGAGTGTACAGAGTATACAGGCAGTATTAACACCTAGCTAGCAGCAAGACCAGATGCAATTTAATGCATGGGCTTGTTCGGGCTGAAGCCCAGGGGCCCTGCTAAAAAGGGGCGTCAACTAGCTGAAAAAAATAAAATCAGAGTTGTTATTTGCCAGTGAGTGACTCAATCACAATGTTTTTGCCGTTGATTGGTTGACAATCTTTATCGTCGCCACCCACCACCCACTCATGTGGACTCCAGTCGCGCCAACATTCCAAAGTCGATGGAATATTAAAAAGTATGTCTGCAGCTATTTCTACCCCTTTTGCTACCCCATCGTAGTGAACAGTTGGGGGGTATGCGGCAGCTCAAATTGCCCAGGGGCATCTGACCATGCTGATATGCCTCTGGGTACAGTAGGACCCGTTTTTGCCTCCAGAACCACTTCAAGGGTAGACAAGTTGAGTGTTGAGAGTTTGCAAACTAGTACTGAGCTGTTATTCCTGCCTTTGTGGCCTTCGTGTTTGGTTTAATCAGAGTTTTCCTCTGACCTTCTCATCAACAAAGTGTTTTTGCCCACAGAAGTGTTGCTGGCTGGTTATTCATTCTGTTTATTGCGCCACTCTCTGAAACTCTAGGCACTGCATTGTGGTAAGACCCCGGAAAAGTGTCTGTCACTGAGATTTTCTCACAGGCAAATCACACCGCAGTTAAAATCTGCAATTGAAACGCCCTTGGATCACCCATCTCGGCTGCACTAACCGTCCACTGCACGGTGACTGAATCTCTTGAACATCCCTGTATGTACAGTATTCAGTTACAGCCTCAAGATTCGCTGTTTAGAAGAGCAGAATGTTTGCATTGACAAGCAGGTGGACCCTCATAAACTGGCGTAGACGCGTCATACGCCCATGAAATTAAATGCAGGTAAATATTTGATAAGGAAAGTCTGTGTTTTAGATATCATTTATAAGGCTCATTCCTCTAAGCTGTAACAAAGCAATTGTATGTAAATGCAAAAAGAATAAGCTGTGTTCCTATCAGTATTCTGTCCACATTTCATGTGCTGACATTTACAGCTTTCTGTGGGTGCCTGGTATTCAGGTTGCATTCACACTTGTGTGTCTGGTCCTTTTTTCTGAGCACAACAGGAAGCAGCAGTCTCTTTGTTTGGCCTTTACGTGTCACTTCCTCTCTTCCTTAGGGGCGGGGCACCGCCTGGCCGTTAGGTGAGCGTACCTAGTTGTTGTTTCACCTTGCTGAGGGAGACAGACGGTCGCCACTGGAGACAGTCCAGTGAATACACGCATGTGCCTATTCGGCCAGCCAATGGAATTTGTGTTTTTCAGGCAAAGAGTCAACCCCCCCCCCCTTCCCCACCACCATGACCTGAGGTAAAACATCACTCAGCTACTATTTTACGAAACCAGATATCTATTAAAAATTCCAGATGGATATAGCAGCAGGAAGTCCTCCTCTGGGTCAGCAAATTTGTGATTGACAGTCATGCCTTCACTCCTCTAGATTTGGCCCTAATCTGCCAGCAGTGGGAGACACTTTAAGATAGATTTGTTTTCCTGAGCTCTTAGCCAGATATAAGAATAGATTTTTTTCAATAAAATTATGGGTGTAAATAGCACAATGTACTGGCCAAATTTTCAGAAGGTGGTTATATCTATGTTGTTTAGATCTATGTCTCTTTTCTCTTCTCCTCCTCCTCTCCCTCTTTCCTCACTCCACCTTGTTTGTCAGCGTGAATTGTTCTCATGTGAGGCAATCTGTGATTCAAAGGAGCCAATTGCAGCGGAGCTTGTGGGAGGAGCCACGGGAGTGGCCTCTGCGAACGGACCATAGAGCGAGGCAGGCGGCAGAAAGGGGTGTGGCCTGCCAGCACAGGCCTGGCCCCCTACTTAATGACATCACTGCTCAGCTGTTCCCATTCAGCGTGTGCGTTTGTGTATGCGTGTGTGAAGGAGCAACGGATAAGGGAAAAGGAGGGGGGGGGGCAGGGATATAAGCCCGAGGGGGTGTGAACGGTGAAAGGGATCTGCAGTGCTCCTCAGTCACAGGGCTGTGAAAGCTCAGAGCAGGAAAAAAAACAATGTGGGTCTCCTGATCAAGCTCGTACTGTAAGTCTGCTGTCCGCCGTCTCCGAGTTTCCTGAAGCTGTGGTCCGAGCTACTGCGTGGTCGTGTGCCTGGATGTGTGTGCGTGGCCGTGAGTGCGTGCGTTAGCGTCCGAGCCACAAGGGCTGTGGGGGGAGGAGGGTGGCTCTGTTCCAGCTCATCTCGGCCCATGGAGGCAGGCGTCCTGACAGGCGGCAGGAGCGCACGGTCCTGCTGGTCTCCTGCCTCTTGCCTCAGTTCCTTTCCCGTCTCCATTAGTCTGCAGGGCTGCGGTTCCTTCTGTGGGTGTGCACTGTTTTTCTTTCTTTCTTAATTTTTTTTTTACGTCC
The DNA here is from genome assembly GCA_026779605.1 of Mormyrus hasselquistii. Classification (NCBI taxonomy): domain Eukaryota; kingdom Metazoa; phylum Chordata; class Actinopteri; order Osteoglossiformes; family Mormyridae; genus Mormyrus; species Mormyrus hasselquistii. The sequence goes on along the minus strand of JAODKE010000040.1, from coordinate 16,046,282 downwards.
CTGCTAGGCAGGAGCATGAGGGAGGAACAGGGGGAAGATTTTAAGGAGTGCCGCTTTGAGGCCTCAGCTTCTCCTTTTTTTTTTTTCTTTTTGTTCGTTATTTTTCCCATCTGCACTCTGAGGCTGTTCTCTCGCCGAGCGTGTCAGACGGCTCTTCTGCTGTGCTGTCTGTTTAGGGGGGAGAGAGAGAGAGAGAGAGAGAGAGAGAGAGAGAGAGAGAGAGAGAGAGAAGCGGTGAGAGAGGGGGAGAGAGAGAGAGCGAGAGAGAGAGAGAAGCGGTGAGACAGGGAGAGTTACAGAAGAAGAGAGAGGAAGAGAGGTGAGAAAGATAAATTGCAGTGAAGAGAAAGTGACACGCAGAGAGGAAAGGAGAGATGGAGGTATGGAGAGGGATACTGTCAGTTTGCAGTGAAAAGGCAGCAGAAGCCTTTTGTTAATATCACCTGCAGGGGGAGTGGTAAGAAGCTCTGACCCCCTTGATAAAAATTGTCAGGGTATGTCAACGGGGGGGGGGGGTCCCCTAGGTAAATCAGTAGACTCTGGACCTTCTCCAATCCAGGGCCTGGGAGAACATACACGTCCACCCCGATCGACGGCCCTGGTCGCCTGCTGCCAGCAAGGGCGATTCAATTACATATATACCAGTAATTTTTAGATTTAGTTGGGCTGTGGTACGCATATGATCACATCGCTATGACGATAAATCATCGTCTTTGTTTTTAAGGAGAGGAAGCGTTAGCTCTGTCTGTCTGTCTGAGGGAACTGAAGTCTTTCCTCGCAGCCATCAGGGGCCGGTGGACTGGTGGGTGCGTGTCTCTCATGACACCTTCTTGCCCCTGCCTCTCGGCAGACAGCGCTCGCATTGTCTCCGCACCAGTCCCACGTGCAGTGGTATCCAGTCATGCCAGTTTGCCGCAGCAGACCCAGAGCCTCCATAAGAGCTCTTTGTCTTCCTTATCTGCATCCTGTCTTCCTGTCCAACGTTCGTGCACCTTTGGCAAACACATTGCATTTTTTTTTTTTGTCATCTCAAGGTAATCTACATGGCACAGAATGTATGACACCAGACCAGTGCCAGGGCTGTTTGTCAGGGACTCTCAACCCGAATGACTCACCTGGCAGTGCGGGCAGTCATTCTCGGGCAGAACGGGCACCGAGGCAGTGTCCGCGTTGCTGTGATTTTGAACGATTCCAGACGGAAGAGTGAAACAGGTTGTCCTAGCAAGACCTTCCCGTTAGCAGTCCTGCTGTGTTTACAGGTGTCAGCTTCAAGGGAGGAGGGGCCGCGGAGGTGCTTCTGGTGTGATTCACCTCATGACCTTTTTCAGAATGACCCCAAGATTCATAAGCTTTAAAACTACAACGTACGGTTCCAGTCGAATGTCTGAACACACTTGCTGAAAATCATTTGTTTTTCAACGCAGTAACAACCCTGAGCAGACCTGGAGGTTATATGAGTATTTTCTTGAACGTGAACACGGGAAGAGATGGACTGCTGTGACAGATGACCTGACCCCCACAAACCCTATAGAACTTTTTTTTTGGATTCGGATTTAAGAGCAAGGCAGCCAACTTGTGCCCAGAACATGTGGGAACTCCATCAGGAGAAATATTCCAGGTGGCTACGTATGAAGCTGGTTCATATGAATGCTGTCATCAAAGCCAAAGGGGGTTGGTTTGAGGGGTCTGAAATTTGTTTAAAATTTGAAAATGTTGAGATGTTGGAACACTTCTCTTAGTCATTGCAATGTTTGCTATGTATCACTGCATTGCCTTGAGGCCTTTTACTATAAGGTGAATACCATAGCTAAAATAGAGACAAAAGCATTAAAAGCAGGTGCGTCCAGACTTTTGACTCATAATGTATAAAACTGCATTTTCATTGCGCCTCTTCCTGGTTTACTGCAGAGTCTGAAGTGTCAGTTTCATCTGTTTTGTTGGCTTTTGATAGTTATTTGAAGGCAACAGGAGTATCATTGCTTGCTAAATTTACGAATGAACGAATCAGGTGACATTTGCAACATTTTATTCAGCCTGCTACACGTAACTGAAGCTACTTCCATGTATATTACCATAAGTTGTTACTCTAACACTGTTACATTCATGATTTAAATAGCTTTGAATGCGCTCACCAAGGCTTATGACTCAAAACCACTTACAGGAACCTAAGAGATAAACAAGCCTTGGGGGGTCCCATATCCCACCCTGCACGTTTGGAAATTTAACACTAAAATGGCGGTCAGATTTTACGGTGCTGACTGGAATTAATCGGTGGATTAGCTCTACGGAACCGGGCAGCTTATCCCAAAAACTCATTTCCGATTCGATAAAGACACGGCGGCTTTGTCCTCCTCTGGAGTCAGTTTCCAGCTACTTCCTAGTGGTCTTGCTGCGTTAAAATCGGTATTTATGGTGTCACCAGTGATCAGAGTGTGCGCTGAGACCATGCAATGCAGCTGCCAGCTTCAGTTTGCCGGGATGCTTGTTACCTGTCCTTGTGCCGTAGCCCGGAATTGGCATGTGACATCAGCCCCCCTCGGTACATTTTGCCAAACTGGTCCCCAGAACTTATATATTGGGGCCCACATAAAGTGCTGCACTCCCCTTTTTCTCTGATGCCTCTGCTTGCTGCCCTTGTTTCCAGCACAGAAGTATAGCTGCCTCAGTTATGCTCCAGGCCTTGGCCTGCCGGTGTGATACACAACCCGCGGTTTGGATTGCACATTAGCGCTGTGTAGCGTTAGCGCTGTTTTCGGCCCTCTCACTTTGTGGAGGAATGCGCTCCCGCCCAGTCCGGGCCGTCCCTCAGCCGGGAAGCTGACAGGGAGCCTCTGCAATGAATCACTGCATTGCCTCCCATTCCAGCTGACTTCACGAGTCAAACCTTTAAGGCATCCACTCTCCCTGATGACCCACCACCCGATACTTTGCTATACCGCCATTCGCCACCTGGTGAATCTGTGATTTTTTTTTTTTTGTTGATTTATTATTGGTCACTAGTGTGGATAAATTGATCTGGGAGGAAAAAAAAAAGATTTCTTTGAGTTTGGCAAGTATAACAACGGACGACATTTCCCATAATGCAATGGGGAGAAGAATGTTATAAATCTAGGCTAACAAGTTGTGTGAATGTTAATAGGGGAAAATTTTCTGACTGATATTTGAAGGAAGCAGGAATTCATGCAGATGCCTCTATGAGTTACTTCAGCATCCCCCCTCCTCAGGGAAACACAACACTCAAGGCCCCCTGAGCTCAGCAAAGTTTCATTTTGCTTCGATTGGGACAGTGCCTCAAAAACACATTCATACCGGTTTGTGTGAGGGCCGCAGGCAGGTTTATATGCTCTGCCGCCAACCAGAAAAAACATCAGACAGTTCAAGGGGGGGGGGACACTGTAGACCCTTGCATTTGACCCTTATCTAGCAGCATGTGTGATGGTCCCCACTGGACAAGAGTAAATAAAGTTTCAAAATTGAGACAATTTCAAGAACAAAGCATTCTGGGTAGAATCCTAAGAGGAATCTCGGCAAAGAAATGCAGCTTTTGACTTGCATGGTCCCTGAAATGCTCCAGGGGGTTCTGGATAAATGGCTTGACCCTGCACTCATACCCTAAGCTTTGCTCTTAACTGTGTATTTGTGTGTGTGCGTGTCTCAAAGGAGTGTCAGGGGATATGTGAAAAGAAACATTCTGATGGACCTGTGATTGTCCAACCATTTCCTGAAATTGCTTGTTGTTTTCATGGTTGTGGGGGGACTTGGATCCTATGGGCACAAGGCGGGGAACAACGCAGGTGGTGGTGCCAACCCATCACAGGGGTGGCGCTCACACACGGGCAATTTGCTAACTCCAGTTAGCTTCAGCATGCTTTTGGACTGTGTGGGGAAACCCCACGGCAGCACAGGGAGAACGTGCAAGCGCCCTGCTCCCAGAAATGTGAGGCAACAGTGCTAATCACTGTACCATTGTGCCTCCACACTACTACTTGTGCAAATGGCAAATAAAGCATCATATCATTTTAGGATTAAAACTCATCAGCATCCTGTTCATGGCCCGTTGTGCCGCTGGCGTTGCTTTCCTGCCCTGCAAAATAACCGTGCACGTGGCAGGAGATTCTGTTACACGCACTGGCCGAGAGTCGACCCCAGGGCGTCCAGAGGGGCCCAGTCTCAGAGCTGTTTTGACGTTATGGGGCTCTAGCTAACATAGGCACCAGGCCAGGCTATATTGGGCAGCACTGTCAGCGCGCTGATCGACGTGGGCAGTCACGCTCAAACTGGGGACGCCGATTGGATGTCCTGCAGCTCACTGCTCAGCATTGGATGTAGACGACATTGCCGGCGCAGGTGCTCGCACAAAATGCGGCATAGGCTTAGCAAGTTAGATGCGCTCACATGCTCGCCGTGTTTTTCCAGGTGTTGCCGCGCAGGCGCGCCGCGGTGACCCCGACGACTTTTATTTGTAACTCGTGTTTATGACAATCGCTATGGGTGTTGACGCTGTGTCTCCCCCCTGGAGCCCTCAACTCTCATTACCTCCACGTTTAATGTTCCCTCTAAATGTCAGATGATCTGTATTGCAAGGAGAATGAACTGTTTCTTAAAGTGCAATATCCATTGCTGTTGCTCAATTGAATGCAGTGTTTACTGTTGACTAGCTATTTATAATCCTAAAAGACATCAGCAGTGCAGGGCGCTATATCATGCTGTAAATATTTAAAGTTTACCTGTGTTACTCTGTAACTGCCGTGACTTTCGCTCTCCTCACAAGACTCCCATTCTATGACATCACTTCCTTTGCGGTTCCTTGTACGTCCATGCTTTCCTTCACATGAACGAAGCAGCATCACACGGTCCCTGCGCCGCCTGCCTGCTCTCACCTCCTCATCTCCAAACTCAAGGTCTCCCTGAGCTTCTCCTAGGAGATGTGATGCTTGTGATCTGGTGGGCGGGGTGGGGGGGGGGGGTGAGCAGATGTTTCTAATCAAGTGAAACCAAACCCCACGGCCCCCCCTTATTTCTGTACCCCTGTCTCTCGGCGAATTCCCAGAGCTTTATTAATCTTGAGATGGACTTTAAAGTGTTACAGCATGCATATAAGGGCAAGCTGTCCTGGTCTAGGGTAAATGCTTGTGGAGCTTTGCTTTGTCGTTTGGCCAGACTCAGATGTGAGAGTGACCTCATCCAGCACCTCACAGACAGCATTTCCTTCTTTCTCTCAGACTCTGCCAGCAAAATCCTGCTTTATAGGATTCCAATGCAAACTTTTCATCGAGAGTTCAGTAGTTCATCCTAATCCGAATTTTTGTGACCGTGGTTTAACACGATCCGAAAAAAATAAAATAAATGTGTAACAATGTGTTTTTTCATTGTTCTGTAATCCTTTGATAGATATTTTTTCATCGCTCTGGCCGTGGAGAATTTCATGTTATCCTTTGAGAAAACTGTTATCCGCCATCTTGGAATATGCTGAGGTATTTTTTAACATTTATGAGGAACTTTATGGCGAGAGAAAAAAGGCAACGGAATCTGGGTACAGGCTGCTTCCCACTTTTCTTATCTTTATGGCGACAGTGGTGGTAAAAGTGGAGTGTCTAGAATAATACTATGGGGAGATGACGCGTGAATGAGGATGATTTTAAAGGTGCTGTCAAGAAAACGCATACAAGAAAAAGATCATTATGTAAGCAGAGTGAGATGAGGCGTCCAAACTCACACTGGCTAGGATAATTATGCGCTGGTTGGTCTCTCACTAGTTATTTCTTTGGTTCCCTTTGGGTTAAACAAGCCTCTTACTGACAGCGCTAGGCAAATCCTTTTGAAGCCTTATTTCTTCAGTCATTTTATATATTTTTTTATTTATATTTAGCTTTCTGTAGCATCTGCTCTGTCCCCAGGCATTACGGTGGAGGGACATCAGCTCTGTGCCCAGGCATTACGGTGGAGACATCAGCTCTGTGCCCAGGCATTACGGTGGAGGGACATCAGCTCTGTCCCCAGGCATTACGGTGGAGGGACATCAGCTCTGTCCCCAGGCATTACGGTG
>JAODKE010000040.1:16024454-16034470 GCA_026779605.1 Mormyrus hasselquistii | reverse complement strand
GCGTGTAGGTTCCGGGCGTGGGTGGAGGTGGGTGGGTGGGGCTTGCTGGTGCGGTGGCGGGGGGGGGGGGGGGGGGGTTGTTGGTGGGGGTTGTGTGGTTGGTGTGGGGGGGGGGGGGGGGGGTGAAAAAAGTTGTTGAGCTGGGTTTTTTTTTTTTTTTTAATGCCCCCTCCAATCCGCCCCTCCCTCAGATCCCCCCTCAATTCAAACACTCATTAGTAGATTCATTTGTGGTGCCTGTGGTAGGTTCTGATCGGCAGCCTTGCGACGTCACACTTGCATCGGTTCACAGCGGCCCTCAGCAGTCTCTCCGCTGCCCCCCCAGGCTCCCGCAGCTGACGGTGGCCATCGAGCTGGTCAATGAGATCTCCAAGCAGCTGACGGAGCGGAAGAATGAAGCTGTGATCGAGATCAGCGGTACCTTTGAGGAGCTGGAGCGGGCGCTGCAGCAGCGCAAGTTGACTCTCATCGCCGACCTGGAGAGCATCTGCAGCACCAAGCAGAAGGTCTGGCTGGGACACCCCCCAATTCCTCCATGCTATTAGGGTCTGCACTGAGACTTTATGACCAATAAAGTCAGCATGCATCCAAAGAGAGAAAAATCAGACCAAAGATCCAAGATTCTATATTTTATATTGCTGCAGCTTACTGTGAAATGCACACGTGCATCGATACTTTTAAATAAATTTATAAAAACAAAGGATAAATGAAAGCACAACAGTTGGTGTCACCCATGCCAGGCAAATTGAAATTGACTGGCAAATCGGCACCACCTGAGATGTTGGCGCCCTACGCTGTCAGAAATAAAGGTACAGCTGCTACAGTACAGTTTTGTTCCCCAAGGTACAAACAACGTTAATGTGCCCCCAATAGTACACAAATGTTATTTGCAGTCTATTTATTAACCTTAAAAGGTACATTTCCCTACAGCTATAGGGTACAAACTGACTCAAAGATGCAAACTGGCACTTTTTTCTGACAGTGTAGGTGTTCCACTGCTAGATACCAGAAAATGTGTTGGTCATGTGACGCCGCCCACCTGTGATCATGTGACCAGGCCACGCCTCCCCTCCCTCATTTTTGACCTCGCTGTGGGCGCCGCCCGTCTCGCCTCAGGTGCTGCAGGCTCAGCTGGCCTCGCTGCTGCAGGGGAAGGAGCACATCCAGAGCAGCTGCAGCTTCACGGAGCAGGCGCTGAGTCACGGCAGCGCCACCGAGGTGCTGCTGGTGCAGAAGCAGATGAGCGAGCGGGTCAGCGCCCTGGCCCGGCACGACTTCCCGGAGCAGCCGCACGAGAACGCCCACCTGAACTGCCTGGTGAGATGGCAGAGCGAGTTGGGACAGGGCAGGGGGGTGCATTCTGTGCTGCTAATGGTACAATGATCAGTGATTTGATAAGCGGGTCATTTTAATAGTCTCTAGTTACTAACATGTTACCCAGCATCTATTCAGAGTGAAATGAATTGGTACCTCCTCAGTTTATGGTGCCACTAATGACTGCATTCATTTGTTATGTCACATGACCAGTCCAGGAATACAGTTGATAACAAAGAACAATAATGCAAACCCAGTGAACAGTGAAATGTTACAGTGCTTCTCAGCCCAGCCCTCAGGGACCCCCACATTTTTGCTCCCTCCCTGCTCTCGACACACCTGAACCAAACAATCAAGCAGTCAAGACCTGGTACAGGTGTGCTGGGAACTGGGGAGAGTCCCCCAAGGATTGGGCTGAGAAATGCTGCTCTATTAAGCTTTGTTTTCAAATGATTCATCTATGATTATGGGGAGAGGAGGGCCATAATTCCACCTCCATGGCGACAGAACAGAACTTACGTTTCTCTCAGGTGGAGACGGAAGGCCTGCGTCGATCCATCCAGAACCTGGGCGTGCTGCTGACCACGGGCGCTGTGGGTCACACCAGTGTAGCCACAGGAGAGGGGCTAAGGCACGCATTGGTGGGCCAGCAGGCCACCGTCACCATCACCACCAAGGACAAGGACAGCGAGCTGGTGCGGACAGGCAACGCGGTGCTACGGGCCGAGATCGTGGCGGTGGACGGCACGCGTGTGGAGCCTGAGGTGGTGGATAACAAGAACGGCACTTACGAGGCGTCCTACACACTACGCACTGAGGGCGAGTACACCTTCTCGCTGCTGCTCTACGATCAGCCCGTGCGTGGGAGCCCCTTCCGGCTGCGCGCCGTCAAGCCGTCTGACATGCCGCAGTCACCCGACGACGTCAAGCGCCGTGTGAAGTCGCCCAGTGGGGGCGGGGGCCACGTGCGCCAGAAGGCCGTGCGACGGCCCTCCAGCATGTACAGCACCAGCAAGAAAAAGGAGAACCCCATTGAGGATGAGCTCATCTACAGAGTGGGTGCGTGCTTCCGCCTGTCCTTTGGAAATTCCTGAGGTTCCTCTGAAACTTCCTGGGGTTCCTCTGGAAGTTCTTTAGAATTTTTTGGGAACTTCTTTAACCTCAGCTCAGCATGAGCTACAAAATTAAACACATGAAAAGGGTCTGACCCCCATCTGTAGATGGATGATGTGTTTTTTTGAGTTTTAGTAAGTGCATGCATTCCACCATGTTCTCCGTCTTTGAGTTTTAGTTCTTTGAGTTGACCGTCCATTGTTTGTTCCCATCAACCTTGCCTGATCTCCTTGCAGGCACTCGAGGCAGGGAGAAAGGGGAATTCACCAACCTGCAAGGCATCTCAGCCTCGAGTAACGGGAGAGTCGTGGTGGCAGATAGCAACAACCAGTGTATCCAGGTGAATTTGATTTTAAGACAGAGACACTTTTTTAAAGCATGAGTAGACACTGGAAACTCCTTGTAAATCCTGTTCTTTCCTTCCATGATAATTCCTGCTGAAGCACATTAAACCACTACTTGAAATCTTTTCTGCCTATACCGTGTCACTTCATCCCTTTGATTGAGTCTTACATACGTTTCTTCTGACTTTGAAGGTGTTCTCCAATGATGGACAGTTTAAACTGAGGTTCGGGGTCAGAGGTCGTTCTCCTGGGCAGCTCCAACGTCCTACTGGTGTCACTGTGGACACGAATGGTGACATCATAGTGGCCGACTATGACAACCGGTGGGTCAGCATCTTCTCCCCTGATGGGAAGTTCAAGGTAAGACCTCGTCTTGAAGTTCCTGTACCAACTGAGCCATCCACGCCCCAACCCCATAAAGTCCTAGTTAGCAAATCACTTACTGTACACCTGAGATAACATTCAAATAATGTAAGAGAATCATTTATTACTAAGGTACAATGAAATCAGGCACTCCCTCAAACGTATAATATCTTGAGGACTGTCTTGCTTGTACTAGTTGGCGCCAGTTTTCCTGTCTTTTTGCACTGTCCTGCAATGTTTCCACAGTTTTTGCACTCTACCCTGCCAGGTTGTTATGCGTTAGTTTTGTGTTAATATATGTAGCACCTTAGTCTGAGAGAAATGCTGTTTCATTTTCAGCTGTGTACTGCACTCAGCTGTGTATGGTTAAAAATGACATTAAAGACCTACTTGACTTGACTACTTGACTATCCCAGTAACTAAGATCATCCTCTGACCCTTGGGCCTGATACCTTACTGCCAAACGTCATCCTTTGCAGAACAAAATCGGAGCCGGTCGTCTCCTGGGCCCTAAAGGTGTGGCTGTCGACCGGAATGGTCACATCATTGCTGTCGACAACAAGGCCTGCTGCGTATTCATCTTCCAGTCCAACGGGAAGCTGGTCACCAAGTTCGGGGCCAGGGGCGCGTCCGACAGGCAGTTTGCAGGTACATGGTTGTTGACTGTGGGACCTCAAGCAGACGGGTCAGTATCCAGGCAACACCGAAAGTTTACAGACTAATGCCTCAAACTGTATCACTGCATGCTGGTACCTGCACACCCAGGAATTTCCTCCAAAAGGTCAAAGGAGCTTCATTCGTCTTTGGCTGGGCTTTGAGTTCCCTTTGGAACCCTCCTTCTGCAGCTACAGGCTTGCGCTTTGGAGGCAGCTGCACCACTCGCCTCTTACTCGCCTCTTACTCACTTCTATGACCTGCCTGCGATCGTCGGCCTCATTTTCTAGCCGACCCAGTAAATGATGCCCCTGTTATTTCCTCTGACAATATTTTTGTGGGTATTTTGCAAGTTCATTAACAGCACCAGGAGAGTTTAAGTCAAGTAAGAATGTTCCCGTTTGGCTTAGAGGAACAGACAAATGGTAGAATGCATCTCCAGATCTTAATGTCTATTACGATTGTGCTTTTTCTTTAAAAGATGCTGGGAATAAGCCCCCCCCCCCTCCCCAGACATGGTAAATAAAGTGGTTGGCCAGATTTACCCCACCTTGAGTTCCAGTGTTTGAAAGGTCAAATCTGTCCAGCTGTCATCTGTTTTTATTTTATTTTACCATTATTATTATTTTTTTAGTTTTTCATTCTCTCACTCATAGCTTTGCCCTCGTGTGCTTGAGTCTGGACCTTTTTTTTTTATTTTTATTTTTTTTAAGTTGAGGAATGTTTATCTACAGTCCTTCAGCCTTCCCTCCCACGCCCAGTCCAAAGTTGAAGCTTAACCCTGTTTCTCAGACACATCGGAAAACCAGCGCAGACACTTAACCCTTCGATGTGAAGCCGACCAGCTTCTCTCCACCCCTCACTATGCGCACAAGGCCGGCGGCCTCCCACTATCTTGACATTACCCCATGGGCCAAAACATTTCAATTAGCCCTGAGCCAAACCTCCACAAACACAACCCCCCCCCCCAGCATCTCTAATCTGTCTGATTGCCCACACTTGCCACCTCACCTGACTACTGCTGTGGAATGCATGTTCGTAGATGCAGACTGTCAGCTTCAGCTGCCTATCACCCCCCCCCCCAACCCCGTTATGTCCTGGCCCTGTTTTTACTAGCACACCGCAGAGCCTTACACCATAAAGGCAGCCCTCTCTTCAGCACCCTCCTTAGTGTCCTGGATTGCTGTTGTGCTGCATGGAGCAGGCAGTGGCTGCAGAGGATGCGAAGATTACCAAGAGCTCTGCTACTATTGCTGTGAATACTATTGGCTAAGAGGCTGACCAATAGGGATGCTTCTAACACTGAAGGAGGAGTCCTCCCACCTGTGGGAACCCCCTATGCTACCCTCTGCCGTCGCTCTTTCATTTCTAACCTTACCTTTGTTGTGTTTACTTCCTTTTAGAAAAAAGTGGTGCAAACAATGCACTGGATCACAAGCTTAGTAAATCTGGCCCCACGTTCAGTAAGTATCGTGTGACCTGTTAACCCGAATCCGATCCACGCCTGCGTCCGGGACAAAATCAAAACGTCAGCCTGCAGATCGCTCCCAGGCTGAACCCTGAGAGAAGCCCTGAAGAGGCTATGTGACTCCAATCAGATTTGATCTGTGTTAACTGTGATAGTGTCTTCAAAGGCTTCTCCTTTCCATGCTTCTGTTTTCCTCACCCAGATCACAATTTTTTTACTTCAGCAGAGATTTCCTGGAAATTAAACAAAAAACTAAATAACGTTAATCAATGTCTTTTTAAACAGCTAATATGGTTTGATTTTTTTCCCCCAACCAATTTTAAAAAGTAGAAAAAAAAAATGATCACGCTTAGCCTGACATATAATTAAACGTTTTCCCTGATCAAGGAATATCCTTCCAGCCACGGACGCTCTATCTCTGACACCTTGTGACATCATTAACTAAAGTGTGTATCTCTCCTCACCTCTGTCCTTTTGCCTTAAGGTCCACACTTCGTTGCAGTGAATAACAAGAACGAAATAGTGGTGACTGACTTCCACAATCACTCTGTTAAGGTAGGAATACAGTCCTATAGTAAAATGAAACACGACGATCCTACGACCGTATTAATGCCTTATTTTCTTAAGTCCTTGGCAACATATGGAGCAAGACCATTTCAGTATTTATATACAGTGGGACCCCTGTGTGTACGCGGTTTATCGCGGTCTAAAAAAGCAGTTTAAAAATTCCACAAACGGTTCATAAATGTCCCACCACGCGTCAAGCAAGTGCAGGCTGTATGCCAGTGAGTTCCCACAAAGGCTAAGATATTTTTAAATAAATCTGTTTTTCTCATTACAGGTTGGGTACAGGTATGATACACTATTTCGCGTTGTTAAATGTGTAAGAGCAGACCATGTTTTTTCATCGTTCCTTCGTCTTTTGAGGGGCGTAGAGCATGATTTTCGCTGCGTCGTCATCCTTTGAGGGGCGTAGAGCATGATTTTCGCTGCGTCGTCGTCCTTTGATACATGACTTATTCATTCTCTTGAGAATTGGGGTAAAACATCAGAATCCCTTTAATTTCGAGACAGTACAGAACTTTATAATATGATACAATGTACTTTACCAATATTACATACAGTAATAATAATGTCTTACTGTGCATAATTTATCAGTTAAACTTCACCGTATGTTTGTACATGAAAATCACATTATATATGGAGTCTGTGGATGGTTCAGTTTTATCCGTGGTGCTGGTATCTGTGGTTGCACATATGGGACGTCTACTGTACTTGGGTACTTCTGTATTGAAAGACGAGTTAATTGTGTAATATTCATGCAGAATATATTGCGTAACTTGTTGGACACAGAGTTTATTTTTCAAATGATGTGTACACGTTTGCTATAAGCTTTATGTCGATTGGTCAATGTACACATGGTCTGTTTTATGCATACTCACTGAGAGTCAGTCGGAGTAGTTCTACCTACCTGTATGGAGTGCATGATATTCTCTGTGCCTTTCAATAAAGATCATGCACAGCTATCCTGCCTCATTGCTTTATAAACAGCAAGGCCAAACAAATTGTCAGCAATGCGGTATGGGATATGAACATATGACCAACAAAGAATGGTAATCTCAAGTTACCCATAACCCTCACTGCTCATTGCAGTAACAATTCCTCACACATCACTCTCTAATCTCAGCTGAGCTGTTGCCATGGCAGCAGTGAGTGCCTCGCTCTCCTTTAGCGTGTTTCTGGTGACCGAAGCCCTCCTTCGTCCTTTCATCAGGTGTACAGTGCAGACGGGGAGTTCCTCTTCAAGTTCGGGTCCCACGGGGAGGGCAACGGCCAGTTTAATGCCCCCACAGGTGTGGCCGTCGATGCCAACGGGAACATCATTGTCGCCGACTGGGGCAACAGCCGTATCCAAGTACGTGAACCTCTAACTCGTATTGTTAACCTCTGGGTTTAGCTTGGGAAGGGTGGTAGCGCCTATTCTGGGAAAGGGGTTAGTGGCCAACAGTCATATTAGGAATTATCAGGGAAGTGCTGGTGAGTTTTACTAAAGAGTGCAGCAACTAATCACGGCTCATATGCTCAGACGGGTGGCGAATCACGAATGGCTTTACTTTGTATGTGATCCGGTAGCTTAACAGTATGTCTGTTCTTTCTCAGGTGTTCGACAGCTCCGGGTCCTTCCTGTCCTACATAAACACCAGTGCAGACCCCCTGTACGGCCCCCAGGGCCTGGCTCTGACCTCCGACGGCCATGTAGTGGTGGCGGACTCGGGGAATCACTGTTTCAAGGTGTACCGTTACCTGCAGTAGGTAACCCCTTGAATGAGGCCTGCGACGTAGGACATAGACTGGGTGCAGTCATCCTTCGTTTTCATTCTGTCTTCATCCTCACTTTGCACAGCAACGCAGACCTGCTGAAATTTGCTAAGCTCTCTGAATGAGGAGAAAAGGACAAATACGCATTACATCAAGAAACCTTTTGCACACTGTTTGATCTCTACTGATGGGGGTACGACAAGGTGAAACCCTACTGCGAAACTGCTGAAGGACTCCAAAAAAAAAAATCGAATGTATAGAAATGGAAAACGCCATCGAACATGGAAGGGATTTTAAAGGAGTGGTGTTTGTATAGCTAAAGTTTTTGACCTCCCCGACCTGCCGGGATCAAGGGGTAACCAAAATAGTAGCTGGACTTCAACAGAGCGACAGTCCTTTCCCCCTTGCATGAAGTTGTAGTTTTCTGAAGCAGACCTTCTGGGGGAATGTGACTCTTTTTGGTTGGTTGGCTTTTTTTGTTTTCAAAGTTTTCAAATCAAGCTGAAACCACCCGTCTCCCCAGACCGTGTCAGTGCAGCTATTGGACAAAATCACTTTCTCTATTTTCTCAAAAATGGTTTCAATCCTCTGTGCATTTTATTCCGTTATATATTTGCATACACATATATGTGGCTGTACACTCACGCTTGTGTATGAGATGCTTCTCGGTCCCCTGTCTGTACCTGATGAGCAGTGCTGCTCTTTGACTGTCCGCGAATGCCGTGTCATCAAAGCACATTTTCCCAAGGGGGCTGACAGCAAAGGGATGGGCAGCCACTGCATAGCCTGCATGCAGCGTTCAGAGCAGGAGTCTGTAGTAACTGTATTTATTCAAAACAGCGACAGCACAACTGGTCACATGGCTTCTGTTCTTTTTCTCTTTATAAATAAGAAGATACAGACAAATCCTTTTAATTTATTACTTTATTTTCTACATGATTTCGACTTTAAAAAATATTTTTCTAAATTGATGTGTTGGATCTTATCTGCCAAATATCTAGTGTGAGCCTTGACACAATCCAGAATCGGGGTCTCAGAACCGCCAACAGACCCTCGCTCTTGTCTCGCCTGTTTCCATGGCAACGGGGGAAGGCGGAACCTCATCCCCATTAATTTGCCAAACTTGGTTTGTTGATGCGGTTGCACTTAATATGAAAATAATTACTTTCAAAAATGTAATCTCAATATGCCTATTTGACTGTAAATATTATCATATGAAGTAAATTATATGTATAAGGAACTGGCAGCTGGAATATTGTTGCCATCAATTTAACAGTATTTGTATTTATTTTTCTATTTGTTTAGTGTCCATGACACACTTTGTCCGAGGTTCACAAGCGTTTTATATAAAAGGCATCTCCTTTCTCGTGGATTGCTCGCATAATCTCTTCCGTTTAAGTGACATTGTCAGAAACGTGTTAGTCCGACGTCCTGTTGTGTTTGCAAAAACTACCATGGCAAAAAAATAAATAAATAAATATATAAACTTATGAATGTCATTCAGCCGTATGGATTTTCTCTAAGGGTCCAGAGAGCAAAACATCGATTGGACGGCGCGGGCATTTTCCTCCGTTTGAGAGCGGCCCCTTTTTTGCATGGTGACTACGATTTTATTTATAATGGTCTGAAATTCCAGCTTAGTCTTGCCCCTTATTCCTTGCTGTTGTTATATGCCTCCTTAATTCATTTGTTCCACATTATGGATATTGCCTTTTTATAGATAAGTCTGTTCAACAGTTTGTTCCATCTGCGTCTTACCATGAAGTAATGATTCCTAATGCATGATGGCGCGCTTATATTAGAAGCTGTGGTCAGAGGCCCCAGTGGCTTCTGTAGAAAACGTTAAAACCGTCGCCGCACCTCTGTGTGAAATACTGGATTTCATTACTGCGGTGTGTGGCTGTAAACCTGTACATATTAAACTGCTAAAAAGCCTGCAGGGCTTCTGTGCTGCTTTATTTCCGGCGGCGAGAAAGCGGGGCGTTTTGCAGGAGAGACACCGGCAGCTGCCAGTCATGTCGGATTTGAGCCGGAGAGAGAAGAGGAGGGACGGGAAGAGACTGCAACGGAGGTCACATCACACTCGTTAACCCTTAATTCAGCTTCACTGTGAGAATTTCGCTAAAGATACTTTGCAGAAACAGCTAAATGTCCTGAATGATGCTTATTGTTTTAAAGCTGGTATATGAGGACCCGGTTCTGACACGAATCTATAAAGGTAACAAGGGCATAACCTTGGCTGGAAAATTGGGGGTCTTCAGGTCTCCACCCATTCCGGGGGAAACCTGATTATTGGGGGGGTTGTATTAGCTGGTTTTGATTTACTGGGGGGGCTACAACCCCCCCCCCCCCCCCCCCCCCCCCCGCCTTAATAGATATTATGAGTAAAGTATGTGTGAACAAAACAAACTATTTTTTTGGTTAGTTTGAAGATTATTACT
>JAODKE010000040.1:15997829-16024354 GCA_026779605.1 Mormyrus hasselquistii | reverse complement strand
GATAAAGGTAACGAGGGCACACCGTGGGCTGGACAAGTGGGGTTCTCCGGGCCCCCCCCTTGCCCGGGGAAACCCTGATTATGGGGGGGTTTGTATTAGCTGGTTTTGATTTACTGGGGGGGCTACAACCCCCCCCCCCCATCCCCCCCGTAATTTAAAGTGATATTCCGAATGATGTGCTATGAAGCCAAAAATTGATTTCTGTGGAATTATGGGATACATTCTCACATTTGTCAGTGAGACATACTTATGGGAGGTAGACTTTATTAGACGAAATAGTGGATATCATAGAAATCGGTGCCTTTGCCACTCTCTTTTGAAGTTCTTTCTGATTCAGCCCCCGTCGGATGACATCGTGGACATGCAGTGAACAGATCTGCAGTGTGCCTTACACTGCAATAAACACATATCCGTGCTGGGGGTGAGGATCTGCGCTGCGTTTTTATTTGGAGTAGGTCCATAACTTTGATTCCTGTTTAACGACGAGCAAGACGATAAACCCGATGACATGATCCCACCCTGAAGTGCTGCCCATTTGACATCCTGCTAAGATCATGAAGGAATCCCCCTTATGCATGGTTCTGTTTCAAAAGTAAATATTTAACTGAAAGTATCGTCCATATGTGGGATCCCTATTGTTTTCCCTCATGCAGTCCAAAGGCATGGAATTGGGCTAGTCGGCATCTCTGAATTGCCGGTAGTGTGTGTGAGTGTGTGTGTTTGTGCGTGTATGTGCGTGTTTGTGCGTGTGTGTGCATGTATCTGCGTGTGTGTGCGTGTTTGTGCGTGTATCTGCGTGTGTGTGCGTGTGTGCGTGTTTGTGCGTGTGTGTGCGTGTGTGTGTGTGTGTGTGTGTATCTGCGTGTGTGTGCGTGTTTCTGCGCGTGTGTGCGTGTATCTGCGTGTGTGTGTGTTTGTACGTGTATCTGCGTGTGTGTGCGTGTTTCTGCGCGTGTGTGCGTGTATCTGCGTGTGTGTGTGTTTGTGCGTGTATCTGCGTGTGTGTGCGTGTATCTGCATGTGTGCGTGTGTGTGCGTGTTTTTGCGCGTGTGTGCGTGTATCTGCGTGTGTGTGTGTGCGTGTATCTGCGTGTGTGTGCGCGTGCGTGTTTCTGCGCGTGTGTGCGTGCATCGCGTGTGTGTGTGTGTTTGTGCGTGTGTATGCGTGTTTGCCCTGCAGTACACTGGGATCACAGCTAGGGATTCCCTGGTGTGCTGTGCTTTCTGTGCAGGGCTTCAGGTTCCCCTGTGATCCTGACATGCTAAACAGCTAGAAGATGCATGGAAGGATGTCTGTACCGTTTATCTATATTTGCTTTATATAGGGCTGAGCAATTAATTTAAAATTAGTTTTAAAATTCATTTTAAAATTTTCATTTCAGTTATGATTTTGGCTTCCAATGATCATCAAAACAAAATAATCGAGATACGAAGACTCTTGTGCCGCATTTCGTTTTGCAGCGATGATCCTGTTTTGTCTTGTTATAAATTTCCGGGCCTTTATTTGTTTGGTTGTCAGTTAAACTATATTTAGAGTTGAATAAAATCAACTGTTAAAAAGAAGTTTTTTTCAAAGTTCCATGAATGCATGATAGCAATTGTGTTAAACCGTCTCGGTATCGACCAAAATAATTGCGATTATACTTTTTGCATAATCCAGTGGCCCCAGCTTTATAGGACAATATTAGTAAAAATCAAGCAAATTATTTTTCGTATTTTAATGACTTGCAGTAATACGCAACATCACAGTCCAACACTCCACAACACTAAAATCTGCAAGAAAAAATTTGTCGACTTGTTACACTACAGATATCCTACAGCGTAATTCCATGAGGAAAACGCTAAGGGCAGGAACAGAGGGAGACGTCAGCAACAAAGTTGTCTACATGTCAACCTGACTGAGCTTTAATTACCTTGTCACCATATTAGCAGTGTGTGACTCAAGCTTGCGCTCAGCAGAAAACTCACATGTCCGTGGGCCCTTGACCCCCCCCCAGTGCCACAGCTGCTGCAGACTTTGCTGTGATGCCCCTCATTGCTCTCGGATGTATCACCGTGTGTCTCAAGGAGAGCAGGATGGGGTATCGGTGCCTTTCTATCTCAGAGGCTGTATCTCTGATGCCCTCAACTGATCCAATCATGTACAAATTCAGACATCTAAAGCCAGGCATCGGCCGTTCTCAGCACACCCTCGCCGTGGGAGTCTCCACCCGGTGCGGCCGTTTGGAAGAGAACTGCCCAAGTCAAGCAGGGACGCGACCCGAGGGCTGGAAAGTGCTTCCGCTGTCTCTCAGGGAGAACTGAGAAGCTCAGAAGGAGCTTCTACCCTCGAGCCATCAAATTACTGTACTTAATCATCACCCACCTACTGTAGCTAGATGAGTCTGAACTGGATTTAGGCCAAAAGTCGTTCAGAAATTGCCACTGATCCGTAAACTGAATCTGGTCTGACCCATAACTGCACCGGAGTCAAAAGTTAAATTCAGATCCACCCTCAGTGAGGGCAGTTTGGGGGGCAAAACTGCTGCGCAGGACCTCAGGAGACTGACAGTACAAGTCCTGGCTTCACCAGTGGGGGCTGCAAATTGACCCTCCAGTGCGACCCCCCAAGCTATGGAGAGTCAGATGGGGTCAGTGAAGAGAAGTGTCCTAATGCACTTGTGCAAATAAAGCCTGGTTGTTTTGCTAAATGTATCTCAGACTCATTTCCCAGACTGACTGCTGACCAGTTCTGCCCCAGGGTCCTGCCTCAGCACCAAGTCTCCATGCTTGTGAGCAGGGGGCCAGTGGTTTGAGCCCCACCCCCAGTGGGATGGTCACGTATCTGTGGGCCTTTGAGCGAGGCCTTTACCCCCAGCTCTGGGGGTGCTTCCTGTTGGCTGATCCTGTGCTCTGACCTCTAAACTATGGGGTAGAAGTGTTCCAGAGTAGCTGTCCGTGTGTAAGTAAAGGCCTTTATTAAGGTCTGCTCCAAGAGCCCGAGGGAGGATCCTGGGGCAGAATTTAAGCTGCATATTTGCAAGACACCACGGTTTTCTCTTCTTGGAGGTCAGACAACATGCAGCACCCCCAGAGCTGGGGGTAAAGGCCTCGCTCAAGGGGCCACAGATATGTGACCATCCCGCTGGGGGTGGGGCTCAAACCATTGGCCCCCTGCTCACAAGCACGGAGATTTAGCCCACAGAGTCACTCACCAGCCACGTGTGCTGAGGCAGGACCTCGGGGCAGAACTGGGCAGCAGTCAGTCTGCGGAAAAAAGAGTTTGAGCCACATTTAAGAAACAAAAATAGGAAGAGGAACATGGGAATACTTGTCTTCATTGACCCCATCTTATTCTTTATAGCTTGAGTCACATCGCAGGGTCAGCTTATGTGCAACCCCCACTGCCAAAGCCAGGGCTTGAACCAGCAGCCTCCCGATCGCAGGCACAGAGTCTCACTGTGCCACTCATACCTGGCAGGTGAAACTTAACACAGATAAATGTAAGTTAATCCATGCAGGGAGCAGAAATATAAAGTACAGGTATTTTATGGGTTCCACTGAAATAAAGGCAGCTGATTACGAGAAAGATCTCGGTGTGTATGTTGATGCTTCCATGTTCCGCTCTCGCCAGTGTGGGGAAGCGATAAAAAAGGCCAATAGAATGTTGAGTTATATCTCTAGGTGTGTGGAGTTTAAGTCAAGGGAGATGATGTTACATTTATATAATTCCTTGGTAAGACCCCACCTAGAATATTGTGTGCAGGTTTGGTCACCATACCTTAAGAAGGACACTGCTGCCTTAGAAAAGGTGCAACGGAGGGCTACGAGAATGATTCCTGGTCTTAGAGGAATGTCTTATGAGGAGAGGTTAGCTGAGCTGAATCTGTTCAACCTCAAGCAAAGGAGACTAAGGGGGGACATGATCCAGGTATATAAGATTCTAACAGGTTTGGATGCTGTTCAGCCAAATGGCTATTTCAATATTAGTCTAAAAACTAGAACTCGTGGACAGAAGTGGAAATTAGCGAGAGAACATTTTAAAACGAATTTGAGGAAGCACTTCTTTACACTGCGTGTAGTTAGAATATGGAATAGTCTTCCTGCTAGTGTAGTGGAAGCTAAAAACCTGGGTTCCTTTAAATCAGAGCTAGATAAGATTTTAACAACTCTGAGCTATTAGTTAAGTTCTCCCCAAACGAGCTTGATGGGCCGAATGGCCTCCTCTCGGTTGTAAATTTTTTATGTTCATGGCCCCTTTGGACTTGGGTCTCAATTTTTGACTCTGATGCAAACATGGGCCAGATTTGGTAACATTCAACATAAATCTGTCCCATATGTGGTCCTTATTTGTTTCAGGTCCACAAAGCGGATTGAGACCGGTATTGGTCCGTTGTGCAAAAAGATACCAAGCCAGATCCGGGTTTATGGATCTGCAGCAATTTCTGAACAACATTTGGCCCACATCCAGTTCAGACTCATTTTTACTTTGTAGGCAGTTATAATTTAACAGTTGTACCTTATTTATGCACCTTATTTGTACTGTGTTGGAAATCTCTGGTCTTTTTCCAGTATACAGTACCTTACTGTCCCTTCTTTATTACATAGTTTATTCATTAACAGGTTATTTATGATTGCTTATAACGTTTTATTTGCGTCACTGTTTTTATTAAGGCAGATTTCATCACCTTTCAATTCCCTGAATGTTATAACCTCACTATAAAAAAAAAATCCCTGATTCCTTGAAAAAAAAGCTTACCAGGACTTTGCACACAAGTAAATTATATATCACAAGAGGCTCTTTAATTCAAGCCAGTCCTTGCCTACGGAATGGATACTTTTTAAACCATATATATTCCTGTGGCAGAAGCTCCTCCCTGTGGGCTGTAGACAAAGCAGCCAGCCACGCGTCAGCGGGTTATGACAGCCAGACAAACCGTGCGCTTGATGTAGCTGAAACTACCAGCGAAAGTCATATGAAGGAGAGAGAATAAGAGAAGCAGTAACACTTTACAACAAGGCCGCCCATATAAAGCGTTTGTCAATGGTTTGTAATATGGTTATTAATTAGCTTGTAACAGTTTGTACATTATTAATAAAAAATTTTAAACAAGTTATAACACAGCTTTCTTTTTTTAATGAGCTACTGCCATTTACAAGCGGTAAAGGGAGCCTTATTGTAGAGTTTACTGGCAGCACAAATACTTAGGAGCAAACTCACTGTTCATCCATTTTCTGTAAGTACTCGTCCTCTTCAGGGTTGTGGGGGTCCAGAGCCTACGAGCGCAAGGCAGGGAACCACCCAGGATGGGGTCCCAACCCATTGCAGAGTCACTCACACACCATACACTCACACACCATACACTCACATGTACACACCTGTGGGCAAGTGGGTAATGCCAATTAACCTCAGAATGTTTTTGGACTGTGAGGAGAAAACAAGGCACCCACAGGAAACCCCCTGCCAACACAGTAAGCCATGGCAGGGATGCAAACCCTGATCCCAGGGGTGTGAGGTAACACTACTAAACACATCAACACCCTGACGCTCCCTAACTCAGTTACTATTGAAGTGCAAATCATAAACAAATATAGTTGCTACTAGCGATAAAAGATTTATCATGATTCACTAATGATGGAATCAGTATTTCACTTGTGTTATTCATGACTTGTTCCTTCAGTAGTCCCTTTGTAGTTCACAACAACTTTTGTTTATCAAATTCACAGATATAGCAACAAATACAGTAACTGTTGGGGGATAACAGACGTCACAATTCATCAATGATCAATCAACATGACGTCAGCATTTCGCTTGTGTTATCCGTGACTTGTTTCTTCAGCAGTTCACAAAGGTTCACATAACTGAGAAGAAATATAGTAATTGAGATACAAGGCGTCATAGTTCATTAATAATGAATGAACACAAGTTCAGCATGTAACCAAGTTGGTGATTAATTCATACATAAGTAATAGCATAAAACTACATTTGTGCCCCGTCAGATAAAAGTGTTACCCCCAAAAGAACAACAGAAGTCTTTTTTACACGGAAGAGGAACATCATAATGAACGGGGCTGAAATTCTTCTAACAAGTGCTAAAGTTTCAGATAAATATTTGAGGAATAATCTACAGTCATGAATAAGTTGGATAAAATCACATGATAAATTGATTCGAAAATACGTACATTACGCATATTAACCTCTGCTCAGTGGTAGTGTAGCGCCATCTGCTGTAGTAATTTGTAATAATTCAAGATAAAACACACACCCCATCATACAGGCACAGGAAAAGGATCTTTGTCACCTTGATTAATGAAGACATGAAGGAAAACTAGTTTGTATTTTATGCAAATACCTTCTACCTCCGCTTGCTCCCTGTGGGATACTCTCACAGGCCTCTCCACACATTCTGCATGCTCACACTGACAGTAAATATCACCACTAGAGAGAGAAGTTGCAACTGTTTAACCTGTTAACCTCAGGCAGGTTGTTTACTCACTTCAGTTCTTCCACCAGCCATTTCACCTTGAAGGCACTGCAAAGGCTTGTGGGAGATTCCGCATTTTTACACGTTTAGATGTTCCTACTAAAACGTTGTTGCAATCTTTTACAGATTACACACTTTGCCTTTCTCCCTTACTCATGCTCAGTGTTCTTCACACTTTGTGACCTTCGACAGACGGACCGCTTGGCGTCTGTATGACGCCATCGGGTTGCTTAGACCCAACAAAAGTCTTAGGGAAAACCTCCCAGGGACGTCCTTGGCTTCAGAAGTGAATAACACCTTATCTTTCAGGAGGAGGCATGCAGGGGTTGAAACACTGAAACGAACCTGAACGCCTTTCATGGATCCACGAGCGCTCAGCTTTTCGTTACGTTATTTCATACTTCTATTGATTTATCAACTGTACATTAAAATGAATCCCCACACAAGTCTACCATCTCCAGAGTGGGTCATTTCCAGCAAAATGCAACTGGTTTAAGACAAACATGTTAATTACAGTTACATTTTATTCTCCAGAGACTGACAGTTCATTACAGACAATCAAATGTCAGATATAGCTAATGGCTACAAAACTTAAAAAAAAAAAAAAAAAAAAAAAAAAAAAAAAAATCACAGCAACTTCATAAGTTAAAAAAGAAAAAAAACCCCAAAGAGGGCTACGCACAGCGCATAAAAATATAACCTGCTCTTGAAAACGAGCTTCGTTTAAAATTTAAATCTCATAAAAACTCGTAGATCTGCTACACTTGACTGAAATGACCTAATATCAATTGCACTAGCAACAATAGCAAGAATAATGACGACGACTAGCATTAGCTTCCCTTGGGGGGTCTTAAAGCTACCGGGACGCATATAAAGCATGTACACTGTTCAGAAAGACGGCAGCCACACAGGACTGCGGTCAATTTCATCTTTTAAAGAACTGGAACACCACGCCCAAATAACTATGGTAGAGTGTGACCAAAACGCACCCCACAGCCCTAGTTCAGCTGCAGTGCCTGTACTCATTTGTTGAGAATGAGAAAAAAGGTAGGAATCCTAGATTTAAAATAATAAAACACAATATTAAATAACCAAAAATGACACACAAATGCAATCAGAAAGACACTATTCCTGAAATTGGTTAAAAGTAGCAAGATCAACCGCTACAGCTTTCAGAAATGGGGAAGAAAATACGTTCAGTCATACTTCATTAACGCATTTCATGATTGGTCAAGAAAAATGATAAAAAGTGAAGCTCAAATACACATCTAGATGCTACACTGTATTTAATCATATTTCATTTACCATCATTTTACTACACATCATCAACTACTAAAAATTAATCTATTTACAAAAAAAAAAAAAAAACAGGTCACTGTCACAAGAAGAGTTTGCACTAAAAGAGTTAACTTTTAAACACATGGGTAGGGTCGCTAAAAAAAAAATTTGCTTCCTTTTTACAGTCTTGATACCATAGTTCATTTTCAAGTCTGTCATCTGCAGCTTTCAGTAATAATGGCAGATGTGCATCCTGCTGCCCGGGTTGTTCTTCCCGGGGCTGAAGAACGGACAGACGGGGTCATCAAAGTATGCGTCAAAGGTGTACACGCGCTTCATGGTGACGGCGTCGTAGAAGGACACCCGACCGCCATCGTAGTCCAGGTAGACGCCCACTCGCGGAGTGTTCCAGTATTCGGCGATGGGCAAGCGGGCATCTTCCTCATTGGCATAGAGCCGGTCCTGCAGGCACAGGCTCCAGTAGCCCGCCGAAGGGGACAGGTTCACGAAACCCTTGCGGTTGCTGTACTTGGTGGTGACTCCCAGGTACCACACCCCCTTGTCACGGACGTCTACCTCCCAGTAGTGCTGCCCGGAAGAGAACTCAGTCGTGGACAGAACGCCGAAGAAGCGGGTGAACTTCTGCGGCAGGTCGGGTTCCTGGGACCGGCCCCGAGCCTCTTCCACCGCGGTATCGTGGCCGCTGATCAAGAGGTTGGGATGGGCGGTGTCCGTGTCCAGGGTGAGGTTGGACGGCCCTGTGGAAAGCAGAGAAACAAGATGGCAAACGGCACATTCCAGAAGGCCACAGTGTGTTGTGTTCTTTCTGTAATTGTTTGCATGGTTTTCATTATGTCTTGGCAACACCATTGTACCCCCAGAGATTCTACAATACTGTGTCTGCAGAATTAAGTTCAAATATACACCCACGGCTATTATGAGACACTTACGTGAATAACCTCCTTATATTTTTTTTGTATCCACATTACAGGCCTAATACCAGACGCTGGCGTGACAATCCTAAACACAAATAAACATGGAAGCTGCACTAACCTGTTTTTAGCACGTGCATCATCTTCTTCCACAGGATGAGCTGAAGAGGACCTTTGAACTCATCCCAGTTCGGCAAGAAGTCGGTAGACTGTACCACGATCGACTGATGAGGTCTTAAGGGAATTACAACAGGTATATTTACCACAAAAATACACCGGTAATTCCAATGATTAAGAAAAGACACCAATAAAATGATAAAACAAATTAGAAAAATACCTGGAAACAGTCTGGGAAATGCCCTACAGGACAGAAGTGAAGACAGTTAGCATTCTGAAATTTCCAAGATATAAGCAAAAGTGACAGACGACATGGACAAATTAGACATATCGAGCTGTAAACCTCAAAGCTGCTGCTGTCCGAGAGGCAGCGTTGGACGTCTGAGATGGCCACATCCACAGCCGCCATCTCGCGCTCCACCTCCTTCAGGTTCTCCTCGATCACGGAGACATACGTGAACTCCTCCGTATCCAGGCTGGCCAGAAGCTCATCCTTCTCATCCAACAGGAACTGAACCAGCTCCCCCACCTCGTTCTCAATCTTCTCCTTCAGCTCCTGTTTCTTGAGCTGGTTTCCACACACAAAAATCTGTTAGACTGGATGGATTTCCAAAACCGTACTGGCCAAAATATTACCAAATGAATATTACATTTATTAAAGCTGGTTCATATTTAAAAAGCAGATCTGGGGGGGGGGGTGTTCCATAAAGCAGGATTTCTCAGTAAACTGGGTTAACACAAGATAGAAGTCATGATTGTCCAATAGAAATGCTCCTTACCTGAACTCTTATTGGATGATCATAATTATCCAATAGGAATGCTCCTTACTTAAAATCTTATTGGACAATCAATCTTAATCATTGGACTTTTATCTTAAGTTAACCCAAGTAAAAGAGGAGAATTCGCACTTTGGGGAACACTCCCTGCCTTATATGTTCTGATTTACCACAGTACTTCGATTCAAATGCCCAACCACAGGTTAGGCTTCACAATACTGTCTGAATGGTAGTATTTGGTTTTAGTCACTGACCAAACTGGCCAGCAGGGGGCGAACAAGCCCAGCAATTCACCACCCACCTTGATATTGGTCCTTGATCGCTCATCTGCTGCTATCACCTGGGCGCACAGCGTCCTGTGAAAGTTCATCTTGATGAGCCTCATCCTCAGGTCTGTCTAGGAAGTGGAATTTAGATGCATTAAAATACTGGAGGCAGGGGGGCATGTTTTTACATGTTCTGTACTGTCTAATAACAAAAATCTCAACTCCAAAAAGCAAGGAAAAGAACTGCTTCACTCAAAGTTATGGCCCTCAGATCCTGACTGCTTTTACCTTCATGTCTTCGATCACCTCAGGAATAGGAGATACGTCATGGTGCCTACAGCAGGCACAAACAAAAATGGGTGTCAAAATGTCGGTATAACATTTACATATTCCATGGGGAAAGATATCTTTAGTACCATGAAAAAACACAACGGGGGGGGGGGGGGCGTTTGTACATGAATTGCACACGTGAAACAGACATAATAGTTTTACTAATAAGAATAAATGTATTTTAATGTTGAGCAATCAAAACAGCACTATCGGACTTTCAAACCTGTTACGTGAAAGTAACTTTTTTTTTTTTTTAAATGAACCTAAAGACAAACGTTTTGCAATCTGTTTTGATGGACCCCTTCCTCCTCCAGTACGAGCTGATATTTCATTACACATCTGTCGGTGAACATAGATTGCGTATTTTTCTTGCTATGCTTATCGTATAAATAAGTCACAGAGATAGAGATACTTTTGATCTCTATCAGTTACACCGCAATGTAATATCCACTGTGATAGAGCGGATTCCTCTTGGTGCGATATAACAACGACAAAGAGCAATCCTAGATGCATCGCTTATATATGGAAAGGAATTCTAAATAATTTAATACGTGCGCAAATAAACGTTTGGATGCTGTTTACTTACCTGTGGGCTCTTGACTCCCGGCACACGACACAAATAGGCTTCCTGTCAGTGTGGCAAAACAGTTTGAGCTCTTCGTGATGTCGATCACATCTGGTCTCTGGTTTGATCTGAGCTGTCTTTTGAGGCTTGCATTGTCGCAAGCAATCCAGTTCACTTAATTTATCTACCAAGTTCTTAACCAGGTAGTTCTTCGTGAAACTTATTTTCCCAAATATCTGTGTGAAACAAAGGATTGCATCTGAAATTACACATTTAAGACTGAAATCTACACATCAGCCAACGTTGCATATCTAGGCAACCGTCAAATCCAAACATCTTGCTATTCAAATGAAAACAACTCTATTAGTCAAATTTTCACGCAATTATCAATGTATCTACTGCACAAATCCAATACAGTTTTCGCTTGGGCAGCAAACTCAGAAACTGATCATCTCGTTTACTAGCTGCACATGAGCACGACTGCCCAGCCACAAGAAACACAAACCTGTCGGCACTCCGGACACTGATATCCCACGTCCTCGCCGCCGTTCTCTTCCCAGTGCATCAATATGCAAAATCTACAGAAATTGTGACCGCATTTCAAAATGACCGGGTCGTCAAAGAAGTCCAAGCAAATTGCACAGACCAGCTCCTTCTGCAACTCATCAGCACCAGTAGCTCCCGCCATGGCCATGTTTATGAAGAAGAACAACAACTTGGCTCGGCAAAGAAGGCGGAAGAACTGAGGCGAATGAAGGCGGAAGTAATGAGGCGAAAGGGATTCTGGGATTAGAATTCCGATTTCTACCCACGCGCCAGAAGCGGTTATCAAAATAAAAGTCCTGAGATTAACCGGCTCAGGGAGGTAATTAGTGTGATTTGCTGTCTTGACGAACTCAATCTACTTTAACCCAGCCAAAACTGAAGAGGTCGCATCGTAAACTAAAACAAGATAATAGCCGAAGAGGATTTATCATTATGCCGATGTCATATATTTAATGCACACGTAAAGCAAGTTGAGAAAAGAAAAACACATTTTGTATATTGGTGGCTTTTAATTATTTTGTAAAAGACAATAACTTTGTGCTTCAGAGGTCTATGTTACAAATACTTACAGTACCTTGGAAATATTTAACACTGACCGTTCCCCAAAACACTGTATAGTTTAGTATATTTTAAAGTATGTATACACATCAATACATACAATCATACACAGTACACTAAAATCAGGTTCATTCTGAATTTGTCTCCTATAACTAAACGTTTCGGGGATAATCAAATAATTATTTTAAAAATTAGACAAAGAACCAATAAAAACAAAAAAAAAGCAAAATAAAAAACAAAAAACTCGTGACAGTGTAAGCATTACCAAACATTGCATAGCGTTCATAAAATATTAGACATGAAATGAGTTTTGAATCATAACACCCTTTAACATATTTGCACCAAAAAGTCCCGTGAATCCCTTAGGACCGATTTATTTTTGTTAAGTCTCGGTGAATACCCCCGTATCACTGCGTCCATTGTGTAGATGAGGTATAAATAACAAAACCTTAATGCTAAGCGAATAAACACATGTCCAAATGCAGCAGTCTTTCTACTAACATTTATATTATTCATTTAAACAAATAATTGTGCTCAGCCCTGTCTTTTAAAAATGGCAATCGATTATTCCCAGACGACCAACTATAATAACAAGTGGTTCCATTACCATCCAGCTAGGTTACACTAAATTCTCCCAGCCGCACACGTACACAACTGTTTACAGTACAAATGGCACGTAATATATAGGCGTGAGATCCGATGTCTTGGACAGTAAGTACGAAAAGCAGTGACGATGGATATAAAAAAAGAATAAAGGGTTCATTAAAAATGACAATCCAATAATATAAAGGACATATTTTTTTCATTGTAAATGTGAACGTGAAACAACAGCTGCCGTTACGAAGAATGACCAAAAGAAGGGCGGCAACACCCCCAAAAAATGCCGTTTGAATATGGCAAGTGACAAAACGTACTTAAGCATGACCTGCGCCCATGTTTTCATACAGAAAACGAAAAGTACTTTCTTTTAAAAGCAAATTAACTTTCATTAAAAAAAACGAATCTACAAAAATCCAGTGTTCCTCCATTAAAAGCAGGCATTTGCTTACAATATAATGTAATATCTCTGATGGCAATGTTTAGAACAGCAATACATTACATACAGATTACGGGATGGACTAAGAACTGGTAAAGTACATGGACGAAAGCCAGAACTCCAAACAGCATTTATACAGCTAAGGATAATATGAACAACATACTTTACATCAAAGATTCAATATGTCTATATGTGTGTGTGCATGTTGTACAGTATGTTTGTGTGTGTTTACATATAATTACATACTGTTTATATATATATATATATATATATATATATATATATATATAAACAAACAGGATGGCAGTTCCTGATATGCAGTGTTGCTTTTCAATGGGGGTCCTTGCTGTCGATTGGTGGATGGAGCTTGTGTCTCATTGGCCAGTTTACATTGGCCAGCTTGTGGCAGTTCATTCAAGTAGGTTTCACGAAATAAAAAATGAAAATGATAAGCCCTCAGTCCCAGGCCCTTTTCGCACAATGCTGCGTGACAAAAGTCCTCCTAGAATGTTGGTGAATCACTTTGTAGGGCTTTCAAAACAAATATAATTGACTAAATAATGAAGCCAAGGGCTGGCAGGTTCCTGGATGTCGGTCAAACCTCTGAACTGTCAGCGACACTGAAGCCCTGTGTGATGATGGGTTCCTTACTCCCAGACACCTTTGGTGCTGCATCCGTCTCCTTCTTCTTGGAGCACACAAACAGAATAAGGAGGATGACTACGAGGACGAAGAGCAGCAGTCCCACTAGGACACCCACCGTCGTTACGAGACCTGCTTCCTTGCCGTGCCTGGCGAGCTCTTGCGGGACGACACCATCTGCGAAAATTTCCCCGCCCGCACTCGTCCGCTGACGGCTGTAGTCCAGCGCGATATGCATGATGTTGGTACCTCTGTTATTCTCGGCGCCGATCTTGTCTGCGATGTCCTGCACCCCACCGGCCGACCTCATGGACCGAAGAGCCCTGGACGAGGAACTGGCAGCCTGTGCCAGGGAATGGTACTCCAGGCTACGCTTCCCAATACCACGGTTGGCATTATCCCTGGAACGCACTGTGTAAATAGTGTGCAGGTACCATGCCCTCCCTGTCGCCACCTACAGAGATAAAGGAGAAGTGCAGCTCTCAAGCGAGGGAAGGTCCTTTCTGCTGATAACCAAAAATATCCAAATATACTAGGACATGGTGGGGGAGGGGTGACTCTGGCATGGGGGAACAGCTAGGAATCATTGATTTATTTAGGAATACAATGATCCACTATCAGTCATTTTGTCTTGTCTGGGGCATGGAACCAATAGAGGAGAACAAAGATACTGTGACTAGTGTATAGCTAGGCCATGAGACTAGTGAATAACTATCATGCTCACCCGATAGAGAAGTGTTTTTGTAATGCAAGGTCATAGGTTCAAATCCCAGGGTACCGACATAAATTGTACTCCTTCCATGTTCTGTAAATTGTGTTGGATTAAAATGTCAGGTTAATGTAGTAGAATATTAGCTCTTATTTGTGAACACAAGGTCTTAAATGGGAATTGACTGATCAAAGAGAAGTGGGGGTTTGAAATAAGCTTGCTAGTAGTTTAGGGAAATCTTTGTCCTGAGATTCATTCTGGGTAGCAGTAGATAGCGTCTTTTTGTCCATCCATCCAAGGCAGGGAACGACCCAGGAGAGGGTGCCAACTCACTGCAGGGCGCACTCGCACTCACACACACACACACACACACATGCACACATACACACACTCACAGGGAGAACATGCACAGTCCACACACAGGGAGCCATGTGCAGTCGAAAGGTGAGACAGACCTGGAACAGGGGAGTGGAATCCACTCTGAATCCGTCGGAGCCTGGCTGCTTGATGAGGGCCTGCGCCTGTGGGTCCTCAGAGGCCAGAAGCGCGTTGAAGCCGACACTCCCAAAGCTCCTGTCCTGCGTCTCGGGCTGAGCCTTGTCCTGAAGGCGGCGGCAGAAATGAGGAGAAGCACGGTCTCTTGAATGAGTTCTTTTCAACACATTCTTTCTGGAGCTGCTTCAGTTCTATTCAAGATAAGATTTCGGTCAATGTCAGCTGTGAGAGAAAAAAATTCTAAAGAGGGGTATTTTTCTAAACAGCTTTGGAATGTATTTTTATACTATCTGGGGAAGATGGTTGCGCAGGAGGTAGTGCCATCGTTCGGCAACCAGAGGGTTGCAGGTTTAAACCCTGGTTCCTCCTGACCCCATCAAAGTGTCCTTGAGCAAGACACTGAACCCCAAAGTGCTCCTGGTGAGCAGCTTGGTGCCCTTCATGGCAGCCTCATCCACCGGTGTGTGGATGGGCGAATGTGAGGCATGTATTGTAAAGCGCTTTCAGTGCTCGTAGGAGTAGAAAAGCTGTACAGTATATAAATGCATTCCATTTACCATTTTAATGCAAGAACACCTGTGTGTTAAACAGTGTACACCTAAGGACGTAAATGAAAGACAATGAAGAATAAACCTTAGTGGGACGATTTTGCTAGAACTTTGAGCTCATTAGAATTCACAGAATTGCAGGCTGGAGAGCAAAGATGTGAGTCTGTAAGCGCGTCTACCAGACAACAACAGGAAGACGCACATGAGTTAGGGGGGCATTCAAAGCACATACAGACGGCATAAAGTATATACATGCCGGCAAGGTGCAAACTGCATGAAGTGCATATGCTAGAGTGCATGTGCTCCACCCTAGCCGGATTAATCTGGTTTGAGGAACTCTCAGTGTGCCACTATAAAAGGTTCTCTGAGCAGAACCATGGAACTGACGGAACTGTGAAGTGACTGCTCCCTGAATTTGGAAAATAAACAACGTCATACTCGACAACACTGAACAAGTGTCGTAAATTTCTACCACACAGCGTGACAATTATTACCTGAATACCATTTTACAGTTTTTTCCAATCGCTAAGAAGCATTTGTCCAACCAAGTGTCACATTTTCAAAACTCTTAATACAATCTGCACTGCATCAGTCCGTTTTGGCCATACCATTCACAAATTTCATGTTGTTTTCACATAAATTGCAGTCAGTCAACACATTTCTACAATGCTTACATTTTCTTAACAGACAAGCTATACCCACCATCAAAATTATGGATCATTTTTGTCTTATTTACAAATGTTAACACACGACATACCACAATAAAAACAAGAATATTCCAAACCTTAACTACAGTATAAAACTTCTGCAATAATATCAGCTCAAAAACAACACATCAGCTCAAAAATAAGCTGATAATTAACAAACAATCAATAATTGACACACGGCTATGTGTCAGCTTGTGTTGGGTAAATTGGGCCAACCGCAGCTGATTCTAGACTGGATTTCATTTTCAATTACATTGACACATATAAAAGGAGGACCTTGAGGAGTGATGTTTTTGGGAGCATGCACAGGAAAAGATAAATAAAATAATGTCTGGAAGAGGCCCAGGTACAGGAGCAGGTACAGTGAGAGGAGCAGACCCAAGGAGAGGACAAGGTAGGGGTGTAAGAATGCGTGGTGGAGGCATTCCAAGGACTGAAAGAGCAGTAGTGAGTGATGAAATACGTGCCACTATCATTGATCATGTAATCGACCACGGCCTTTCACTAAGAGAGGCTGGTGAAAGAGTGAAGCCCAATTTAAGGTGGTCCATGGTTGCCGCCATTATATTATCTTTCAAGAAGACAACAGGTAAGTACTGCATTTTACATAGATTGTTTCTATTCTCACTTGACATGTCAATACGTTCATACAGTAATGCACATGTTTACTGTGTTTTTCTGTCCCTCCAAAGGATGCAATGTCTTCCTCCCTCCAATGACCAAGAGCTTGCTATTGTAGAAATGGCCGTAGCCAATAATGCAAAAATTGCATGAAATTCAAACTAGAATTGTGGAGGGCCAGGGGATTTTTTGCAATATCATTAGCATCAGCCTCACAACTATTGTCCAAACACAGAGTATGGATGAAACCGCTCCACACTGTTCCCTTTGAAAGGAACAATGACAGAGTCAAGGAGCTCCGGCGACAATATGTCCAGGTAGTATAGCGTATATTCAATGTTTAGTTCTACAGTAAGCTTACTGTAAGCTATAAGTGTACATATAGGTAACCTACACATAATAGGTTAGACTACAGTATATGGTGACGTGAATTTGCATAAACTTTGTTTTAGAGCTGTGGAGTTGGAGGCCAATCGGGCCTCTCATGAATTCATCTATATAGAGGAGGCAGGATTCAATCTGGACAAAAGGCGTCAGCAGAGACGTAATATAGGAAAAAGGGCCACAGCTGAAGTGCCAGGACAGAGAGGGGCAAACATCACAATGTGTGCAGCAATTGCAAACACTGGATCGGTCCTTCACAGATGTCAGGTTGGACCCTACAATACCGAGCTCCCTCTTGCTTTTTTGAATGATCTTCACCAGCACCTGGTTCCAGAGCAGGATCAGGAGGGAGAGAACATGAGGACCTTTGTCATCACCTGGGACAATGTGGCTTTCCATCACTCTCAAGCGATCAAAACATGGCTTGAAGTCCACCCAAGACTGGTCCGTCTCTTCCTTCCACCCTATTCACCTTTCCTCAGTCCCATAGAGGAGTTCTTGTCTGCATGGAGGTGGAAGGTTTATGACCATCAGCCACATGACCAGATGTCACTCCTTGATGCCATGGATGCTGGCTGCAGGGAGATCGCAGTTGAAGACTGCCAAGGGTGGATCCGTCGTTTGTGTGTCCGCTCAGTGTATTTTATGTTTGCTCTTGTATGTTTCATAAATATTTTGTTCACTGTAAGCAATACTGTAAAACATGTATACAGTAAAGGGGGAAAAAAAACTGATTTGCTTTTTCCTGAAATGATTTAGAATGTGAACATTAGATGTGGACATACAGTTCCCAACCAAGAAATACAATTACCTGTAAAACTGAAACAAAGTCTATGTAGTTTTTGTAATGCCAACAATTGCCAACATTTTGAAACCTAGTGCACTTTGACTGCATGTACCTTGTGAACTGAAAACATTTATTAGTGTTTGACAGAAGAATTTCATTTTGAGTCAGATTTCCAGTGTTTTGGTAAAGTTAGTATGGGTAAGCGCTTGTTAGCGATTGAAAAAAAAAAAATGTAATGCAATTAATGTAAAAAAAAGCGCTATATGTGTGATCCGCAAACACGCAGTGCAGCTGTGACCTCAGCCGTGTCAGCTGTAGTAGTGTGTAACATTCTGGGAACATCAGGAAAACTGGACACTTCGAACAAGAATGAAAAATTGTTAGCAGGGAATGTGGTGTGAAGGGTTGATTTTGAGCACATTTCGTCACGACTGCCGTTTGAATGACTTTTTCATGCATATGTCAGTTCAGCACAACCAGAAATTCTCAGTCTTTGATTTTATGATCCCCCCAACCCCATAGAACTTTTGCAGCCAGCTCATGAACCTTCTCAGCAATCTCATGTGCTCTCCTAAGAGATCTCAGTGACGGGTACAAGACTTGATTGGCAGAGATTTCGCTTATGCTTCCCATTTTACTTTTAATGTTATTATCCTGAAGAAAACAATACAGGCCACGTAACATATATGAATTATATGAGAAAACCTTTGTAAGTATAGCTTGCTTTAAGACGTAGTCTTAATATGGGACAAATGCTGTTTGGTTGTGGCTTAAGGTGTGAATGGTTTGCCGGAAAGGCAGCTTACCGCTATGACATACTTACGATGATTTTGAACCGATGAAGAAGCGAAAGGGAATCGGCAAGGCAGCCAAACTCAGACTTGCTGGGGTTGTATTTGGGGACGTAGCCATCGGCGCCGGTGCACAGGAAGACCTTCTCGATGTTACAGATGAAGGAGTCGCCTAGGTTTTGCACTGGGTCCACCATCACCCGGCCATAGATAGTGTCACCTGCATCAGGGTCCCAGACATGAGAAGAATTTGTTTAGATTTCTGAACAATATCCATTAAAAACAAACTATCGAATGACTACAAGGATATCAGGTGATGCTCTGTCTGATTCTGTAGCAGCTTAGCCAGTGAGGGGTGGGGGACCCTAGAGCTTATCCAGTGAGGGGTGGGGGACC
Source organism: Mormyrus hasselquistii (assembly GCA_026779605.1). NCBI lineage: Eukaryota > Metazoa > Chordata > Actinopteri > Osteoglossiformes > Mormyridae > Mormyrus > Mormyrus hasselquistii. The sequence goes on along the minus strand of JAODKE010000040.1, from coordinate 16,005,406 downwards.
CTAGAGCTTATCCAGGCAGCTTAGCCAGTGAGGGGTGGGGGACCCTAGAGCTTATCCAGGCAGCTTAGGGCACGTAACAAGGCAGCATGTAATAATGTCACATTGTGTAATAACCTGATTAAATATAACAAATTTTCATCACATTTGATGTTATTACATAACATGTTGTGACAAACCGTGTAACAATGCATTATGTAATAACTCAACAAAATGTAACATTTTTAGGCTACAGTAAACTGTACCTTTTAAGGTACAGAAATGGAGGAACGTTTTTGTAACGTTGGGGGTACATTAATGTTGTTTGTACCTCGAGAAACAAAACTGTACCGGGGCTGCAAACGTTTTCCTGACAGTATTGTGCAAGTAATGGCGTCACATACCGAATGTCTTTTGTGAAAGAAAGATACGTTCATTTGAAACAGGCTTCTAATAATGTCTTTTGGCCCAAAGGTGGTGGTACAGTATTATCATACTGGACATAACTGTGACTCTGCTTTCATACCTTCTGCAAAAACGGTGTCGCTCTCTTGTCCGAAACCCATAGAGCCGTCAGACAGCCAGAGTGACTTCTTGGACAACAGGAACATTTGTGTGTTCAGGCTGAATTCCACGGGAACAGGGTCGCTTACCTACGTGTAGGCAAAATGAAAACATTTTTAGTGGGGGTTGTTCAAAAAAATACAACAATATGTGCTTTTCTCCACAAACAGTGCCTTGGGGGTCAAAGACGATGGACTAGACGGGGCCTTCAAAGGATATTTATGATTCCATCCTAGACTAGGCTTACCTGCTGGAAACGAATGTCAAGATCAAAGGTCACAGGCTCCCGGGGGCTGCAGACAGGGGGGAAACTGTACTCGAGGGCGGGGACGGACGTGCAAGGGACCAGCTTCACAGTGTAGGTGCCCGAGTAATCTCGTATCTTGAGAGAAGAGGGTGGTCAAGGAAGGAAAGCAGATGAGGGCTCACTTTTGAAAGACTATTCAGAGTGACAGAGGCAGACACAGAAAAAGCTGGAGATGACATGGTTATACACAGAAAATTGCGATAAATACATAAACACCAGGCCAGGTACACAAAATGTTAGCCAAGCGGAAGAGCAAAAATAAGGGGGTATTATGAAGGCAAAAATATGGGCAGTGTGCTGTCAGACACTGACAGATTCCTAAAAACAGCTATTACAGAATTCTAGAATATTCCAGTTTTCTCCTTGGTGGTTCACATTTCTTAGAAAAAAAAGATGTTTCTATTTATACTAAGCTAATAAATGAACAGCCCTCTGCTGTGCCAGTCCTGTCAGGTCTCACGGGATTGGAGAGGGACACCGATGGGAGCCGGAGTTTTCCTTACGGCGAAGTCGGAGGTGAAGGTCCACTGCTGCATGGGCTGGTTGTACGACGGCTCGCTCCTCACCAGGCTCAGGTTGAAGGTGAGCCCCGGGTGATCGGTGCACATCACCATGGAGGACATCAAGGAGCCTGGAGCGCAATGATAAGCAGGGAAATTCAGCAGCAGCAAGGAGCTGGAAGGCTTATTCGTATATAAAGGCATGTCTTTTAAGGTACTTTTGCCAGCAATTAGCGGTGTCAATGAAAACGAATGGTCAAAGCAAGTAAGAGGCTGCTCCGGCAGCCATCTTGGATCGCATTTGTTCTTGTGTGCAGCTCAGATGCCGCTAAGCTAAACCCGTGTCTCGTGGAGAGCACATCTCCCTGGGTGTAGTCTTTTCTTATCTTCTAACATCACAGCCCAAAAGTAGGCCGAAGCAGCCAGGAAACTGTACCAGAATGCGACGTTACGAAAAGGCCTCGGAAGCGAGCCTCCGTGCGGAAGTTCACCACCAGGCGGCCCTGTTCGTTGATCCGCATGCTAGTTGGATACAGAGAACCTGCAAGAAGGGAAGGCAGGGACAAGATAGCCAACAGAATAAGTCCATCGGACAGGGAAATTTAAAGATACGATCTATAGGCTGTCACCAGCTTATTAGCCTGACCACTGACTTGCCTTGCAGTTCTGCCTGAGGAGGGCTCCCGATACCATCCCTCCACAAGATGGCAGTGTCGTACACAAAGGTGAGACGCAGCTCAGACTGCAGGTCGAAGTGCTGCCAGCTGCCCAAGCCCACGGGAGAATGGAAGACGTATGATACGTGGAGTGGGACACGCAGAGTCACGTATGACTGGACGAGGTTCAGCACCTGCCGATCAAAAATACAACACATTCACTATGGTAAAATGTCTGAATGCTATAGCACCCCGTTTCCAAAAAAAGTTAGAACAATGTGGAAAATGTCAGAATAGATCATAGAAATCTTTAAGATAATACAATCGTTTTAAAGGAACCATCCATCCATCCATCCATCCATCCATCCACTATATAAAGGATTTTTGTCATTCCTTTTAAACACCAGACCGGTTTCTTCTCTGTGATTATTTCTATTTATGAAGCGTGGAAATACGGTACACCTGTGGAGGCAGCTCCTCCATCTCACATTCTGGAGCCACAGAGTGTGACAGTGATGTGTCATTCTAGTGAATCTTCCGGAACCTTGCGCGTTGGGAGATTGGGGGGGGGGGGGGGGGGGGTTGACACTGACAGATCCATTACTGGTTACAAATTCTAAGACATTTCTGCACTTGTCACCATGTCATAAATCACTCCAAAGAGCCGTACAATATCTGTGCAGATACACTGACCCTGTCAACAGGTAAAGATAATGAAGGTGTGATCTGCAGACCTTATTACCACATGCTAAGCGAAACAAGCTGCCCACAAGCAAGCTGGAATTAAACAAGCTGGAGTGAAACAAACTATAGATAAACTCAGCTAATAAGGAATGTCCTCAGAACTGCAGCTAATTTTATGCGAAGGTCTTCTCAAAGTTGCCAGAGAACGTTCTTACTGTAATGTTAATGCAATGTTATTTCCATTTTTACATTAAAATATTATTTTTTATATCAAATATAAAATATTTTTGAAAAGTGCTGCATGTGTGTACTGCAAATGTGCCGTACAGCCTTAAACTCATGACCTTCGATGCGTAAATGCAACTGTGTTACCCACTGCTCTACCAAATACTTTCTGTGTTTGTATATTATTGATCATTTTTAGTATTAGTTTTAGTACTTTAGTATTAGTTTTTAATACTATAGTTTTAGTATTGGGATAGCATTCTGGGAACATCAAGAAAACTGGACACTTTGAATCCTTAATCGTAACAATCGGTAAACGTTCCTAGAATGAAGAAATTTCAGAGGGGAACAAGCTGCCCACAAACAAGCTGGTAAAAAAACAAATAATAACTGAACAAACAATCTGAATCCAAACAGACTGGAGTTAAACAAAATATGGATAAAAAAAAGCTGCCCACAAACAAGCTGGGAACAAACAATGCAGTTGCAAACTGGGGCAAATAAGCTGGGTGTGAAATGAGCTGAAGCGAAACAAACGGGCTGAAGCCAAAGAAGCTGGAGCTGAACAAACAAGCTGAAGCTGAATAAGTTAGGGCCAAACGAGCTGGGAACAAATAAGATGAAACTAAATGAGCTGAAGCCAAACAAGCTGGAGACACTATAGATATCAAAACAAATGATTCCATTATTCTGCAGTTTTAAATAATATATACACTGGAAAGACGAGTGGGGCTGGCTAATCACTCTACACTGTGCAAACTGCAGAGAAGTGATACTGACGACCACAGAGCTGACTTGATTATCCCCGAACACGTTCACACAAGCAATTTGAAAACCTTTGAAATACTAAATGCGCATAAAAGCCAGCTTCAGCCTACCAACCCACGCCAATACTTCTAGCAAAGCATGGCGTTCTGACCAATCTACATATCAATCAAGGCTGCTTGCATCCTGGTGAGAGACAAGCAGAGAGTTGGGGGGGGAAAACGGAGAAAAAACCTCAAGCCAATTCACATATAAACCTTGCCAATAACCATGGAAACAGTAACACTAAGCTATCATTGTTCTACCTGCCACGGGGTCATTAAGAGCCGCTATTACTTCAGTGTTTCCTGGCTAAAATTTTTCCTGACACAATGCCACAGGAGAACGTTTAGTACCTCGAAGGTCTGAAACAAAGGTTTGTTTCAGTTCACACAGTGTAAACATCCAAAGACAATGACTCTGCAGCGTGAATCTTGGCCAGGCTGGTGAGCCATTTCCACCGACCACCAGAATCCAGGCTCTCAAGTGTTAATATTAAGGCAATGCAGCACTAAGAATCAGCCTCTGATCTATGTCTGGTATAGTAATTATTCCTCCTGCTCCTCCAAAAATGAGATCATGGGCCTGCGACTGAATCAGACAGAGGCAAGAGCTTCAGGCTCTGTGCAGCCAAGCATTAGGATGGTTAAGGTATGTAATGCAAAGGATTTTGGACACTAAGAGTACAAATCATGGCCAAGATTTTGTTCCAACCAACCAGTTAAATACTCTGTGACTGTGACTTCAAACTCAGCTGGATGGTTGAAACAAAATCTTGGGCTGGATTTGAACTTTCCACCTCTGAGTCTGAACGTGGTGGGACTGCCGGGATCCAGATACCACCTTCCAGGGATTCTCACACACTGCAGCATCTAGAGATGACATCATTATGTGAAAAACATACAGAAGGCCAAGAGTCAGTGCAGCAGCGGCATGCAGAAAGGCCGCTCTCAGCTTGTCCCCCATTGAAGCAGCCTATATACAGGCATGAGAGCCTTCAGATGTATCGAGAGACATATTTTACCACATGTGCAACAGATGGTGAGAACCGAAGCGCATTAAACGTGCTGCCAATATAGAGGTTTGGTTAAATGTGTGTGATACTGTATCTTATGTTGTACAGTTTATTTTGCCTCTCCCCTATAATTATTGAGAAATGTATAAATTGATGGATACCAGTATTCAAATATCAAAAACACTAGCTGCACAGATGCTTAAAAATTGAGCAGAAATGTCATGAAAATTAAAAACTTAATTCTGGCTGCCAACGTGTGTCATGTACCTCACAGCTGTCTTTTTCATTTAGTGTTTCTCCTTGAAATATTTGGTACATGTAGGACTTTATCTTGTTGGTTGTGTGTAAATATTAGTTGGATCTTCTCACATGGCATTACAGGCAGTTGTCCTGTAGAGGGCAGTATTGGCCCACCACCGATGCATGTTAGCTCTTGGAAATGACTGTTTGTCAACATAAAAGTTAAATCAAGAAAGAAAAAGACAGGCTGAAGTTAACCAGAGAAGACAAATAATCTATCTACTAGCTTAATTCCCATTTGATAAATTCTCATCTTCAATAATTTACCAAAGTGACAGTACATAGAAATCCACATCCCATAAATAAAACCTACAAACGGAAACAAAATAAATAACAGAAACTCTGAAAGACATGAAACATTTTATGATTTATAATTAAACTATTAAAATATAAAATAAATACAGTGGAATCCACTTATAGTGATCACGCCCGTCTGGGTGAAATCAATCACTTTAAGCAGTTATCATTATAACAGTTTTTTTTCCTTTTTATTTAAAGCTCAGGCAGGTTACCATCTAACATTTGTATATGAATTACATGAATATCAGATAATAAATAGAACAGCATTGCTATTTACTGAATATTATTGACTCTTTCAAAATACAGTACAGCTGTTTCAAACGCCTTTGAAATGACAGTACTGTACAAATTAAATTATTGAAATGTATGATTCAGATACACTATAATATTGTAGCCGGCAGTATCTGCATGTCCCGTGTGTATATAGCCCCTGTTTGTATCTGTTAGTGTAATTACACGTTGTTCTGTGTATTCAATTGTCGCGTATGCTTTTAACTGTGGTTGTACTCGATTTTTGCCTGATCCACGCGTGTCTTAGCCGCTGTGTAATTACCCGCCGTGGATACACCTAACCCTCCGTACTGTAACTGCCCCGTCATTGCATGTTATTCATGCCTTTCGTGTTATTATTACGTATTTTTTTTATGAAATAACATAAAGAACAACTTCGTGTCAGTCCGCTTGTTATTTTCATTCAACGCTGCCGTGATTCCGTCGTCTCCTCGGTGCTGGGTACTATGTTGTACATAAAATACAGCTTGTAGTTTCATTGCTGCATCTCGGCGGCTTGTTTTTGGCAGTTTATCATAAGCTTTGATGAGTCTTTGTCACTGAGAGAAAATTATTTTCTTTTTCCCGTCATGTTTTCTGTGCACGCAACATAGCTAGCCAAAAACAGACGCAAAGCAAAATAGGGCTATTAGAAGTAAAGCAAAAAAAAAAAAAAAAAAGATTTAGCGTAGTAAAAAATTTTTCCAATAGTTGTCATGGCTAAAAACACCCAAAATGAACACTGCAAGCAGACTACTTTGATTACTATAAATGAATTATTTAAACAGTATTTGTACAGGAATGATTCATATATGCGGTTGTTCATTATAATCATGATCACTAAGCGGTTTCCACTGTACTTCCTCAAATGTGCAGCACACAAGCAAAGACGGGAGATTTTTCCCTGCTGCAGTAGTTAATAGTGGGGTAGAAACTAAAATAAATCATCATGTTAACATTTCTGATGCAAACCTCCTGAAATGAAGCAGAAGTCGACAAATAGGTTTAATTTCTGACAAGAATGCCAACGGCAGAAGTGACAAGGTGCGCTACATAGAAACTCTGGCTGAAAAACAACTGAGAAGGAAACAACCAACGGCAACCAAATAGCCCAATAAACTTCTGACTTCTGCTTTCTTCTCATACCAAAGTGGGCTGCAAACGTTACCTTTCCATTTTCCAAAATGTGGAGTTCAGATGTTGGCTGCTAATAAAACGTTAGGAATCGGGAGCTGGTTTTGATGCGACATTTCCCGTTTCTAATGGGGGGGGGGGCGCGTTGATATGTCAGTCAAAGTCATTGTGTCTGTGACTAGTTGTTTCATTTTACTTATGTAGCAGACACTTTTATTCAAAGTGACACACAGATGCTTTTATTCCAAGCAGTTATCGAGAGAGTCCATCGGTCCCGGGAATGATCGGGAGTGCTGAGTGTGGGGTTCGAGCCGATGATGTTCGATCACACGACCCCCCCCCCCTCCAGCTCACTGTGTTTTGGCTAAAACAAATAAGCTCACCTGACCATCGGTTCCGATGGTCCCCCCGCAGTCCGTGAGCAGCTCGGACATGTCGTAGTAGCTGGTGAACTCCCACAGGCAGGCGTCCAGGTTCAGGTTGTTGTAGAAGCGCAGTGTCCCCGCACCCCGCAGGGCGGCACTGTACTGGTACGGCATGGCATCCCCGACGACATTGGCGCCGTGAGCGGCGTCGGTGAGGAAGCCGTGACGGGTGCTGACCTCGTGCCGGTCCAGCAGGTTGGAACAGCGGTGGTTACCCACCCGCGTGCCGTCGGGGCTGAGCGTTAATTCGAAGTTGGAAAGCTGCCGAGTGGAGATCACTGGCAGCATGCCTGGGGAGGGTCAAGCGTTAGGGTGGCACTTAGCGTAACTGGTAGGTACAGAGTGCGAGATGGCATGGAAATATATGGGGGGGGGGGGGGAGTACTACGAAGTTTTGAGGGGGGGGGGGGCCCCCCG
>JAODKE010000040.1:15981029-15992078 GCA_026779605.1 Mormyrus hasselquistii | reverse complement strand
GCTGCGTAAAGAAGTGCTTCCTTAAATCTAGTTTGAAATGTTCTCCCACTAATTTCCACCTATGGCCACGAGTTCTTCTATTTGAACTAATGCTGAAGTAACTATTTGGTTGAACAGCACCCAAACCTGTTAGAAGCTTATAGACCTGGATCATGTCCCTCCTCAGTCTCATTTGCTTGAGGCTGAACAGATTTAGCTCAACTAACCTTTCCTCGTAACTTATCGAATTGAAGAGCAAATTTACGAAACTCACTCGGTCCATTTGCGTTGTTTTTGAGAGAAAACCGCCAGTGACCTAAAACAAGGGTTCCTCATCACATGGAGCTGGGAACCAAAACTCACTCAGTCCTCATGAAATCCAATGAAGAACATTCATTACATTCCCAGAACTCCAAAAGTCCACAGAAATCTTCCTGAAAACGTATCCTGTGGATTGATTGAGTCTGGGAAATTTGCTCTTGAATTTATCCGAAAAGTAATGAAATGCAGGGTGACGTTCAGATATTGCAGGAAAGAGCTGAGACTCAAATCCAGTGATGGATTTGATGTGAAAACCAACACGGTCACTGCTGAGCTTCAGACTGGGGGAGTGAGGCCCACCTTCGGCGGAAACAGGGTCGGTCTTGCGGGAGCGTGCCGTAACCGTGGCCACCTTGGACAGATCGGTCCCGGTTCTCCACACGCGCACTTCCACGTGGCCCTCGCTCTCATCAGTGTGGTACTCCAGCTCTCCGAAGTAGAACGCAGGTGCTGAGGGAAGAGAAAATGAGTAGACAAGCCTGTGTCATTACCGCAGGTAGTGTTTGGCCGAAAGAGTTTCCATGAACAAGAAATTCAAGTGCTTTGTGCTTTTCAAACTCTTAGCAACTACATGCTTTCAAAATCACCATTTTCATGGGGACAGAAAATCACAGAAATGGATTGTCCTTCTCAGAGTAACACCCAGAAAACAACCAAAACTAATATCTTGTCCAAGTGCGGAAAAAAAACCCAAGAGGTTCAGTCTAGAACAAACAGTTACGGGAATCTGTCTGCTGTTTAAACCTCAGATGATTTACGATCGACGGAGTTTAAATTTGTAATCAGGAAGCCGCAGGTTGTAGGAACCCTTGATCAAGTTTCTACAAAGGCCGACTGCTACTAGCTTTGAAAAACGACCCCACAAGGGACGCATTACAGTCATAAGTGCCACTTCGCGGTGATGTGTTAGATCATATCTGCGAGTTTATCTGTCCTCCGCTGTGGAATGCAGAGCTCCTCACGGAGGGTCTCGAACCGGATCTTTTTACACGGAAGCGTGACGTTGGGCGTCCTCCTGCGGCCTGCTGTCAGCTCCCGAGGCCGCTCTGGAAACACGAGCGGCGGGCAGTCAGAAAAGCAGAAAGCCTAAACCAAGCGTAGGCGATGGTGCTAATGTCCACACTGACGCCTAATGTACATAAAATGCTCATAAAAAAAGAAAATGAAATAAATAACGGGATGTACAAGGAGGCCAGCCATCGCTGGCAGTTACTGCTGATACCTGTTACAGCATGTTCCTGACACACTTCAGGGTGAGGAGAAACAGCCGCAAGAGCATCAGTATTCATGTAACGTGTCATAATCGTGCTCCACCGTAATAACAAACGACATGGTGCCTTCCCTTTGTTTTCTAATAGCTTACCAGGAATAATGTTCTTTGTTTATCCGCAAGAAAAGCGCCTCAGCGTGACACAGATCTAAAGGTGTCAGTCTGTTCCTGAATATAGCATGAAGTTGATAAGTCGCTCCTTGACTACAGCATCAGCAGCTGTATCTTGGCAATAACGTGACGCAGCCAAAACCTCAAACTGGCGTCCGCATGGCAGAAGGGGATGGGTAGAGAGGAGCGAATGTACTATGAGCAGATAGGGTTAATTTTAAAAAAAAGTTCATTACCTGATAGATAGCAATCTGTGGGTTAAGTGGGGGGGGGGGGGCAGCCATTGCTGGTATATTTACTTTCCCGGAGGGGGTGTGTACTATGTAACCAACCTCAGCAGCTGTCTCCTGCTCCCCATAATTATGATTAATAACATGGCAACCCTGTATATGAGATTCATAGCACCGCCAAGACTAGTTTGGTTGCGGTACGGCGTTCCGTTTGGGATCTTGGCAAAGTTTCCGGCTTCTTCCAATTTTCTGCTGCGAAACTCTTGTCAGCAACCTTGGGAGACGACCGAAAGTTCACAGCCGTATCTGTGACAGCGTGACCCCCATTTTCCCCTCCTCCGCCACTGACGAGATGCCGAAGATGATGACAGCTTGAAGGAAGGGAAGATTGCTGTTTTTCCCTCCTTCTCTTCAGAAGAAGACTTGTTTTAACCCGTGTGCCTTTTGAAGGAGGTGGTCCATTAAGTCAGTTTTTTTTCCAAAGGTTTTCCATATAACATCTTGTTAGAGAATAGTCGGGCAGGATTTGTTTATAGTTTGCTTCCATAAGATCATCTCCACTTCAATACAGCCTTCTGAATGTTAAAAAAAAGCTAATATCTAAAGATCGATTCCTTGGAAAAACATGTAGGATGTTCTACCAGATTTTTCATAGAAATCAATAAACAAGCCCCCCACAACTTTGTAACGATATAAAAGAAAAAGCAGCGTGGTCTGACCGACCGCTTTAAACAGCTGGAAAATCTTTTATAACCTTTATTTCTCCTTTCATAAATCCAGATAAATCTAAAGATTCCAAACTCTCAGGACTTAGTCATGCATCAATTCCATCCGTCTGACAAGAAAGGTTACCAGCAGACAGTGGATACAATCGATGCCCAATCCATGGGACAGCGAAGAGCCCTGAAATCATGTGCACATTTTAAAACTGTACAATAATAAATTCAGCAGTTTGCGATATCCATTCCAGAGACGAGAGAATAATAGATTATTGTCTGTAAGACTGGTAGCATAATGGCCACGGGCTATAATTCAGTTTTTAATTAAATGTGATTCTGCCATTTAGATGTGATCCATCCTTATCCATAATCATCTGGGGAGGTGTGTGGTGCACGTGGGGGTCCATGAGTGTGGGGCTCTCAGGTTTAAGGGGATGGAGTTTCATTATGCTGATTTAACAAGGGCAGAAAACACCAGTCGTCAAAGCCGCCTCTGGGGTGGTCTCCGGAACACAGCGCAAGGCTTCCCTACCACCACTGCAGGGGATCAGAACCAACGCACATCTGGTGTCATGGCTTGAAACTCTTTTGCGATGCATGTAAACAGAAACGATGAAGTGGTTGGCTCTTTTTAGCAGAGGCCCCTGTGTTGCAGACTGGGTAAACCTGTGCATTACACGCGGGCATAGGTTCTTGGAAGCAAATTGTCACAAAGGTTCCAGATCTTCTGGAAAGTTTAACAGGAAGGATGTTGAGCATTAGATCAGCCAGAGACCACCTATCCCCAATCACATCTCGTAGGCTGTCTGGCAACACATCTGTGGATCTTGTGGTCGGTCGTGCTGAAGCAGATGCCGCGAGGAGATTCCGGCCTGGTGCCAACGGTTCGGGGTGCCTGAACAAAAGCTCATCCCACTTTCAAATGTGAAAATTATTCGTAATTATAATCCAAGCAACCTCACAAGTGCTAATTCCCAAATAAGTACCTCGAGACGCGCGCTCAAATTGGAACCTGAATTATACTAATGTACAAATGAATTACCGCTCCACGGGTGGGGATGTGTACTTTGCACCTGTGTTAATTAAAGAATTAAACAATCGCTTTGTTGATGTTGTTGACAGAGCAGCAAGCCGCGTTGTGATTAAGAACTGGGAAGGTTTTGCGATTAAACCCTGAAAGGGGCCCCCGCTGTGCCACTGAGCGCAGTACTTAACCTAAACTATAAAGAATCATCCCATGCCGGTTGCTTAGAGATGTGCTTCGGTTACCCGGAGACCTGCGTTAGCTCCCAGGCTGTTCATCGGGGCCTGTGATTAAGCAGGTAGCAAACAGACAATCTTAAACAGGGAGAGAGAAGCGAAAATGGAATTAATAAATTCTGGATTGTATCCAAGAAGGTTATTAATGGGCTAAAGTAAACAGGTACGCTCACATGTAGACATACTACCGTGCATGTTAGACAGAAAACACACGTGCTGGACAAAGCATTGGGACACACCTAGACAGGTATGTGCAGCCTGTTTGGGGAAGGCGACAGCCCAGACTATCCATCACTCATCAGCCTGGGGGAAAGGGTGTGGAGTGCGGGGGGGGGACAAGGAGGTGCAGCGTAATGACAGGGAAGTTCAACACGGCACCTTCTAGCCCATTCTGCTTCCAGATAACCCACCCCCCCCGACCGGCCCACAAATGAGCTGTAATGACAGGTTCCGGATGGTCGCATATATTCCTGTGTGAGTGATATCAGAGAGCAGGGCCACTTTTTACACGCTTCCTGCTTTGAGAAGCAGCTGAGTTAAAACAACAATTATATCGTCAAAAAGAATAACTATAGGAAACGCTAGCTTTAATCGGCGACTCTTCCCCGTACGCTGCCTGACTCTGACCGTGCGCGTGGGTATTTCCTGCAGGATGTCGGCGACTCTTCCCCGTACGCTGCCTGCCTCTGACCGTGCGCGTGGGTATTCCATAAATGAGGCATGCCTCCAGAGCTTTGACGACACTCTGCCAGGAGACGACGGGACAATCAGTGATGATTCTTTTGAGGCTCTCTATGCCAGCAGAGTCCCAGCAGAGAATTTTCTTTTGCATATTTTGAGTTCCATTACTGTGCAAAAGTCTTACGGAGTCATAGAAAATGATGTTGAAATGATTATCATATTGGTGTAAAACTTGTACTGATATTATGTCTGTCATAGTGGGTCATCTTAGCTATTTCAGTGCCTCCCCTAAAATCAACCCAGTATATGCAACTGTAATGTTTGAGTTTACCACATAAATACCTCACTGAGTTATTTAACCTAGTAAGTTGAATAACTGAACTAGTGGTGAATTCTAACGATAACATGGAATGGCTGAGGTGCCCCTGAGGAGAGGTTTGGGAACTGAAGCGGTGTCCATCTAGCCATCCAGCAAGGTGTCAGTAATTTTTTGAGGAACAGAAGAAATTCTTGTTTGTTTTTTACTGTGTTACTGTTACTGTGCATATGTTCTGATGTCAAACTGTGTTTTGTCTGAGCAGATATATACGTAACACCCAGATAAATAACCTTAAACATTTTGACTGCCTAAGACCTTTGCACTGTACTGCATGTGTGTGTAGTTCTGTATGTGCATCAGTAGGTTTGTGTGTGTGCGGCACTGATGGGCAGCAAACACCATCCCTTCTCATGCTCAGAGACCCTAACCCCTCACCCTGCCCCCACAAAAGAACCTCACCTGGCCGCAACAGCACCTCTTCCCCAAATTCACGCAGGAACAAACACAGACGCATGAACGGAGACCAGAGTTACACTCCCCAGCGCTAAAGATGACAGCTCAGGAGAGGACAGTGGCCCTCGGAAGCCTCTGCAGATCTTCCTGTCTGCTGAGCAGCTCAGTGCTGTCCTCTCTCCATATACAATGACCAGGCTACTCCAGGCAGTCATTTCCTACCTACTCACCCTTCCCTGTGAGAACCGAGATGATTGCCGTTTAACGAGGGAGGGTTTGGTCCAAGGTACCGGACCGCAAGCCCGGCTCAGTGAAGCCAGAACGTTCTTATCAGCACGGAACCAGACAAGCATCCTGCAGCATGTCATTTGTTTTCAAACGGCCGATCGGGTTACAGATGCTCCACGCGTGAGGTGAGTTTCTCGGCGGGGCATAAAGCTGCCCTGTCTGCCAGTGGTTTTGGGTAATTTTCTGCCGCCCAACCCCCGCCCCCCCCCCGCTCCCTTTCTCTCAGTCAAACCAGCATCCCGGACCCCAAGCGGAATCGAATTCCCTCCCAGGCAGGATAACAATGGAACAGAAACACACTTCTTCACAAAAGCGCATTTGTTCCGATCCGCGCCTTGCTTGGTGACCCCCGTGCTACGTGCAAGCAAAAGCCGCCTGATTGTCTGTGCGATCACCCCCCCCCCTCGTTCGCAGAAGGTGAGACTCGCCCCGAGGCTGTGGCTGCAGATAAGCCCTGCATTCTGCATGCCCCCCCCACCTCACAGGAGTCAGACGTGTCCCTGCGTTTGAACTCCGCGGACGGCTCAGATTACACATGATAATCTCACGCCTGGAGCGCAGCGCCTGCACACAGGAATCGGACTCACGTCTCCAAACAAACCGCATAAGTAAACGTACTCGAGGTCAAAGGTCACAGGAAACCACTCAGGCGGGGGATGTCAACCATGATGCCAGGCTTGGCCTTTCCCTGCTTATAACAAATTATATTTTATTCATGCACCATATAACTTTCATAATGCCGTCAAAGAACTGCAGGGTCCGCAGTAGATGTGGAGGGGAGCATCCGCCCCCAGCCTGCTGCTGGGTGGAGGCAGATGTGCTGTTTGTGGATGTGGGCTGGGCTGTGGATGTGACAGGCCAGTCATTAGCTTAGTAAGCACTTGTCCATGGTGGGCAGATTTTGACAGCAGGCCGCCTGTTGTTATCCTGGACTGTTAGTGTCGACATACCAGGGTTGGCTTACCCTCTCAGTAGCCATGACAATGCATGAAATTTCTTTGGGGTTTCAGCAGACGTGATGGTGCCATGGTTAACACTGTTGCCTCACACCTCTGGGACCAGGGTTCGAGTCTCTTGCATGTTCTCCCCGTGTCGGCATGGGGTTCCCACTAAGGGTTCCGGTTTTCCGCCGCAATTCAAAAACATGCCGAGGTTATTTGGAGTTACCAAATTGCCCACAGGTGAGCATGTGAATGGAGTGTAAATGTGCAGGAGAAGTGATTGCAGAAGATGGATGTTTGTTTACTTGTACTCAGCAAATGAATTTATATTACATGACAAAATTGAGAACGCAGCAACAGAAATTCCATGGAGTGACTGGGGTTAGGGGCTTTTGCTCAGGGGCTCAAAGATAATATCACTCTGCCACCTCTGGGTCCTGAATCAACCACCTTCCGATCACAGGTACAAGAACCCGACCTGCTGAGCTGCGCAGCACAGATTCTGCAGTAAACACGCTCATTTATTTGATGAGCTGGTCATCATTCCTGCATATTATGTGTTTGGGCTGTAGAAGCTCAGCATAAGTACACAGGGAGGTCAAAGGGCAGAGCTGTGGAGCCAAAAAATTCAAGCTTTTCTGCTGATGAATCCAGATACTTCCTGACTTCCGAGGCGTGACAGCAGAAGCCACCGGCTCATTTTGTAAGCCCTGCTAATGACCTTCTGAAATGTGTGGAAGACAATAAGCTGGAACAGAAGCCTGGCAAGCAGCATGGATGCTGGACACAGACCCCCGGAAGGGAGAGGCATTCGGGTGCCCCTCATGGCCAACCCTAGCTTGCGGGTCGCTGCTATGCTATATAAGACATTCATCAGACAAGGGCTTGCTAACGATGCACCCTTCTCTGAGCTTCTGTGGTCTCACGGCCAAGTTTTCTGAGGTTCACCTTCCCCAACGGCACCTACGTTTGAGCTGAAACAGCCCAGGTACACCCCCCCCCCCCCCGAGGAGCACCGCCCCAGGCTGCTTCTGAACAAAAAGGGAGGCTGGAAGGTGGATCTCCAGACAATTCATGGCTTGATAACAGCCACGCAGAGCCGGGATCCTGCAGCTGATCCCACTGATTCCTCTCCTTCATAGCTCTTATTGAGCCGTAATGCTCACCTTCAGCTAATGGGGGAAACAAGTTTAATAAATGGGCAGTTCTGCCAATGTTTCCATTTGACAGTGAAGTACGCGTAGTTCCGACAAAAAAAGAAAATCGCCCCTTTCCCTGGAGACACGCTTTGAGTCTTTGGGAATTACTTTCGTTTTCCCCTCTCTTCTTTCAAACGCATTCTCTTGCTCTCTTTCACACCTCATAAATCAATTTCGGAGCAAAGCTTTTGAGGCTGCATGAGTCAGACGACTCCGCTTCTGTCCATAGGGGTCCTACAGAAGAATCTTGATGCCCCGACCGGTCTCCATGGAATAAAATATATATTTCAGACAAACGTAAAAGAACAAAGAGCCAACTTTAAAGAAGCAGGCTTTGTTTAGGATACAGGAGTGGAAAATATTGCAGAAGCACAATAACAAACTAAAGCCCGGGTCCTTACCGTCGTCCTGGTCAGGTAGGATGGTGACGCGAGTGCTAGGGTGCTCTGAGCCCAGTCGCCCTCCCAAGGGCATGCTGAGTGTGACGTTGAAGCTCTCTTCTTCTTCGTACAACGAATCGTCGATGATGACAACACGGCAGGCCTTCTCCGCCTCGCCTTTGTCGAAGCGCAGCACACTGATGTGTTCCTCAGGACGCGAGATGTAGTCAGAGTAGGAGAGGACTGTGGTGGGAACGGTGCCCGTGGCTGTGCCTGGGGACATAAAGAAGGGAACAGACTGCAAATCAGCATGGGGGGTAGAGCACTAGGGGGCGTCGGGGTAGCCCAAGGACAAGGCTGGACAAGAGACTTCATGGTCTGGGGGTAAACTTTTCAACTCTGGTCTCCAAGGCATGATGCATCCTTAGTACTCCCTTAGAGTTTGACCAGCCAAGTGTAATAGCGTTAAAATCACACCCAGCCCTGACAATGTCCCCCTGGGAAGGTGGTGTGCATGAAAGAGCAACGCAACACCAGACTTGACCCACAAGGAACCGGATTCAGGAATGACAGCTTGCTTCCTAAATGCAGCAGTAAAAACAGAGGTAGTCTGGGAAGTCTTTGGCTTTTTCCCAAAGGACACGTAAGACATTTTGAGGCGGCAGAGTTGGCGAATCTTACATGCGCTGCTCACTATGACCGGAAAAGAACAGCAGGAGCCCTGATTGGTTGGGGGTGAGCAGGGGTCCTGATTGGCAGGGGGGGTGTATTTCTTGATCGCTGTGCCCTGTGTGATCTCCCCACGTAGAGGTCGGTGGTGTTTGGTGCAGTTACTGACACTAACTTACCTTGCTGAGTGTAGCAGATCACCATGAGTTCTTGGCTGATGTCACCACTTCTCTTCACGGGTATAAACAGCTCACCAACATCCTCCTCAATGGCGTAGCCAGACTGGGGGATGAAGACTGTGGACTCTGTCAAGGGAGAATTGAATAGAAGAGTACAGGCAGTTGAGTAATAAACAAGCTTGCATTACTAATTGTCTTAGTGGACACGTGTCCAAAGGAGAGAATCATCATTAAGTACGACCCATTTTTATAAACAGACATCTACTGAACTTCCTCAACCTTCAGGTCACCTGTGGCCCTTCATACTTAATAAATCATTTGGAAAATCAGTTTTAGCATATTCTACGCCACCTCATATACACGTCTCCACCTGCAGGAGGTTGCAGACACTAATACTTGAAAATATCTGGAGCCACGAGGTACACAAACCCAAAGTTTGTAGGACCTGGAGATGATTGAAGGAGAACGTTTCAGTGGGTGAGAGGACGATCCATCAAAGCCAAACTCATGGGGACCTACCAATGTCTTAAGAACGATAGCATGGGAAACGGACACAGTTTACGACGGCACTCTGGGACCAATAACACAAAGACGGGCCTCATCCTGCTTTCTTGTTCCACTTCCGTTGTTCACCGGGAGTTCAGATTTGTCTAATCTCCTTCGTGGTCTCCCCCCCAACTCACTCCCGCACAGAACTCAGCCCTCGGCCAGTGAGAGACACCCACTGCCAGCTGGGACCAGCTTCCTCAAAATGTAAAGAAGACAGATAGAACAGGGAGGATCAGCTCTTGATGAAAACTTATTGGAGGGTGACACGAAATATATGAATCATTTCCAGACCCAATTCCTGGCCCTGGTCTAATTTCCGGGATGGAAAAAGCAATAGACATCATTCTTTACATACTGATACATTTTCATATTACACATTTACACTGAATTCAGATTGTGTTCTTTATTTGTATCCCTATAATTATTCTTACTCATTCAGAATGTGAAACAAAGCACACAATATAAATATTGAAGAACTGTATTTGTATAACATTACAGCACCGTGATAAAAATCTTTTTAGTTCTCTCTCTCTGTATGAGATACTTTATTTATTGGCTTCTGGGAATCGGGAAAATGGTGAGTCAGTTGCAGATTCTTGTTGCAAACGTCTAGATCTGTCAGTGCTTCCCTCGGAAAGGTGGGTCAAGCCGAACGGATGAGGAGACAGCGTCAGGAATGCTGGGAGGTCTTAGATTTCAAAAGATTCCTAAGCGCTGCACCACTCCACACCCTACTCCATTCAAACCCCCCCCCCACCCCCAGTGGGTCTCTCACGCTACAAAGCAAAAGCCAGAGTAATCTCGGTGCCACCGTGAGAAGACGTGACGTCCTTGATGCGGAGCACTGATCCCGCGAGAGTCGGTGTACCAACTTTCGCCAACACTGACTAGCGATTGTAAGAGACGACCTGGTTTTGTTTTCACGGGCGCCCCTCAATTACGGCCGGCCATCCTTAAAGTTTGTACGTTTGTGTTAGCAGTTAAAATCCACGGGGGTGATGTGGAGGGTGATCCTGCAAATGAGGGGCCCTGACACTCGCTATCGCTAATGGCAATATTCTCGCGAGCGGGCCGCGTGCCCGTCGCCGACATCACGCCAGAACTGAGCTTTCGCTGTCGACAGACACCCTGAGGTAACTGGGTCATATTAATCTCCACAGGCCAGGATTAAATAAACAAACTCTTGGCTATGGCTGAAATATTAATGCGAGAAAATAACTAAAAATAAATAACGCGGCGGCACCGCTGCGGCTTCCTGCGAGGGGGAACGTCGCATGGCGTGGCACGGCTGTCTGTTCCACACAGTGGGGGGACAGAAAAAACACGCTTGTGATAATTAATCCACGACTTCAAAAGGTGCAGCTGTGACTTGCGATGCTGGCCAGAACTCACCCCCCCCCCCCCCCCCCCCCCCCCCCGCCGCCCGGCGCCGGCGGGGGGGGGGCCGTTGGGGAGAGAGGGCACACCACCGGTTCGATGACGTGCATCTGTTACCAGAGCC
>JAODKE010000040.1:15966260-15980929 GCA_026779605.1 Mormyrus hasselquistii | reverse complement strand
GCCTTTATGGGGTGCAAGTTAATTTTTTATGTTTTCTTTCAGAGAAAATGGTTTTTGCGACTTTGGAGAAATTACCGGCGGTCACTTGCGGGGCTGGCCAGACCCCCCCCCCCCCCCCCCCCCCAGCCTCGCGGCTGTAAGCAGCTGGGGAGCGATTCTCTAGCACAGAACGTCCCACTAGCTGGTTTAAACAAACTCTCCCTTTAAGAACTTTTTAATCAGCTTTAGTGCTGGTCCAAGATCTTCAAAGTTACTATGCAGTTCTTCAAAGTTTCTATGCAAAGCCATCACAAATAACACATATAAAAAAAAAACATCTGCATGCAGAAACTGGATGATTCCAGCACCCTCCTATCCCTGTATTAGAACCAATCACCCGCTGGGAAGGAGTCAGGGTCATCAGTGGGATGTCGCCCCCATGGCTTCTGTGTGGCTGCAGAGTTCAGTTGGGGGTAGCTTCTGGGGACTCAGTGTACACCAGAGTGACCAGTCGGTTCAGATTACTGAACGCTGTACTTCCAGAGTTTGTTTAACGTACCCTCACTGGTGAGAACGGAATGTTTAAATCATTTACTGAATTCTTACACACGTTCCACTGAATCACTTGATTTAATATTATACCACGACACAATTGAAATCTCGCATCAGATTGGTCAGAAAAGTGTAGATGAATTTTCTATAGAAGTCAATCACAATCACAATCTTCAATTTTATTATGGCTACTTAAAATTAATTTAAAACAAACAGAACTTAAATGTAAATGTTTAATCATTGGTAAAATTAAGTGGGCTTTAATATCTTTAGGTACAAACATGTAAGCCAAATGAGTAGTACACCGTGGTGTAGACGGCTTAATGCACTCCAGACTGCACATTATAGGGTGGTATAGACGGCTTAGTGCACTCCAGACCGCGTATTATAGGGCGGTATAGACGGGTTAATGCACTCCAGATCGCGCATTATAGGACGGTATAGACGGGTTAATGCACTCCAGATCGTGCATTATAGGGCGGTATAGACGGGTTAATGCACTCCAGATCGCGCATTATAGGACGGTATAGACGGGTTAATGTACTCCAGATTGCGCATTCTAAGGCTGTATAGACGGGTTAATGTACTCCAAACCGCGCATTATAGGACGGTATAGACGGGTTAATGCACTCCAGATTGCGCATTCTAAGGCTGTATAGACGGGTTAATGTACTCCAAACCGCGCATTATAGGACGGTATAGACGGGTTAATGCACTCCAGGCCGCGCATTCTAGGGCGGTATAGACGGGTTAGTGCATGTG
Organism: Mormyrus hasselquistii; assembly: GCA_026779605.1. NCBI lineage: Eukaryota > Metazoa > Chordata > Actinopteri > Osteoglossiformes > Mormyridae > Mormyrus > Mormyrus hasselquistii. The sequence continues at coordinate 15,979,636 of JAODKE010000040.1, read as the reverse complement.
GAGTGCATTAATGTGTTTCTCCGCCTCCAGCTGTATTTATAATGCATGGCTAGTCGTTCATTAAGCTGAACATAAGACCGAGTGATTAAACATACATTGGCGATTATGGTTGTGGTCAGACAGATGGCATAAAATGGTTTTAATCAGGGGTCTTAAAGAACCCGGCTGAATCTAGCCTTGAAGATAGCTCTATCTGACCCCCCCGGGCAATAAATGTTACCACTGACACCACCCTCCTGCAATCGGTAAGCTTTAACGCCGGCTGTTTAATGGATTGTCCACATGCCATTAGAGCGAATGACCGCCAGATTATTGAAGTTTGAGGCCCTTGGTTCAAAACTTTAAAGGCATAGGAGGAGACGGCAAGGATGGGAAGGGGCGGGGGGGCTTACTGACCATCCCCGGGGTCGACGATGTCCACGTTGGCCACGGATGGGACCTCCAACACCGCCATGACTGGCTCCGACAGGATGATCTGGAAGTTCTCTGACTGCTCAAACTGGCCGTCCGCCAGGATGCGCACACGCCACGTGGCGGCCGTCTGGCCCGGGTTGAACTGCACCTGCTTCTGCGACTTGCCCCGGAAGTCTCTGTCCCGCTCGGCCGTTCCGTCCCTGGTGCTGATGCCTTGTGGGAGCAGAGCGAAACAGCTGCGTTTTTCCGAGCGACGCACAGAGCGTCACTAATGCCTCTTAACACAGTTAACACAGACATTCAGTTTTACAGGGATGTGCAAAGAAAAAAAAAAAAAACATTTTAAACCAAATTAGAGCTAATGTGTTTGTATGCTTGCTTTGTTTTGCTTGTCCTACATAAAAGTCACACAAAACACTATCTCCATATTCACTCAAAAGCCATTATTGATATATCCACAACATAAAATAGGACAAGATTCTGGTACAAACGTCTAAGCCTTAATTCTAACCAATCTGTTTTTTTGCAAAAAAAAAAAACAAACAGGTAATAAGATCATAAGCGTAATTTTTGAAATATCAGAAAAAACAGCCATATGTTCTTATCTTCCAGTAGCACAATGATAAACTGGAGAAAACAACGAATAACATATTGTTCTGTTTTTAACATGATTAATATTTTATGGTGTGTACATTCCGTGCCCCCATACCAACCCCCCATCCGCAGTCGCCACGCCTGCAAAAACTAAACAAATGAACACAGGGAATAAAATCGATAGAAAGTAATGTGCGGATCTTCAAAGCAAACCCAGGAGACCGAAGGAAGCGACTCTCGCTTTTCTGTTTCGCTTCCCGCTGTGGGCAGGCGGCGCTCAGCCAATCAGGGCCTCCGGTCTGGGGGGGGTTTAAGAACTTAAGCCGCGTCTGTGACTCCTGACAGACGAGCTCTCATTAGTGTGTGCGGCGCGGGAATGGGGGCCGAACGGGACTTCTCGAAACGAGGGGCAGAGAGGAAAGAGCGCGAAAGAGAAAAGAATGGATAAAAAGCAGAAGACAGAGACCACAAAGTGGAGAAAGCTGCTTACCTGTGCAGCAATCCCTTCAAAGACAATATTCCACCATCTGGACCATGTTCCTTTCTCTCTACGCCAGCTAAACTTGAGCGTATAACGAGGGTGCAGCTTATATCGCGCAATACAGGCACCGGGCGGCCATGGTACCAGAGCCCAGGTCAGTGCAATGATGTCTGAGTGCTGGCGTGTTTCAGAACACTGTGACAGGCTGCCGTGATGCAAAAGCAACTGACAACTGAGGCATCGAAAGAGGCCAATATGAATGAAGAGATACATAATACACAGACACGTATATTTTGAATAACAACAGGAATTATGCAAAAATCCAGCACTGTTGATTAGAAAAAGGTAAAGGTAATGTACACGTTCGTGGTTTACTGTGACTGCGCATGTTCCCAAAGGGCAGTCTCAGTCCTTTCCTGGTCATAATGTACGCGTTCGTGGTTTACTATGACTGCACGTGTTCCCAAAGGGCAGTCTCAGTCCTTTCCTGGTGATAATGTACGCGTTCGTGGTTTACTGTGACTGCGCGTGTTCCCAAAAGGCAGTCTCAGTCCTTTCCTGGTGATAATGTACGCGTTCGTGGTTTACTGTGACTGCGCATGTTCCCAAAGGGCAGTCTCAGTCCTTTCCTGGTGATAATGTACGCGTTCGTGCTTTACTGTGACTGCGCATGTTCCCAAAGGGCAGTCTCAGTCCTTTCCTGGTGATAATGTACGCGTTCGTGCTTTATTGTGACTGCGCATGTTCCCAAACGGCGTGCTCAAAAAAAGGATACAGAGATGGGTCACGAATGTGACACGGAAATCTCACCCCAAGTTCAAACGCTTCCCAAAGAAAACAGCCAAGCCTTACTCCTTGACAAAGATATGAGAAGTTTTTGTTTTATTTCACAATATTCAGAAGATAGCAGAGCTGATAACTGCAAATATACTGAGGGTCAGGACTGAGGTCACAGCCAGGGGGGGGGTTGCTCCATCTGAGCTGGAGCGGAGGAAGATCAAATGAAGGAGCCGCAAGACTGGGTCAACGTGACCCAAGTTGGGGAGGAACAAGATAGTCGCTCGTCCAAAGATTGCACAGATCCCCACGTTTCTGAATCGCAGGAACAAATTAATTGGGTGGCACATCAGAGAGATTAAAGATACAAATCTCATGAGGCACAGGTGCAGACCGGTATTGTAGGAGTGTGTGTGTGTATGTGTGTGCCTGTGTGTGTGTAGCGTACAGAAACACTCACTGACGAATGACGTCTCCCCCAGGTAGCCCCTGCGCTTCAGCACCACCTCCAGGACCTTGGCGTCCTCGTCAACCATGTAGTGCTGCCTCTCCAGGGAGATCCACGCCCAGTTCAGGAGAAACTGCTGGTTTCTCAGCTGGTTGCCACCTGCACAGGACACACAGGTTCACACACAGTCAGGTAGATGTCATGTTATGAGTGACGTTTATTGTACAGAGCAGAGGACTTGTGGCTTGGGCTTCAGTGTTGGATGTTCAGTGTTACATCAGTACACCTGCAACCACATATCCAGGATGAAGGAGGGGACGTGGGATGCAGAGCCTGAAATGGCAGCCCGAGCGCAGCCCATGCCAGAACACTATCATTTCTCAGCCCAATGGCAACTTTAATGATGTGATGCTGCAATGGCAACTGAAACACACACACACACACACACACACACACACACACACACACTCACACACTCACATGGTTGTATTCATATCTCCATTCATTCCTATGGGAAAATCCCAAGAATGACATTGGCATTTTTAGTTTTTCGAGTGCAGTCACAGATTTTTATAAAATTGAGTTTCCCCACAATGACAAAATAACAGGTTTTGATTACATTGTGGAAACATGGTCTTACAGATGAATATATTACTAGGCAATTGGTATCTTAGCACTTCCATCCTTCCATCCATCCATCCATCCATCCATCCCTTTTGTAAACCCTTGTCCTATGCAGGGTCACAGGGGACTGAAGTCTATCTCGGAAGTTACGGCGCAAGGCAGGGAACAACCCAGGATGGGGCACCAACCCATCGCAGGGCACACTCACACACCATTCACACAGACAGTCACAGGTGCACATCTCAGCATAGCCCGACTCGAACCCAACCGTTTCAAGGAAAAATTGGCCCGGGTGCAACCCGGATCTGCCATGGGGGCCCACAGGGCTTGCAGATCAGTATTGGGGTGCCATTATACAAGATGTGCTTGTAAAATCACATATTAACTGTAATCTAGAAACACCAGGACTACCCAGTGTAAACCCACACAGACATGGAGAAAACGTGTTCCGCCCAGAGACAGGAACCAAACCCAGCACCCTGGAGGCCTGAGGCCATAATGCAACCCCCCCCGTGCCGCATCACGCATTAACAATCAGTGCACGTATACCTTACGCACGCGTTTTCAAAGAAGCGTAAAGATAAATGTTCAGCTCCCGCCTGACAGCCTGAACAGGAGGACTGGGGTCCACTGAGGGCGCCCAAGAAAGCCGGACTGAAACATCCGGAGCTGTGGCATAAAACAGGGGCCAGCTTTCACATTTTAAACACCGTGAGATATTGGTTTAGAGAAAGCCGACTGCATCTGACAAAAGCATGTGTCAGTAACTTCACATTGTGGGGAAGGTTGGGGGGGGGGGGTGCTTAAGTCCATCCACTTTTCACGGTGAAAGATTACACTCAAACTCCAGCGCTGTGGAATGTTCCCGGGCTGTGGGCAAGCCAACGGCCTTCTTATCCAGGGCAAAGATTACATTTTTTCCCTCTGATCTGTGTGACTTTCTCCTGTTACAATTTACTGAAAGCGGATTGAACTGTGTCACCACAGTGAGAACGACGCCAAAAGCAAAACACGCGGGATCTTTTCGCTTTATAGGTAATTCCTGTTGACTCCAACTTTAATGCAACGAATGACTCCTAATTTCACCCCTGGCAAAACTAAAAAAAAAAAAAAATGCATATTTAAAAGCTTTTCAGCACCTCAGATCACAAAGGACAGTGAAACGGGATTAAAGTGCGGTGACCACTGTGACCATGAATAAATTAATGACTCAAAAAACTACAAAGCAAACTTGCCCAGACCGATGAGGTTAAACGACTAAAGGCGGGGAATCTGACACAGGCCGAGGATGGGGCAAAAGCAGCACAGCCAGGATGCTGGGCCGTATTCCAACCTGCCCCCCCCAACCACCAGATTTGTTGTGATTCTTTTTCTAATCAAATGACGGGCTGAGTCTTCCTTCTGTCATGTTAGTTTCTGGTTTACCACCAAGTTTCCTGCGTTTCACACAACATGTTCATTTAAGTGACCTGTTTCAACCTACAGGGAACGTAGGAAATTATAATTATATTTTCTTCTTTTCTTCTCAAGATCATGCTGGATGCAACCAGGAATGGGAAAGAAAAGCCTGCCTCCATGTCATGGTGATTAAAGGGAATACCAGAGCAGCAGAGGAGGCCTCCAGGAATCGCATACGTGAACAAAGGAGGACTCTGAGGGCCAAACACTGCTTGGGAATATCAGTCAACCCCGATGTATTTATCCACACAGTGCTGGACTATGAACCAATGATATGTTTTGAATAGGTGAGTGACAGGGGAGGGGCACTCCGGGAGCCAATAAGCTTTCAGCTGGAGCCAGTGCTCTTGTGACCCTGTCCCTGTGTATGCCTATAACCTACCAGGCTTCTTGTAAGAGACCTGGTCCTCCGGTAGACGGGTACTGCACCCCGGGCCCTGCTGGCAGAATACCGCCAACAGAGACAAAAGAGCTCCCATAGCAAACGCACCCTTACAAAGACGTAATATTCACGTGCGAAGCCGGATTTCGCTGCTCGTTTATTAATCCCCATTGTTAGCGCCAGTCGCTCCTCTCCGCTGCTGTGTTTACAGCATTATTTATTGGTGAGACGCTTGCGAGGGGGACGATAATTTATACCGCACTTCTGGAACATTCATGGATTAAGATTAAGCACTGCAGCATAACCTGCCTTTATGGGAACCTGTGTGCCGTAATGGCGGATTGCTTTTTAGTTTTGGATGCAATAATTATGAGGTCAATATGACTTTGTTTATTTATAATTATGTCAAAAACAGCCAACATTATTTTGTGTCTGATGGAGCAAAAGAGGAAAGCAAAGCCCTTTTACAGGGTCAGTTGTTGAATGGGCTTTTAACACACTTCACCGACCAACCCCAGCAATATGTCTGCCCACTTTTGCTAGCTTAAGTCTCTTAGCGACAGCTGACGCTCATGAAACATATCGTAATAAATATACACAGATTTATGAGTAAATACCTAGCAGGTATGGTGTTTTAAACTGAGTGTTCCTCTGACCGAGGTCTCCGCCTTGCGTCAGTAACATAACTCTGCTTGGCTCACCCATCTTCTAATGTGGCTGCATAAGGATGAGGGGAGATTCTAGGTGTTATTTCTTAAGGTGATGTGGGATAATTCATGCAAAGGACTCAACTCAATCATTAGCCAATGATATGTTTTGAATGATTGAGTGACAAGGGCGGGGGCCAATCAGCTTTCAGCCCAGCCCCTGTATACACCCCTGCTCAGTTTGCCTAAAGTGAAATGGACTGCCTCTTTAGGAATGTAGAGCTGCCTTCCCCATGTGACCAGCTGACTCATGGTAGATGGGTGGGGGTGGGGGGGCAGTAATGAGTAACACCATTAGCACCAGCTGGACGGAAATGGACGTACCTGATGGGAAAGGTTGACAAAAATAACACGTGCATAAAAAGTAATCATTTAGCCACACCCCCATGAATGCAGCCGCTCAGTTGAAATCCACAGGAAAGTTTGAACGATTTGCTTGGTTGATCCTTTCGTTCAAAGCGACTCACACAGCTCAGAAGCAATTTTTCACAGCAAGATACTAAACTGAATCACTGCCATTTAAAAAATGTCTACCAGGGGTTCATGTTCAGGGTACCCAGCCTTACATTGACGTTGGGGCTCTGGATATCGTCGGCCTTGATTGGATGAGCAGATTTAGCAAGGCAGACATCAGCAGTCCCTGCCGGGCCCTGAGCTATGGTATTTTAAAATGTACTTATTTTCAAAAGCTTTTGTCCAAAGCAATACACAATTGAGAGAGCAAGATCAGCCAGTCCCTGGGGCAATTGGAGTTAGGGGCCTTGCTTAAGGGCCCAACGGTGACCTGATCACTCTGTCTACCATGGGATTTGAACCAACGACCTTCCAACCATGGGCCCAGAGTCTTAACCCCAAATCCACAGAGGGCACACAGCCTGCCGATGCGAACATTCGCCCCGGGGAACGCCAGTGGAGCATGTTTTTTCTTTTTAGGTCCAGCTGCATCGATCCAACTTGGTGGGAAACATCTTCCCCCGATGGGGATGATAAACACAGGCTGACCTTTCCCGGTAAAATCTGAAAAAGGCTGAATTTGGGGGGGGGGGTTTCAAACGATTCTGGGCTGGAATCCTGACCCTAAAATCAGCATGATTCATATTCTCAAATGAGACGTGAAATGATGCTGAATTTGCCATTTTTACAGATAAAGGCACATGGGAACGCTTCTTTGCACATATCCCATCATGCTCTTCTTTGCACAAATCCCATCATGCTCTTCTTTGCACATATCCCATCATGCTCTTCTTTGTACATACACAAATGAGTTTGGGGTCTGAGCACAAGGTCAGCCCATTTATTGAGGGGCTCTGGGGAATTTTGGGGATGGAGTTAATTGCCTTGGTCAAGGGTCCAATACATGCGATTTGGCCATGGATGGGAATTGAACTAGCAACCTTCTGACGCAACCACAGTCTCAGCCACAGCGACGCACCACCCCCGTTGAAAGGTATTCCTTTATCGTTCGTGTCCTCAGGCCATGCTATGCAGGCTGTTGCTCTTCATCACAGTAATTAACGTTAACTAACCCTTGACCTGATTTATTTAGCATGACCACTGCAAAGCTTTGAACAAGTATCCACTTAAACCTGAAGCAGAACCTCCCGTTTAACCACTACATGACCTACTCGGGCTTGCTAAACGGACCGTGCGCTTGCCGCATGCGGAGAATTTCTCCGAATCGAGGTAAGAGGGAGGGGGAGGCCACTTCAAAGATGCGGGAGGAAGGAAAGTAAGGAGAGTTAATTATTAACAGCTGTCGTTTCATGGACGCCCAGGACCACGACGCTCTGTAGCAACAGTGGGACGCGGACCGCGAGCAAACGCGCGCTCCCTGCAGGAGGGCCACAGCGGGCTGCACATCACAGTATTTTTAGATAACACAGTTGCTTAGTACACAATTTTAAATACCTCGCCACTCGCTTGCAATTTAGCAATTTAGGCGGCTTTGTAGTTTTACAAAGGCAGGTGACACCTGAATATCTCATCCCGTCCCTGGATGCGGATCTGAACAGAAAGAGGAAGGTATGGATGCAGGGTCTAGTTTCTCTCTTCCTACCATTTAGCTTGGCTACCCTATGAACCAGGGTATCTATGATCAGAAGGACACAGGTTCAAATCCCAAGGTCAACAAAGCGATTTCACCGTTGGGCAGGGACTGTCTGACCCTGCACTTACGGAAAATGCACATCGCTTTGGCTTTGTCTGCAAAATGTAAAAGCATCCACCTTTCTTGGCGGCTGCTTGGCATTAGAAGTCCTTTTGTTTGAAATTATGTTTCCTTACCAACTGTCCCATTTCTAGGAACTTACAGTATGAATCTGTCTGTTTGATCTCCATAGAAACCATAGACAACAGGCAGGAATAAATAATGTGCAAAAACACACATAGACGACACATTTTTAACATGCAAAATGATTTAAATGCCCCCCGCTTATTATAATTGCCAGTATTCACTTTGGGACAGCCAAAAACAGCAATATCATGCTTTCGGTTGATCTCTTAATTTCAGTTTGGACCACCCAAATGAAAACAAATTACTTCATTATATAACGTGAATTTGCATAAAGACATCTACATAAAACCTCAACATTTAAAAAAATTTTGTCTGTGCAGTTAATGCAGAGAAACCCTTTCCCTCAAGTGAATTTCTTTTGTTATGCTTTAAATACTGTTTTACAAAGTACGGTTCTGTACTTTGACTGACCAGGCTTTTGAAACCAGGCCAGGAGAACAGAGACAACAAGAGAGGAGGGTATTTCAGCTCTCTCAGGGAGGGGACTGTTTAATGAATCCCATCACTCTGTTCTTTTCTGTATACCACGGGGGGGGGGGATTGATGGCTGTTAGAAACTGCCAGGGCATGGTGCAGCAGGGGGGCTCTTCAGGCTGTTATGTGGGTGCTCTCCAGAATGCTGAATTAAAGCTGGCCTGTGTGCAGTCACTGGTGCTCAAACGTGCAGGCAGGCAGACGGACGGTTGGACAGACAGATGTTTGTATTCACATCTTTTTGGCTTCTTTCCATTCATTCCTATGGGAAAAACTAAACATGACGAGCTTAACCCCTGACCGGTCATAACCTTAATCACGAGTAATCAAACATAATACAAGACTTTGGCATTTTTAGTTTCCCCTGAAATTAAGAGATCAACTGCTGAATATGAAAGCATGACATTGCTGTTTTTGGCAATTAAAATACCAGGGGGTGCTTTTAAATCATTTTGCATGTTACGAATGCGTTGTGTATGTGTGTTTTTGCACATTATTTCTTCGTCTGTTGTCAAAAATGTTAGCCAAGTGAGCAAGAATCTAAGGGGTAGAGGGTCTGAGAGGACTGGGTGACTGGGTTGTGTAACGATCATTTCCCATCCCAGTATTTCACAGGTACTGTTATCCTATTCAGAATATTGCCAACCTGAGCTCTGGGCTTCCCGGTATGACCTCTGGGTCTCCATTGACCCTCAATCAGATAAGCACTTACGAAAAATGAATGGGTAGAATGATGTTGAGATTTCTAGAGACTGGTGCTTGACGTCTCACTCTTTCGCTGGAGTGAGCTTCACTTTCATCTACGCCTCTGCTGTGATGTCAACAAAGGTCACCAAAGTCCTTTCTGCGTAAAAGTGACACACAGGACTCTGGGAATGAAATAGCTTTGAAGATTGGGCTTTGTTTTTTGTGTTGGGGGGGGGGGGCAGTCAGGATGTTTTCATCACAGGATCAAATCGGGAATTTCTACGCTGCCACCCAGGCCTATGCCAGCTGTCATCTTCTCTCTGAAGCTCGTGTCATGGAAGTTGAAAAAAAAAAAACAGATCTGACATGACCCTTTCACATAATCCCATCCTAATGTGCCAGATTTGTTCCTGGAAAAGAACTGGCCAGACAGTCCTATTTGTCTTATAGATGTTAGAGCTGAAACAAAGACCATCAAAAAAGCAGGAGAGGTGGTGAAGAATCCTGCACTGGCCCCTTTATCTGTGGCTCAAATCCCGTGGGCGAAGTGGACGTAGGAACACAGGTGTGAGGTGTTGGGACCCGCAGCAGCAGGGACTGGCCTGCAGGGGGCATGGGAGGAGGGCTTCACGTCAAAATAAGTCACTGTTATCGTAAGGGAGCAGTCCAAGTCAGAGGAACATGCAGAACCCCAAGGCGGGGGTGGGGGTGGACCTTAACAAACTGTCAGGCTAAGCTACCAGGAATCAAAAGAGAGAAAGTCTTGCAAGAGGGACTTTTAAATCTCTCTAACCACACTGGGGTCCTCAACCCCACCTTTACAGAGGTTCAGTCAGCTACTACTGAGCGCGTGCAGCTTTCAACTAAATGCATCAGCAAAAGGCTGAAAAAACACAAATCTATGCTTCTTATGTCACACATTTCTTAGATCATTTTTTAAAAATCCATTTCCAGTTGAATGATCTGTACTGCGGTCAGTTTTCTACTGAAAATGAATTCCCCCAGGAAAATAAATTGCGTAATTTTGGCTGTAATCCTCTTAGCTATTCCCAGCAGTATTGACTCTGACAAGATTCCGCTGTCTGTCTTCAGCTGGGGGACTTCCCCCCGTCTCCTCCCTCACCATCATCAGGATCTCTCTATGGTTTGGGCACTGAAGGTCTTTTGAGGAGATGAAGCTGACATCAACAGTTAAGCCAGCAGATTGAGCCTGGCCAGAAGTTCCAAGCTTATTTTTTTTTTAAACGTATCAGTCCTTATTTGGTGGCTGTCACAGGTGAGGCAGCTACTGTATTGAGAGAGCTGTGTGCCTGAGATCAATCTTCTCACAAATGGTGCCAGGCTGGTCCGGTGACCCACTTTGCTTATGAAATGGGTTAGATATATGTCATACTACTCAGCTCAATTTAAGCACTTTCCACAAAGGAAAAAGAGCTGGGACTACCATTTACCTCTCGGTTGTTAAAATTCCCTTAAAACAACAACTTAGCTATTGCTAATATAAGGCGTCTCCTTGACATCATCTGGGTGACCTTACTGTCCAGCGATGAGCCTCAGCTGGCTACATTGTGCCCTTTTTCCATTAGCATAAGGTTGTCATGGTGCTGAGAGACAATGGAGAAGCCGGAAGGCTACTGATGCTCAGAAGTGGACAGTTCAGATGATCCAGACCAATGTTTTGTTTCAACCAACCAGCTGAGGACTCTGTGACTGTGACTCTTTATACTCAACTGGATGGCTGAACCAAAACCTGGGTCTGGATTTGTACTTTCTGGACCAGAACTTTCCAGCTCTGCTAATGCTACCAGATGCTGCACTCTGCAAGTTTCCTAGTCAGCAAGTGGCCAGAGATCCACACTGCACCTGCGTATGCGGCACCAAAGTGAACAGGTTTCGCCCGCAAGAAGCGACAGCTCCTAGTTTAAAGAAGTCTTTTTAGGTCTCACCACTTACAACAGCACAGTAGCAGTTTACAGAAAGCTTATTTACAACACAAACAACAACTCAACTAAAGGCACATGAATCAGATGCAATTAATACCGAGGCTCCCTCGGCAATGATGTCATTGCCTGGATGAAATAGTTACATGGCACTTAAAATCACTATGCTGTGTCTCACAAAACTCTCGTGGAAGTTTTACTTGCACAAAAATGTTGAGGGTACAATGAAAAATGACTGGTTGAGAGAGATAACCAATCAGAATGTAAAGGAGGTGGGTCCAAGCAACTAGAGAATGCAGGACCAAGACATCAAATTGGTTGGTTCTACCTCCTCTAGTTGCTTGGACCTATCTCCTGTACAATCTGATTGGTTATCTCTCTGAGCCAATCATTTTTTCCTTACATTTTTATGTAAGCAAAACTCCAACAAGCTCAGAAAACAAGGCTAAAGATAAAGGAAGCAATGGGCTGGGTGGTGCAGCCAGAAGGGGTACAGGCCACCGGGGAGATAGGAAGTAAGGCCATTAATCAAGCGGATTCTCGATGAGGCCCAAATTTTGGCTTGAAGCACAAATGGCTAAACCCAAGTGGTCTTTGGGGATATAAACAGTCAGACAGACAAACAGACAGATAGATTGATTGATAGATAGATAGACAAATTAATCCCAAGACCCAGAGCACAGAAGGTAGAAGAAGTAGAGCACCGGGCAGCAGAATGGATGTACTCAATCATCACAACAAGGAACATGCCTCTGGGAGACCTGAACATCTGGACAAAAGGCCGAAAACTCTTAGGAATGTTGTCTATATGGATGCCAGGAGTTGACATGGACTTAACAGCTTGTAATAGCAATAATAACCCATCCCAGACCCCCCCCCCCCCCTTATTTAACTCTGAAAGGACGCTTGCAGGATCAGCTTAACCCTGCGGCTTTTAGCACAACTTAGTCGTCCACTTAGTCAATCAGGTGGGCAGCACTCTGCTGCAGATGAAAATGACCCCCCCTCATTTAGGGCCCCTTCCCATAATCCCTCCATTCTCTGGGGAAAAATGCCATGAACCATTAATCTATAATGTCCCAAATCATTCACTTAAACAAGAAAACAGAAAAAAAAAAAAAAACGTGGAGAACTGAATTCAACGCCTCTTTAATGTAAAATAACACAGTAGCCTTGTCAAACTAAGATGATCTCATCTCCTAGCTATTTTCCAGAGGTGGAGATGTCAGGTCCAGAGAGTACAAATCCAGATCAAGACTTTGTTTCAACCAACCAGTTGAGTGCTCTGTAACTGCGACTCTTTATACTCAACTGCACCTGAAATCTCCGCCTCTGTTATTTTCATTGCAAAGACATCAGAAATAATATCTCTTTTCAGATCATGGACTGAGAGAGAACTTTCTTGGTTCCTGTTAGACTGACCAAGGTCCTTCAAAACCCTCGCTGCAAGATCAGGAACAAGAATCCTGAACCCAAAAAGCGTGCTGCCAGCACTGTCACTTCTGAAGCACATCTTTCCAAAGTCTGCATGTCTGTCTCTCTGTCTTCATATGGTCTCTTTGTTTCAGCACTCCATAGCTCTTCAGACGCAGCAGTCTATCATCCCCAGGCAGAAGCACTTACAAATATGTCCAAAAATTAAGATTTTCCACATTAATAACAGAATACAACAAGATAAGAACTTGTTGGACAGAAAACAAAGGCTTCCGGTACATTCTACAGAGTTCCCCAGCCTTCCTGGCACCACCAGCCCTCATCCGTGACCTCATTAAGCATTAAGGAAATTACCTGGCCGCCCACGTTCCTGGTTGACTCCCAAACTTAAACCTTTTCCTTCAAACCTCTCAAGCATCAAACACAAACAGTCATTGTTAATTCTTAGCTATGGGAGATGCCCTCTTCTCTGCGACTTGCTGAGTACACATTGCAGCGATGACCTCTATTTGCCCTTTCACCCTAAAGGTCATTATTCAGTACCCAAAGCACCTTCTGACCACCGCCCCCCCTCCCCCACCCCACTCGTTGTCACGTTTCGGCTGGCAAGGCGAGCGGGCAAGGAAGGGAGAGCGGAGCCAGACGGACAGGGAAACTGGGTTT
>JAODKE010000040.1:15939693-15953919 GCA_026779605.1 Mormyrus hasselquistii | reverse complement strand
CACTGAATAAAGGGCCCACTGTGACCTCAGGGGAACGGTTGTCAACTGGGAGGATGGTGACCTCGACACGGACCCCATTCACTCTATTGCCCCCTACCGTCCATTCATCTGACATGTCAGTTAGCGTTAGGTTGAAGTAGTCGTTCTTTGTGGCCAGGCCGATCTCCCCACTCGTGTGAGCATACACTACGTGCCCATTGATTATGTCAGCCTGGGTAAACTGCGTAGAAGGAACCCCATTGACAAAAATCTGCCCAAAAATAGGGGCATCTTCCACAATAAATGTCAGCCTGAGATCATCTGTGTCTTCGTCTTTTCCTTGGATAACATTAGTTGTAATCTCCGTGGCACTGTTCTCCAGAACGTCCATGTGGGAGCCGATGGTGCCCGCAGGCAGGCTGATTATTGGTGTCTCGTCGTCGACGGGCTTCACTGCCACCTTGATCGTGATTGTGACAATGTGGATGCCATCACTGACATCCAGTTGGAACAAATCCCTTGTGGATTCATCCCCATTGTGGACATAGGAGATCCTGCCATTAGAAATGTCCTCCAGTTTAAAGGAGTCACCTTTGGTCAAGTCTGTCAATATGTATTTGACCTCACCATGGAGCGGAGGTTGGATAAGTGTAAACGTTATCAGGCTGCTATCCGTGTCGGCGTCTTTAGTGTCCAGTTCAGCGTGCGTGAGGATGTGCATGCCCCGCTCAAAGACAGTGAAGCCAGTGTTGGTAATCTGCGGGGGCTTGTTGTCAACAGGCTGCAAAAATATAGTGAATGTCCCAACAACAGTGTTACCAGCAGTGTCTTCGACGGTATAATGGAACTGCAAGATGTGTGGAGAGATCCCCAGCTCGAGGTCCGGGGGTTTGAAGGCAATTTTGTGATGATTAATTTGCGCCTGCGTGAATTCAGTCACTTCAGTGTCAGGATTCTCTGTCAGAACAATGGATCCTAGAACAATCCGGTTATTCTCATCCGTGTCTGTGGGCGGCTGGATGATCATGTATTTCAGATCCCGGTCCTCTGAGTCGAGGTCGGTGTAGCGCAGAACCTTTTTGGTAAAATGAGTCAGCTGGTACTCATGCACCGTCATTTGCAGAACTGTGCCAGGGTACAGCTCAGGTGGGACATCGTCGATGGGAAGGACCTTGATGACGAAGGTGCTCTCGTCAGACTGGTTGGGTGGGTCGTTGTCATCCTGAACATGGAACTTGAACTGATCCATCACAATGTCAGTGTTGTGGGGCCCCATGTGTCTGTAAAACACCTTTCCATCGGTAAGGTCTTGCTGCAGCCATTCTGTCACCACTTTTTCATAAAGTTCATCAGCTGCGTTAAACTTCCACGACGACGGGTCTTCCGGAGCCTCGGCCTGCCGGAGTAACACTTCTCCAATGGCAGAGAAGGGCGGTTTAATGGTGAACTTTATAGTTGAATCCTCGGAGTCGATGTCTGCCGCACTTAGCATCAGTGCTGATATCGGCACCATCTGGTTCTTGAGCAGTACCAGGCCTGTGTTAGCGTTGACAATCGGAGGTTCGTCATCAGTCGGCACGACTGTGATCGGAAAGAGAAACTCCACCTCATGTTTGCCGTCTGTCATTCTGAAAATGATGTTGTCGCTGTACGTGTCACTGCCATCGTGTTGATAAATGACAACCCCGTTGTCGAGGTCGGCTGGTGTGAAGAACATTGCACTGGAGCCCAAAACAGTCAGCTGTCCGTGCCGCAGCCCATCAATGACATTGATTCTGACATCGTCAAGGTTGTCCTCATCACTGATTTCCAGGTTGCCAGCACTGAACAATGGCCTAGACTGGCCTTCATACAAAAGCTGGCCAGTGTTCCTGGTCACCACCGGAGCTAGAGTGTTCATGGGCTTAACTACAATCATGAAGGCAAATGGGTCAGAAACGGCTCCTTCTGTGTCCAGCACCTCAAATTCAATCTGGAAAATTCTCTCGGTGTCAGAATCTATAGAGGGTGGCTTGTATGCTATTTTTAGATCCTTAACGTCCCCTTGATAGAAAGATGTAATTGGTAAATTCCGATCATCTGTACTGACAATGCAACCCTCCTCCAAGGACAATGGAGAGGTGATGTTGAAAATCAGGCTGTCTGGATCTGATTCTGTGTCTTCTGCAGCCAACATGTCCAGTGTTATTGCTGTCATAACAAATTGGTCCACCTCCATCATCATCATTGCCACAAAGCTGGGCTTAGGTGCAGTGTTTTCCTCTCCCTCACGTATGCGCACAAGGATCTGGAAAAACTCCTGTTTGATAAGATTTCCCTCCTTGTCTTGTAATTCCACCATCATTGGAATATAATCTCTGTTAGGGGATTTTTGCTCGGATGTGTGTCGATAGCGTACATCTGACTTAAGTAATTCATCACAGTCCATCATTTTCCCCAGTTTGCCCCCATCAACAAGTTTCCCATAACTGGGTAATACACTGGTACTGGATAAAGACGAGACTTTGCACAGCTGTGAGTTTCTATCAAAAGTAAACTCCAAAATTTTTCGGTCAATGGGGTTACTGACACCGAACAGTTTTTCTACAGTGAGCGGCATGTTTCTGGTTAACACTTCCAGCTGGGTGAAAACAACCTCTACTTCCATCATGAATGGTATAATAATGGTATCGGTCTGCGTGTCATACCTGAGCTGTAATCGGACTCTGTCTCTCGAAGGGCTCCTGGAGCCGAAGTGCGTGTACTTCACGTCATTGGGACCGAATTCGCACGAAAACTTTTTCGGAGACAAGTGTCCGGGTCTTTGTGACAGCGGGTCGTTATCCAGGACAGTTATGCTGCATCTGTCTCCCGGCTGGACTTGAGTGACTAAATCGTTGATAGGGTCAATGAAAGCGGATCTCCCGAAAGGCACGCGAATCCCGTTGTTGGCAACCAGTATGGTATCCTCAGAAAGTTCAGATCGGAGCGCATATGACAGGCCGGTAGCGCCGATGCGCTGTGCGTTTGCGTTGCGTGCCACGGCCACTGAGAGCAAGAGCAGTCCGCAAATGAGCGACGGGGGCGTGCGAGCAGTCCTGCCCCTACTCAGAGCCGGGTGTCTAGCCATCTGGAGCCAGGCGTCACTGCGTGTTTCCCACTTCGCCGTGCTTGACAATAATCCAGACAGGGAGGAGGAGGACAAGTTAAAGGAATATGCCCTGGGAGTTGAAGCGAGACGCATACACCACCCCACCGACTCGCAGCATTCTCCCGGCGCGGCCGGGCTTTCGGCGTTATAAACTCCAGGCACTTGGGAACCTGTGGTGGTGGTGGCCACGCCCTTAGTCACTGCCGATTGGCTTAGTTTTACGACGGAATGCGTCTATTTCGTTCTAATTGGCTGTTGTGCATGTCAATCTAATGTTGGAGGCGGGAATAGTGCCGACGATGCGTTTCATGCAAGTTAAGAATGCCTAACTTTTTGATGAGGGTGATAATGAAAGACGATTGTCCTACTCATTAAAAAAACAGCTCTGTTACACTCAGCATTAAACTATAAACTATATGTATAATAGACAATACGCAAAATTTAATACTATCAGTGTAAGCCGGAAAATAATATATTTTCGCATTTATCTTTTAAAATTAACTGGACCGTGTTTAACTTTCTAGACACAAAAACCCCATACAAGTGTAAAAACACGAAATAAATTTAGATCACAGATATTCGGGTTACTTGCTTTGATTTTTTTTCGTAGAGGTTAAACATTAATATGCATTGACAGTAGTAAAATGCCGAATAATTCACAGGGGCCGACGTTCCTTGAGCAATCCATGAGTGAGTATTTTAAATTAAGTTTAGTTTCTGATCTGGGTACCCGCCTCAAATAAATGAAAGATAACAAGTGCAGTTCCATGACGGAACACACGATTGTACAGATATGGCTCCCTCTAGCGATAAGATGTATTAAATCCTCTCTTCCTGCTTTTTTCATTGCACTGCGGTTAATTAAGCTGTACACAGGTTCCGCTAAGTTGTTATCGATACTTAAACAATTACATTACCATACGTTACACAAGCGTTTAAATGTAATTAACTCATACATCAGCTGTGACATTTAACCAATGTTTTGCCCTAGAGTGGTATCAGATCTTTTTTTTACTTATACGACATAGTAAAAACGCGCCTACTCTGGTGGTGGGTAAGGAAGAATCCAGATTTTACAACAACGTACAAATTTGATTTACTTGTTTCACTTTAGTTAAGTGAAATGCACTGTGTCAAGCAACATGCTTTATAACTGTCTTGCGCATACTGTAATGGCACAGTATGCATTAAGGGAAGCGGATCATTAGTAGCTGACGAGACGCCAAAACGCTCCCCGCAGGAACGTGACAGAAGCGACACCGCAAAGTGCAATTAAAAGTCCCGCGATGGATGATTCTCTGGTTCCTGTTACTCTCGACTGCATAAAACTCGCTAACGAGGGATTGTTGACGATCCGTATTGTGCTGTGAAATTGTTAATGAACTTGAGGTGCAGAATGCAAAATTTAAGGGAAACTCAGGTGGGGACAACAGCACGAAATATACCTGTGTTTCCAGAGCCCTCCAGCACAAATACCTCAACACTCAAACCCTGACCTCCGGCTTGGTTTATTCAGCATCATGCTCAAAAACCACGTCCGAACTTACCATTGAGGACACCGAGGTAAAGTCCTCAGTATTTTATCTGCAACTCCAATAACTACAGTCCATCACGGGGCATAACTAGGAAGGGCTAATACCTTTGACCTCGGTATTTAAAAATCCTGGCAACGGCTCTGTTGCAAACATCAGATTGAATATACACAAGTAGATTTAAATGATCTGACTGATATGCGACAGAATTAGTACCAGAAAATTTCAGAACATGATACTTATATAGTACTTGCAATAGTTTATCTGACACAAAGTTAATAAGGAAGGATTTTAATTTCCATCAATTTACCAAGATTTTACCAAGAAATGGCACAGAATGGCACATTCTATCAGGCAAATCCTACCACCATCTTCTCCTGTTTTTTTTTTTTTTTTGTGGTTCAAGCACAATTACATTTGCAAAGCTTTTAACAAAAGTATAAGTGACAGCTGCACGTTCCATAGTATGACTCCCCCTAATCCACGATGCCGCCTGTCCGTAGTGCAGTTTGGTCTGCTGTCTTCGGTGTGGGTGATTGAGTTCTGAGCGGTTACACACAATGGTGTTTTTTTCTGGAAACTACAAAGTGATTATAAATAAATGCACCAAATGCACTAGTTTTAAGATGGCAGTAACCCAAATGCTTATAAATGGGCAGTGAAAACCGTCTCTCACACAGTGAAAGTGCACATCTCTGCCATTTCACCCCTCTCTAAGTCAATAATAAAGCAATGCCAAGCGAAAGAAGTCCACCGAGTCATCGTAAAAAGAATATGTGAATAAAAAGCAAGACCACTAGCAAAATAAGCAGATAAAGGAGATTTGGACAGGGATACTATATCAAAACCTCAGTATTAAACAAAAATGTATGATTAACCTCTATCAGTTAGGTCCCTATATTTGAAGTGTGTGTTTAAGTGAGCTTGCACTTTTGCCGGAAATATTGAAATTCGATCCTGAAAAGAACACAAACAGACAGAAGAATCATTGACAGCTTTAGGGATGGGTGTCCATTATTGAAAAGAATGAGGCACATGCTCAGTGCTGTTACCTAATCCGCTTGTCAAGAGTAATGTGGGGCTGCGTGGAGAGTAAACTATGCTTAGGATTTATCGGGTGTCTTGGACACTGATGCCAGACAACCATTTGTTTTATGTGAGAGGTAACGCTGCTGAGAATGTAAAGGCAGTCAATAAAATAAGGTATTGGCAGACAGATACGACAGCGGACTGGTAGTGTCTACTTTAGTAGCTGACTCTAGACCAGGCAGCTTACGGTTTTACCCACTGTCGGCTTGGGGTGGGTATAGATCTTGAGGTGATACAGGGATCTGTGGTCCCTCTTACTGTCAGCCCAGCTCACGCAGTCTCTGCTAAGCACCACAGGACAGCGTCTGTGACAGATGTACCGTGGGAATCAGGCGCAGAGCCTGGCAGAGTGGCGCTTTTGTAAGGGTGACGTGTGGCGGCGGCAGAGCCATGTCACATACGAGGCAGCAGCATACCGGGACGGATTCGGTTCGTGTTGCCAGGTGAACAGCATTCGGGCGAAATGTAAATCGCATGCCTCCGTGTATCGACAGAACCTTTCATCTGGTTTAAGTGCGCTGTCAGCCCGTGGCTCGATGTCTGTGTTTTAGTGTCCCCTTCCAAAGGTGCTAACTGCTCCTATTACAGGGGTGTTTTATGCCTGTTATTTCATCAGCAGATACAGCTGTCAGACCGCCGACTAAAACCTAGCGGGGTGCTTTCATGCCAACGACACGCCCGGTCCTGCAACCAGCCGTCTGACAGCTGGGGGTCATCTGCACAGGGAAGGGCAGGGGGAAAACAATCGGGAGGTCAGAAGGGGGGGGGGGGGGGCATTATTCCCGCTATTCCCGCCTTGCTGGGTGAAAGAGACATGGTTTCCCCTGAGGAAAAAAACATTGTATGTACTTACAAAGAAATTCATACTGCGACAAATGCATTTGGGCATATTTAAAATTGGGCAATTTATCCTAGAATGTAAATAGCCAGCATTAATGAATTAGTGAATTCATAAAATTAATGTATGTGCATTCAAAAAATGTATTGTGGACGTAGGGTTGGGTGTAGGGCTGGGTGAGGCATTGTGTTCAGACATGCATAGATCAAAGAAATGGAGGCACTTACATTTACATACCGGTATTATGGCATTGTTAAATATTCATACACGTGTGACAATAATTTGCATCTATTTTAATGCCAGACCTGCATTTTCACTATTGTTGCCCATTGTGCTTTTTTATATATGTGACTTTTTCTTTTTGGCTGGCTTGGTTGCTGGTTTATTGCGGACAAAAGCGGAAACAGACTGTGTGGGTGGGGGGCGGGGGCTGCTGACGGACATGTCTGGGCTCTGCTCGGTGTGTGGGAGCAGCGGTGAGACAGAAAGAGAGAAAAGAAGGGAGGGAAGAAAATAAGAACAGATTTCACCAAAGGGATGATTGTACCCCTTCATTATTGAAAGAGTCCGCAAGGTTCTCGTTTCCCCCTGCTGGTGGAAGCCTGGGCTTTTCTGATAAAAAAGATTTTTAATGCCGTCAGAGGATGAATGCACTGAAACTAATTGCCTTGACCCACAAGAAATGTATCCTTCCCCGAACTTAAATAAACTTAAAGAAGGTTCCAATCCTGTGAATATGGAAAGGTGACTGACCTCCTAATAGAATAGAATAACGGTAATTTATCTAGCCCCGTGGGGAAATCGGGCAGCTTCCACGCATCTTGCACTCCGAGAGAGACACAGACACATACATGTCGTCCATTTTTTGACGATTGTGACATTTTACTATAGATGGAATAGGCCCACTCTCCTGTGTCCGTTGACAATGTTTAACATCTAATTGACCAATGAAAATGTTTAGTGATGTCATCTATTTAACTAGTACTAGATGTTTGTAGTGGTTAACATTTCTATTCACAATCTATGCATTACTTTATATGACTAACTTTAACAACTTTACGTCGGTAGTTAGCTAGCTAACTAACATCATTGTTAACTGTGAATGTAGAGCGATTAGTTTGTATCTTGCTGACACAGACATATTTGCCTCACTGACCACAATCTACTTAAATCCCTTTAAAACATGAAACCGTTCACTGACGTCTGTGTAAAGAAGTTTTCTATCTGTGATGCAAAGGCTGCTTATTGCATTGTTTTAGTTTTATTTTTGTAAAGCAGTTTTTGAAAAAATGCATTTTATTATTAAACACTCCTGGTTCTGGTTCTCTTTAGATAGCAATGATATACACATGAGAGCAAGTTTTGGGATTTTAGAGCAGGGTCAATCCGGAACTCTGGAGTAGTTGAATAAAAAGTGATATGATTACTATACCGGCAACAGAATTTAAACATACAACCTCCTGGCCACTGGCACAGATTTGTAACTTGCCGAGTTACACACTATCCCCCCTGAACAGCACAGATAATGATAGCGGTTCTCTTCGCAGGACCTGACCTGAACAGACAGCTGGTTATGCTTGAAGCAGACCCCGGTGTATCGCTGAGGGAGTGACAGGAAGCCCTGAAGCTGGACGTGGCTGTGAATCCAGTCTGCTCGTGTTTGGCCCGTCGCGGTCGTTCCTGGCAGAGGCGCCTGCATTCTGCACGTCTCCCCCTTGTTGCACATTCCAGTTCTGTGCCCCCCCCCCATCAGCACTCGCATCACAGAGCAGCGAGACTGGGTTCGAGCCCCTGTCGTCCACGTCCGCAGATGCCGGGAACATTCCATGGCTGCGCCCAGGGCGTCAGAATCTGTCAGTCCCACGGGGCAGTCGAAACAGGTGCCGTCTGTCATGAACTCGTGGCAAAGGTGGCTGAGGTAGAGGAGTGGGGGCCGGGGGACTGGCAGTGAGGGCCCACTTCAATGGACGACTTTGGTGGCAGCGTGAGGGTTAGTGTGGGAATTTGGAATACAAACTGACAAGGAGTCTGTAGGCAGTCTTCAGCAGGAATGGCACGGCCGATACGTCCAAATGCCCTTTTGTTTTTAATTTTTACGGAGGGCCGTGTGAAAATCTAGTAATCTGAGCTCAGGTGAATCCTCAGCCTAACAGCACCGGTGCCGCCGACTCCCTCTTCCTCGGTGTGCCTCGTTTGGAGGCTCACTGAGAGTCCAAAGGCTGCTCGGACGAATGTGGTCTTAAGAATACCTTTTGTGAAAGAAACCTTTATAGTGAGAGACAGGGGAGAGGTAAAGAGAGAGGCAGATATAAAGACAGGAGAGAGGCAGAGAGAAAGACAGGAGAATGGCAGAGAGAGACAGGAGAATGGCAGAGAGAAAGGCAGAAAGAGAGGCAGAGAGAGAGACAGGAGAGTGATAGAGACAGGAGAATGGCAGAGAGACAGGAGAGTGATAGAGACAGGAGAATGGCAGAGAGAGAGACAGGAGAGAGACAGAGATAGAGGCAAAGAGACAGGGATGGGAAGCAGAGAAGGAGAGTGAGAGAGATCCAAGTATTACCTACCATACAGTGCTGGTTCATCTTAGCCCAAAGATATTTAAAATGCTACTACTACTACTACTACTACTAATAATAATAATAATAATTGTAATAATAATACAATACAGGGACGCCAACTTAACAAACCATAGGGGCCAAACCACCCCCACACCCCTGACCGACAATTTTAACCACCGCCACCCCCCTCCCCCCAAGTTGGCAAATCTTCATCAGTGAAGATTGTCTTGGGGGCCACATGGACTTTTGGTAATAACAACAATAATAATAGTAATAATATATAATTCCGGATGAATGTACAGTGGGATGTTCCTGTTCAGGTTACAGGTTTAGAAGGTATTTGCTTACATTTTTTTTGCACTGGTACCTGGAACTAGACACTTCCCATTGCTGAATCTCTCACAGCTGGCTTGGAGCCTATGTACCACTGTTCAGAGGATCAACAGCAATACCCTCATGGTACTGGAACCTGCTGCCATCTAGGCACCAGGCCCAGAACCCAGAACCAGTAGATATGAAATGATACATTTTTGGGAACTGCTTTTTGTTTCCAGTACATTTGGGACGGGCTGTAGCATGCCAGGCCGACATCTGCTTCATCTGGTGATCCCAGGATTACAGGACCACCCCCCCCCCCACCCCCAACCATAACCATCAGAGCGGCTGATCCAGAGGCATCAGCAAGGCTCTGTAATTATGCGTAAGGAAGACAGGAAAGGGCTCGCGTTGTCCTCACTTGTTCACATCCTCCCAGCAACAAAGCGTTTTACGTTTTCCCACTGTGGCACAACTGGTCTGACACTCCAGCCCCTGAAATTTTCCCTGAAACATGTCAATCCCACTGTCCCCCCAGCCTGTTATTTGGAGAGCCTACGTGAAGAGAGGAAGAGAATTAAAAACCACAAAAAATGTTTCACATGTTTTCCCATCCCCCCCCCCTTGCTAACTACCAGAAACAAATAAGTAAGTATGCCTGGCGGCATGCGGCAGATGTCTGTGATGAGGATGGGGTCCTGGAAACCCGCCCAGGGTGCGTGTGAGCGTCTGCACCGCGTCTCCATGTGTCCCTGGGTGCTCGTCCCACGTCCGCGCGCTTCCTCGTCAGCCAGGTAAAGTGGCACGCCGTCGGGCAGCGGATTACCCTCCCGCCAACGCTGCCAGGCGGCGCAGGATACTGATGACGTCCCGTGGCGATCGCGTGGGCGCTGATCCGGAATCTCGTCCCAAGACCGCATCAAAATAAAGCTCCTGGAGTTCTGCTGATGATGACATCACCACCAGCCAGAGTTCCGTCTGACACTCTGGAATCCTGGGCATTGTGGAGTGGAATGCAACCCCCTTTGGGAGGGCTATCAACCCCCCGCCCGACCCCTTGACCCCTGAGCTCATCTGCATCCCGGGGGCTTCGGCCCTCGTGTGAATGGGTATTCTTTGCATTAATGTCAGTGAATGGGTCACACCGGGGTTTGTGGCACCGCGGCGGGGGAGCACGTCTGCGTCTGCGTTTGCAACCCGTTCTCCCTCTAAGAACCTCCAGTGTTCTGATAAAATACTGCAAGCTGAAGAAAAGACACTGGAAAAGTATGAAATTATGATACTCATGATAGAGCCAGAGGACTGCGGTTCCCCCTGTGGATAACAGAAGAAAAGCAGAAATCAATAAAATCACAGGGGATCTGTTTCTGATTGCTGCACATCCCTGAGGGCGGTGGAAGGCAGCCCTTGTCGGCGCAGTAAGTCCAGATCCTGTCGTGCTTCTTCTCTACCATATAATGGAGCTGTCAGCCCCCGAGACACTTAAAAACCCACCTGGCAGATGGAAGAGAGGAAGTCCCAAGTCCATGTCTGGATTTACTGAGGAAGGGGGTGGCTGCCTGGACAGCAGGCACCTTGCAGGTAGGGGCATGTCCCTCCTGTGCAGGAAGAGCCCAAGGGGAGCTGACGAAGGCGCTTCGACGTCCAGCCTCGGACACCTTCTGTGCTGAAGGTGCATCCACTTCATTTTCTCACAGTCTCATTAGCCAATCACAGCAGGTCTCCCCCGCACTGCTGAGGACAGCTGACGACTCCTCTGCTGCACACCTGTCCCACAACCCTGTAGGTGCCCAATTTAAATCAACTAACCACCTATATCAATGCTTCCCAGTCTGCTCCTTGGGGACCACAGACAGTCCACATTTTTGCTCCCTCCCAGCTTCCTGCCAGACTGTCTGGCAACAATAACGTGGACTGTTTGCAGGTCTCCAAAGATGGGATTGGGAATCACTGCTTTATATTAATGACCAGGAGGCAAATCCTGCTATCGTGATGAAACAGGTTATCATTTTATAATACCCCTGCTAATAGATTTCTAATGTTAGCCTAGCAGGGATCAAACTCGGAGCCGCATTTATTTTAAAGAGAACATCTTTCCTTTGACTGTCCCTTTGTCCAGTGACCTGGCCTCCCGGGGGTCTCTGTCCCGGGATTGGCTCTGCTGTCAGCACAGCCTGCGATCAGATTCGCCGATGTGGAAGACCGATGGGATTCCAGTGCTGCCTCACACCATCCTTTATTTATGTAATATGTAATAACAGCTGTCAGACCCAGAGATGTGTGGGTTTTTTTTAGATATTCAGAGGTTAAAATTAAGGTCTCCTTTTTAAAGTTAGGCACAGGAAAGCAGTTGATGTCATTTTGTTTTTACTGGCAGGAATAATAGGCACAAATGAAGGAGTCCAGCGATGGCTGTGGTGTTAGGGAGCCCTTAGCCAGGATTAGATGGCCGTCAAGCCACGCCCGCCTCAGCAGATTCTCTTATAGAGTTACACTCTCTGCTTTCCTCAGTGGGAAACAATGCCCACGTGACGCGCCTCTGATCCGCGGCCGGTGATATTCCGGGAATGGGCACCGGGACTCCGGCTGTCAGATGCGAAAAAGTAAAACATTGGCTGGCAGAGCAGGTCAAACGGGGGACATCAGGCACCAGGAATCCGGATTCAAAATAGCGTACAGACAGTCACAATGATACGCAGGCCCAGAAGTAATGGTTCACCTAGAACCTAGATGGCATGGAAGAACATCCCCTCACATGCCCGGACTTCTGAAAGTTTCAGGAACATATAGGCCTGAATGAGAGTGAGAATGAGATGTTTATCTTGGTTCCCTTTAGAGAGCGTTCATAGCTGGCCACAGGTTTATGTGAATGGGTATGTATGAGAGTTTGTGAGTGTTTATATATGAGCTTTTCTGTTTCTTTGTGAGTATGTGTGTTTTTAGTGTGTATAATTTTGTATATGTATGGTGTGGTGTGTGGGAAGGTGTTGATATATGGAGCTAGATGGCTTTAGGCTGGGGATCACTAGGCTAGCCAGCTTATATCTTGCGTGGCGTCCACCAGTCATCTGCTGATGATGGTCCTGTGGTGATGACATACCGCCTGTTCCAGGTGTTCCCTGTTGGACCCCCAGGGCATGCTGGGTACTTTAGATTCTGCCACCATTATGAAACTGGGGCTGATAGCACTAGCTCACCTTCAAGATGAAGGGTAGCCATTGGTCACCTTGTAAGGCAGGAGACTGCCCTGTGAATCACTTTGGTGATGCCTTAACGATGGAGTAGTGTGAGGCAAAGGCTCCCTCTGCTGGTAGGGAGTATACGTGACATGTTATTAAACAGGTAAGATGCATTTGTTAGAATGTGTCTGCATTGCTTGTCTGCAAGTATGTGTTTCAACGTGTTTGGATGTGATCAGCTGATCATAGGGCAGCACCCAAACCCTACCTCAGCTCCACCACATCCATCCCCTCATCTGCATGATTTTCCAAAGTCTCCCAAACTGTGTTCACAGCTCATGCGCAAGACACCTGGAAAACAGCGAGGAAGAGCGTCTTCTCAGTGTTAGCAGTTGCCGAAAGCTTGCAGGTGGACAGATGGCTGCCCTGTGATTGAGAATGGGTCTGTGGCTTGGCTGTTGGTTTTTATGGGCGGGTGGGGGCAGGGATGGATATTTTAGGTCCAGAAAGTTTTCTTTGAACCAACCAGTCGAGTCTCAGTCACTTAATTGGTTGGGTAAAACAAAATCTTGGTCTGGATTTTTACTTTTTGGACCTGAAATGTCCACCTCTGCTGTGTGTATGTGTGGGGGGAGGGTTGGCAAATGGCAGGGAAAAAGAAAGTCCAAGAATTTCTACTGGAAATCCTCACCTTACAAAACGTGCTAGCGAGAGGCAGTGGGCCAAGTGAGCGATAAGGAGCTTTGAGCGATGCGTTATTGAGATTCAAAGCCTTCTCTAGACACTGCGGTTGCCAGGAAATAAACAGGAATCGCTGGGAGGGAAGAGCTCAGGGATTTTCACCGCAGGGCCGTCACGGCAGGCTGAGTATTAAACAAACTTACCTTCAACAAGATTAAAACCTTGGTCAATTATGTGTGGGAAACCAACTTTGGTACCCTGTGGATGGATGGTGTTCACAACGCTCATTGTTTAAGATAAGTAGGTTGTGTGGGAGGAGGTTTCTCAGCAAGTCCATTGCAATAAACCACCCAAAATTTTACTTCTTAGTCTTTTGTTATTCTTTTGCTGCCATAGACAGATACCAGTTTCTGGGCAAATGTTATTTTATGTGGTTCAATTTTTTTTTTTTTTTTTTACTGAAATAACTGTGATTGAACTCTCTGTCTTTGCCTGAAGGCGAACCTACCCTGCCCTTGCTGGGATTATGAACATTCCACTGCATGTTGTACCTGTATAACTATGCATGTGACAATTAAAGAATCTTGAATCTTAAACAGTAGCCTCTATGATTCTTACATAAGAAGATAAGAAATTTACAAACTAGAGGAGGCCATTCGACCCATCAAGCTCGTTTGGGGAGGACTTAACTGATATCTCAGAGTTGTTAAAATCTTATCTAGCTCTGATTTAAAGGACCCAGGGTTTTAGCTTCCGCTACACGATCAGGAAGATTATTCCCTACTTTAACTAGACGCTGTGCAAAGAAGTGCTTCCTCAAATTTGTTTTAAAATGTTCTCCCGCTAATTTACACCTTTTCTAAGGCAGCAATGTCCTTCTTAAGGTATGGTGACCAAACCTGCACACAATATTCTAGGTGGGGTC
>JAODKE010000040.1:15925120-15937124 GCA_026779605.1 Mormyrus hasselquistii | reverse complement strand
ATCATCGCCATCATCGTTGTCATCATCGTCATCATCGTCGTCGTCATCATCATCATCGTCATCATCGCCATCATCGTTGTCATCATCGTCATCATCATCGTCATCATCGTCGTCGTCATCATCATCGTCATCATCGTCGTCGTCATCATCATCATCATCGTCATCATCATCATCATTGTCGTCGTCATCATCATCATCATCGTCATCATCGCCATCATCGTTGTCATCATCGTCATCATCGTCGTCGTCATCATCATCATCGTCATCATCGCCATCATCGTCATCATCGTCGTCGTCATCATCATCATCGTCATCATCGCCATCATCGTTGTCATCATTGTCGTCATCGTCATCATCGTCATCATCATCGTCACAGGGCCGTGTTCTGGTGGCGCAGTGGTGCTATGGCTGGTGTGGTCACCGCACATTTCTGGAGACCGCGGTTTGATCCCCCCCCCCTCCCTGGTGAGTTCTCTAGGTTGCCCAGGGACTGTCTAGGTGTTGAAACTAATAAATTGCGAATAAATATGGTATCAGCTAATAGATATTCAACAGGAAACTCTGAGCAGAAGGTTCTGTGTTTCAGGCACATGCAAATTTGAACAGGACTGAGCTTTGGGATTTAAATGTTGTGACAGTATTTTGCGGAGGGAATGAAAACACGACAGGATCCCACCCTCAGATGTGAGGCTGCACAAAGACTCCGGTCGGTCTTGGCTGTACAGCCTGTTTCCAGGATCCCCATCACTCTGTGACATTTTTAGGTCGTACATCTCCCCCACCAAGCTGAGCCTCTGCTATTGATGTTTCTTGGAGTGGGCGGCTGGGAGTTCGGTCCGGATGTACAGCAGCTATGTGTTGCAGCTTCTCCAAGGCCCATAATGAACCGTGCGATTTCATAATTACACCACATTTCTATCTACCCTTAGTGCTGTACATCCTGCCTAGTAAACACAACATGTCCCGCCTGACCCCACCCCAAAAACAATTAACCCCGCCCCTATTAACTGTAATAATACCCCACACTTTCCATCCTTAGCCAGGGTGATCTGAAGTCTTGTATAAAAATGCCAAGAGGAATGACGCATTGTGACCAGTAGTGATTAGCGAACGCTGTCAGTCACACTTTGGATTAACCTGCTTTCCACTGAGTGCTTTCTCGGCTCTGGTTGGGTTAAACCATTCGGTGTCGCTTCGCCAAAGTTGAACTACTTCAGCAAACGCAGCATCAGCCTGTAAGAGAGCCGTCGGCATCCTCTCAGCGTGCCTCGCGGACCGGGGTTTCGCCGCGGACCGGGGTTTCGCCGCTGTTGCGTTCAGCGCTGCAGGCAGCTCCTTGCCACGAGGTAGGATGCGGCAATGCGGAGTCTCTGTTCATCACAACGGGCAACGGCGCTATGCGGCGGAACGGAAATCAGTGCTCTGTGATTGATAACGCAGACGAGCGCGGCGGGGCCCTGCAAAAACAAGATAAAACATTAATTGTGGGGGGCAAATTTATGCAAATGCGATGAGGGTTAATTCAGCAGCTCCTCGGTTTTTGGCGGAAGACCTCTGGCAAAGAACGGAAATATCAAAGAGGCGAGAGCTGATTCAGCATGAGCCACAGCAGCACGTTCACAATTCACATGAACTGGCCTTTGACCATATAGAACAGCAATGTATAAACAGACAAATAAAAAAAGATAAATAAACACACAAGACACACACACATACACAAAAGACACACACACAGATTATGTATATTCAGGTTCTAATTCCTCCCACCTGGGCCTGGAAAACTTTTAAAAATGCATTTCCTCAATATACTTTCTTTCTTGTACTTAACTGCCCTCGGGGGAAGTTGATAAGCTAACAGTGTACACCTTCCGTAAAACTTCCCGAACTAAAAGCTCTTTTTAATAAAAGAAAATAATCCACGGAACATTTCCTGACATTTTCCTGAGAATAAAATGTCATTTAAAGAAATAAAATGAAAAATGAAATAAAATGAAAAGATACAAGTAGACAAGAAATCAAATTAACTGCCATCTGCTTTCTGGGATTTGAAAATTACTTAGTTGACAGTGAATGTGGGAAAAAAATAAAAGAAATATTATTGCAACCAGTATTTTCTTTTCCTATTTTAGCCTAAATGCATTGAGTTTGGCCACATTAATGGCGCCGCTGAAGATACTATGATATTTGCGCTTATAAAATTGACTGAATTTCTTTATTATAGGGGTATAATTCTAGAAATACATTTAGGCAAAAAAGGTGAACAGTGATAGTAATTCCCTACTGTGGTTATCTTTCTATTATTCCCTAAACAGGTTTATAATTGCAGTATTGATGAATGCAGGCATTATTCTTTACTGACATCTCCATAGTTGACGGATTAAATGTTGTGTGCGTTTTTTCCCAGTATTTCACATATAGACTAACAGGCAGAGGTGGCAATTTCATGTCCAGAAAGTACAAATCCAGACCATGATTTACTTTCAACCAATCAGTTGAGCATAAAGTCACAGTCACAGAGGACTCAGCTGGTTGGTTGAAAGTAAATCTTGGTCTGGATTTGTACTTTCTGGACCTGAAATTGCCACCTCTGCTAACAGGCCTCTTCAAACTGGCCACGGTGCATGATTGTGTGCACATGTGCCATGTGACAGACTGGCATCCTGTCAAGGGTGCGCTCCACCATCGCTTGTTGGAAGACGGATGCATATTAAGGGAAAGAGATAGCTTGTCCCATTTCTACAGAATTCCCATGTGTGTTCCTAAAGCACCTGCATAGAGTAACTTACACAAACAAGAGGGTAGGTCTGGTTTCAACTTCACCAAATCAGCTCAGAGCCCCCCCCCCCCAACACACTTCTCGCAAGCGCACACAGATCTACTCCCTTGTTCAAAAATATTGAGCACATGAACTATCTGGAAGAAAAATGCAAAATCTTATAATTCCAGCAGGTGGCAGCATTGTATTGCCTAAATACTGCAGGAACGATTTAAAAAAAATAATAACAAGAACATTCTAGACAGTCTCCAAAAATTTACCTTTGGTTAATTTCCAACCAACCAAATAAATATGCATACTAGATGAATGGCAAATGGACTGCATTTATATACTGCTTTTCTACTCCTACGAGTACTCAAAGCGCTTTACAGTATGTGCCTCACATTCACCCATTCCAACCACACATCCACATACCAGTGGCGAAAGCTGCCATGCAAGGTGCCAACCTGCTCAGCAGGAGCAATTAGGGGTTCGGTGTCTTGCTCAAGGACACGTTGATGGGGTCAGGAGGAATCAGGGCTCAAACCTACAACCCTCTGGTTGCCGAACGATAGCACAACCTCCTGCATCACCATCTTCCCCACGATTCAATAACACAGCATGTGATTCACCATCTGTTTGCCCCAAGCAATCTATCAAACACTGGGTTACAGCAAAAGTTGAACCAGTCTCAAGTAATAGAGTACACCTTGGACTAGACACCACTCCATCACACACACACACACACATACACACAGGCCCAAGAAAACTTGGAGATGCTACTCTGGACCATGAAAGGAGATCTTAAGACCAGGAAAATGTACAACCTCAACATACAACCAAGACGCAGGACAAGGACTGAACCAACTACGCTGGAATGACCCACCAAGACACCCTGATAAGATATTTAATGCAGAACAATCTAAGAATTTAAAATGAGATGTCTGAACATCGATCTAGAATCATATCATGTGTAATAATGAAGCTGAGTTAGGACCCATGAATGATGAAGAATGTGAAGAATCCTGGTCGACGGCTGCCAGGTAAAAACAAAAAAACAAGCTTTGCCAAAGAAAACCAGCAATTTATATTAGATTCATACATGCTAAACTCATACCTTAATGCTAACCTTAAGTTAGCCCATACAATTATGGCATAATGGCTGGGGTTAAAATTAGGTTAGTATATGAGTTAGGGTTAGGACCATCATTAGGTTTAGGGTTAGGGTTAGGGTTAGGGTTAGGGTTAGGGTTTGGGTTTAGGTTAGTAGCACTTATCATAAAGTTAGAGTTAGGATTAGTATTAGGGTTAGAGCTAAGTTTAGGGTTATCCCTAAAGGTGTAGTCACAAAAGCACAAAAAAATATATAAATTTTCTTAATTGAACTTTGACCTGTGAATTTACATTGCTAAGCCAATTAGGTACGGTGTGGGCAGGGTTTCCCTTTCAGCTTCACCAGCTGTGAAGCAACCAATTCAACCAAGATGCAAGAAAAAAATAATAAGATTTAGTTTTCAAATATGTATTTTAAAGACAAACTATGTGTGTCTTATGCCTTATCAACAACATTTCTTATTAACATCGACACTGCAAAGAGGACGCAATTATTTTACGCTAGCGTGATCAAACCTGAATGATAATGCTAACACTCGCCCTACCCCTTAGCTCACTGACCAGACTCTAACATTATCCAAAATTCCAACACTAGTCGTAATTCCAGAATGTTCACTCAACTATATGAACAGTGGCCCTTCAACGCAATAGCCTTGTGCTCCTCTGAATGTCGATGTATGTTCATATCCACCCCTTGTTTTTTCTGGGGCATTTGTGTGGTACAGAGGCCATTAAAGTTACCCTCTCCATTGTATCATCTGCGTGGCACAAGAAGACCTCTTGCCAACCTATTGCCTAACTGGTAAAAACAGGCACATACCCCAGATGGTAATGTACAGTATGGTTGTGATTATGGAAGCATTTCGCTATAACGTACATGTGCACCTAGTACTTGCTGAGAGAAAATGTTGCCAGAACATTGCATGAAAACATTTTTAAAGCAAAATATAATGGAAAAAGAAAAGTCTTCCTTTTTCCTCAGATACCTGAATTGAAGCATACTGTATGTGCTTTTTCTGGGTGAATTTAAGGTGCTACATGACCTTTTCAAGAAAAGAAAAACTCTGTTTGCACCGCTGGTCAACAAATAGGTCACAGACTCGGTAATGGACGCGTAGGCTGAGGTCTGTATTTGACTTACCACCTAATTGGGGAGTGTTATAAAAACACTGCAGCTGCCTGCCTGGATAAAATGCATATGTGAGTGGCTGACTAAACCTCTCGATCCAGGAGACGGGTATAAATGGCACTTTAAACCACCTCACATCCAGGAGTACCTGCAACTGACCATCTGGTTCATCCCGCTTCTACAGTGTTATTGATTCCCTTCAGCTTAAACCCAGAAATGTCGATCCCACCCATTAATGGACCTTCGAAACCTCTCACCAATATGTGCTTCCTTTCTGCAGACACCCCTATTAATGTTTCCTTAACATTTTTGAGAAATTTCTTTCTGAAATCCACCCCCAGGGCTGGTAAAAAAGGCAATGACGGACATTTTATTACTTTCCAAAAGCCTCTGTTTATAAAAATGTTGCAATGTCATATTATCGTTATTATTCATGGTCTTCTCAACCGGCGAGTTGACCGGCTTCTCTTCTGCATACAAAGGCACCTCAACCGTGTTATAACCAAGTGCACTTTTATCACCTACCGTATAAAGCACATATTTGCCCAAATGGCACCACTGATCCTATAAAATAATAATACATGCATAAAAATTGATGAAACACTATCAATTAGACGGGCAAGCCACACCGCGAAATATTTTTGGAGCCAGCAGTTCTGAGAGGATGAAACAGCCTTCATGACTAGTCTGCAAAATATACACACACTAGTATTTTCCGGAACCACACTTCCAGAAACTGCGCTCCCAAGAGACGTCGTGGTTTGACGCCCGTCTTAATTACTTCTTGGCTAGAACAGGAACAGAACTATTCCATGCAATCGATACAGACAGATAAATCTGCGCTTACTATCATGGGACAAGCACCTCGCATTATTAAGGAAAAATCAGAAAATCTCGAGGAACCAATAACATATGAAACAGCCATGTAATATCTTTGCTTTTATGTAATTTATTCTTCTGCGGTTTGCTGTGAAATTGGTGATGTTATTATCCTTCTTGAGTAACGGCGCAAACCCGTCATATAGTGGAGTAAGTACACAGCAGGTCTTCACAACAAAAACTTTAATCTAGGCTGAAAATGTGTGACGCTAAATAGCACCAATCAATCCATCTTGTAACTAATATGTTACAAGACAAAGAAGCCACTGGGTGCACATTTTAATTAAGTTTAATCTCAGATTAATAAGCGACTCTGCAGGAAAGATCTTCAAGTATTTTTATAGTTATTTTTTTAAAGTAACAAGTACCACTGTCATTAATCATTGCAAAATCTACACAAAATTTTCATACACCTCTTTGATCCTTTTTCATGTTCATGAGAAAAGACATCGAGTACTTTGTGTAGATGCAATTAGTATAGATAAACTATATTCACAACAAAAATTAGTTAATCAAATGAAAGAACAAGGACCAGGAATAAAGATAGAAGAGGACCCACCTGAGTCTACAAGAAGTTGTTTAGGTTGTGAAAGTACAATTGAGTGGCATGGTGGTGCAGTGGCTAGCACTGTTGCCTCACACCTCTGGGGCCCGGGTTCGAGTCTCTGCCTGGGTCGCATGTGTGTGGAGTTTGCATGTTCTCCCCGTGTCGTCGTGGGGTTTCCTCCGGGTACTCTGGTTTCCCCCCACAGTTCAAAGACATGCTGAGGCTACTTGGAGTTGGTAAATTGCCCCTAGGAGTGCATGTGAGTGTGTCCTGCGATGGGCTGGCCCCCTGTCCAGGGTTGTGCCCATTGCTTCTGGGATAGGCTCCGGACCCCCTGTGACCCAATAGGA
The DNA here is from genome assembly GCA_026779605.1 of Mormyrus hasselquistii. NCBI lineage: Eukaryota > Metazoa > Chordata > Actinopteri > Osteoglossiformes > Mormyridae > Mormyrus > Mormyrus hasselquistii. Next base: position 15,930,351 of record JAODKE010000040.1, on the reverse strand, counting down.
TTGAGCAGGTTGGAAAATGGATGGATGGAAGTACAACTGAATCAAATAATTAAAGAGGACAGAAGTTTCGGAACATAACATACAGTACACAGGAGTATAAAAGATTACCTTTCAGAGAATTCTATTTTTTTCTGTAGGTGGAAAAAGACTTTTCACCAACATCTTTTTACATATTCATTATCTTCTTGATCATTTCTGGAAACAAAAAACGGTGAGTCACATAAATCAGGTTGATAATTACGCACAGTGCACTGCAGGGCCCAGTGAGGCATGAAACAGTGAGAAACTCCAGTGTGTTTGTTCTGCGGTAGTGATCCACTCCATCCAGAATTAAGGACTGAAGTTTGAGTGCTGAAATCTTACATTTCATTTCATACAGTTTATACAGGGAACACAACGCATATAAAGACACGAAATAAAGGTACAAAAGGTTACTGAACTTGTAAGACAACAAAAACATAACTGTGCTACTCCTGGGCAGCAAGTTTATTCTTGCATATAAAATGAAGATGGGCAAAAGGTCAAAGATCAGAAGGGGCCTCAAATCAGGAAGCTAATCAATAGCTACGGCTGTAAATCTCACCAATAAGAGAAAGAAAAGACATGAAAAAAAACAGAAAGAGGAATGACCGCAGATAGCCATCTTCGCTACCCACGCTGGCCGCTTTCCTCTGACTGGCCAACTCCGGTCTCTGACTCCTCATGGTAAACATGACCTTTAAGGCCATTGGTAATCAAGCAAGAATATAAATGGGATATCAGCACACAATGCCAAAATAGGGAACACTTTACTTAACGGGGCACAGATACTTAGTAATAACTCAGTTTCTACTGAAGTAGAAATTAGGAGCAAATCATGAACAAATATGGTCACTACTTGAGATAAAAGATGCATCGCGATTCAATAACGACGCGCAAACATGACATCAGTATTTAAGTTGCGTTATTCACGACGTGTTCCTTCAGTAATTCCTCAGCAGGTCCTTCAGTAGTTCACAGAGCTTTACAGAATTAACAGAATTAACTTGATGAAATATGCATCACGATTCATAAATGATGAATGAATGTGATATCAGTATGTAAGTCTGTGGTTAATCAATACATAAGTAATAGCATTAAACTTTTCCTCTAAAAGGCTTTGTGGACTTTTGCCTACACACATTAAACCTTGAGGATTATTCATGCAGAGTATGTGAGTGAGACAGAGCGGTAGGAAACAGTGGACAACACAGAACCACTGGCCGTTACATTTACTCATACATCTGATGCTTTTATCCAAAGCAATTTATAGCAGATGGAAGGGGTGCAATTTATGTGCACCCCCTTTGATTTAAGGCCATGAACTTTGCATTGCTAGTGCAAGGTTCTGCTTGTCCAGTTACAGGAACAGGCCACCAGAACCCCCCAGAACTTCAGATCACCCCAGAACCTCACACATGACTCCGCCATTTTCAGGTTTCCACCTGTAGGGACTTTAATAGATTTCACTCCAGTAAAACAGTTCACATTCAGGACGTCGTCTTTGCTTCAAGCTGTTATTTACTGCAGTGTTTCTCAAACCGGTCCTCAGGGACCCCAGACGGTCCATGTTTCTGCTCTCCCACAATTGCCTGGGAGTTGGGAAGGACCAAAACCGTGGGCCGTCAGCGAGTCGCCAAAGGCTGGTTTGAGAAATCGTGAATCACTGCACATGGTAAGGAGGACTGAGTGGCCGACCATGCTAGGCTCACTGAATGGTACAGTCTGTTTGGGTGGTCCAATGACCCATGCTGGCGGTCAACAAAGAGAGACCCCATGGATATAAGGGACAGGAGGGACAGTAAGAAGAGCCTAATCGTCACACAGCACACACTCCAGAGGAGGGGTGAATCAAGTGTGGCATCTCATTTGAAAGTGACCTGTTTGTGGGCAGATAAAGTGCTGAAGACGACTGAACACACCTTACTGATCGCTAGTGTACGTGTATGAGATTTAGGTTTATGTTACAGTCCAGTTTCAGATACCTGTGTGAGACCCCTCCAACGTCACTGAGCTCTGAAAGGCTGAGGGAGGGGGGCATTTTTCTGTATCACGTACGCAATGCTTCTTTCCTGGTACGCAGCACACAGCAATCGCCTCGGAGGGAGGATATGGGAACGCTGAACCCCCTAACCAGCCATTTCCTGATTCCCACAAAACGCTGCTAGTTAATTATCCTTTCTGCGACCTGTCAATCACGTCGGGGTGCCGCGCCGGGATGTAGGACCGCGGCGACTGACACCTCATTACAAGGCATCCAAAGCACACCCCCGCGCGGTCCCGGTCCCCAGAGAGCTCCACACTTTGCTTTTATTGTTTATATATGATAATGTTACAGACTGTGAAACTCCCCCATCACTGAAATGTCACTGCCACGCACAACCCCCCACCCCACAGGTGTCTAAACAAATCGGAGAGAGCCCCATGGGTTTGAGAATAGATTTCAATTAGTGCCCAAATTTTCACTAGGAGGACCGGGTGTTTCAAAATGTGACTTGGAAAATTGAGTCGGAATGATTAGATGTTGAGTGAAGAAGAAGAAAAAAAACCCAAGATGGGAGGAGGGAATAACCCCCTTGAGGGGGTGTGACTTCACCAGGAAGCTACAAAGGCCGCACTCTCGTCTTCCTCAGAAGCAGCCTGAGGGCTCTTTGATGGAAAAAGGATGAAAGGGTCATTACAGCGGCAGCACTCTGGGACGACCGGGGAGGGACTGTGGGGGTGGCTAATGCAGTGTGGAAAGCAGTGCGGGCCGGACACTCGTCTTTCTCTTTGTCCTCGTTCAGCGGGCGCCTCTTTAACGAGGCTGGTTGACACAACACAAACCTCCGAGCTTGATAAGTGCACTGGAAGGAAAAGCACTCGGGCAATAAGCCATTGTAGCAGTTCTGGTGAAGATTGCGCATGTAAGAGGTTGATGACTATGATGAGTGTACGTGTGCGCGCGCGCGCACACACACACACACACACACACACACACACGGCTGCTTGAGAGAGATGATGCCTGACCCATAATGCACTGGGGCTGCCAAAGCTGTACATTCCATAGTCTTGGCAGAAGGTCTCGTTTTAGCACAACATGTTCGGAGCGATCGAATACGACCGAATGCAGAACGGAGGCAAAGCACTGAAAATGAATAAACGTGGCTTTGCATCTGTTCCTGAGCCCATGTACATGTTTACCAGGAATCTGGACTTGGGCTGAAGCGATGAGAGCAGAGCTGTGGCCACCGTCACCCGCCAGCCTCCAGAAACAAACGCTTTTGCCGCTCAGACGGTTTCACCTGTCAGGTTCGTGTTAACATTTAATGCCTTTCCGCTTAAAACCAGCTGTTTACAGACGGACGTGGTGCAGAGAGAACACTTCAGTGAATAAAAGAGAAAGACAAAAGGGAAACAAAAAAATAATGAATTAAGTATAATTGAAATCTCTTTCAACGTCCACTTAGATGAAAACAAACAGTACAAGGATCCAACTCCACTCGTGGGGGAGGGCAGGCCGACCTTACACAGTTATGAGTGTCTCTTCATCTTGGACAGGTTAGGGACACGGGGGAACTAGTTTACCACTGATAACTGAGGGCCAGTAAGCATTGTTCCAGATCCTTCTTTCTCTGAGAATCCACTCGGTGAAGCACTGGAAATGGCTGGGACAGCAGGTAAAGGGAACAGTGATGTCACAACCTCCTGATGCCGTCTACATCCCATGTGCATGTTCTCAGGGTCGATGAAAACCAATAAATAAACAGACTCATTCATAAAAGCTGATATGAGCCACGCCCATCTGCCCCACCCCATCTCCTCTGTTTTCGGATTGGTCATGGTACAGCCAATCACCAGGCACCCACTCGATCCCTGGGAATGATCCGGAGTTCGGAACCATGCTTCAGAAACACGTTTCCTGTAGGGAATAGAACACATATAACAATATAATAATTATCAGTAATTAACAATGAAACAGTGAGAATGAAGAAAGTGACACAAAGCAAATCGACGGCTCCGCTTCAAAAAGAACAACAGGCAGTCAGTCACAGCGCCGAATGGACCAGACTGCTGGGCTGCCTGCATTTCAGAAAATAACTGCAGCTGGCAATTCGGGGGTGGGGGCAGTGAGCCGTATGGCACCAGCGCCCTGCTGTCTAAACAAAAAAAATGGTGGGCCAGTTTTTAATTGTATTACCCACATCATTAGCAAAAAAATGTTCTTTTCTTTCTGTTTCAGCAGTGCTGCTCACGGTCCCTGAAGTCCCATCATAAAGACGAATGCAAAAATTCCAAAGGCATATCATTAACGTGGTGATGGCCTACTGGAAAAAGAAGCACACAACCACAAGGGGGCAGTAATGGGTATCATTTGGTAAAACGATGGTAAGAACTCAGGTTCACAGCCATCTTGCTGGATTAAGGTTCACGTCGACCAATATCCTACGGTGTCCTTCAAATGCAAAAAAACGAAACAGGCAGAGGTCACTGCCTCTGAAATGTCACCGGTTATGTAACCACATCCCAAAATGCCCACCACACCGGGGGCCCGCGGCTCTGATTCGGTGGACAATGCGAGAATCTGGATTTTAAAAAAATGAAATAAAATAAGGCGAATGTTACGACGCAAGTCACTCCAGGGCGACGGGTGGCTGAAGAAAAGCCCCCTCTCCGGTGACATGTGATGGCAGCGCATCACAGACGAGCCAGGAATAATTAAAATTAGCATACGAGCCGCGGCAAGGCTAGCAGCGACGCGCGGTGGCGGGAGTCCCCAGGGGTGGCTGAACAGACGCCGATCTCCTGACCTACGTCTGCGTGCGGGAAAACGCCACGGCGACCAGAAAGGAACTCGACCTCTGCACACACACTGTATGTGTGCATGCATGCCGATTATGCTTTAAAAATGCAGCATACCAGGCAGAAAATTAATCATAGACAGAAATAAACAGAACAGAGTAATATATAGGAATAAATGTAAACCCCCTGTCAACACACTGCGCAGAAGACAAATTGCTCAGTGAAATATCTGAGCTCAGTGCAGAGATGGGTGCTTCCCAGAACACCCTGCAGCAGGGAGCGGTGAGCCTGGGGAGAGACGCAGACAGCTGTATGGGGGGGGGGGGGGGGGGGGAGGGGGCTGGGCCAGGGGAGGCGGGGGGGCCCCCCGATGGGGGTGGGGGGGGGTGGGCGAATAAGACGTGTGGAACCACAAAGAGACAAAGGAAGGA
>JAODKE010000040.1:15905829-15917770 GCA_026779605.1 Mormyrus hasselquistii | reverse complement strand
CAGCAAATTGCTCACCACAGTGTGAATGTCATCATTGGACGTATAGGAGTGATGTCGGCTAACCGTTTGCAAAGCCCGTAGCACTTTTGCTTTCAGTGTGTCGGTTGAGGAGAATGTACTGAAGGCATTGCTTGTCGTGGGATCCGGAGACTCTACCAAAGCGGGTGTAGGTCTATCTGTAGAGGTTGTACCTGCAGGACTGGCAAACAACTGAATGGGGACAGCTGTTGTCCGACTGTCTACAAAATGCTTGTGCTTCTGTCCCCTGATATGTGAGTCAGTGGCTTTAGAGCCCATTGTTGCCGGTTTGATTACTTTTCTACAAAGGTCACATCGTACTTCGTACACTTAAGTCGTCTTTTTCAACCAGACACAGTATTTTTTTTTGAAGCACTGACATTAACATTCAAGTCTGCTTCCCCGGTCCAGTCATTGACGTGTCCCCGTGTAGTTGTGTTCTGCCTGCAATAAACCCCGTTTGTGTATTTCTGCGTGCGCGATCCTGATTACCTGCTCCCTGCTCGATCACGCAACTGTCACTGTTAGATATTTTTAATTTCTTTTTTTGTACGATGTTAGACTGTTTACTTACTAGTTATAAGTAAAATAAAAATATTCTTGCAGTTCAGAATTTTTCATACGTTGCGTTAATTAATTAACTATTAAATATCTCAGAAACTAGAGCCATTTTCTTAATCAGCACAATAAACTTCATATAAAAACGTTCAGACATTGTTGGCACCAAAATCACTGTATACCAGTGTTATTTATGATGTTTTACAAACTTAGATTTAAAAGTCTGTTTTTTTTTTTCATGCTGGTAAACTCCTTGCCAAGGTAGCTTTGTATAAACTGGACCTGTCCAATGCCTATCTGGGGGCTGACACTGGCCAGATCCAGTTTTAAGACAACGGTGGCAGTGTGGGGTTCAGAACAACAACTGAAGCCGTCGCTGGCTGGAGACTCGTGGAACCTCAGACTGAACAAGATCTCATCAACTGATGGGTCTCAGTCGTCATCTGGCTGTAGTCCAGTCATTACTTTTTATGCTTTGTGTACATAACAGGTGCACTTACTCGCAGAATTCAGGCAGTGTTTACACTGTCTCCTGTGCCGGTCACAAGCAGAGTGTGCCTTAACAAATAATCTGAGGATTTTATTGGACAGCTGCAGGCAGGCTTTAAATTCTGGTTAAATTCACTGTCTATATGGCTGCCTGAACATGCAAAGTATGAACTTCTTAGGGCGTTTGGCTCTATGATATCGCATAGTTGTTCTAGAGACGTCCCTTTACATTGTGGCACAGCTGTTAAATCCAGAAATATTCTGATCTCAGATTTTATGACTTATATGACGGATCCTTCAACAGGCATGTGGCCAATTTGGCATGATGTCAGGAAGCCTTTCATATTTTTTTTCCCATGAGCTACATCGGGGTGACTCACTCAGCGTGTGGGGAAGCGAGCTTGAGAAATGCCGCGGTAAGGACCCGCGATGCTGATATTTATAGCAAAGCGTCCCTATGGAGGGGCTGTTCGTCTCCTTGGTGCTGATGGCTCCTTCCTCCCGTGTCTGCGGCCCTTCTGGGCCATTCTGCTGCTTCTAACCTGGACCACAGACCCCCTGGACCCCCAAGGGGGGAGACTTCAGCTTTCAACCTGAAGAATCACCCGTATCTCCAAGCAGCTCCATGCTTAGGCAACATCTGCAGGAATAAAACTCAAATGACAGTTTGGATATTGCAATATTGCATTCGGCAGTCTATATAAAAAGAAATGTGATATCCGTCCATCTTATGTAACCATTTACCTTCCGAGTCCTGGGTCACACTGATCTTGGAGCCTATCACTGTATGCAGAGGGTATAGAAGGAGGGACACCCTGGACCTGTAGGAGAAAACAAGTAATCTGCTTTATTTGCAAAATTTAATGTTGCGCAAATAACTTCTGCTGTTCTGTTGTAAGTCATGTTTTCATGTTCAGCATTTGTCTCACCTGCCTGTTCATCCACCACCCATAACTGCTTATCCTGTACAGCGTGAGCGTGGTGCCTGTACCAGGAAGAACAAGTCGGTCTGTCTCAGGGCACCTGCGTGCGCACACACACACACACACACACACACACACACACATACACATTTAGGGTAAACATATCCTTAAGGGGACCGCTCATTCATTTCAATGGGAAAAATGCTAACGCTAACTATGACAACCTTTACCCCCATCCTGCCCTAACCATAACCATAAGCAACCAAACAAAATACAAGAGCTTTTGCGTTTTTAGCTTTTTCATAGCAGTCACCGATTTTTATAAAATAGAGTTTTCCCTTATGGGGACCAGGAAACCGGAAAAAACGGGAAAAAAATGGATATATATCATGTTATGGGGACATTGTGTCCCCATAACGATAGGTAAACCCCCTCACACACACACACACACACACACACACACACACATAGATGCACAGATACACGCACTCACACAGACACACACACCACACACACACACAAACACACATACACACACACACACACATATGCATACACACCAGTTTTTACGGATTTCCAAAGGAAACTGGATAGAAATAAGGGATTGATGAAAAGCGTGAGGAACTGAACCCCACAAAGGAGGCTCGTCTAATCTGCCAGCCCATCCGAGCATGGAAGCATTTTCTGCTCGTCCAACGATGAAAAAACACCTACAATGGTGCAGAAGATAACAATATTCTGCAGTTTCCGTCACGCCTCTATAATGAGAGGCCAATATGTCTCTTGGGGTTTCACTCGATATTCAAACGGTCTATAATTAACTCCGTAGCACACGCCTTGTGCCTTCCACTGAAGGCTGTCAAGAGTATGAAGCTGCGTTTGCCCCCTTATGCAGTGGACACACCCAAAAACAAAAGCTCATTATAGGGAGAGCAAAAGGTGATGATTGTGATGGTACAAGCGCCTGGACTGGAAAAGAGAATCAGAAGGAGATGATAGTGGCCTGCAGCGTAACACCAGCTGTCTGCTAGCAAGTAAACAGATAAATAACACGACACGACACATTCTGTACTCCATTGGGAGGGGTAATAACACGACACTACACATTCTATACTCGACTTGGAGGGGTAATAACACGACGTGACACATTCTGTACTCCATTGGGAGGGGTAATAACACGACGCGACACATTCTATACTCAACTTGGAGGGGTAATAACACGACGCGACACATTCTATACTCGACTTGGAGGGGTAATAACACGACGCGACACATTCTATACTCGACTTGGAGGGGTAATAACACGACGAGACACATTCTATACTCGACTTGGAGGGGTAATAACACGACGCGACACATTCTGTACTCCATTGGGAGGGGTAATAACACGACACTACACATTCTATACTCGACTTGGAGGGGTAATAACACGACGCGACACATTCTGTACTCCATTGGGAGGGGTAATAACACGACACTACACATTCTATACTCGACTTGGAGGGGTAATAACACGATGTGACACATTCTGTACTCCATTGGGAGGGGTAATCGTCATGGTTTTTCCGTGAGCAAAGCTGCTGTTCAGAGGCAGCCTCGATGTCTGTCGCTGTCCAGCACTGCTGGCGGAGCAGCAGGCTCTGAGAGTCAGAGATGGCTGGCCTTCTGTCTCAGGGTGGGGGGAGGGGCTACCTCCAGACCTCCCGGCGTGGTCGCATTTGACACATCACGGTCGCCACCGTTTCATGAAAAGTGGATAGATCAGTTCCATTTAGCACCGAGCTACTTACAATGGCGTGACAGAGCGCAGCGCAATCCAAATGATTGTATGTAATGCGGGACATTTTTGTTGTATAATATCAAACACGGTGGGAGAAGGTAAGACTGTATAGTAAACCTAATGCTACCACACCCACACAGGCAATCCATATGCACTGATCTGCTAACCACCACCCCCCCAAAACAAAACAACAACTGTTTATAGTGCTACTAATTCTAATCCACATGACTGCTGCTACTTGTATAAAATATACACTGTTTTATGCTGTTAAAAGAATATGTGACTGTAGTGCTATAATCTGATTTACCATTCAGCTCAATATATTGTATAAATTATTTTTCACTATATTCCGTTACTGGTTTTTATTTTATTTTAGTCATCTTTTATAACATGTAGCATTGGCAGGAGTTTTGCAATAACAATAAGATGTTCTAGGTTCTACGTTCTATGATCAACAATATGTAAGGCTGTATTAAAGACTAGAGCAACTAATTAATACTATTAGAACTGATGAGAAATTTGAGAAAACATCTAGATTCCACAGCTGCTTTTCCACAGAGGCCATTGGGGTTGTAAAGATTATCTAAAACCACAGCTGAAATCCCTTTGCTCTTCTCGCTGCAGCCTGCTGTTGGTGTGACATTGCCAGTCAAAGTGCTACACTTTCCATGTGTGAGAATCTGGTAATAAACTCCCAAATTTGTTCATCAACGGCGATTATTTTTGATCTCTTTATTTGTGGGGCTTCAGAGCACAGAGACCAAACAGTGTTACAGCTCACCCACTCGAACCTGCCTTGTTTCTGGATTGGCTGACAGATTATCGGCGTTAACGAATGTGAATAGAACACTTCTACACATTCACTCTGTGCAGAGAAACTGGCAGCAGTTAGGAGGCGCAGCCAGCCGCGTACGCTGCAGACGCCGTGAGTCTTTGGCCAGCGCGGCGGCGGAACGTCATCCCCTCTGTTTGCACCCAGTCTCAGCCCTTCACGCTTTTCATGCGGTCGACCAGCAGCTGCCAAAAGAGACAAGCAAGGTGGCTGGAATCCCGAAAAAACAAAGCGATATAGAAATAGCTGGAATATACTGGCTAATGCGTCCCTCCTTCAAGCAGTGGTGAGATAATTTCTTCCTGGGGGGCTTGTGTAAGCAATGGCACCAGACAGGATAAGTTGGGTAGAGCTTAGGAAGGGGGACTCCAGAGAGCAGAACATGACACATCAAGCCCTCGTCTTATTTCAGACTTTCAGCTATATATGCAGGGGCTCCAGCTTAAGCAGAATAGGCAGCTGCCTGGGGCCCCTGGAAAGCTACAGCTGCATCTGTGTACATTTCAGTATTTTAGATTCTTTAGATCAGTGTTTCTCAAGCCAGTCCTCAAGGGCCCCCAGACAGTGCACATATTATGGACTCCCTACCGAGAGCAGGGAGGAAGAAAAACATAGACTGTCTGGTGTTTCCTGAGAACTGAGCTGATAAACATTGGATTAGCCAGATCTCCAAAATGGGAAATATCTCTTCAGAAAACAAATGCTAGAACCAGATTGGGTTTGCCAGTGTTTTTAACAAGACTTCTTCATGAAAATAGCTTGTGGCCTTGACCCTTCAGCACATTGTGGCTATAAATCAGCGCGACAACCATCCCCCTCTCAAGACCCGGCTTCCTTTAAGAGACATTTCATTCCAGCAAAAAGAATCCCTCTAAAAAAGACTCCTTCCACCCACAGGTTTGTTTTTTTCTATCTTCACATTAGACTTGTGCTTGTATTACTCTGAGAAACACCAAGCGCGACAGGGAATTCAGTCTGTGTGATTTATTTTTGGCATAAAATATTCGGTTAACCTTCGAAGCCACAAGTGCTGATGCGTTTCTTGAGACTTCACAAAAAGGAGGTTTCTTGCTGACTCGCTGTACACGAGGAATTATTTTCTGGGCCTCTTACCTAAAATGGCTCATAAATTCTGCTCATTTGTACAGCTGAACACTCTACTGGCACAGTCAGGTTGAGTAGTTGGTTCAAAGGTACAACATGAGCCTTGCAGGGTCTGTATTGATGACGTGACAACCAATCACAGACATTGGATCAAATTTACTTTGCTAGTACTAGGAAATAATTATATTTTATGGTCCAGGATGATGTCATTCTGATTCATTTATGACAGCTGGATATTAATCGATGCAGGATGAGCAACTGAACAGCTCATCTTGTGGCAGGGCCGTACAACTAGGTCGCTAGGTCGCTTAATCACTACACAAAGCCAATCTGGAAATGGATCTTGGATTTACAGAAAGCAGCACAACAGGCCTGTATTGAGTGCTTTTTTTTTTGTAAGCATCATGCAAAAGAATACGATTGTATCTGGCACCATTATTCCATGGTTTGGCTTTTTTCAGCCAAGGGAAGAGTGCTGCATTTTTCTAATGTACCACAATTAGATCGAGGCCCTACAGTAAATAGCATGCTGATGTCATGCAGTTAAAATCTTTGCTGCTTTTTATTACCAGAATTGTCTCTGCTGGGATGTTGGTGGGAAATCCCAAACATCACCTGCCCGTGTTGTACAGCACAAAGAACAATTAATGTTCCAGGTGAAGCTGAGTGCCCCACATTGAAGGGTGTGTTTACGGGGGTAGCGGTTTGTGCCTGTTTAATTAAAATGATTATGATAATCACTAAATTGCTGTATCAACAGGAGGCTTAGAGACGTACAGTATCGGAGACTGCTGATAAAAAAAAAACACAGTACGAGCCAAACACCAAGGTGGATCAACGGCAGGACCTGGTACATAGGAAGGTGAAAAAAATCACTGTTGTGGGTGTGAGACGGAGCTGGAAGGACAGGCATTGCTGGGCTGGGAAATGGAATCGCGCAGAGAATTCTAAAAACAGATCACCAACAAAATTAACACTCCTGACAAATTCTAATACAGGAGACATTAAATGAAGACAATTATATTTAACTATTTTACTAAAGAAATTTACATTTAATTTAAAACAATATGTAAATTACAGTGGATTTATTGAAGCAAATGGATAATTGAACCAGTAATTAAAGCAAAACAAGCTAAAGTTAATAAAATATATATTTTCTTAGTGATAAACCTTTGTCTGGTAGACAGTACGCCTAGCAAGATCCAAATTAACTTATAGAAATTAATTGTAATGTGATCTTTCACAAAGCTTGATAATTAATCTGTCTGAGTTGCACCCAATCATCCAGCAGTTGATGAAAGTTAGACTTGTAGGCCAGTGTACCTTCTGGAAAGTAGAACCCAACCTTACGGCCCTTCAACTGGTGAAGATCTCAGGTCTTTTTAGAGCAGCCTGTTTTTCCTCAGGGAGGGGTCAGTACACAGCTGTGGGTGTTTCCCATTGATTAATTGGCTAATTGCCTCCTGGTTAAAAGGGCTGAAGGTGCGTTTACCAGGAGGAGTGAGAGGGATACAGGGGTCCTTCTCCTCCTCCTTCTCCTCCTTCTCCTCCTTCTCCTCCTTCTCCTCCTCCTTCTCCTCCCCCTCCTCCCCCCCCCCCCTCTAGAATCCTTTTCCTCTTTGCCTTAACTTGGATGTTGTTAGAGTCTGTGACTGAATATTGTGATTCTTTTTGAAGTAGTTTATTAAAAGGTTGTAAAAGCCTGTTTGTGTATGTTTCCCCCTCATGTTACTCTACCCAGAACCAGGCAGGTGTAACAGTGTGCGACCCAGGAATAAGAATTCCCGCTATTATATGCTATAAAATTAGCTGAAAAATAGAATTAGAATGATGGTTAGCTGGGTGTGAGGTCTGGTGTGTGTGGGTCACACAGTGGCTTGGCAACCCCAAGGCCTGAGGTTTCAATTCTGTGCCCAGTTTTCTGCCCAATTATCATTCATGTTGTGCCTGGTTGCAAGAGTTTTCTCTGGAAGTACAAAACATGCAGTGAAGTCTCTAAATTGCCAGCATTTGAAAGTTTAGTAAATGACATACAACAGTCTCTCCCAACCGGGTCCTCGCAGACCCCAAGACAGTCTACACTTTTGCTCCCCCCAGCTCTCTGCCAGACAGTCCACACTTTACATTTTTGAGCAACTGACACTGACATACATACATAATAAACTGTAATATAAAATCAGCGGATTATATTACCCGTACAAAAAAAAAACAAAGTAAGAGTTTTTGTGCAGCTGCTCGGGTCAACAGAAGTACTCAGTCAGTCGATCCCTTTTCAGCAAGAGCCCATCAGGGTTGCAATAGTCAAGCACTTGGAGTTCAGTCTGGTATGAATGAATCCTCCTTGTTGTACCATGGGGATGAGCACAGACATGGAGAGGACATGCAACACGCAAAGGCACTCGGAAACAGGACGAAGCATGGCTGTTCTTTAGTTTCTATTCACTCTGCTTTGCTTTTTAGATAAAAGGGCAGCTCAAGGGACCTCCTGGGTTAGTTTTGGTTGAGTAGTTGGGTTCACACAGTGGTCAAACGTCTGCTGTTTAGCCGCAGGTTATGGCTGAAGCCCCAGTCGTCCACGGCAGCCTCACTGATCAGTCTGACTCCCACGCTTCCTCGCCGATGATGAGTGAATATATCCAGGGGGTCTGTCTTCATTCCCACTGTGTGAAAAAGCAACTTCAATCAAGCGTCTGAAATCTTTTTTTTTTTTTTTTTTGAGCTTCTATATTTGTTCTGTGACACTTGATGACAGCCAGTTCACATGTAGAATTACGGGGGGTAAATATCCGGTAACCTACTTCAGCATCCTTTACCTGGGGGCTCACTGGCATGCTGGAGAGATCCGGTCATGTCATGAAGGGGTAGCTGGTGCTGAAAACGGAATTCTAGTTTCTTAATGTGTCGAGTTGATTGTCCTCATAAGGAGGTAGTAACAGCGTGATATTTCACAGGTGATTCCTCCCCGGGGACCAACCGGCTCGTGTTGTAGTGAATACAGAATGATGGAAGGTGCAGAGTTAGGGCCATTTATGAACTGAGTTGAGAATGCATGGCGAATTCCAATTCACTCGCTTGAGTTGAAAATAAAATTGGAATTGCATCCTGCTCGAGGGAAACAGACAAGGAATTACAGGAAGCAGAACTAAATTCAGCTTCTAAGAAGCTGTTTAGACTGGCTAAATATTAAACTAGCAATGGTAAATATTTAATAAGATAAACATTACAAATACCTCTGATCATAATTTATGTATTATAAGTTAAGGAAGATAATTTATTTGCTCAACTTGCTGATTTAATCATTGTGAAATTTGAATCTGTGCGTTGTTCACACAGCACCAGCACAGAATAGACCAAAGCTCTTTGTTGCATCCACAACCTCACGGTTACCAATTTAATTTAAAATTAATTTTAGTCGTAAGCATCATGTATTACAGAAGTAAGCAAGGCAGTATACATTTTCTCCACTTTATGTAGCAACTTGCATTTATAAATGCTAACATATTTTTGCTCACGTAACCCTTCATTGATATGAGCAGCATATTAACATTACTGTATGGATTTCTCCAGACGTCTCGGTTCTATAGCCTAGATATACGGCTGAAGGTAAACGATCCAAAGACTGGAACACGCCGGTTGCGGTGCAATAAAACATAAATTTGGGCTGGAGTTTTATGATGCGGTACAAAAAAAAATGGAGAATTAAGGTGAGCTCGTTCTAGTCCGCAGTCAAGCCGGGAGGGGGCGGGGTTGTTCGTCTACTTATCCCAAAGCGAAGGAGCCGGCTTACGAACTCTGGGTTTACGGGGACGGGGGAACGGAGGGACTCAAAAACATTACGGCATATCTACCTGGCTTTCCCCTTCCTTATGGATGGAGTCATAGGGGTGCCACAAGAACAATACATCTGTAAAAGAATAGGGAAAAAAACAAGGACTAGGAAAGTAAAATAAATGCAAATTAAAGAGTAAGAAAATAAATGCCTTTCTTTACTGCTTTTCCGTATTGTTTTGCTTTTCCCGTGTTGGATTTTCCCTATTGCCTCTCATATGACTCCATACTTATGAGCTGTAGTTAACGGGGGAATACGGGAGGCGGATTGTTTGCCAGTCTCGGCTTCTTTCGCTGCCGCACGGAAATCCCCGAAGGCCGTTCTCCCGTCTGACCCAAGACGCTGCTTCTTCATCATTCACGTTTTTATGTAGTTTATTTTAAACTGTTCTTTTTCCTCGGAGTTGCAATGAACATTGCATTATTATAGGGAATTGAGATATATCACAATTTAACATTTTAATCTGAGATATATGCTAAGGATCCCACAAAAAAACGGAATTGTATAGAGTCTAATTAAATTAATTTAAACTTCCTGAAATTCCAATTCAAGCCCAATTCTGCTTCCTATGTTTTTTTTTCAGTTCCATTCGCATGTTTGCATTGGACTTCCATCATGAATGGGCCATCGCTGAAAAGGTGCCAGGTTGGGCATTCGCGGACCACCCCCCCCCAATAAAGCCATCGTGCCACCTCCCAGCCCCCAAAATGCCAGGATGAATGGGTGAGTTAGTCATGTATGCTAAAACAAAAAAGCCCTGTCTTTGTCAGAGGCGTGACTGTACTGTAGGTCGTCTGTAGTTGCTGTAATTCTGCATTTAGAGGCACTTGCTGGTGAATGGCTCTGGAGAGAAAAAAAGTGATGCAAACGCTGTACTTTCCAGAGGTGCTAAACCGAAATAGCTCTCGATAGCGTGAATATTCAGAGCACATATGTATCACAAATTATGAACTGCTAAGTGCAGTCAGGTGTAGCTGGAGACCACAGCACAACATTTTTGGACAATCCTGTGATATTTTCCTTGTGAGACCATATGCTAAGATGATAATGACGCTAATGAAACCCGCTAGGGTTTAAAAACCCCTGTTCGTGGACCAGAGCAGAGCGCGGGCGTCAGCTGGCTGTGACAAATGTAACACTGGCTGTTTTCTCACTGAACAAACCAAACTGTACTTTTTCGAGTGATTTTTTTGTGGCAAATTCTGTAACTCGGCGTTCGCCCGGTCAGTCGGCCTCTTGCAGATGGCTGCTTGCCCCCCCATCTGAGAGAGATCCGAGTGTGCAGTGACCCTGTAGAATGAAATGCCACTGAGGGAGGGACACAGCTTAGTGTTCAGCGGTGTACCTCCATGGTGATTGCAGGCTTTGACCCTTAGGGGGCTCAGCCCCCTAGAAATACAGGTGAAAATTGCTAAATGGATTTTCAGGAGGGTGGGAGACAAAGTATTCGGTGGCTGAAAACCTCCCTAAATAGGGTCTAAAATTGCCGGTGATGTGCCTGTTCTTTGTTTGTCTAATGTGAAACGTTCGTTATGTTCGGTGGAAAATATACATATGTTGTGTGTTTAGTAATCTTCCCCCTGTCTCCCCTCACCATAAATCACTGATATTTGTGCATTAATTGTCTTTGGCACTGTCCTACAATGAATGTTGCACCGTAGGTTCTGAAGGAATGCTATTTCATTCTACCATGTACTGGTGTGGCGTGATAATGGTGTTAATCAGCCTATTCTCTGGAACATGATAACTCACCTGTCAGTTAGCTAAGCTGCAAAGTGGCACTCGCTCCCAGAATGCATCAGCATAAGGTCAGCCGTAATTTGTTGGATAAATCTTTGTATTTGTTTGGAACTTACATGAGGACTAACTGTTGCTTGTGATCATTTTTTTGTCTGCCTCTTAAATGTCAGAACAAATCAAAGGTCAACAAAACTTGCCTCTGAATCCTTTTTAATTGTGAATGTGTGATGCTTAATCAGCCCTGCAGCTGTTCCCATTCAGATCAGAGTAGCTGGGGGTGGAGATTTCAGCTCCTCTGCTAAATATGGGAATCAGATCGCGTTTCAGACGCACAAGAGTAAATGAAATTAGCTCCAGTCTGTGAATTCGTTAATTAGCATCATGGGGCTGAACACGCACCGGGGTGGCAGAGAGATAGGTGAGTATGGAGTGACTTTGCTAGTTTAAAAGGGGAGAAATGCATCTCACACTGCTATCTCCTAGACCTATGTGGTCTACAAGCTTTGTTGGTCTTAGTCTGGAGGCTGGTCAGCCCACTCCTGAGCAGTGTGACAGCAGTGGTCATGGTCTTGGTCTGGAGGCTGGTCAGCTCACTCCTGAGCAGTGTGACAGCAGTGGTCATGGTCTTGGTCTGGAGGCTGGTCAGCCCACTCCTGAGCAGTGTGACA
>JAODKE010000040.1:15863081-15895441 GCA_026779605.1 Mormyrus hasselquistii | reverse complement strand
CCCCCACACCCCCCCCCCCCCCCCCCCCCCCCCCCCCCCGAGTCACACACACACACACACACACACACACACACACACACACACACACACACACACATACACACACAGAGCACCTGGCTTTTTACTGTTACTTCATTCATAGCTTAAGACAAGTAAATAAGTGAAATTGATGTAAGTGGATACGGTGCTGAACTCATTAAACATATGAAGGATGGCAAAGCAGGCATTTCCTGTGTTTTTTTGTTTGAAAATAAAACTGTTTTCTAATTCTGAGAACAATAAAATTTAGAGAGAGGCCCTACTCTTTGAACATATTAACACACCGATAGTGCTCCGGAACACAGCGCTCGTAAATGCATCATCATTTGCGAAGTAGAAGTACCTCTCTCAGTTTGGCACCTACTGCACATCACCATCCAGCAAAAGTTAAGTGCTTCAGCCTACAATGTGGAAATCGCTGCTTCGCCCTGCTCGTCCCCCTGGTGCCCACCTACCAGCATGAGAACATAGGCAGAAGCAGAGCTCTCAAAGCCAAATGATCCCGGGCCACTAACTAGGAGGTCTTCAGCTCAAGCAGGCCACTGGAGGTTGAAAGAGGGGAAAAACACAATATTCCTATAATGTGCAAAAAAGCCAATGGTAAGATGTGTCAACTGGGTGGTGAAGTCACAATTTTCACTGAAAAATAACCGATTGATCGATGTGCCATATTTAATAATGATTTGAAAAGATGATGTGGGGCAGACAGAACCATCTCGCAGACAGAACCGTCTCACAGACAGAATTTGACTCGCAGGCTGGCACTTTGACGCCCGAGCACAAAAGGGCTTTAAATAGACACAATAAGCATCCATTCTTTGATCTTTTAAAAATCAGTGCTGTCCTATGATTAATCCGCCCCCCCAGTTGGGTGTGAGGGCCACATGTGAGAAGCAGGAGAAGTGGAAGTGACAGTCGCAAAGAAACTCTTTCGGTTCTAGGGTTGGGGCACTGCCAGGGGTTCTGGCAATTCTGCCATTTTTGGGGGGCGTAGAAAAAATCTGAGCCAATCACATTTGTGTGTGTATTTCACTTATTAATGCAGGTGCCCCGTGGAGCCCCTTGAACGACGTAGTGAATCTATTCAGTACTTTAATGTTAATCAATGCGGTGGCATGCATCTGTCACTGCACTGGGTTTCACACAAGCAAAACATTTCTTCCTGGGTGAAGACAAGGCAGGTAGACTTGAATTCTGTGTGAAACTGTCAGCCAGACCTCACTGTGTGCTCTGAATGTCTGGTTATAAGGTCTTTGCCCTTCCGAGATTTATAAGGTCAAGCCCTAAACTTATACAAGCCTTCAAAATGTATGGCTCCCATTACAAACACTATAATCCAATTATTGCCTATTGCCTATAGTGTATCTGATTACTTAAATTTCAGGCATTCATTACATTAATGATTCTTAAAAGTTGTTTGTTATTTGCCCATTTCCTCTGCTTTGAGTTTACCGTGGTGATAATGGCAGTCTGTTTCCCCTGCGTTATTGTGTTTGGGAAACATCTCTTGGGTTTCAAGCAAACTGATATCCTTAATGACTATATTGAGTTTTAGATGGTTTGTCCTGTTACTTTTGTGAGGATACCAACAGTTCACAGGAAACTGAAATGTTAGTAATGACTTACTTGTAACCTTGCTGTACTTTTTTGCAGTATAAAGCAGCTCAAATAATATAAAACGGTATAAATGGAGTCAAAACACAAATGTGTGTCTTTGTATGTACTGCATGTCTGCTATTTGGTCAGTAGCAGATACACTTGTCTAAAATGACTCACAATTATCACTAATACAAAAAGCATCTCCACTACCCACCGTGGGTGTAAAGGTGTAAAGCAGTATTAGAATTTCTACTTGTAAAAGAATTCGCAATCGATTCATATATCAGTGTCTGTCTCTGACAATAGCTCCTTTGAAATGTGTTTTTAAGCTGCCTCTCAGTGTGACGGCATAGAAATACTTTAATAAAGATCAAAAATAATGATTTGGGCGATGTTATCAAGTAAATCCTGGCATGTAGCTCTGATTGTATCATTATTCGTTCTGCCATTTTATACCTCCACAGTTTATAATAGTGTAGAGTCATTACTTTTATAGTTTTTTAGTGATTCAGTATCAAAGTTCAGAAAAGCACGCAGCATGTGTGTCAGAGAATCTTCGCATGTATGTGGACAGCATGTAACGCACGCCGCTGTCTGCAATTTACAAATGGAAGGACTTTTGGTGCCGTTTTATAACCTAGTACTCGTTAGCGCGTCGTAAACGTCTCTCACGTTTCAGAAGCAAGACCACAGAACGCTTTAATGTTCTGGGGCTGTTCCTAAACTGGCAGCTCTTCCAGAGTGAGACGTTTGCCTCGGTGAGGGACGGTGTGTGCTGGAAACGCCATGCAATTGGCATTTCAGGCCAAGGGAAGAGAAACACCTGCGTTAAGAACAACGGTATTACTCATAACGCGGCCAATTAAAAAAGGACGATAAACGCAGAGCGCAACGGCTAGCGGGCAGATGCCGATCGCTGTCGGCTGCCAAAACCAGATTCCGCCTCGTCTCTGTTTCCCGTGACAGTGTTAGTGTTAAATGTGAACGGGGGAATATGGCAGAGGTGATGGCGGAAGCTCTTTACACCTTCGTTTTACAGCCTTTCTGTGGCTTGCCGTCATCGGCAGCCCATTGTTAGGGCCAGTGCCTCAGTCCTACAACGTTCCACATTCCCCGAGTATCCAGATTCAAGGGGGCACAGGATCGTAGCCCAATGGAAAACGCGTATCATCAAAATCCATTATTTCAGGAGTATGAAAAAACGCATGTTCTCAGAAACTACAAAATTCACAAACTACGGAATAAACCTAAAACGACATATTGAGACACTCAGCGCCATAAACAGAAACCTAACTTTACACAGATGTCAGTGAATGGGTTAATGCATTAAATGGACGTATGTCTATTGTTGTCATCAAGGAAAATATGTCAGGGTCAACTAGAAACAAACTAGTTTTGCTTTGTAGTCACGATTAACAATGATGTTAGTTGGCTAGCTATCTAGGTATCGACATTAAGTTGTTAAAATCAGCGATATAAATCATTCCATACAAATGACCATCATGAATATAAATGTTAACTAGCATAAACATAATCACTAGTTAAATAGATGACTTCATAAAACATGATTTCATTGGTCAATTAGATGTCAGATGTTATCAGTAGACAGGGTACGTATTCCACCTGTAGGAAAAAGTCGCAATCGTCAAAAAGAGGTGTTTTTCACCATAAAGTGATGTTTGCAAACCATCAAATGCTGAAAAATCTGAGGGTTATTCACCGATGGAAACTGAGCTCGTGGTTCTGTGCTAACACCCCCCAAGACCTGCATGTGTTTGCTCCCTACATGGGAGCACCATAGAACTTCATAGACCATCTCACCCGTGTCTGTCGGTTGGGTGGCAGGCTTGGATGAGGGATAAATCTGATCAGCTGACCCTTAACCTGGAACATCTCTGAGTCACTCTGCCACAATCCCTTTCCCTCACTAAACTCTGCATCGTTGTTCAAACATACCCCTTTTCAGAACTCCCTCGTGAGTTCTCT
Source organism: Mormyrus hasselquistii (assembly GCA_026779605.1). NCBI lineage: Eukaryota > Metazoa > Chordata > Actinopteri > Osteoglossiformes > Mormyridae > Mormyrus > Mormyrus hasselquistii. Next base: position 15,891,817 of record JAODKE010000040.1, on the reverse strand, counting down.
AAACATCTTCTGGTGCAAACACATGAAAACAAAGTGGGCAGCATGTGGTTCAGTGGGTTAGGATTCTATACCTCCAATCAGAAGGATGCTAGTTCAAACCCAGCTGCTATATGTCTGTTGGTAGTTGAGCAAGGCCCTTAACCTCCAGTTCCCTGGGCGCCACAACAGGCCATTGCTGACAAATTCCCAAGTACAAAGAAAAATGCAATCGATACAAATGAGAACAATAATTGATTTTTTTTCAGTTAACCACTTGTTTATTGTTTCTGCAGGTCAATCCTAGTGGTGAGGTTTGTCCTTTAAAATAGGTAAAAGGATTAGTACATTCTATCTGTCATGTGCTTAACAAATCACACTGGGGCCCATTCAAATCACACTGATGTTTAATTAAACGTTCCAAATAAAACACATCACATTAAGATCGTAGGATCTGTCCTCAGTCAGTCAAGACCTCAAATGAATATTTGCACCTTTGGCTTTGTACAGAGCTCATGCGCAAATTGCTGGATCTCCGTATGCATTATGACGACCTATTTCTTTATCATCGTCCCATAACAAGCCTGGTGCAATGCATTATGTAATAATTCGACAGAATGTAACAAAGTTTCACTTCATTATGTAATAGCACCCGCATTTTGTAACAATCTGCCACATTCTAACAACAGTCCCAGCCATATATGTAAAAGGATGGATGTTCCTCGCCGTTGCTAGAGAAGATACAGCAGCAGCAGGAGGCCTGCAGAGGGAGGAGTGAGGTCCGTGGGAGCAGACAGACGCAGACATGATCCTGGACGTCAGCAGTGGCCTCAAACCCACGTCTTGGGGTAAAGTGACCAATTTCAAATTCTAAACATGTCGGCTCTCTGTGCAGATGTCAGTCACCCCCCCATCGACGCCCTGGCCTTTGCATGCCGCTGTTTGTATATCGTCCTCTTCCGTTCTTTGTGGGCGTCTGATGGAATCTCGACCAAATCGTTTCCGCCAGATACAGAAGCGTCCCTTTTTGTACTGTTTTGACCTAGGTCCCTGCTCCACCTTCAGGTTCTAGGTACACACAGTACCAAGCATAAAAAAAGTACAATTTTTCAAATGTTAATTTATATTAACGTTCTGGGTGGCGTGATAGTACTGTAGCATGGTTGTCTCCCGCATCTGGAGACCGGAGTTCGAGTTTCTGTCCGGCTCTGCATATGTTTGCACATTCCCCTCCATGTCATCGATAAGTTTCCCCTCTCAGTTCCCACCTTATGCTTGTAGCTTCCAGGACAGGCTGTGTGACCCTGCAGGTATGTATGATTATTCTTGTAATTGGGAATAATGAGAATACGATCTGTGAGATTACTGTGTCCTGGTTACTGGCATTGTTTAAACCAACTGGCAACAAAGATCATTCCCTAACATCATGGGTCTGGAAGCCTCACGTCAGCCATTACGTTCGGTCATAATAATGCGTTGCAATGACAAACAAGAATTATGTCTGATGGCTCACTGGACCCCGGACAAGAAATATGTGCAAACAAGATCATTTTAAAAGTCATTCAGGCATTTTGTCCAACAGAAATTAAGTTACAGTGTAATCATGTAATTGTACGCCATCAAAGACAATCGGTTTGAATTCCAGATTTTCAGCTGTAATTAGTTTTAAACCCTTAGTTCCGTATCCTTCCTTTTCTCTGCCCCTTCAATTAATTTGATTTCACTGTAATTTATTACTTCTGTAAAGAATACATGGACTGCTTCTTCCATTTTCAATTTACTTCTTACTTGACAGACGAGAACCAGTAGGAAAACTGATTAACTCATAAATTTTACTCATCTACTCTACTGATCTTCCTGTGAAACATTATCTAAATGTCACATGATTACGAATATTTTGAGTCGAAAACACCCATGGAAAGGTTTCACAAAAGCATCCTCAAACAATTTATGTTTATAAAAACCTCTTAAATTTTACTTATTTTCAGAGGCGACCGATTCAAGCCATTATGGACCCTGGTTCCTGCTCCATCCGCATCAGTTACTGAGATAGTTTGTCAATGTAAAAGTGTCACATTTGCCATTAAGGAACACACTCAGGCGTGAACCTCCACTCTTTCCCTGATGCTCTGATTGATTGACCGATCAATTGGTTGTAACTGATGACCGCTGTTGGACTCATGCTGCTTCAGTCCCATTCTGTGTTTGGCTCATTGCCATCGTCTACTGACAGCTGCATCCTGGGAGCTGCTCTTGCCGCTGTCTTGGTCCATCCAGTCCCCATCTGGGCCCAGAGCCTAAGGTACCGGGAGGGTGAGTGACGTGTTTGTTTTCATGACTAGAGGGTCAGCAGCTGTGATGATTCTGGAGGTTCTGGTTGGAGGCAACCCAGCACTGCAGGGGCCAGTAGTCTAAGAATTAAGGGATGATTTTGCTTCTGTGAGTACCAATGCACATCACTCTAGCTAAGGGCAGTGTGTAGCTCAGTGGGCTAAGCCTCTGTGCCTAGGATCAGAAGGTCGTTAGTTCAAGCCCAGCCTTGGTACGTCTCTGCCTCCTTGAGCAAGACCATTAACCCACAGTTCCATAGGCATTGCTGTGGGTGACTGCCCTTCATGGCCAGCTTGCTCTTACCAACAGAGAGCAAGTTGGGAGAGGTATAAAAAGAGTTTTCCCTTGGGGATCAATGAAGTATCATTAATACTGCTTCTGATCCCTTCCAGGCTTATCAGTGTTGTACTAAAGTATAAAGAAGGTCTTTCATCACTGGACCAGATGTGAGTCCACGGTCTGCAGAAAAAGATGCTGCATTAACTTTAGGTGAATGAAATTACCCTACGCTTCATCTGTGTCATCAGTGAAGAAGAACCATGTAAGTGTAGCACAAGAATCATGTTGCCCTTGTTCACGCATGCTGTGTTCTACAGCTTGGTTAATGACGGAGTATCTGATCCTAGCAGCCTTTTCCAGCCCTGTGCCCTGGTGACGGTAGCACCCGCCGCATCATCAAACATCAGGAGGGCAGGCATTCGCACGGCATATCCTGCGGTGCTGACCCAGTGCTGGGCTCATTATCGGCAAACAGTGCAAGGTGTTCAAATTAGTTGCCAGAATAAGATCAAAAGAGCTAAGGAGGATTGAGCGAAGGAAAATATAGTTTCCCACCATATTTTGCACTGTTCTTCTGGGATAGTGTCTGCAAAGGGGAGGGTGTCGCATGTAATCGCTTTCAGTCCACTGGCATTCAGTCCTACGTCTTCAGAGGGGATCTAGGGCATCATCCTGTGAACCACGAGGGATAGGCCATCATGACATTTTTTTCAGCTCCTTAGTGAAGCACCTCAACAGTTTAAAAAAATTCAGGCGTCAAATGATATCGACCCAGTCGGGAGATGTAGCGTTAGAGAAGAGAAGGATTCGTCGTTGCAATGATGATTTGTCCCATGCCTGAGCCATACGCGTGACAACAGCAGTTATGTAGGATCACGTGCCGTGTTTCTGCTAAAAGAACTTGGTATGGTGACATCAGAATGGTCTGAGCCATGACGGTGACTGGCCGTGGCGAAGGGCAAATCGAAAGCTCCCTTAGAAACCAGCTACATTTTCATGGAGTTGAGTGGCAGAAAATGCATTATGAAATACAGCAGGGCTGTAATTAAATGTTCAACCTTTATGGTGATTATTCATGATCCCGGACTTTTCCTGCCCCTGCCCGTTCTTGACAACTTGACAACTGTGATGTGACTCTGAGTCTCACGGGGTTCCAGTCGAGGCCCTTCAATTTAAATTTCACTAGTTGTTTTTTGTTTTTCCTTTTTAATCTTTAGGGTGAGTCAAAGGCTTTTCTGTGAGTGTTAGCACTTAACCGTGTGTCATAATTCTGCTTCACTTGGCAGTGGGACCTCACATGGAATGAGTACCCTGAAATGAGTACCCTGAAATGAGTACCATGAAATGAGTACTACAAGCAAGGAAGACCATGGTGCACTTTTGTAATCACTTTACTGGGCCCTAAGATGGAGAAATGAGGCTTTAGGGTGTGAGAATCTGTCTTGGTCTTTGGTCCAAATTATAGTAACACAAAGAAGCAAATTGTTTTCCTGTTAGTTGCCACCAAGGTAAACATTTGTTGAGTATAAGTGTAATAATGTAAATATAGAGTAATAAAGAGTAAGATATATGTGTGTGGATGTCAGACAGTTCTAGGTTTCATTTTTAACGGTCATGTCCAGGTGTGGCATACAGGGGGAAGTCAGGACGATTCCAAGGGCCCCTGAGTGACCGAGGCCTGAAGAACCTGGATGGGTTTGGGTCAGGGGCCTCATATGATATGCTCTCATGGGGCCCGAAATCCCCAGTGGCAGCACTGCTCACGCCCACCTTTTGGCCCTTTTAACTGCAAACATAAAATACAAAAAGACAAACTATGTGACCCTCTAGGATTACCTGGTTTTCTGTATTAATTAGTCATAAAACGTGATCTGTTCTTTATCTATGTTACAAGTACAAGACAATGCACTTAACCAATGTGGATTTAATAACTGGTTGAACCTCAAAGAAGCGCTTCCTGTAGCTGAGGATCAGACTTGTGCAATATTCACAAGGAATCTGGGATCATTATTCCTTACAGATCTGCTTCAGCTTCAGCTGTCATATCCTTTGGATGTCTGGTGTGAACGGCTCTGCTCACATCGTTCCATCTCTTTCGGGTTAACGTCTGGGCTCTGACTGAAGACATTTTTTTTTTAAAAAAGCCATTATGCAACAGATTTATTTCATTGTTTAGGGTCAATGCCCTTGAGCTTCTGCGGGCTACACTGGTATTATCTGGTAGGATACTTTTATAATGTTGCCGGTTTATTTTCCCCTTGATGGTGGCAAGCTGATCAAGCACCATTGCAGGAAAAATGGTCTCAGATTACGATGATCTCTCCATCATACTTCACCTGCGGAATGATGATTTCGTGTTGGCATGCGCTGCCCTATATTTTTACACCACACTTAGTGCTACGGTTTCTCCTCAGACAACTCAACCTTTGTCTCCTCAGTCCACAAATCATCTTCACAGTAGCACTGTGGAGCGAGAAGGTCCACTTCAGGCGTGACACAGTGTTTCTTTTTGGAGAGCAGAGGCCTCTTCTGTGGTGTCCTGTGGTGGACACTATGCCTGTTCAGTGTTTTGCATATGACAGACTCATGAACCAGTTCCAGTTACTTCTTCAACTTTAGCTGTTATTCTAAGGTTCTGTTAAACCTCATTGAATATTCTACATGTGTTGTGTGTTTCGAGTCTAATTGTAGTGAGAGAAGCCACGGTGCTAAATCATTTCCAATTATAGTCAATTCGCCTAACTGTGGACTGGCGAATATCTAAACTCTGAGTTGAGTTTTCAACTCTTTTGAAGTTTATGCAAATCACCAATTCTCGACCATAGGCCTTTTTTGTGAGGCACAGTTCACATCAACAGATGCTTCCTATGAATAGCAACCTCAAAGTATTCGAGTAGCTCTAAGCCACACCCCTAATTTTATTTCATTAATTGGACTCCAAGGTTGTCTAACTCCCGACGTCAACTAACCTTTGTTGAAGTCACTAGCCTGGTCGGTTCCTGTATTTTTTCCATCCTACACTGTGAATGTTTGAATGATGTCTTCCATATTATTTTTGTGTTCTTAGTTAAAACAGATTGTTTGGTCATTATAGAAACTTACATGAAGATCAGAGCATATTTTAAGATAAATGTACACACAGATGCGGGTAATTCGAAGGGGTTCACACACTTTTTCTTGCCACCGTGTTTACTGGCTGGGGAGGGTCGACCTCTCGCTCTCCGAGTTCTTAAAATCTGACTCAGCCCTATTTCATAATTTGCTAACAATGTGTCCCAGGCTTCAGCTCTAATCTACTGCTGGCAGCACAGTGTTAGAGACCTAAATGCTGTAAATGGTGCCTCTATGCTGCTCTGCACACTGAGAGGGGAATGGAAAACACAGCCCAGTGATAACGCCGCATGTTTACTTTCTGATGATTCTAAACCCAGTAAATTGCCTATATCTTCATCCTCCCATTAAAATTCCTTATATGGAAGGTGATTGGGGGTGAGGGTTATTTCAAGAGTTTCCTTTGAGTTCCTTCTTACGGGATTTTAGCAGAACAACACTGTTCATTGCGCATGCTCTTACAAGACTCCGGACTAGTGATTAGGTTAGAGAAATTTCAGCAATGAAGGACACCAAACATCATGGCCTTTTCTTATACATACAGTATTCTAATTGTATTCTTCTATAAGGTATTTTTCCATATTTAATATATGCCCAACGGCAATGTTACTGCAAAGTGATACAGAAATATTTTGATCAACTTCTTGACTTACTGGATTATTAAATATTACAAAGTATTCTTCCACACATAAAACAGAATATTCTGCAATATATTTTGAGCTAAAGTGCTTCAACCGATGGAGATGGGTTTTACTGAAGGGTCTAATTATTTCATCCAATCACACGTCAGAATCAGCAGGAGGCCTAAGCACTAGAGCAGGTTGCTTTAAAGGCCGGGGGAGCTGATGTCATCATGGCTAAGAACACAACTTGTAACCAGTATGTGTTTTTGCATCTTTGAGAAAGATACATAACATTAAAGTGCTCCAGTGAAATCCATTCAATGATCTCCAGGTCTTCACTTACCCTCATCCGGTTTTAGAGTGACCACCTAATCCATGTCAGAGGGGCACTGTGAGCGACTTCAAGGTTTTAAGCTTCTACTTTAAAACTGCAAGGCTCCTGTTCTTGGCTAATTAGTTCAGTTCTTCTTGTAGTTTTATTGGTTTGTTCCTTGATTGAAAGACTCATCCAGTTGTTTCACATTAACTTTAATGACATATGCACGGTTATAGGAGACTGACCAATCAGCACAGAGCAAGAACTCAGTGCTAAAGTGAAATCCAGGTGTTTTTAATTAAAATGGTAGTTTGCAAACCCTGTCTCCTCTGGCGTGGATTAGGTGGTCATCCTGTCCAGGTCAAGGGGTCCAGTACAATATCCAGTCATAAATATGATTAATATTGTGAATCATTTTACATTGAAGCATCAGGTATGCATCTGCTTCAGATTTTCAGTTATTAATTACAGACAAAAGACACATGAATGCGCTGTTCTTGAGCCAAAGGAAAAGCAAATGCAGTTTGTAAATCCTCTATGCACACAATCTATATAAAATCCATCCATCTATTTTCTAAATGCTTATGTTGGTCAGGGCTGCAGGGAGGCCTGGAAAATATCCCACAGGGCGCAAGGCTGGGTACATGCTGGCCAGGATGCCAGTTATATAGTATCCATAAATGGAAATGAGAGTGTTGCTGCTGTGTCTTTAAGACTTAGAGAACGTCTCACGCATATTTAATATATCCGAGCACCTACAAATAAACCAGAGATACGGAATTTCACTTAAAGTTCAACGTTCATCTCCCAGGGAACAATAATAGTTGTTGTTCCCTTGAAGAAGTTACATCTGATGTGAGAATAGGAAAATTACTTTCGATTTCATTATCCCCCGAAGACCTCTCAATGCCCCTCAAGCCGGAATTAATCATAACCACTTGTAAGCAGATCTTACAATTCTAACATGATTGCTTAAACCGAATGTTTTTAGCAGAAACCTTTACGGCTGTTGCCTGCAGCAGAACAATGGAGAAAACGGGAGAATCTGATGTTACCTTGTATTTAATGCTGGGCAAAACCCACATGGCTTCACTGCTGCCATCCTTAACCCCCCCCCCCCCTGCCCTGCGCTGCCCTGGCACACTTCACTGCCCAATTCAGCAATTGCCCGTCTTGCCCTCTGTCTCTTTGCATTTTCGGTGCCGTGGGAAGTGCTCGTCATGGGCGCTGCACAAGACCTGTTATCTGAGGACGGCAGGAAGTATCGGACCTCGGCCTCTTTCACCGAGTTCTGAGACATGATGCCAGCTACACAAGCTGGACTGTGGCACTCCGTTATCAAACTCACCAAAATCATTCATACTGATATTTCATATCAGCGCTTTCAGTGTTCCATATTAACAATCTGGAAGGCTCTGCAATAAAAAATTAGCATAAATATGAATAGAAATGTAGATTAAGCTAATATAACTGTATATTAGTTGTAATGCACATCCCGTTGTTGTTAACGAAATGTGTGCCACCTCGTAGATGTTAGTGAGATACTCGGATATTCTGAATCTAATTTGCAAATTAATTTATGTGGGGCAACATATGTAGCCAGAGAGGCGTAAACACACATTCAATACATAAATAGCTGACGTGGTGTTATTAGCGTATGGCTAGTTAGCCTGGTGTGACTGGCATAAACAAAGTCTACGCTTTTGCCAAGTGTTTTCGGAATACAGGAAGGAATTTTCTGAATTAGTCATGCATCACTTCACAATGGGGATGCCTTATGAAAAATGCGTCCTTTAGTGATTTCATTATTGCTCGAACATCATAGAGTGTACTTACCAAAACTAGACGATATAGCCTACTGCGCACCTAGGCTACAGTGAACTTTTTTATTCATAGAAAGAGTGCATTCTGAAATAACGTAACGTAAAATAACTTAAAATAAAAGTACAGTACAGTAAAAGCATTAACCAGTGATATATTTCTTATCATTATTAAGAGCTATGTACTGTACATAATTGCATGTGCTGTACTTCATTGTGACTGGCAGTGCAGCGCACCAGCATCACCACAAGCGCTTTGCACTGCGACGATACGATGGCCACACTGGGTCTGCAATATTTTCCAGCACCGTTATAATGTTACGGGACGACCGTCGTATATGCAGGCCATCGTTAAGCAAAACATCCATTCTGCAGCTTCAGGTGCTGGGATGCTTGATCACCAGGCCCTTGCTGATTGGAGTGGGCGGCTGTGATGTAGAGCATGTCGATGTCCTACAGACCGTGCGACCGTGAGCACTGCGATCCTCACAACCAGGCTGCGCTTCAGCTTGACGCTCATCAGCCGAGACTGACAAAGGGAGCACTGACGTACATATACAGTATCTGGAGATTGGAAACGATAAAGATGCTGCTGGACACTAAATCAGAACCACACTGATAAAACAGCCAACTGTGTAAATGGGTAAAAATTCTTAGCATCTTTGAATGTGCAGATAAATGGATCAGCCATTGAGTCTGATAAAGGAGGGTTGGCCGGCAGATGCCCTGAGATGCCGTAGCAAACAGAATAGAGAGGCTTAAAGGCAGTCCTGCAGCTGAGGGCGGCGGTCCCGCGCGGGGAGAGGGCAATTTTAGTACATTCGTGGCAATGCATGAAGCCGGCAGATGAGGCGTGTTCCTCGAGAGAAATACAGAGATAAACCTGTGGGCAGCCAAGACTTTTTCAGGGCAGGTCAAGGTTTATGTGATGACATAAGAGCCACACAAAGGCTGCTCTGAGATAAGGAGTCTTTAAGGATGCGGGGCGCAGCAGAAGAGAACAATGAAGGGATTTCACACAATGTTTCACCGTTTCCACCGTAAAGGCCACGCCATGCTGAAATGCCAGAGACAAAAGCAATAATTCGGTCAGTTAGTCTCAGTGCAGTTAACTGTTTCAGGTTTATCGATACAAAACATTTTAATCTTTAAAATAACAGAATACTTTGGGTTTCACATGCACTGGGTTTGCACAGCCCACTGTCTATCATTAATTATTACCCATCAATCTCTGGAGCCGTTTGTCCTACTCAGAGCTGGGGGGCCCCGGGGCCCATATGAGAAGCTATGGGTACAAGGCAACCTATGACCAAGAGCCACCACCAGCCACACACACCATTCATGCCTTCAGGCAGTGTGGCAGGTCCAGCCCCCCTTAGCATGTTTTTGCACTGGGGGGGGAAGCCAGGATGCTGGAAGAGCACAAACTTTACACACGGAACCGGGGCGGGACTGAAACCCCACTCCCTGACGTATGAGGCAACGGTGCTAACCACTGCACCACCACGCTAGCCAAATTTGGATATTTTAATCCCAATTTGCCCATTTCAGTTTAAATGAATTTAATAAGTCATTCATACATTCTTACACCAATAAAGGATGCTTTATTTTCACTATGATTAAGGTTATGGAATTGGTTTAAACATTAAATGAAATACGTATTTTACTTTTTAACGGCAGCAAAGGAATTATATGAATACAGACACGTAACAGGTGACAATGGACTGCCTATAGGCCGATTCAGAATAATTTCATACAAGGCATTTATAATAAAATGTGTGTGAATTATAATCAGACCTACCCCAAATACTCAACACAGGACATATATTCCATAAGTCTCACCTACAACTGAGATTTGGCACTTCAATCCTATAGGCGCCCAATTTCCTCATTTCACATTTGCTCGGACGAGGGGGCGCCGGCGGCCATACTCGCCTAGGGCGCCACATCGGCTAGGACCGGTACTGCCGCCAGCCCTTATAAAATGTGTCCCTTTCGCAACAGTTGGTCACCCGTGGGTAAGGAGCGCACGGATGCTGGGAGGCAGCAGTAATGCTGCCGGCATTAATAACAGACGCTTCTCAGCCAAACCCTGTGCAGCCACAGCATCCGCGATTCATTTTCCTCGGCGACTGAAGCGGCGGACTGGGCTGGACGCGCTTTTGCGTTTTAGTGCTTTAAGTAACACTGGTTTGCGGCAACCATGTTTGGAGAACACGCCGAGCACATGAAAGTGGTTCGTGCCGGCAAAGTATGGAGATGAATCAGAAGGAAATATTTTTTCCCGTCGCGTCATCTGTTGCACAACAAGAAGGGGAAAGCCGTCCGGAAGAAAATGGTTAAGCGTAATTGCGTCTTTTCCAGACTGAAAACGCCTTGGCAGTTTGGTTAATGAATCCGGACTATTCGGGTGCTCTTCCGTGGCCAGACCCGCTGCCCAGGACCCCCACCTCTACTTCTACTTTTCGCTCCCCGCTGTGCGTGTGCGGTGGAATCAATATGAAATAAGTATTTCCCTTGAAAAATGCCACAATAAAATATCTATTTATATACGAAAAATCAAGAAAGGAACGGTAAGTTTCATTTTTCATGTGTATGCATTCAGGCGAGCGAACTTTAATTTATACCCGCATGTCAATCTGTACACATATAAGTACCTGTTTATTTGGATACTTCTACCCACCTTACCCTGTGGTGACGATGTGTTGCAAAAGGAAGCGTTTGGAAATAATATTATTATACATTTAAATTTTTGACATATAGGCTTTAATTTCTAGTTGCTGAAGATAAGTTTTGATATATTTTTTTAAATTAAGGGTAATGATCCCTACGCGAATCACCGATTACAAATCAAATGGCCCTTCTCGAAACCGAATAAAAGTTGAATACAATAAAAGTAATGGTGTTGTAGATGTACTTTATATAGTTTAATGTGTTATTTCTGCAACGTGCTGCAACGGCTCAGGTTCATGATCCTGCTTCATTTCGGTACCAACGTCGTATTCCCCCAAACCGGCTCGTTTTCTATCGAAGTGCAAATTTAGATGACAACCCGCATTATTTACCATAAATCATGTCTCCTGAAAAAAATATGTCTGGAAGGACAGCCGGCACTCCGACGGAGCGATATCAAAACAGTCCCGTGTTTTCCGCTGGGATCAGGCAGTTAATAAGCAGTTTTTAGTGTTTTTATGTATGTATAATATAATCTAAGTCATGAAGACGCACGTTCTGCTGTGAAGCGGCTTTGGTTTCGGAGCACAGGGCTGCGCACCTCCCTCCCATGGGCGATGTAAGCTTTCATCCAGGGCGCTGTTTGAAAGTCAGCGACCGCATGTACCGAATCGCGTAGCCCGTGCAAATCAACTTATTTCTCTAATAAACATTTCAGGATGCCCATTTGAGAGGAGTGTGTTAACCCCCTGTGTGTATGTGTGTGAGCCGGCGTTTAGCGCCTTTTCCTCGGCTGTTGCCCCCGAAGGGTCGCTGGACATTTCCAGACGACAAACGGTCCCAGTGGCATGGTCCTGCCTTATTTGGAGTAAGGACACTGTTTATACCGAAATTTTTTGGCACAGGAGGGAGATCTGCATTCGCTCAACATAAAATCAAGCCGGCAGGCGAGGTAAACGGAGATGCAGACTTAAGCTTAATACGCGGTGTTTGCGAATTAATATTTCCTGGCGCTGTTGTGTGCATAACAGGAGGATGGGGGCACATTTTTACAAGTAGTAGCCAAATGGCCATTTAGTTTAAATAAGATTCTAAGTGATACTGTGATAGATTAAATAATGCATAACTCTACTACAATCAAAATGTTTTGTGTATGTGTGTAGCTAATATTTATACACAATAAGTTTCGTGCCAGTCTCAGTCATTAATTCTCTGTCTGATTGATTGTTTTACATTAGAAGAATATTTATATGCCCTCTATTCATCTGAATCTGTCCCAAAGAGTTCGCGCGTCTGTTTGAATTACAAAGAATATGGTAGCGTATAATCTAATGCTACAGTAAAGTAAACCTCAGAAAAAGTGTTTACTAGTAAATCACCGATTCATGGAGGTTTAAAACATTACCCAGTGGCAACAGGAAAGATATGTCAAATCGTTTCTCATTGTTAGCTTGGGGGGTAAGGTGATTATTTCATAAAAATGGAAGTAAAAGGAGTCACTTATCACAAAAGCTCATATTATTGAAATTTCCATCTGTCTTTTGTAACTGTGTATTAAGTACAGGGTCATGGTATTGGCTAGGAGATGATCCCAGGTAGCCGTAGGGAGACCCTAGTTGCGATGACTTGACTTGGGATTTCCTTTGTACATTTTCACCAAATTTCTGCTGATGCATACATGACTGTGGAGCCAGGCAGTAGCTTTGTAGGACAGTTTGTGTTTGTAAGAAAAGAGCCACTGATCACAGACATTAGCTGGCCTCAGATCCTTGTAATCACCACAAGGAGGAGGGGGGGTTGCATAGATCAGATCTGAGGACCAAATTGTCCCCAAAGTGTAGTAAAACCTGGAATTTCCCTACTTTTGGGGACATCTTTTGAGGTCCCCATTTGGATAACCTCCGTTTTATAAAAATCTGTGAATGCAATCAAAAAAGTAAAAATGCCAAAAGTCTTGTACTTGGGTCGGTTACTTATGGTTAAGGTTAGGGATGGGTAGGGGGTCGTGATTGGGATTAGGGTTCTTCCCATAGAAATGAATGGATGTTCTCCATGTAGATAGCAAGACCAAATTTTGTGTGTGTCTTTCTGTCTCCCAATCTCCGGCCTCTTGTGAATTCCCGTCCGCTGTCGGCCCTCCCACGTGTTCAGTGGCGTGCCATCCGGCCTCTGTTGTGAATTCCCGTCTGCTGTCGGCCCTCCCACGTGTGCAGTGGTGTGCCATGGCCTAGCAGCATGGCACAGCTGTACTTCCGGCGCACGGACAACTCCTCCTACAGGGATCGCATCCCACTGCGTATAGTGCGGGCCGAGGCGGAGCTCTCGCCCCTGGAGAAGGCCTACCTGAGCGCGGTGGAGAAGGGCGACTACGCCAGTGTCAAGCAGGCCTTGGAGGAGGCCGAGATCTACTTCAAGATCAACATCAACTGCATCGACCCGCTGGGCCGCACGGCGCTGCTCATCGCCATCGAGAACGAGAACCTGGAGATCATCGAGCTGCTGCTCAGCTACAACGTGTACGTGGGGGACGCCCTGCTGCACGCCATCCGCAAGGAGGTGGTGGGGGCCGTGGAGCTGCTGCTGAATCACAAGAAGCCCAGCGGGGGCATGCAGGTGGGGGAGGGACTTCGCGGGAGGGGGAGACACAGAATCACATTCATAACATTTACTTTGCATGATTTTATTACATTGATTGTTTGGATTTTTCGTAATTGTTTTGCCAGAAGTACGTTCCTACTATGCAGAAGCATTTGGAGATAAGTAAATTATTCTGATGTATACTTCATTTATGTAGCAGACACCTCTCGTCCAAAGCGATGCTCGAGTGAGGCTCAGATAACGGTTCAGTCAGTCTCTGGGGCAGCTGGGGGGGGTTAAGAGTCTCGATCAAGGGGCCAACAGCGAAACCATTCTGCCGACTCTGGGATTTGACCCGGCGCCCTTTCCATGGCGAGTCTGAGCAGGCAGGACCGCACTTGTGCGCACACACCTGTCCACATATACGCACTGCAAGACAGATCGCTTTCAAATTTAAGACAAACTGTTTCTGTTTTGAGACGAGACGGCCTAAAACTAGCAAAATTATCTGCCAGTGCAGTAAGAAAACTGTACTTTGCGAGATAACTTAAATTATACAGTGTGCCTAAATGCAAGCAAATTATTCTTATCCATATGCTGTGTTGTTAGTCAGTTTATTAATTAAATTAGATTTTTTTTTTTTTTTTTTTAAATGTAAGAAATTTACACTTGCTTAGCTGTTCATTTCATTGGTCGTTTAAGATACAGTATGGCACGCCTGCTGATTAGCACAGATTTACTGCTTCATACAGTTAATGCTCTGGTTCCAGTTGAGTGTATGCAGCCTGTAGACAGGATCTGAAGTCACCGTGCAGCCGAGCATCAGAACGGCTCAGACGTGTAATCTAACTGATTTCGAACATGGTGCATTACTGGCGCCGGGCTCGCTGCTTCCGGCATCGCAGAAAGCAGCCACCCTCCTGGGCGATTCACACTCTAATTTGTCTAGAGTTTCAAAGAATGGTGGCATAAACAAAAAAAAAAAACATCCAGTTAATGAGAGAAGTCAGGGGAGAGTGGTCAGACTTGTTAAAGTCGAAGGTCGCTAGTGCAAAAATAGCAGTGCAGTACGACAGTGGGGAGCAGAAGGCGTCACCTGACCATTCCAGATACATCAATCGGCGAAGTCTGGAGGAAGAAGCGTGTCCTGCCTGCTACTATGTGTAGGAGTACATAATAAAGTGGCCGCTGACACTGCATCCACTCTCATCCACACGTATATGCAAACCAGTCTCTTTGTTATACATTCACACACTATACTCATCTATACTCTCCCTGTTCTACTCTTGCATACTACTCCTATACAGACTCTATTCTCATATTTCCTTATACTCTTGTATACATGCTCTTACCTGTATTCATATTGCCTAGCACTCTAATATAGATAATGTCATCTGTACTTATATTGCCTTAAATTTTAGTATATACATATAGTCATCTATACTCATTTTCTTATACTCTGGCATATACACACATATAGTCATTGGGTAATACTCTAGCACACACACACTCTCAGCCTTATACTCTAGTACATATACATACTCTCATCTACAGTATACTCATATTGCCTTATACTCCACAGATAGTACATGTACATACTCTCATCTATACTCATATAGTCTTATATTTGACAGATAGCACATTTACATACTCTCATGCTTATATTGCCTTACTTTCTAGTACATGCACATACTCTTATGTATGCCCATATTACCTTATACTGTGGTACACACATTCTGTCATCTATAGAATATCAGAATATCTTGTGCTATAACACACATCTACTGGGGTCAGATTGCATTAAGTCGCACCCCAGTTGCCACGCGCGTGTCCAAGTCGCTCCATGTTCTCGCGAATACATAATTACACCGTGTGCCATGCAAATGTGCGTATTTCCATGTCTCTGGGTCAGAATCCATGTAATCAAAAGGCTGAATGTGCTTTTTTGTATTGTTTTTCCTTTTCTCCCCCAGAAACATACTTTGATGAGTGTGCGACGCATGCTATCCTGTGGTGGGTGGGGGCGTGTTGGGGGGCTAGGATGAGAAAAAAGGCTAATTAACACCATCGAATGTATGATGTTGAAAAGACTGTTTGCGTTCCTGTCGCGAGCAGATCTTTCAAGAGAAAGGGGAGTTTATCAGAGTGAAGCCTTGTTATGACATGTTAGATATTTATAACCTTCTTTTGAAGCCGTGGTGATAGTGGAAGTGGTGGATTTTATTTAAATCTAATGGGCTCCTAATTGGCTGCTATCCTACTGCTGGAATGTGCCCATGGGACTGAGCACAGAGACACCTAATACTCTCTGCAGGACAGTCCATTCTCCACCCCCCACTCTCACAACCCTTTTTATATGCCAGGTAGGAGTGATTTTTATTAATCTCCCACTGCGACTGGGGGCCCCTCAGAGCACTGGCGTGATGACCAGCATTTTCGGCAGCAGAATATCTCTTGGATGGGGTTAAGAGGATAATGACATCATGACTAGCACACGTAGCGGTCGCCAATCTTTTTTACCGCGAGAGCTACTTTGACAAAGAAGTCAACCAAGAATTAATTATCTTTTCACATGCATTCTGTAGGAAGTTGACGTATAAGTGAGATTGAAAACAAAATGACAGATCTCTAGTAAGCTTTCGCTACTGGCAGCTCGCAGTCGACATGCTGGATAGAATGTGGGGCGTCTTTATGACATCATTTCCTGGCAGGTGATGGGAAACAGGACGGCATAGGGGAATCTGAGGTACCAGATGAAAGCGTCAGGATCTTGCCAATAATGTTCAGCCAACAGGAAGTGAGGTAATATTTAGTTCTGGGGTAGGACCAATGGTGTTATCAGGATGCCATTCAGGGGTGGGTGCCAATCTTGGGACCCCTGGGAGGGAGGGTGTGGCTGTTTGCCATCGTTAGGGTAGGCAGAAGAACCATTTGCAGAGGTGGGTGGTTCAGGTCCAGAGAGTAAAAGTCCAGGCCAAGATTTTGTTTCAACAAACCAGTTGAGTACTCTGCAACTGTGACTCTTGGTACTCTACTGGTTGGTTGAAACAAAATCGTGGTCTGGACTTTGACTCTCTTGACCTGAATTACCCACTCTGTCCATTTGGGTGGCCATTACCCACCCCCTGCTAGTCTTTTGCTCCTCGGAAGGAGAGGGACAGTGTCTTTCACTAATGACGGACCTCATCTCACTTACAGGTTCCTCCTGTCCTCCTGGATAAGCAATTCTCAGACTTCACACCTGACATCACGCCCATTATCCTGGCAGCGCATACCAATAACTACGAGATCATCAAGCTGCTGGTGCAGAAAGGCGTGTCGGTGCCTCAGCCGCATGAGGTGCGCTGCAACTGCATGGAGTGCGTGTCCAGCTCGGACGTGGACAGCCTGCGCCATTCCCGCTCTCGCCTCAACATATACCGGGCGCTGGCCAGCCCCTCTCTCATCGCCCTGTCCAGCGAGGACCCCTTCCTCACCGCCTTCCAGCTCAGCTGGGAGCTGCAGGAGCTCAGTAAGGTGGAGAACGAGTTCAAGCAGGAGTACGAGGAGCTGTCGCAGCAGTGCAAGCGCTTCGCTAAGGACCTTCTGGACCAGACGCGCAGCTCTCGTGAGCTGGAGCTGATCCTCAACTTCCGCGATGATGCCAATCCACTGGACGAGGAGAGCACCAGCGACCTGGCCCGCCTCAAACTGGCTATCAAGTATCACCAGAAGGAGGTGAGATGCTGGGCTTTTTTCTCTTTATCTTTGGTGTTAGGAGCCTGTCGAACCATGTAAGGGTCCCAAGTGAGATGCTCTTAGCTCTGTCTCCAAATGGGGTGACTGTCATAGGTTGCTTAACCTGGATTGCCCTTTGCAGGACCAGTCTTAGAACCAGAATGACCCAAAGCTCCTACAGCTCGATGGAAATTCAAGTAGCTATAAGGCAGCACAGGATGTTGATCTGAACCAAATAGATCACAAAGCAACATTAACCCAGGTTCATTCAATCCAAAGTATCATCTGATTTTTTTCCCCCTGTTTTTCCATTTCTCTTCTTCCCCTCTTTAAAATGATGTTTAATCCCTTTACATTTAGGAAAAGCTCTTCGTCTTCTATGAAGGGAAGAAAGGGAGACACTTTAGGATGATTGCTAATTAGCCGGCAGAAGCTCATCTGTGGTTTCCTGGTGTGATAAATTTCAGCGCTAAAAGCCCCGTTACAGATAGTCAGCTGTTGAGGTTTCGCTACCTGATTTCTGGTCGGGTGCTAGCTTTGTTTTAAGGATCATTTTCTCCTTGGTTGTTCATTGATTAATTGAGGAACTGCTAATTAACTCAACAGTGTGTTCCATGTTTGTGTATTATTCTCAGGGTTGGCCAGAAACTGGGAGGAAGGGAAAGACCTTCAGGGGGCCCCCCTGAGTGTGTGAGCATGGGTAATGGTGGGTTTGTTTTGGAGAGGGGGGTGGGCATCCGGTAGAATTTTATAAGAGCTCAGCCATCTCTTTCTGTAGCCCCGATTATACCACAGTGTTAGCAATACCAGGGCCCGTCTCTAGAGGGCGCCTCTCTCGGAACGAAGTGCATTGATGGAGCTGTAACAGGCCACAAACAGGGAGGGGTTTCAAGTTCTTCATAAAAATATAGTGCCAAGCAAAAAGGAAACTGAGCCCTGATACACCAGGGCTACATTATCAGCGATGGCTGGCCCCCACACCTGCGGTTACCCTCCCTAACCCCCTCCCCCTGGGAATGCCCCCCATGTGAGGCTGATGGAGCGTCACTCATTAAGTGGGGCCTTCCCCCTTTCCTGAATTCATGCACCAGTTAGGCTACGTCGGGATGGTTAGCTCTGTGATGTCATCATTTTATCTTAGTCTTATTGATGATTTGTTGTAATTTTTTAGTTCTTCATAATGCTGTTGCTGTTTGCTTTTAATATATGAATTTTGTACTACTGTAGGAACTGTACTATTTTAGGAAGGAAATGTGGAGTATGGTAATAGTGTGCTTGCTTGTAGTATGGATTAGTATATGTGGGTAGTGTATTTGTAGTATGAATATTTTTAGGAAGGTAGTGAAGTTTTCTGTAGTGTGGCTTAGACTAAGTAGGTTGTGTACTTATCCGTAGGATGAAACGGTGTGAATAGGTAGCATACATGTCTATGTGGATTGGTCTAGGTAGGCAGTGTACTCATCTGTAGTGTGGATTGGTCTAGGTAGGCAGTGTACTCATCTGTAGTGTGGATTGGTCTAGGTAGGCAGTGTACTCATCTGTAGTGTGCATTGGTCTAGGTAGGCAGTGTACTCATCTGTAGTGTGCATTGGTCTAGGTAGGCAGTGTACTCATCTGTAGTGTGGATTGGTGGACAAAAAGGTAAGAAAAATAACTGAATAACTGAAAGGGTGTTTTGTTTGAAGATTCATTGGAGTTTTTAACTGTTTTTTTTTCTTGATTCGTCAGAATAGCTCATTTTAGAACCAAATCCGTCCTCTGCTGTGTTCGTTTGAACTGGTGACTGTACATATTCCGTAAGTGTCAGTGTCATCGCAGAGTCACGATTGCCTGACTTCACTTCCAAGTCTTTTCATTTTGTGACACAAGGCAGTTTCCTTGGTGAAACAGCATTTCCTTTTACCTTAGGATGAGAGAAAGGAATTGCGTTTTAGCGATACTGGAACTGGTATGGATTTAATAAAGGCTATACTGGTATGGATTTAATAAAGGCTATACCAACCGAAGACAGCTACTGCCAGTTGTCGCAGGCATCTCAGCGATCCTGATGTCAGACCAATCCAGGAGCCTGTAAAATTTACAATGGTTGCTGCTGCCCCCCTCTGTAAAGGATTGGTATTACAGCCTTTATGCTGTCAGGTTTTGCATTGTCGATCAAAATACTATGTAAACCCTGGTGTTGGTCTTACAGACATATGTTTGTTTTCTGTTATCTTGAGGATTAGGGGTTGACTGAACGTCTCAGTTATGTCTTTTTGGAAATTAAGAATATACAGAGGTGTTTGGCCAACAGCTGTGTCATCTGTGTTCAGGCAGCATTACACTTGAGCAGTCTGGGTGAAATTGCCTTTTCTAATTATCTTACTGCGAGTGAGTTCCCCCCCTCCCCCCTTACCGACACCTACCTCACTGTGACTTGGGAGGAATCTCCACATGACTTTGTTCCCATGACGACGGCGAACCCAGTCAGTTTAGCTGCAGTGCGCTCTCTTCTCCTTCACTCCCCTCTGGGCCCCCACCCCACGTGTCATGGTGGCAGCCACCCCAGTGCCCCCCTACTTGTCTAAAGTGTCCGCACCGTGTGACTTAGTGAATGTGGCCAATTGTGTGACAGACTATCGAT
The DNA here is from genome assembly GCA_026779605.1 of Mormyrus hasselquistii. Classification (NCBI taxonomy): domain Eukaryota; kingdom Metazoa; phylum Chordata; class Actinopteri; order Osteoglossiformes; family Mormyridae; genus Mormyrus; species Mormyrus hasselquistii. The sequence continues at coordinate 15,871,771 of JAODKE010000040.1, read as the reverse complement.
GCGTCAGGCAGCATAACGCCTAAGGACCTTTTGCAGCTAGACACCCCGGGATGGAATTGTTGTCGTTCTCTTCACATCTGCTGCTGTGTCAGCTGAATAACTTCAGTGTGAGTACTAACATTTAAAACGGGTCTTATTAAGGGAATCTGGTTTGATCCAAAGGGTACCTGGCAGATAGCTAATATGTGACTATATTGTCGCTGTCTTATGAAAACTGTGCATACTTACTTCATGATGGTGATTGTTTGGTATAGATGGCACACACCCATTCTCCTGTCTCTTGATAGTGTTTACCATCTAACTGACCAGTGAAAACATGTAGAAGTCATCTATTTAACTAGTTTTTAAGTTTGTACTATTTAACACAGTAACACTTTTTGTGAATGTAAATAATAATTTATGAGCACATAATACATTATAAAGCATTCATAAAGCATTATAAATAGGGCTAAAAATATTTATAAAAAGGCATAACACATTATAGCCATGTTTATTATGCATTATTAATGGTTTATGTAACTACCTTCATAATGCAGTATAAAGCATCTTTAATGCTTATAACGACCGTTATAATGCATTATGTAGGTATCTAGAGTGTGTTATAGATGAGAGCTTCATTGGAGCTTATGAATTATTATAATTAACACTATAATACCTTATGACTGTCAATAGAAGATGCTGTAATGCTTTATTAGTTCTTACACCGACCATTATAATGCATTATGAAGGTATACATAAGGCATTGTAGATGAGAGCGCTAAGAAAAGTGTGACCATTAACATTTTGTACTCTTGATGGTCGGTTGTATGGATTACTATATATAGCTAATTTTCACAATTCAACATTTAGAACTAGATACCTAGCCAGCACACTTGTTAATTGTGAAAATAAAGTTAGAATAGCTAGTATCTTATTTTTTCTGAAATACCTTGCTGATAGCGAGTGTCCATTTAAAACAATAAACCGTTCGCTAATGGCTCTGTAAAGATCTGTTTACATAAGTTTCTGAGAAAATGTGTTTTTCATGCTCTTGCACTATTGGATTGTTGGAGATGCGTGTTTTTTATTGGATGCTGACATTATGCAGTTAAGGGGGTTTTATGTTTTGAGCAGGCAGAATTTGAAATAAAAAAAAATGATTTTCTTATTTGGAGGTAAACAACTTTTAGAATTTTTTTCTGCCGAGCTGAGGGTGATATTCTGGAGCAAAATCTATAAGTCATCTGGCAGCTGGTCCACATCAGGGTGCATCATTAAAAATGAATGTGGGAGGGGTCAGTGATTGCTAAATATCCCAAAGGATGGTGGGAAATTGCCCAACATCCGTGTTAGATATAATTTTTAATCTACAGCTAATGCCTGTTTAGACAGTGCTGGATTCTTATGTGTTACGTCAGCAAACATTTGTGATCTGGAAATATAAAAGTATAAATTTAAAATATAAACAAGCTGGCTTGTGTAAAGACGTGTTATTTGCATGAAAAAAAACTACAGCGAGTAAAAGGAAATGTCACCCCACTGTGAACCCATAACAAGAAAGCCGAATGATGACCACATGAGTTTCCATGGCTTGGTAACAGTCACATCTGTATACATTTCATGCCTGGCTTTGAATTAAACCAAAGAATTAACCGTATCACCCCTTTTACCCACACCCATGTGTTTCACTGTCACAGTTAATATTTCAATGGCTGATAAGTTTAACACAAGAGAACCAAACTACAGTATACATTATGTGAGTCACATGTGTAACTCCTCGAGTTCCCATGTGCGCCACACAAGGAAGTTTTTAAGCCATGGTGTTAAATTCATTGGGAAAGCAATGCTGTTCTATAATCCGTTCAGGCATGACAAAATAGAAAACGACCATCATTAATTCGACAAACTGTAGAACGGCTTTCCCGCCGTAAACCAGGTTTCGGTTCCTGTTAGAAGTGATTATTTACCGTGCCGGTAATGAGCTTTATTGAATATCCACAGTGTCCGGCAAATACAGAACGGCAGAGAAATGGTGGTAAAGAAGGCAGGAAAATCTGTTTCTCCGACTGGCTAATGGAGTTTGAGAAGCTGTTATGCCTTAGCCATTTGTTCAGATGTTAATTTAAGCGAACCCCGTTCTTTGCATCATTTAGCCAAGCAGAAGAAAGAATGTCAAAATGTACTCAAAACCCATTTGCTGTGTGTGGCCTCGCCCCCTCACAGGGTTCTGGCAGAGGTTCTGTAAGAATAAACGCCTGTATAGCTGAGCATCGTGTTTGCTCTGTGGCTGTGTGGCAGTGACTTGCTCTTCTGTGTCTCATGCCAGCCGTAGCAGAAGAGATTAATACGCAGGAAATAAGTTTTTGCCCCCTGAGGTTGTGTTTCTCAGCCTGACCACTGGCTCTCATGAACATTTTCAGTAGTTTAGCTGTCGTTTGTATTCTGAATGTCACCATAATATCCTGCAGAGCGTGTTGTTTGTAAAGCCGCCTTCTGGAAGTAAAAGCATGGGATGCGACCACAAAATGGCTCTTACTGCCATTTGGGGCCTCAAGTCCTCCATCATGATGCATTTTACATTGATATGCTGGGGGTGCAAATTCAGACATCTGTTTTTTTAGATTATTAGAGTTAAAATGTGTGACATTTCAGATCAACATGACGCAACAGCAGGAACATAGGCAGGGGTGTAGAAAAATGAGTTACTAATGGATGTGAAGTAACTGGGAGCTATTATGGGATGTTCTGAATGCCATTTAAAGCACAAAGATTTGATCTGCACTAAGCTTGATTTGAATTTAATTGAATTGCAAATTGTGATGGTATATCTTTTCATTGACCGGGGGGTCCTTGCTGTATATTTTGCCAACCAGGGGGGTACCCTTCATCATTTTGCAGACCGGGGATTAGCTCCCCGTCGGTATATTTTGCTGATCGCGATCGATCAGTTGATAAAGTGCTATCGATTAATCATCCTGTGATTGAAGAGGATGCTTCCTAAAATGTCTGTCCTAATGCTGTAACCAGCAGAAATACATGAAAGAACAATACAAGAAAGACATGAAGCTCACAGATCATAGGTTAGCAGTGTCCTTTCACCTCTCCATCACCTCCCCCCTGCTGTTCCATCCAGGGACTCCAAGCCAATGACAATCTAACCATATGTAGAACCATTTTTGCCAAAGGAAATGCGTAAAACATCAAATAAAATTAACATTACTTACTGGCCGTAGCCCAGTCCATAGCAAAGCTGCAGCGGATCTTAAACACAAACATATGTGCCTGGAATCTCTCACTCAAGGTGCTTTTTGATGACACCGTGCCTTTAATAACCTGGTTCGCAGCGATTGACCATGTAGCTGTAGAAATTATTGGTTCAGCCCACATTGGTAACACCGGTGGCCTGACTGGGAAAAGCGATGGGCTTCTCGGAAGCGTGTGCTGGCTTGAAACTAAACTGGAAGGAACCTCCCCAGCAAGTTCCACCTGGTTCCACACAGATAGAACCAAGAAGCTGGAGTCACACTGTTCCATGTTCTAGGCAATAACTGTTGCTGTTGTATCTGACACGGATGACAGGTGAAAATGCCTCTTTTATGAGGCAGATTGAAAAAAATGCCTGATGTTGATTTGAAAAGAGGAACCTGTCAAGGGGTGAATTCTGTTCATTAAATCGGTGAATTGTAGTGACTGACTTATAAAACTAAGAGAATGTAAAAGGACCTTTATTCCCATGAATTCCGCCTTTCTCTACATAATCACTCAATAAAATGCCAAGACCTGATTCTCACTGACCTCCTGTTCTTTAGCATTTTTTTGGTTACTGTGCTTTTGTCCTTTTCAACCTACAGTTCGTGGCTCAACCCAACTGTCAACAGCTGCTGGCGTCGCGGTGGTACGATGAGTTTCCTGGCTGGAGACGCCGGCACTGGGGGGGGAAGTTCCTCACCTGTGTCTTCATCGGCCTCCTGTTTCCACTCTTTTCTCTCTTCTACCTGATTGCCCCCAAGAGCCGCTACGGTCTTTTCATCCGCAAGCCCTTCATCAAGTTCATCTGCCATACAGCTTCCTACCTGACCTTCCTCTTCCTCCTTCTGCTGGCATCCCAGCACATTGTGTCCACGGAGCCCAACCGCCAGGGGCCGGCGCCCACCGCCGTGGAATGGATGATCTTACCCTGGGTCCTAGGTAATGGCAGGTGGCTGGCAATTTGACTCGAGTAGGTAGAAACAGCAGACCATCATGGTGCTGTCAGATTAGCTTACAGTGAGATTTGGGCTGTTCCATTGGTGGGTACTCAATGTTCTAAAGCAGTACTCAGAGTTCTAATCCAGTACCCAATGTTCTAAAGAGTACTTAATTATTTTTCCTCAAGGAAAGATCTTGTGTTTTGGTCCAGATGTAGACTGGAGTCTGCCATTTGAGTACCCCTCTTTGGAAGGGTAACTCCCCAAACTCTGAGCTATTAGTTAAGTTCTCCCCAAGCAAGCTTGATGGGCCGAATGGTAGTTCTGTATAGTTCTTATGTTCTAAAAGTGCATGACAACTGAATGCCATTTCGAAACCATATATATGGGAGGATGCTAGCACTGCCAACCTCTACATTTGGGAGGATGCATGAGAACACAGAAAGAAAGGTCTGAGGAATTACACCGAATTCTTTCTAATCCCTGCGCTGCCAAATAAAAGTAAGCATATCAAGGGGATGACAGATATCAGATGTGAGCTTCAAACGCTCTTTCGCATGTGCAATGCATTAGCTGGTGCTAATTAAGCATAACTGCAGTTGTTCTACTTGAGTTTGTATTTGCATTGAGATTTTAAAGAACGTCCACCATCCAGATAGTTGAGATCATGTTTTTAGGGTCAGAAGACACGTCTTTGGTGATGGTGAGAGCTGATCATTTTTGTTATTCTCCTTCGCACATGCAGGTTTCATCTGGACGGAGATTAAACAGATGTGGGACGGCGGGCTGCAGGACTACATCCACGACTGGTGGAACCTCATGGACTTTGTCATGAACTCTCTCTACCTGGCGACCATCTCCCTGAAGATTGTAGCATTCATGAAGGTGAGAGGACACAGAGGAAGCAAGGGTTGTGCTCTTGCCAGCTAGAAAATGATTTGCATGCCATCTCATAGCCTAATATTCCTCTTTTTCTTCAGTTTACTTGAAGATACGGTTTGCTTATCGAATGTAACTCATTTGGTATGCAGCATATTGTGTGTATATATGTGTAAATAGTGTATTTAGTCATCGGATACTGGAGTGAAGTGGGGCTGTTGGGAAAGGCTGCCCTATCTGTTTGCTGCCTATTTTTCTCCTGGTTTTAAGAGGAAGACACGGCCATTATCTGTATTTCCTTTTGGTTGTTTCTTTATAAGTTATTTAGTTCTATGTTTTCAGTGTTTTTGTTTATTTTCCCGCCATCCTGTGTCTGCACATTTCTACAAATAACAAAGCCTGTTACCTGTACCGTCGTGTTTTGTGGTACTGTTGTGTGGTAGTATTGTGTTGTACTATCGTGTTGTGTGTCCCTGTCCTTCGTGTTGCGGTCAGATCTAGACTGGCCCCTTTGATCAGATGGATAATGACAGTCTGTCCTCTCTGTAACACGAATTAAACTGGTGCTCTGTCCCCATGCTCCACCCGACTCCTCACCAGTGCCACTGCGTCCCTTTTCTGCCCCCCTTCAGTACAGCGGCTGCAAGCCCAGGGACAACTGGGAGATGTGGCACCCCACGCTGGTGGCGGAGGCCGTGTTCGCCATCGCCAACATCTTCAGCTCGCTGCGGCTGATCTCGCTCTTCACGGCCAACTCGCACCTGGGCCCGCTGCAGATCTCGCTGGGCCGCATGCTGCTTGACATCCTCAAGTTCCTCTTCATCTACTGCCTGGTGTTGCTGGCCTTCGCCAACGGCCTCAACCAGCTGTACTTCTACTACGAGACGCAGGGCAGCGACGAGCCGAAACCCTGCAAGGGCATCCGCTGCGAGAAGCAGAACAACGCCTTCTCCACGTAAATTTAGATTTAAATTTACTCGCCCTTAACTATCATGTGACTGCGCTTGGATTTAGCATGCATGGCTAATCGTTGCTCGATTTAATGCGGCAATGATCTGTTAAACCAGACTACGATGTACAGAGCACGGTGATCCTGCTAACTATGGCTCCCCTCCAAAGCTTCATGCCTTCCTGTTGAGAACACAATCCATGCTAAAACCTTAAAGCAGCCCGAGTCCTTTCAGTTAGACATGGTGAATAACAGTGTGTGAACCTACAGTGAACCCTTGAGGCAATTTAATATTATCTCCGCGTCGTACTAAATGGTTGTAGCCCAACAGTTGACTGTAAAACATGCAGTATTGTGAAGGAGTTCAATGGTGTGACTTAACACCAGAAGCCCCAGGAAGCAGAACATCCAGATAAGGAACACTGCATTCGCTGGTTGAATAGCTTTGGATATACGCTGTAGAAATGGATGAAAACGGATACAGTCATATAGTAATCTTTTGATTTGTACTCCCTGAAACTCTCAACGAGCTGCCTTTTTTCCATGTTTCTCCTAAGGTTGTTCGAGACCCTGCAGTCTCTCTTTTGGTCCATTTTTGGCCTGATCAGCCTCTATGTGACCAATGTCGGACCCGACCACAAGTTCACTGAGTTTGTAGGTGCCACAATGTTCGGCACTTACAACATCATCTCTCTTGTGGTTCTCCTCAACATGCTGATAGCTATGATGAACAACTCGTACCAGCACATTGCCGTGAGTCTCTATGATCATACATTTCCCTTTCCCACCCACTCAGTCTCTCCCATCTATCACTAGTAGGAGCAATATACTTAATGGATAAAAGCGTTTGGTTCAGATTTTTAAAGCTTTTTGTCACTGATGACATGAAATGTCTTAGGCACATGTGGAACAAGGTTGAATTGTATTGTCCTTTCTGTCAGAAATGTCATCCTTGTGGTTTGATATAATTTCTGTGTGAATGTGCTGTTCTGTTGAGTTCATCCTACTCTCATACATCCGTAGGATCATGCAGACATTGAATGGAAATTTGCAAGAACAAAGCTGTGGATGAGTTACTTTGAAGAAGGAGGCACGTTGCCATCTCCTTTCAATATCATCCCCAGCCCAAAGTCCGCGTGGTACCTCATCAAGTGGATAAAGAAGCACGTGTTCAAACGGACGAAGTCAAAAAGACCCGAAACCATTGGAAGCCTCGGGGTGAGTCTTCATCTGCAATGCAGAGCGTCTGTCGGCAATAAAATGAATGCTCTCCTGGCATCAGACTTTAAAACAGTATCTAACTGAACTTGTATCTAGTTTATGTGAAGTTGCACTGGTTAAGCTCCCATTTCCGGTTTGACTTACTATGGCGTTTTAGCCAACGCTTCTCACGCGAAATGTAAAAGCAACCAAAGCTTGTTCCAGCACCACGGGGCCCAAGTGCATGCAGACAAATAAGCAGCAGACAACAGTCGGCTTTGATGCGATATGATTTCGTACCACTTGCTTAGCTGCAGTCCACTTGCATGAAAGAGAAACATCAGGCAAGCGAATCACTGTCAACTTCTACCCCCACCCTTACAGAGACGTGCTGCGGAGAACCTCAGATTAAACCACCAGTACCAGGTAATGTCGGACTCCATCTGGGCGATGCTTCCAGCTTATGTGGGACTCGCATCAAACGCGTGTGAGAGACTGTCGCTCAACTTTCGCAGGAGGTGCTGAGGAACCTAGTGAAGAGGTATGTGGCGGCCATGATCAGAGATGCCAAGACGGAGGAGGGGCTGACTGAGGAGAACTTCAAGGTGAGATCCTCCAACATCTCCACCAGCTTCAGAGACACTGGAGGCAGTTTAGTCACAGATCCATGCTGCAGGCTCTATTTGAGTGTAATTCATTCTTCATCTGGGGGGTGAGATTTGTACTATGTCATTAAAACAAAATAACAATGAAACCTATAATCACTTATCACCTGAGCGATGGATTTACTGTTTATTAATTCCATTAAAATGTCCTGCTGTACAAGTGGACTAATTGTGAGCTGCATCGCCACTGTAAATAAAGGTCACGGCCAAGCATCTAAATCAAGGACCACGAGCAGATTTTTTTTGTCTGTAAATTTCATGCGTGATCTTCTCCTTTGTTCATAGTTTGTCTCGAGACCAGCCACTGAGCTAACGTGTATCAAACCATATTTCTCCAGATATGTTCTTTGCAGTGTTGGGACCATTCCGGAACGCAGTCCTCAATTCAAATCCAAATCAGAAAATAGAATAGGAGTTGGTATTGGAAAATAATTACGGGGAACAGAATTGGAATTGAATCTAAATTTCAGAGAGATTTAAATTCCAACTCCTGTTTCTATTTTCTGATTCGGATTGGAATTGATGAATTCATTCAACTCTGGTTCTGTTGGGCCCGGTTGTTTCATCATACTCTCAACATTTATATAGTTTAAAATATTTGTTCCTGTCCTCACTGATAGCCAACAGATTTTTCTAACCATATATTTATAAAACGATGTATTTTTTTCATAGTTTATAATAGGAAGTGTAATAGGATCTCACATTAGATTGAGCATCGATTTTACTGTATTAAATCCAACTGATTTATCAAACAAGACGAGAGAAATAATTGGTACTTTATTGATCCTCGGTGGGAAAATTAGGATTTATTCAGAAATAACGCTTCATTAT